>CM021106.1:499313316-499928921 GCA_007115665.2 Sequoiadendron giganteum
CTTGTGTTCTATTTTGCAACTAGAAGATTTGACACCCTCCCATCAAACCACATTATTATGAGAGTTATGGATAGAACTTGTATCAGGTTCATCACAACAAAGGAAATTTATGATAGCATCATCATTTGCATAGATGGGTAAATTTATAGGTTAAACGGGTTTCCAGTCAATAAGTTTAGGATGGACTAAGGGTAGGAAGTCATCGGATTGACTTGGGTTAATGGTGGTAAGGGTTCAAATAGTTATGTTATCATATTTCTCATTAGGGATGTCAAGGTTAATGATGTTAATTTCCTCAAGATTATCTAGTCCACTTGATGTATGTTCATCCTCACTTGAGTCATCGATATGTTGCGATTCTAATACAAGTGGTCTATACCCTAAACTTTGTCCCTCCTCACGTGTAGGTGCATATTTTTTTATGACTTCAATCTGTACATCTATGTAAGATACATCAGAATATAGATCCCATTCATATTCATTAGAATCTGTTTCGGAGCTATCTTTTGAAGGATTCTTTCAACGACCTTCTTAGTCATTTCTTGTTTTTCTTCTTCTGAGTAACCTAGTCCTATCTTATTTTTTGAATAAAGAGTAAGAGGCTAAAAGGGTTCTATGATGCCTTCTTTCCTTTTCCAACAGGTCCCTGTCCTTTATAACCCATTTTTTTCTAAAATATCCTTTCCTTTGCCATACTTATCTATCTTGATGTTGATATTTGTTGATTTCGATGTTTCTTCATCTTTGTACAACCAATCAAGGATAGCTTTGTCTTCTGATTCATCCTCTATAGTACTGGCTTTCACAAATCTTTCCTCTAGAACCATGGTAGGTTATAATGGTTGTGCATATGACTTTGGAGATGGCATTAATTGTGAAAGATTAAGAGACTGCTCAATAAAATATTGTCCCATGCCTTTTTCTATTAGCTGGACCTTTTCTTGGAATTTTTGTGATAGATAATTTAAAGGATCCTTATTGTCTATTAATGTAGATTCAACAACACTTGTATCTTTTTATTTATCCTTTTTCTCAGCCCTCTTGGATTTAATGTTTGGATTTTTTTCACCATCTGATGAATTTGAAATGCATGCTTCCCTATTGTGAGGCACAAAGGTATCTTGAGAAGTTCTGAGTGTGTTACAATGTTGAGGATTGTTATAATTTGTTGATATAGTCACCTCTTATCCATTAACTAGAAATTTCAAACATTGGTGATAGGTCGAAGCTACTACCTGCATTTCATGAATCCACATACATCTTAAGAGTATATTGTAGGTTAACTCTTTTTCTAGTACTAGTACCTAGCATGCTATATTTTTCATGATTGGTCCCACTTGAATGGGCAACAAAATCAGTCCTTTAGAAGATCTCTCTTCTTCAGCATAAGCCTTTATTGTCATTTTTCTTTGGGCATCAATAACATTATCTGAATACCCTAGTGCACAGATTAAATTTAAAGTACAAATGTTCAAACCAACTCCCCCATCTATTAGGACCCTTTTAACATGATGTTTGTGTATCAAAACTTCAATATGAAGGGCGGTGTTATGTGGATGATTAAGTGACACATCATCTTGTTGAGAGAATGATAAATAGTGTGGCATGGTCAAATGTCCCACCATAGCCTGGAATTGGCAAACATCTAGGTTGTTGGGTACTATGGTGGAAACAAGCACTTGTTCTAAAACCTCCTTATGGGATGGTGATAGTTTAAGGAGTTCAAGTATTGATATTTGCACTGGTATTTTGTGAATTTGGTCAAAAATGTTATATTGACTTGGAGGTGGAGTGGTGTTTTTAGGTAGAACTCCTTCAAAATTACCTTGGATTTCCTGCTTGTCATTACATTAATCGGTTGATAATATTGTCTTTCTCTAATTTTTAAAACATTTATCTGATTGTTGGATATTTTTATACTCAGGCTTAGATCTAATGGTATAATTTCATTGGTTTTGTTGTTATAAATGTGATCACCAATGACAGTTCAGTTTCTACTTTGGAAAATCAAAAGATCGTGCTATCATAAACGTGGTTGACATTTTTACCTTTACTATTTGTAGAAGATGACTCTCCCTTGTCAAAATTTGGTAAAGGGTCTTCAAATTTTGTATGATCATTGTTGTTTAGTTGTCCCTCTATGTATACCTTTTTGTTGTCAATCAGATCTTGGACTATATGTTTTAATTCCATGCAATCATTTGTCTTGTGTTTCTTATTGTTATGGAAGTTAAAAATAATCTACATCATTCCACCATGGTGTTTTGACTTTTGGATCCCAAAATTGCGCTTCTTGTGTAGTGATAAGACCACTTGCAACAATTTCCCTCATTATTGATTCTAGTGCTTGGCCTAATGGTGTGAATCTATGTCGGTTTGATGATTTTTGATATGTTTGTGGTTTTGATTCTCCACTATTTAGATTATTGTTTTGATTGATATTTGACTTGATGTCTTGATCACTATTTTGGTTTGTCTTTGCAATAGAGGTTGTCAAGTTAAATATTGGCTTTGTATTTTTTAATTCATTTGCAGTTTCGTTGATCCCAGTATTTCTATTCTTTTTCTAGAATTTAGGTTTGTCATTGTTGGTATATTGATTTGAGGAGTTGGTGTTGTTTGATTTTTAATTGTAGTGTTTGATCACCCCTCGTTTGACTAAGGCTTCTTCGATTTTAAGGCCATTTTCAATCACTTTTTTGAATGTTGGAGAACATTATAATTTGAGCCTATAGCTCATTTCATCAGTTAGGTTGTCAATGAATAACTCCATTTTCTCTTCCTTAAGTATGGAGCGAGGATACCTAGAAAATAGTCTTCTCCATCACTATAAAAAGGACAAGAATTTTTAACCTTTATTTTTCTTCATGTGATAGAGGTCCTTTATTATGACGTCATGTTGAATGTTAAAGGAATATTGTGATATGAACCTACTGACGAGCTCTTCAAAAGTTTGTATTCCTAGTTGTAGTTTGGAAAACCATTCCATACACTGACCTCCTAAGCTTCTTGGGAATAAAATCATTAGGTAAGTTTCTTCCTATGTAAACTCTAAGCTCATGGTTTTGAATTCCCTTACATGGTTGATTGGGTCTATCTTACAATTATATTTGTCATATTTTGGGAATTCACAGTGTCTAGGGAATGGTATCATATAAACAGTTGGGTCAAAAGGATAAGGAAAAATGTCTTGTAATGCATACCTTTTCTTGTTTCCCTTAATCATATCTTGAATTTGTTGTTGCAAGTTTTTCATTTGTTGTGTTAGGGCCACAACTTGATCTATGTTTGGTGTATGTTGTGTGTGTTGTGGTGTTTTAGTTTCATTTTATCTAATTGTTTCCTTTAATCGATTGTCATTGAAATCTTTTGGAAGTTTGGCACCTCATTCAACTAGCATTAAGAGATATTTGCCATTGCTTGCTCAAATATATTTTCCATAAATTTATAGGATTTTGGATCATGTTGGGCTATTTGTATGTCCTCTGTTGTTATTTCGTTCTTGTGATTTTGATGTAGGCTATTCCAAGGATTTTCTTCTGCCATGATGTTTGATGTTTCAAGTTATTTTTCTAAGATTTTTTGTCTTTGTAACCTTGTGAAGATTGGAATACAAGTGTTTTTTTTTTCCACTAAACTTTTGATCTTCTATGCTTTGATGAGTTTCCAATGAATTTTAACAAAGTCAAATAGGATGATATATCCTATTGATAAGACTAGGTTAAAAATTTGATTAATTTGATTAAATTTGATATATCCTATTGATAATATCCTGATGAAGAAACTTAGCCTAATAAACATGATTTTGGTTTGATTTGTTTGACACTATATAGTTTGCAAGATCTAGGTTGTAGTTGAAAAGAATGTTAACTTGTAGGAACCTATCTATTTCTAGTTTCTAGACATTGTCTATATTGAAAAAATATTTTTGTTTGATAAAAATATGAGTTTTAGATGTTCACCAAACTTGAAAGATATGTTTGGAAGATCTTTGTTTT
Organism: Sequoiadendron giganteum; assembly: GCA_007115665.2. Classification (NCBI taxonomy): domain Eukaryota; kingdom Viridiplantae; phylum Streptophyta; class Pinopsida; order Cupressales; family Cupressaceae; genus Sequoiadendron; species Sequoiadendron giganteum. Next base: position 499,317,315 of record CM021106.1, read on the forward strand.
TTTAATTTTCAGAAGCACTAAAACAAATTGTGGAAGCGCTATGACAATTTTCCGAAGCGCTATTTTGTAGAAGTGCTAAAACAGAGGTTAGAAGCATTGAAACAGAGGGTGTAAGTGCTACTTTGGATTCAAAAGCACTAAAGTAGACCTCAAAAGCGCTACCTTGGGTTTCAATGGTTTTTTCTGATTTTTCTACTCATGAAGAGATTGATTTTTGAGAATTTTGATTTTGGCAAGATATCTCTACTAGTATTTTTTTATGTTGGATGAGAAGCCTAAATATTCTAAGTTTCTCTATTGTAAAAATTGATCGGGCCTGGTGGAGAATTCTATCATTGGTTGTGGGATGGAGGATTGACAAATAGGTTGACTACGATTATGATATTGTGAAAAATCTCTTCTTTGGAAATAGGCTTGTGAATAAAGAGGCTCTAAGGCATAATCACCAGTATAACCCCTAGTGAAATCATGAAACCTATGGATGAAAGTTCTATGATGAAGCAAGATTTTTCTACTCTGATACAACAAATGTCTTCCTTTTAAAATATTTTTGTAACTAAGTGGTTTCTTCAGTTTCTTAACTCTTATTTTGAGGGATTTTTGAACAATTTTTTTGGATTTCCAATCTTTATTCATAAATTTCCTGGTTTGATTTGGTTTGTGGTTTTCAAGATGATCTTTTATTTGAGTTAGAATGATTTGAGAACATGGCAAGTAAATTGTAGAACAGTTGTTTTTAAATCTAGAATCTAAACAGATAGTGTATGTTCAAGAATCATGAATGGTCCTTATTGATTTCCACAGGTTTGTTTTAACAAATATACACTTCAAAAAGACTCACTCTTAAAGTCAGAAAGTTCATTGTTATACTCAACAACCCACATCTTAAAATTGTGTTTACTCACACTATTAGAAACCAAGATCAGACATGCAAACCAAAAGGCCTTCCACATAAGAGAAAAACAACAAAAAAAGTAGAGCTTTGAATGAAGATGTGCAAATTGATATATTCAAAATTCAAAGATTACAATGAGATGATTTGCTTTATAAAAGAAAAGTATGCAACCTTAATGTTGACGTAAAAACAACTCAAATAAATAAAGCTTACTTATTAATTAAGTAAACTAATTATTACCTAAGAAAAACCTAAGTAAAATTAATAAATTTTATTTAATTACACCAAAACCCTCCCTTAATTGCAACTTAGGGAGACTAAAAAAGCATGCACCTAAAACTAAGATGAATGCAAGAAAGCATGAATGGATCCTGACAACAAGGCTTGATTAGGTACCCATGTACAAATGAAATAATGAGATAGAGAAGGAAAACTCAGTGGGACAAAACCCCCCTAGAATGAGATGACTGCTGCAAAGAAGCACTGGAAGATCACTGTGGAGTAACATTGGAACCATAATCCAAAAAGCAAGGAAAGATAATTTTGTCTACAAGAAACCATATTGGAATCATAGTAATGCAACAATAGACCCGATGCCATGAAACACTCAAAAAAACCAAACGAGAATAGCCCTAGAATCTATGAAACAACAGTAGACGATATGAGTGATGTGATACTGAAATGAAGTGCAAAGATGGAAGTTGAACCCTCCCAACTACCAAAATATCCAAGTAATCTCCAAAACACCCATCGGGCCAAATTTGGAATAGCGATAAACCTAAGACAGATATAGAAAAAGTGCATGGACAAAAACATAGAGCTCCTCAATACCTTTCCAACATCGCAAAGATAGCAAAAATCGGAGATCATGGCAAAAATTTATGAGCTCGGAAGCATAAAATAAACATCTAACTTCAAGCAACAATAAATGCAGCTAAACAGAAAAATACTAAAAAATAAACTACACCATAGGAAAGTGCTCTGATACCATGTAGAAGTTGATAAACCAACTTCACAATCCACAAGAATCACCTGCAAAAATTTATGAGCTCGGAGCACCAGTGGCTGCCCGGTGGCTCCACCTTCCTATGTGGTCGGCCAGTACTCTGCCCTTGAAGGCCCTCTTTGCACCTGCCACTGGTCCTATAGGGGACCGGGAGCTTCGCACCCGACCCCCAACCAACTCCAGCCCCCGGCCCAGTCACATGGGTGATCAAGGCCCGATTCTTTTTTGCAAGGGGCCAAATTTTTGAGGCAATGATTAGATGGCCATCAAATTTATGCTCAGGATTTTTTGATGTCAGCATGACGTCGACGGCTGTACAGTCTCTTTTGCCCCCTCCTAACCCCAGTTTGCTCTAAAGGAGCAGTCTTTTTATTTTTGGCATAACTTGGGCATACAGTATCAAAATCGGGCAAACGAGATATCGTCGGAAAGCTGGTTCTAAGAGCGTTCTCATGGTGTGGTTTTTTCAGTATTTTTCTATTTTACTGCATTTATTTTTGTTTAAAGTCAGATGTACATTTATCACTTTCGAGCTCATAAATTTTTTCCATGATCTCCAATTTTTTGCTATCTTTGCGGCGTTGGAAAGGTATTGAGGAACTCTATGTTGCTATCCATGCACTTTTTTATGTATTTGGCCTAGGTTTTTTGTTATTCCAGATTTGGCCCGATGGGTATTTTGGAGATTACTTGGATATTGTGGTAGTTGGGAGGGTGCAACTTGCATCTTTGCACTTCATTTTAGTATCACATCATTCATATCATCTACTATTGCTTCATGGATTCCAGGGTTGTTCCAGTTTGGTGTTTTTGAGTGTTTCATGGCATCGGGTCTGCTGTTGCATTATTATGATTTTGATATGGTTTCTTGTAAACAAAAGTATTTTTCCTTGCTTGTCAGATTACAGTTCCAGTGTTACTCTACAATGTTCTTCCAATGCTTCTTTGCAGTTTTTATCTCATTATAGGGGGGTTTTGTCCCACTGGATTTTCCTTCTCTACCTCATTAATGCATTTGTACATGGGTACCTGATCAGGCCTAGTTGTTGGGACCCATCTTTGCTTTCATGCATCTTTTTCTAGTGTTTTAGCTACTTCCTATGTTCATCTTAGGGGGGGGTGTTAGAGTAATAAGTTATTACACTTAATTAATTATATCATATTGGTTAATTAATTAAGTCACTTATTCCTTTAGTTACTTAAGCTAAACTTAGGCACATTAATAATTGATTAATTATTAAGTGTGCACACTAGGACTTCCCTTTTAGGTCAACATTAGGGTTATGCATACTTTTCTCTTATAAAGAAAATCATCTCATTGTAATCTTTGAATTCCTAAATATATCAATTTGCACATCTTCATGCAAAGCTCTACTTTTTTATTGTTTTTCTCTTCTATGGAAGACTTTTTGGTTTGCATGTCTGATCTTGGTTTCTAACATGGTATCAGAGCTTAGAAATCAAAGATCGTGGGAAAAAGTTATGAGCTCAGAAGCATAAAATAAACATCTGAATTCAAACATAAATAAATGAATCTAAATAGAAAAATACTAAAAAATAAACTGTACCACGGGAAAGTACTCAGAACCAACTTTTCGGTGATATCTCATTTGCCCGATTTCGATATTGTATGCCCAAGTTATGCCAAAAAGAAAAAAAAATGATCCTTTAGGGAAAATTAGGACTAGGAGGGGGCAAACAAGGTCATACGGCCGCTAACGTCATGCTAATGTCATCAGTTCATGAGCTAAAATTTGATGGCCATCTGGTCGTCACCGCAAAAAATTGACCCACTGCAAAAAAAATTGGCAGTCGTCAGACAAGCCCTTGATTCACCATACGACCACTAAAGGGGTTGGTATCAGCTTGGGGCTGGGCCTGAGGCGACTGGACCCCCATATGATCGTGCGGGGAGTGTGTAAGCCCACGGGGGTTGAGAGCTGACCAGTGGCCTTTGAGTGGTGCCACTGGTCGAAGCAGCCGATGGGTAGCTGCCTGGTGGCCGCCTAACGGTGATGACCTATGTAAATTGTGGGCACAAAAATCAACGTGAAATTTGAATTTTTTTGCATTTTTTTTTAAATCGTGCCTCGGGGAACGTGCTGGGGAAGCCTTACGGCCTCCCTGGAAAATGTTTTTTGCCTCAGAAACAAACTTCTCATAAATCAACCAAACAACAAGTGTCCTTAGGGTTTTTGGATGCTTCAAAAGCGATGGTGACCTCTGTTTGTGCCCAAAATGCTCCAACAAATTGGCTAGCTCCTAAGCTTCCAAAAAAATCACCAAACTTGAAACCCTCATAGATCTAGCAAATGATGACCAAAATCTACAAAATAAAAGTCAATCCTGACTTTTTCCAGCGCTCTGAATCCAATGGTGAAGCCCAATCTGATCCAAGATGCCGCATAGATGAACTCAAGGCATAAAATCTTCGAGGAACCCCGAACAAATTCTATAATTATTTTCTCTAGAATTTGAGAAGGGGTTGCATGTCAAGGCTCTGATACCATTTTAGAAACCAAGATCAGACATGCAAACCAAAAGGCCTTCCACAGAAGAGAAAAACAACAAAAAAAGTAGAGTTTTGCATGAAGATGTGCAAAATTGATATATTCAAAATTCAAAGATTACAATGAGATGATTTGCTTTATAAAATAAAAGTAAGCAACCCTAATGTTGACCTAAAAAAACCTCAACTAAATAAAGCTTACTCATTAATTAATTAAAATAATTATTACCTAAGTAAACTAAATAAAGTATAATTAAATAAATAATTACACCAACACACATAGTCATGTCACCCCCTAGAGGGCGCCTGTGTTTTTGTCTTTTCTAGGTGCATACTCAAAGTTGGATTTCTCATCCCTTGAGAAAATGGTCCTTGGAAATTATATGATGAGTTTCTTGGGGGCAGATTCTTCCCTCCCCTTGCACTGCGAGTATTACAATGTCTAGTTACTGACTCCACTAGATACTACACTATGGTTCTTAGATAGGGTTTCTGTGTGGTGTGGCAAATGATAAACTCCTTTAGGAGACCTCCCAATATTTAGAGCAAAGATTTTATGGATGGTTATCTTGCACACTACCATCGAGTTGTAATTTCATCAACAACTCACATATGTTTAGAGTGGGTTGGAATCCTTGGCTTTAGGCATTCTCACTTAGGTCATTCCTGTAGGGTGAATACTTTTTCCCACTACGGAAAGCCTTATAAAGGTTTTAACAAAAAGCGTAAAATTGTATGAAAAGGAAAGGGTGAATCTCGCACTTTGATCACCGAGTTAAGGGGGGAGCATAAACCTATTCACCACACAAGCATAGAAAATAATGATTTATTTTAAGCCCAAAAGACAATGTACTAATCTAAGTGAAGATGTTGCTTCACAAAATCAGGCCACTTTATTTAACTAATGCAACAAAATATGATGACTATCCTAGGATTGGTATATTTAAATTAATTTTCTACCCTAGGATTGATTATTTTTAGTCCAAAAAGCATAAAATTTTGGTCGCGGTCGCGTCGGATCTAGATAAATATATATATAGAAGTGTTGAAATAGAGTTCTGAAGTGCTGAAACAGAAATCAGAAGCACTATAGTTTAGATCAGAAGCACTACAAAATTTTTTAGAATTGCCATAAAATTTTGCTAAAGCGCTATAGAAGTTTTGAGAACAAAGACCAATTATGTCATGAACATTTGGCAGATGCGCTGAAATAGGCCATGAAAGTGCTATAGTTTCCCCTTTATAAGCGCTAAACAATTCTTTAGAAGCACTACAGTTTATGTTGAAGTGCTGAAATAGAGTTTGGAAGTGCTGAATTTTTCCTCAGAAGTGCTATAGTTTTCGTCGAAAGCGCCATAAAACTCTCACTCATACTAAAATAAACACGCCAGAATCCTATACGACACTTTTCAAATAAAAATTGTGAAAATATGGAGTTATGTCCCATGATGGGTGCCAAACTATAAGTGTGAATAAGTAACAAGTAAATACACTTCTTAATGAAACATTATATCAAGATTCTACAATAATTAACTAATAAAAGGAGAAGAAACTTGAAAGTGTCTCATTATTTCCTATCTCTAAAGATTTATTAAGTTACAGGAATCTCTCAAATTTGATAAGCTATGTGACTGTTAAAATGGAAATCTAAAGAACGAAATGATGTTGGATACAATGATCTAATCCTATATGATAATATCTAATGATAAAAAGAAGCTAATTTAATCTATTGTTGACATGAAAACTATGATGAAAGCTACAACCGTGATATGAAATCTAATGCTATTGCTAAAAATGCTTGAGGCTTGATTGCTTGATGCTTTGATGTTTTGATGCTTTGATGCTTTCCTACAGAGTAAGTTTGCATAAATTTGGGATCCATTCTTTGTTGTACATGGTTGTATTTAAAGATTCTCGGTAGCACATTTGCGTAGGGGCAACAAACAGAGGCCTGGATTCAATCTGGAGGATTGAAGGGTGAGAGATTGAAAGGTTGGAGTTGATTATGGGAATGGTTCCTCCCCATGAAAACACGAGGCAAGAGGATAGGAAGGATCAAAGGGAGAGGATTGGGAGGCTTGAGAGGATTGCCTACAAGCTTTCCCGTGAATGCCATTTTCATTAAATTAGACATAGAATATTTATTTTTATTGGTGAGATATGATGAGTTGTATAATTTGAATATTTTGGATTTTATTCAAATTTAGGAAGAGATAAGATATTTAAATTTAATAAAATAAATTATAGAATTCTATTTATTAAATATGGAAGAAAATGAATAATTAAATAAAACAAAGTATGTGAACCTGTTTATTTAATTTAGATAGAATGATGTAATAATTAAATAATAAAAACTATTGAAGTTGTATATTTGATTAAGGAATAGATGAGTTATGATTTGAATTATTTAAATAAATATTTCTATTATTTAATAGTAGATGAATTTAATTATGACAATTAAATAAAACAAAGTGAATTTTTTTTATTTAATTAAGATGAAAACAATAAAATAAAGATTGAAGAATTTAAGAGGAACTATACAAATAAATATTTCTATTTATTTAATAGTAGATGAAATAAAGGGTTAATTAATCAAATAAATCATATTTAATTAATTATATTCTCCAAACCATTTTTAGGTGTATACAAAATGTTTGGCCCAAAATGTTAACCTAGAATGAACCTTTATTTTGCAAGACCAAGGTAGTGAGAAAAATGTTATACCTCTTAAGTGATAATACCCTAAGAACTCAAATATTTTGGTAAAATAGAGCTCAATGATTGTGGACTCAATTTTTTGTAATATTTTCCTTGTCTCAATATTACTTGTTTTGAGGAGTCAAAGTTTTGAACATACATCAATGCGGGGTGTTCATTTGATTTAATCTTTTCTTAAGTGAGATTGCTTCATTACCACATCAAGATAGTCTTAATTAATGTTCAAACTAAAAGGTCTATGTCAAAATAATCCTTCATTTCACAAAGTCCATTATGTGAAAATCATGAAGCTAAGGCCATAGTTCCCTAGGTTAACTTTGGAAAGTGTGGATTTAGATATAAGTCAAAATACTTAGAAGCCTCTAAGGATAGAATCCTTAAGACAAGCATCAATATTAGCACTTTTTAAAATTTATCCATAGTTAATCAACAGGGTTTGAAGTTTTAGAACATGTTGATTTGTGTTTGAGATGTTTTGGAACCAAGAAAAGTATTAAACAAACTCACAAGGAATATAGCATCCCTAGCTCAAGTGGGTACTTATTTCTTAGTATGCCTACCATCATCCCTCCAAGAGATGATTAATATATGAAGATGGAATGGAAAAATAGGCTATGTTAAGGGAATGTACCATCTTGAAATTCCAAGAAAAGGATTCCCTTACCCATTTTCTTTATTGCCTCAACCAAAAATTGAACATGGTAAGTAACTTCTTGGAACGACATCATTCCAATGCACTACTTTAAAATACACTTTGGAAATGAAATTGGTTGGCCACTACTAAACAAGAGTTCTTAATTAGTGTTTTGGGGATAACCTGGTGTGTAATGCCCCACCTCACAACCCTAGAGGAATTTGCAATTAACTACTCAAACAGACTATTTTTTTTTTGTTTAAGTACAATTAACATGCAAGTTCACTACCCATTTCCAACAACCTCTAAGGTTACGAGATGGTGTGTTACATGGTGTCTATACATGCAATGATTCACTCAATTAAGAGGCCACTCAACCCTTAGAAATATCTAAGGGATTTTATGTATCTCATAGATACTAAGGGAGACTTTTTTCAGTATAGAAAATTTGCACCAAGTGGTTAATGACTTTCGTCACACCAATTATTTATATAGTAGATTGAAATGAAAGTATCGCTTGGGTTGTTTCCTCTCACAAGTCGAGAGGAATGCCCTCTAAAGGTTAAAACAAGGTGTAAAACTCAAGATACTTTTTTTCACCCAAGATTTCCAAACTGCGCAAGGGCAGAGGATACGCCCAATGAGTATACACAAGCAACAAAAAGAAAAAGTATACTTGAATGTTTATCTTCACCCAAGATCACATGAAGTGCAAGGGAGTGGATACATACTACAAGTACAATCAAGAAAAGAAATAACTCATTCATTTTAACCTTGAAAAGCTCTAAATGGAAGTGTTTGATTATCTTGTTCAATTTTAACCGATATAGAAAAATGAGGATGTGTGGGTTCAATTTTAACCAACTTTGAAAGTTAATTTTAAACCCAATGAAAGTTTGGTCCTAAAGCATAAACAAAATCAACATATAATGGGTTATAATTTTCCCATAAGTGTAAAAAACACTTGTTATAATATGTGGGTGAATGATAGTATGCTCCTTTACTTCAATTGTTTTCAAATCTGCAAAACCAATTAGCCTCAAAAAACAAGATCCAAAAGTCAGTAAGATGTAAGAGAGAAAATGAATTTAACAAAAATTCAATCACATGCAAAAATTATCTCTCTTTTTTGGTTTACTAGTAAAATGTGTTGTTGTTCATGAAGGTATCACCATAATTCCAAAAGAGTCACTCTAGTGAGAAAAGGTGTCACTCTACAGTAGAACAGTGACAACAAAGGTGTCGCTATTTTCAAAGGTGTTGCTTTGGTGAAAAAAGAATTGCTTGGTAAAAATTTATGGTGTCTCTAGGCATCCAAAAGAGACCATAAAGGCATCACAATATTAGAGGCATTTCTATTTTCAAATCTACGATAGTAAAAAAATATTAGGATCACTATTTTTAATATGCACCACTAGATTTAAATAAGTGTCTCTATACTCCCTACAAAGGCATCACTATATGGAAACACCTGAAAAAGGCATCTTTGTAGGCTCCAAAAGCATCGTTGTACCCACAAGATCAATAAAACGAGAATCTAAAGAGAAATTAATTAGATTCGATCAGTTGGGCCCTCCCTCTAATGCAAAAATGTGACCATCGTCATAGTGTGAACCAAATAAACTATATCCAAATGAATTCAAAGCCTATTTAAGTCCCTAAGCAATGATCCCAATAAGATATTTGAAATTCATTAAAACTAGGAAATCATTAAACTGCCATGATATAAACATAAAAACTTAACAAATCCCTATTCTAAGACCTCAAATTTTATCCTATTGGGGGAGTGGTGTCACATTAATGTGGAATGGTGACCCTTTCCCAATCGCTTGCATAAGTAAGCTTGTTTAAATAATTTTTATTGAAGAAAATTGATGAAACCAATGAGATGTGTGTGAAACATTATGTAAAACTAGATTAATATGATAAAGATGAGTACTAAATGCTAAGATGCATGCAATCTATACTAAATGTGAACAAAATTCAAATATATAAGCCATAGATTTGAATTATACTAAAATGGATGCAAGGTAAGTTACCATTGAAGCCATTAATGAATACTTAAGCTAACTATGTGTGGAAATTAATCTAATATGTTAAATAAAAGTACTCAATATGGATGCAAGTTAGTGTGAATTTTAACAACATAAATTTTCTATCAAAAGATGGATCTATTTCTCTCCAAATAGTGATCTATTTATAGGAAGACAAATGAGAAAACAAGGGCTTAGATTGAAAATATTAATCAATGGTCAACAATGAAAGGAGGATGAAACATGGATTGAGGATTCCAATCCATGGTCAGAGTTGAAAGTTGACAAAGATCAACTAATTTAATCAATGGTCCAAATTAGATTTCAATAAACACACTTCTTAAGAATTAGGAAGAGGTTAAGAGATATTTTGGAGGAATGAGTCCACAAAAGGGGATATTCCATAAGAATATTCTCTTTTGGATCAATTTGAAAAGGAGGAATATTCCAAGAATATTACCTTGCAAGTGGGAGGGTGAGGATAATTAGCAATTTAGTAGTTAAAACTAAATTTAATTTGCAAGATGGGGAATAATATAATATTCATTAAATTATTGATTTAATGAAAAGAGTGATGCAATATCATATCTAATTAAATAATATGATAGAGGGGTTAAATTAAATAATTTGATTTATTCAACTTAACAGGGTGAAATTTTAGTGTGTGAAGGGGTGAATTAACCCAATAAGGTCAATTAGATTAATAGGTGAAAATGGGGCATTTGATTAAATAACTAGGTTAATTTAATCAAACAAGTGAAAATAAGATGGGTTTTAGGATGAAATGATGTTAATATATCAAATTCAAGTGTGTATATCATTCAAGACATTTTTAAGTGTCTACAATAACAATATAATTTATTTTTTTAAATAGACTAGCGAAGCAACATTTATGGCTTATTTTGTGAAATTTGCTCAATTTGGCTTGAAAGGTTCTCTTGTGGACTAAAAAATAGGCTCTTGGTCCTATGGGTGAGGTGGAGCCCTTGTTCATTGATATGATTATGATCCTAGCGGCATAAGCCCTCAAGAGCTAGCGTTGGGTAGTGGTCATTGAAGTGACTAAGTGCTTAGATTTAAATCCCTCAAGGGTTGGATGAAGCATGCAACAATTTTTTGGAAGGGAGGCAGACACTATTGGCACCATCTATGGGCAACGATCCACAAGTAGGGTGCCACTCACAAGGTGGTAGAGTGCTTTATATGCATGAAACATTATATGTGTTGAGCACTTTTATGTTTTTCTTTAAATAAATTTCATTTGCACAATGTTGTATAGGGGTCATATAAAGGCCCCTAGTAAAAAATTGTCTCTTTAACCCTTTTCACCAAAAATAGGTGAATTTTATGTAAAAATTCATCAAACACCCCTCCTAAATGTAATGTTGAGGTCCTTTTTATGCCAAAATACTCCTAAAATTCACCCACCTCCAAAAATTGCAAAAAAAAGCATTGAAAATTATAGTTTTAATCTTGTAACCCTAGTTGAAAAAAATGTTGCCAATATGTTATGTTGGAATATGGCTAAGAATTTTTTCTTATAGGTTTTGTCATTGATGGAAATCCAAGTCATGCAACCCAAGCCATACATAAGCATCACTATTTTTGGCTCCTATCGGCAGAACAAAGCAAAGAATAGGAGATTCAGTCAAAGGTATTAAAACTGGGTTAATCATCTCACCGGACAGGTATTTTGGGTTATGAACCCTTGATGGTTTGAAAAGTCTTGCAGTATCTTAGTTTTGATGTGCACTCATTGATAAGTGATCTAGGAGGTACAGTGTGTTAATATGTCAAATATTTGTGTTAGAAGGCCAACCTGACAAAGACAAAATTCACGAATGTATAAGATGAAATTAATTATAAGTCTCATTGTTGGATTAAGTGTTGTATGGGTACTCTCTTGGTCTTAACCATTCTTGTAGCATGCGTAAAATGGTTTGGTGATGGATCTGGCCAAAAATTTATAATTATCTTAATACCATATAAAGTCGATTGTTGGATAAACTAATCCTTGATTGTGGATATATATAAGGGATTGCTTTCATCGAAAAAGGGTGTCTGTGTGAAGTATATGTAGAATAGAGGTGGTATTCTGCGAGTTGCGAGTCATTGTAGAGCAGTAATGTGAATCTAATGTTAAAAGCAGAAAAGGGCAGAGCAGGGCAGAATGAAGTGGAAAAATAGCAAGCAGATCCTGAATAATATTCATGAGCTTCACCGGAATTGTTACTTGGCATTGTTAGATGATATCATCTCAGTTTATCCCTTCATATGGTTTTAATCTAAATTTTATAGGTAGTAAGCCTTTATATTTGAGCAATGAGCTCTAGGCAGTGTGCCTACACACACTATATTTTGAGTATTCAAATTGTGGATTAATCTCCACCATGGTTTTTTCCCCTAATAGGGTTTCCATGCAAAAAACAATTGTGTGTTATGTTATGAGTGTTTACTTTTAATGCATACATCTTTCCTTAATGTAATGTTGAAATTCTCTCACGTTTTAGAATGGATGAAACTATTAAGAATGATTGAACACTGATTCACCCCCCCACTCCCCCCTCTCAATGTTCCCTTGAGTCCAACAATTGGTATCAGAGCTAGTCCCTAAGGAGACATTTTGCAGCTTGAGGTAGATCTTGGAATGTGATGGACTCTGGTAGTCTTCAACAATAGCTTATGGCAGCTCTTAATGATGTTGATCAGTCTAAATCAGAAGTTCAAGAATTGAAAGCAAATCTCAGAGATGCTGAGAAATTCATTCAATCATTAAAGGATCAAATAGTCAAATCTAGGGTGAAGAGGAAAGATATCTATGATCAGATCAAGTAGAAAGGAATTGAAGATATGGATGATGATCACTTGAACCAAGACTTGAAGGAAATAACTGAAGAATGTGAAAAGCTCGCTAGAGACAATACCAATTTGAAACATGAGATAGAATCTATGATGATGAAGATGACAAAAGAGATAGAGTAAAGGAAGAAAAGTGAAGAAAATCTTGCTCAGACCCTGAGAGAGAAATTTGATGAATGCAACATAATAAGTGGATAAATTACTCAGTTGGAAAGTGAACTGCAAAGAACTAGAAGCAATGAAGAAGAACTTGGTAAGCAAATTACTACTCTTAAGAATGATCTTGGCATTGCAAACGAATTCAAATAAAACTTTAATATTTATTTCATTAAAGCTTGATGAACTGACCCAAGGTAAACAAAGTAGAAATGATAAGCGAGGTCTTGGATATGAAAAGGGAGATAATTCTAGATCAGCACAAAAGAATTTAAGACAAAACAGAAATGGAAGGTATCTAGTAAGACAACCTAATGCACAAAGATTTAATGGGTATTGTTTTGCCTGTAATAAGTTTGGTCATATGGTCACTCAGTGTAGAAGTAATATAAGTTCAAGAATTTCATCATTTGTTGGTTAGTGTTTTAATTGCACAAAGCATGGTCATAAATCAATTGAATGCAAAAATGTGTCAAGTCACTCTATTGATAAAAGAAATGTTGAATGTTATACATGTGGGAAGTTTGGACATATTGATAAAAAATGTAGGATGAGAAAAATCCAATGGAGTGGACAAAGGAGCATTATGTTCTATAACTGCAACAAATATCGTCATATTGTTAAATTCTGTAGAAACAAAAACACAAACAAAAGATGTTCGATAAATAGAGATAAAAATGCAAAGAAAATGATCAAGAAAAGGGAAAAATGATTGTGGATGAAATGAGGGATCAAATGAAGAAGACATGGGTAAAGAAAAGTGAATCTAAATATGGTAATAGTTCCATACCGGAACCTACTTCCGGCAATTCTTTTGATAATTGACTCCAAGCCAGTGACCTAGGGGGAGCTTTATAAGAAAATCCTTTCTCCCGTGCTTGCAGATGGTAATAGAATGAAGAGATTAGTCGGGATAATGTAACTATGGTTCGAAGAAGTTTGTAAAATTTTAGCAAATGAATTCATCCAATTCACAAGTCCGCAAAAAAAAAATTGTTGCTTTAGGAAAACAGAGTATCCAATTTTTTTAGGATAAATGCATTTATTGCGCATGTGCTAGCTATAAAATTCAAGTCTAAGCCATAATTTTTCACCTTGATTTATCGAAGGGAAGAAGGAGAGCACTTTTCCAATGGACTTTGAAGTAGCAAAATTGGACTCGTTAGCAAATCATGAAAATCTATCAGGTACTTCAAATCATTTTCAAAATCTTCATATAATTTGGTGTTTAATTGTGAACCCTAAACACAAAAAATAAAATGGAGCAAATTAAAGAATCAATCACATTGGACGAATATAATAGTGCAAAGATCAAGTCTATGATAAATCTATTACTTCCTAATGAATTGAAGCAATTGAGTGAAGCCAAGCATGGAAATTTGGATTTGTCGAATGAGTTCTCGTACCTTGAAAATGTAGAATTTATAAAGTTCTTATTGAGTAGATTGCATGGTGATGTTTTAACTTTGGACAAACCCTACTCAATTTTGAAGGAGGTAATTGAGAGATTAACTGGATTTTGCAAAATTGGTGATGTTCCTAAAAATAAATCTATCCAGAACAAGGAAGTCAAAACCCTAACTGTTGTAATCGGAGATCAAAGAGCTCTGATGGTAGCAAAAATCAAGAATCTTGTTACAAATTACATTGCCCATGGCATAACCTATAAAATATTCTACCGAAATTGGGAAGGGGCTACATCAGTTGGTGCAATATACATTGCTCATAAAATGATAATTGGAGGTTATGACTTCGACCTATGTGGATTTCTAAAGGATGAGTTGTTGGTGAATGTTCAACTAAAAAAGGAATCGAGGTATCCATTCAGGTTTGGTACCCTAATTACTTGTTTGGTTATGTATTTTCTGAAAACATTTCCAGGAATCAACAATGTAGTATGGACATCAGATAAATCGGTATGTACCTGAATTTACTCTTATTTATAAGAGTCTGTCTAACTAGAATTCAGATTTTGAAAGGTTCTGTAATACTATACTTGGAAAGTATGGATTAGTCATTTCATCTCTAATAAGGATAATGGAAGTTGGATCCTCTTTTGACAGAACTGATAGAGGACATAAAATAGGATAGGAGATTATTGAATATATCCCTTCGGGAAGCAAAATTCCCAAAATTGAAAAGGAAATTGTGGAAATTCCGAATGAAGAACCTGAGAAACCACTGGAAAATGACTCCAGTATTGAAAAAGGTAATGAAGAAAAATAAGATCTATCAAAGAGAAACTTCAATAGCTTATCCAAATAATAGGTGTTATGCAAAACATTGCAAGGTTATGGTTAGTTAGACCATCCTATGATCGAGACTTAATTCTGGAAGTTCTGAATTCTCATATTGCACATTGCAAGATAAGATTGGAAATTCTAAAAGATGTTCTACCTGAAGAAATGATTGAATGCAGTAGAGAATCGATAGGCTCTAAAGACAAAGGCAGTGAAGAAGGTGAAATTATCTCTCACCTAAAAGAGCAATTCAAACTATCTCTTTCTAAGCTTAAAAATAAGATGAATGAGTTAATATAGTGCATTAACTTATCCACAAGAATCTATAACTATTGTGCCCATTGGTCTCATGCAGTTGGTAATTACAAAGAGAAGTTGGATCAGATTGAGACTGAACTGAACAACTTTGGCAAAAATTTTGACATGTCTCAGGATCTGGATGGCATTATCAGAAGGAGAATATGAGAGTTACAATCAGCTCAAACAAAAATTCAACTACCCAAGAATGTTCTTGTGGACACCTTTTGGAAGGTAAAATATTTAGTTGAATGGAGGCTGGAGTAGTTGGTGGAAATTCTGCAAGTTGGTGAAAAATTGGAAGAAGCAATCACAATCCTTGAATCTCTTATTAATATTATCAACATGACTTCCAAAAATAATATCTTTATTATCATCATTGGAATTGTAATTTATGGTTGGAATAATTTTCTTCCGGATGTGAAGAAAAATCATAAGATAATCTTTTAAAGAAAACTGCAAATAGTGTTCAAGTTTTTATAAAATTTTGTCTAAAGGAGTATAATTGTCAGCATATATGTATTAGAGTTTTGATGACATGAATTTTTTGGTCATATGACATACACTCTTTGTCATTGATTTCAAAGGGGGACAGAATGCAGTGAAAAAAATCTCATAAATCTAAAAGGGAGAATATCTAAGGGGGAGAAAATGCAGTGATGAAGTTTTTTCACTAAGTGTTGCCATCAATGCCAAAGGGGGAGATTGTTGGCATATGGAAAATATTTTTTTCTTATAGGTGTTATCATTGATGAAAACCCAAGTCATGCAACCCAATTCATACATAAGAAACACTATTTTGGGCTCCTACTAGCAGAATAGAGCAAAGAATAGGAGATCCGGTCAAAGGTATAAAAATTGGGTTAATAATCTCACCGAACATGTATTTTGGGTTATAAACCCTTGAAGACGGTTTGTAGAGGCTTGCAATATCTTATTTTTGATGCACACTCATGGATAAGCAATCTAGGAGGTACGGTGTGTTAATTTGTCAAATATCTATGTTAGAAGGTCGACTCAACAAAGATAGAATTCACATATGTATAAGAGGAAATTAATTATAAGTATTATTGTTGGATTAATTATTGTATGGGTACTCTTTTGGTCTTAACCATTCTTGGAGGATGAACAAAATGGTTTGGTGATGGATATGGCTGAAAAGTTATAAATATCTTGATACCCTATGAAGGCGACTATTGGATAAACTAATTTTTCATTATGGATATATATATAAGGGATTTCTTTCATCGAAAAAGGGCGTGTGTGTGAAATATATGTAGTATAGAGGTGGTATTCAGCAAGTTGCAATTCATTGCAGAGCAGTAATGTGAATCTAATGTGAAAATCAGAAAAGGGCAGAGCAGGGCAGAGTGAAGTGGAAAAATAGCAAGCAAATCCTGGATAAGATTCATGAGCTTCATCGGAACTGTTACTTGGCATTGTTAGATGCTATCATCTCAGTTCATCCCTTTAGATGGTTTTAATCTAAATTTTTTAGGTAGTAAGCCTTTATCTTTGAGCATTGATCTCTAGGCAGTGTGCCTAAATGCAAGTGCATTCCTTTTACAAAAACTATATTTTGAGTACTCAAATTGCAGATTAATCTTCACCGTGGATTTTTCCCCTAACATGGTTTCCATGCAAAAAAAAATTGATTGTTATGTTATGAGTGTTTACTTTTAATGCTTACATCTTTCCTTAATGCAATATTGAAATGCTCTCATGTTTTGGAATGGATGAAACTGTTAAGAATGACTGAACATTGATTTACCCCCCCCTCTCAGTGTTCCCTTGAGTCCAACATGTTACCTATGTTTGGTATTTTTTTCATTGATGTTAACACTCAATTCGGGTTTTCAGTGATGTATGATGATGTACACTCAGTTTGGGATGTCCTTGATATATGATGTTGTACACTCAGTTTGGGAAATCATTGACGTATGATGATGTGCTAACAGTGATGTTGTTGATGTTCATGGTTGGATGTCATGCCTTGTTTAATGACAGGTAAAGTTGGATTGAGTATGTTTTCTATTAGTAGAGATGATATCATGATGATATATTAAGATGAGGATTAGAAGCATTAAGATGAGGATTAGAAACATTAAGATGAGGATTAGAATTAATGCTAAAGTTGGAGAGAATTTTTTGATGATCTCTCTATTATGTTTTATGCTCTCTCCTCTTGTTCCTAAGGAAGTATGTGTTACTACAAGGAAGTTCTAGTCTATGAATGTTGGTGAAAGGTTTTGTTATAGGAAGTTACTTTGAAGGATTTTTGGGAGAACGCTTTACATTCATCTACCTTTGAATAAATGGTCTTGTAGTTTGGGATTCAATGTTTATGTTATGTTGATGTTTCACTCCTATATTTTCAGGTCACTAGTGTTGTTGAGGAGGATTCTAGTAATTAGAATGGGTTGGCATTTTTTGTTGCTTGTTAGGACTAGTCTATAAAATGCTCTACATTTGTTTGCATTGTTGTTTCTACTCCTATGACTTGGTGGAAATGTTAATTTTTTTCCAGTATCTTAATTTAGCTTTTATGTGATGAATTTTACCACAAGTTGGTTTGTTACTCTCAAGGTTGTATATTTTGTGCTTCTAGGATGAAGTGTTTTATTTTTGTTTGGTTTTTAGGCTATTTGTGGCATGAAAGTGTGAAAGAAGTATTTAAAAGTGTTATTGAATGCTCATGGAACACCTATTTGTAGTTCACACATAAATGGTTGATCTCTTTGGTGTCATATATTGTTTTGAGTTGGTTAGCTGGGAAATTTATGGATGTCTCACCGATAGGTCTTATTCTCTTGCATGAACTACGTGCTTGGGGGTCTGTGCCAACATTTGAAGTTGTGTTAAGTTAAGTTTGGGTCCTACCCTATGTTTTTAAGAACCACATTGATTAAATACAGTTGAAGATGTTTTTTTGGGCTGACTGGTAATGTGCTACATGTTTCCTTACTTCTGACTTGGGATGTTGTGTGCAACATGTATGATGTTTGGGATCACATTGGAAGATTTAATAAGTTTTTTTTTGTCCTCTCTATCTTCTAGATAGGATTTCCTTCATCAAAATTATGTTTTTAGGCTGACTTGTTGAGGTTATTGTTTGTATTATGTTTTGGCCAACCTAATTGATGTTTTGTGGCTTGCAAAGGATATAAATGGAAGAAAAAATGAGTTGAAAGTTGAGCAAGAGTGGTTGTTTGCAAGTGTGGAATGATGTAGTAGTTTATAGAAAAGAAAAGTCAGATGCACTTTAATGCCTCAGTTAGTAGAGTGTATTTTTGACATATATTGTTGTGAACCCCAATCCTTAAACCTGCACAAACATGAGAAACAAACTCACAATTATATTCAAATGCAAGTAAGAACAAGGATTCCCCATGAAATCCATTTGCAATGCTCAAATAGGAAATAAAATGAATAAATGAACAAATAACACAATGAAATCCTAATTAAGCAAGCCAACTATTGATCCCATGGGGGAATTGGTACCAATTGGTGTGTCAAAATTGGCCCTTTCCCAACTCCTTTGCAAGCTTGATGATGATTGATCCATTTTGGTTGAATTCCTGCATAACCTAGCTAAGAACTTGATAAAGAGAGATGAAAATGGTTGTGCTTGAAGATGAAATTGAGTATAATAAGTTTACTCAAATTGTGGATGATAGAATGAGAGGAAGAGTCTCTCATTTATAGATTTACAAAATGGAAGAGAGAGTGGAATTGAGAAATGTGGGATCATTCAACACCTAATGGCCAAGTGCCACTTTTCAAGATGTGAATGGAGGACGAATGAGCACATTTTGGTCAATGTGCATGATAAATTCTATGAGATTCAAATTTGAAATTTGAATGTGACATGTTGGAGGGAGAAGGAAATGGATTTAATGTCACTTGGCTCAAGGCTAAGGACATGTAAGAGGCCTTAAATTCCTTGTTGGAAAGACCAACCCCATTTGAATTTAAATTCAAATTTGAAGGAATATTCCTCCTTTATTCCATATTGAGAGAAAAAAGACAATTTAATAAATCAAAGTAATTGATTTATTGTGTAAGTTGCATTCTCTAGAGGATTGAAGTGATTGAGATTAAATTTATCAATATTTGATCAATTTAATTAAGGATTAGATGATTTGACAATATTTACTCAATTTATGAGTTGATTTAAATCAGAATTGAGAGGAAAGATTTAATTAAATAAATTATTTTGATTTATTTAACTAAAGGGGATAATGTTAGATTAAATTAAATAAGGTTTAATTTATTCAATTTAATAAAAAGACTTTAGAGACTTGATTTAAATGAACATAGATATAAGGTTAATTAAATTAAATTGATTAATTTAATCAAAAGAGGAGAAAGACCCAATCAAATAAATAATGATTTATTTAATTAAGGGATGAAATGTAATGATAAGCTCAGAGTATGATTCAAGAAGAAATGACGTTAGTAATCAAGATCAAGTGTGCCAAATCGAATTGTATATTTTTCATGTCTACATTTTGCCCCTCTTTGAAGCAATGTACTTGTTGCATTGGTTCAAAGAATAAACTATTGTGATCAAATTTAAAATAAAATAAAATTCAGATGCTCCGTTGCTACCCTAGTGAGAGGATTATGCTGGTATACTGCCCCCTCAAAAGATCTAGCAGAAATGTTAATTTTCTAATCGATATCATGATAAAATGCGAGAGGAGTGGTTCTATTGATCAAGTGATGAAAGATGATTATTTTATGTAGACAATTTTGATGATGTATAGACAGTCATCAGCCATGGGTAGCCTCATGTATATTTTGAGATCTCATACCTACTTTAGATATACATGTTAGTAAAGATAGAATAATAAGAAGGATAAGATGGATGGAAGGAGGATCTAACAAGCCTACGTTATGATGATGATGATGATGATTTGCTTACCAGGAGTTAGAATTTTCAAAGGGCCAATTACTTTATGTTTGATAGCACACGTAGGTACGATGCATCAAGGTATAAAGAACTGGGATGGCATTGTACCTAGTGTGATGGAATTTGACCTGAAAAATAGATAGGAGCATTCTTGTTCACACTTGACATACAAAAACCTTGCTAGGATGGACCTAACAAAGAAAGTATTCGTCAAGTTATTTTACAAGAATATCCAACAAGCATAGAAGATAAAAAAGATAATGATCATTGCCCCATTCCTTTCTCTCTAAAACTATTTTTTTTATGCATCATCGAGAGGTCTTTGGAATGAGTGCAAAATAAGATAAGTCAAAAAGACCAAATAAAGTAAACAAACAAGCTAATGTTCTTCATACCGCTAGCTAAGACTAAACTACTGTGAGGTACCTAATGCTTATGTCCATCATGGGAAGGATACATACTAGGACATGTTGTGATCAAATTTTTGGTAAGAATGATTGGGTGATAAGCTATTGATACTCTGAGTTGATCAACTTGCTTACTTATTGACCTAGACTTGAGACTTTGATGATTAATCTTTCACTTTAGCACCTGATAGACTTGATTCTGACTAACTCACCAAAGGATGAAGGTGGTGATTGATTTATTAAGAATGATGATTATTACAGGTGAAAGCAAGATGAGATGGGTGCACCATTTTGGGTTTTTTCAAATGTTTTGAGGTTGTTTTGATTTTTGGATTTTTTCAATTTTTTGGATTTTGAAGATTTGTGAATGTTTTTGGATTTTGTGTTTCGAGGGCCAATCAAGGATGGCCTTTCCTATGTTTAAGCTCGTAGTTTGTGTTAGAACCATAAATTTCCATTAAAATCCTAAGGTCTTTACCCATTTGAACCCATATATTTCACTATTTGTTTCATGAAAAATCATTTTATCGCCTTTCATAATGCTAAAATATATTATATCACTGATTTATCATCCATCCTTCTTGGTTGATACCGTTTACCACTTTAGCGCGGCCTTTTCAAAGTGGCTCACGTTATCACGGTTGTCAACAGTTATGTAACTATTATCGCCACACCGTGGATAGTCAGAGAGAAGACCGCGATAAGTGGTGAAACAACAGAGGCTGACAGTCAGAGCATTGTTGCCGCAATATCGTTGTTGATCAGAGAGGAACCCATGATAGCGCGGTGGTCAGGCGATAAGCAACGAGCTGACGGTTAAGGCATGGTGGACAGGGATCTTGGTGGTCAATGAAAGGCCACTGTGATACCGTGGATAGTCAAAGTGGAGACCGTTGTGGCACGGTGGAAGGAGATAGGCTAAGAGGCGGCAGTTAGTGATAGTCATTGTGGTACCGTGGCTAGTCAAAATAGTGACCACGGTAGCGTGGTGGGTGTGGAGATAGTGATGGGGAGCAGTCATCGTCATACTGCAGACGGTTAAAACAATGACCGTAGTAAGGCGATTAGCAATAAAGATGACAATTAATGCTGGTACAACCATACCACCAGGGAGAGAGGCAGAGCCCATGGTAAAATGGTAGACTATGGTGTAACATAAATGCTACCACGGGACCACTAGGAGTAGACAATGAAACCGTGATAAAGTGGGGGGATAAAAGAAGACTTCACAACAATAATTTAAATGAAATATAAGGAACGGTAAGGTATAAAGAAATAAATAAAAGGCAGGATTATAATCAAAATATTCAATTTTCCAATAAGGCAACTTAATTAAATATTTCAATTTATGTTAATGAATTTAAACGGTTGTAATAGGAAAGTGAAGAGTCACGACTCTTGAGATTTACTATATAAATGTATTGAAAAATTAGTTTAAAAAAGAGAGTGAGTGGTAGTAGTAAGTAGATTTTTACAAAAAATAGATTGGAAATGTAAATAATGACAGATTTTTCTTGAAGCAGAATCAATGGAGATGCTATATTTTCAATTGATGAATTCTTTTTGTTGTTCAGTTGTTGTGTTGTATTAATTCATATTCTTTATCTAGTTGTCTCCAACTTGAGGTCTTTTATCATTTAAATCAGCATATCAAGTATATTTCTGATTTGTCAAAATTTATTCCCATTTTGTGTGATTTAATTAACTAGTGTCTACAAGTCAGAATTAAATTCTTTTAAATAAGTCACAGTGATTTAAGCATTTCTTTTGGATGGTTAAAGAAGAACCATGTTAAGAAAAATTCTAGCACAATTTATGCAAGTCATAAATTCAGTAAGGTTTTATGCCAGTCAGAGAATTTTCAAAGTGCCTAACAACTAGAGTTAAGCCAAACAGGGAAATACATATCATTCTTAATTTTGAATTCATTGCCCATGTGGATAGAAGGCACTGATCTATCATAACCCAGATGATTAAATTCATAATAAACAACATATTCAAATCCTTTCTTTTGTGCAATAGGAGTAGGTGTAGTGATTTTATCTATCCACTTCCATTTGCCATCATGGATAGATTGCTCAAGCAGGGAAATATATTTCAAATCTGAATCATTCACATAGGTGCACCCACATAGGTTTAGCAGAGCCTAAAGAGAAGAAGGTACAATTGAATCAATTGGCCTTGTATGTTGGCCAAAAATGTTGTGAGAGCTTGGCAACCTCTCGCGGTTAAAACCTACATTTTTGAGAACCAACAATTTGGTGACTCAACTAGGGACTATTAAACTAAACCTAGGCCTTC
Source organism: Sequoiadendron giganteum (assembly GCA_007115665.2). Classification (NCBI taxonomy): domain Eukaryota; kingdom Viridiplantae; phylum Streptophyta; class Pinopsida; order Cupressales; family Cupressaceae; genus Sequoiadendron; species Sequoiadendron giganteum. Next base: position 499,340,285 of record CM021106.1, read on the forward strand.
ATCATAGAGTCGGTATTTTACAGAGGACTCTGCTGGGAACAATAAATTACAAAATTTTCTCACTTTTGTAAAGTGAGTGGCGACTCTAAATGAAAAAATACATTGAGACTGATAAATTGAAATATACATCAGAAAGGAATCATCCTAGAGTTTAGACTATCACCATTTCTCACAACATGCAGGGAAGAAGGTCTTTGTACAAAGATGGTGATGGTCCTAATGACAAAAGTAAATGGACTCAAAATAATGATAAGGGTAAGAAGGTGTTTGATGATATGGGCCTAACAAACAAAAACAAAACATCAAAAGCACCATTAGAGACACACAATTCATATGGTACACTGGAAAATGAAAATAGTCCTTCTAGAGAACCTCATACTCTTGAGGAACAAAGGAATCCCTTCTATCGACCAAACCCTGAGAAAGTTAAGGAGTTCATGGCTGAATTTGATGCTGAAAGGGAAAAGAGACAACATGAATATGAATAGAAAATGACATTTCTTGAAGAGAATCAGGACGGACTTGGCTATGAAGAAACTTTCGAGGAGAACTATGAACATATGGCTTGAGATGAAATAAATGCAAGACTAGAACTTGAGAGACAAGAAGTAGAGAGAGAAAGAATAGAATATGAGAAGAGGCTCCAAGAAATTAGAGAACTTGAAGATTTGAAATTGAGGAAAGTATAGATCAATATTCAAATGGCTAATCTTACATAAATATTTGCCACCTCATAGGCAAGAGAAAAATAATGCAGGCCCATAAAATTCCCCACAAGCCCACCAAAATCAGCCAAGGAATCAATATAGACTCCAAAATTATCCACCACAACTTCAAGGTGTTCAGCCACCTCCTTATCATCAACATGTTCCCCCACAAGGTCAACAATATGTTTCATTGTCTCATAATAATCCATTGTACCAGCATCAACATTACCAAAATCCACCTCCTCCACAATACACAACCATGATCAGGTAGTTTTATTTGGCTGGATTTCAAATATGTCCTTATCCTATGGACAACAGTTGGAGAAGCCTTGTCCCAAAGTTTACAGGAAGTAGTGCAATTACTGCTGAAGAACATTTAAGGGGTTTTAATTCTTTTATGCAAGATTTGGATATGCAGATGAGGTTGTTTATGATTTCACCGATTGAATATGTTAGGGATTGGTTTAATAGTTTACCAATAGCCTCTATTGATTTTATTCATGTATTTTATGAATAGTTTCTTAAGCAGTATGGGAATCAATATGCACCAGAATTTTCTTTACATGAATTGGTGACTATTCAAAAACATCAAAATGAGTTAGCTTATGATTTCAACCAGAGGTTTTCTAAATTGCATAATAAGATACCTCCTGGATCCAAATTAGCTGATCATCTTGCATTGAGTATTCATTTAAAATATTTTGATCCTAAGACTAGATATGAGCTTAGGAACAGGTGTCCTGGGAATTTAGCTGAAGCTCAAAGTATAGCACTCACTATTGAAAATAATAGGAAGGTTGCACGGATGATTTCTAAGAGGGATAACCAAAGGGTTCCCCAATATGCTCCTCCAAATAAACAGGAAAATACATATAGAAATGAAAGGCCAAGACTACATGACATGCCATATAATACAAATTGGAGAGATAGAAAGCTAGTGATGGATAGGCCTAGAAATAAAGAGACACCTGATCCTTTAAAAAAGAGAGGGGCATACATGGTTGACAATAGTCCTTGGTGTTCCATTTGTGACTTGCCACATTCTTTAGATCATTGTATTGTAGCTTAATTAGTGTTAGGAAAAGACATATCATAAAATGATAGTGAAGAAGACCATAATATCTATTTGACTTCCCACATTCTTCATTCTGCAGAGCAAGGGTATTCATCTTCAGAAGAAGGGGGATATGAATATAATGTTGATCATTAGAAATATAATGTTCAAATGGAAATTTTTTCTGACTATGAAAAAAGTGATGATGAACAAGGTCCTCCTACTACATCATATCAAACTAATAGTGGAAATGTGAGGAGACCAACTGTGGAAGAAATTAAAAGATTGACTATTGCAGCAGTTGAACATGCCAAAAGAAAGTATTGGTTGAGAAATAGAAAAATGAATGAAAATGATGGCGTTCCAAGAGGAATATTCTTGAAAAATAAAATGTCCCATGAAATATCAAAAAAGAAAAATGATGAACACTCTGATAAAAAAGAATAGAAGCATGTCCCCAAAGAAGAAAATAAATAATTTCCCATGGACAAACAAAAAATAGATCAGACATTCAAAAGGGAGAAGGAAGAGAACAAAAGAGAATCAACAGAACAAAAGAAGGTGATCAGAGCTGAAAGTGCATCTTTTGATTTCATGCAAGATTTATCCCAAGTAAAAATGTTTGTCCCATTACTTGAAATGATGAAAATTGAAGAGTATAGGGAAAGTTCTATTCAATTAATATCTAGTGGGAGGAATCAAAATATAAACTTTGAACAAAAGGAGAATCTTGGAATTGTTGATCGAAAAGGAAAGATAAAAGTTTTAGAAGTTTGCCTAAATGATGCATTGATGAATACACCACAAGTGATCCATTTTTTACTACCTACTCATAAATGGTGAATTGGTAAGAAATTTCATGATAGATTCAGGTGTTTCTATGAATATTATGCCAGTAGGGGTAATGAAACAACTTGGTATGTGGATAGATATTGAGGGTGGTAAATGTTATGCCATGGATAGCAGACATGTTCGAGTCATGGGGGTTATGAAAGATGTAGAAGTGAAATTAGAAATCTACCCATAGGAAACCTATAATATTGATATAAATCTGATTGATACACCTCCTCAATTTGGAATGCTTTTGTCAAGGCAATGAACTGCAGCAGTTGGAAATTATGTGCAGTTTGATTTATCATACGCCACAATACTAGTTAATGGTGAAGAAGTAAATTTGTATAGAGAACCAAGGTTGAATCAGATTGTTGAGTATGTTCCTCAAGAACAACTTAATTGCTTCTGCGAAGTGGATTTATGGAGTTTTAAAGTAGAATTGTCTTAGCCTAAATTAGTGAATACTGACCCAATTGATAAACATGTCTCTAAAAATTAGTAGGGTGTATGGAAAATGTATTTTGATGGGGCATACAGCTAAGAAGTCAATGGATCTGAAATAGTTTTGATATCACCTGAAGGTATAACATTCAAATATTCATTTTTTTTAGCCTTCGAATGTACAAACAATGTGGCAAAATATGAAGCTTTGTTAATTTGTTTGAATATGGTTGTCAAGCACAAGATTAAATTGTTAATTGTCTTGAGGGATTCTGAGTTGGCTGTATCACAAGTCAGATCAAAATATGCTGCAAAGAACAAAAGGTTGAAACAATATAGAAATGTTGTGTGGGATACAGTGGAACTATTTGATGCATTTTCAATTGATTGGATAGATACATCTAAAAATTTGATGGATGACTTTTTGGCTAATGTAGCCTTAAAGAGAGATGATATCACTTAGGTAGGGCTGTCCTAGGTTGAATTCAAAACAAGGCATATTTTCCCTAAAGACATCTATAGATGGAAGGTTTTTAATGATGATACTGACCTTTTGAATTTTTTTCATTGTATAGACCAGTATGAAGCATAGGAGATTGATTTCAATTCTTTTGTGGAAGAAGTGGATGGGAAACAAACTGTATTTGGGAAGGAAGTTTTGCAGCTAAAAACCAACAAGCTTCCCAAAGGGCTTGTAGTGTTGGAAAGAGTGTATGATGGGAGTGATCATTCTCTCATGAAGCAGACGAAAGAAGATATTGAAGAAATAAATCTGGGAACTAAATTAGCACCAAAAAGGGTTTATATTGGAAAGAAAATAAGCCCAACCATTAGGAGAATGTTGATTGCATTGCTAAGAAAGTACAAGAATGTGTTTGTTAGAGTAATTGGGTATTTACTTTATTAATTAAACAATATTTGTTTAGTTACTTAAAGTTCCCTTTTACCTCTTTTCACTTAAGCTAACATTAGGTGCATAATAATTAATTACTTTATTAATTATTATTGTGCAAGCCTAGGGTTTTCAGGGTTTTCATCTATATGTAGTTGAAAACTATCTTTTGTATCATAATTCATTTTACATTTTGTGTGAATTCATGGCTCCACATTCTTGAGCATTTCCTTTGTTGCTTCTCTTTGTTTCTCCTTGTAATAGGTTATTTTCTTGCAAAGATCTTTTGGGCTTCTGTGGTGTTGTATCTTCTCAACTCCAACAGTGTTTTCTTAGTCTTATGAGGATTTGAGGGCATGTAGAGAAGATCTTTTTCAGCATGAAATTTTGTAGGAGTTGAGAAAATATAGCTTCGCAAACCTCGAAGATCACCTACATGCAAATAACCTGTTACAAAAGAAGAGATAGAGACAAACAAGCAAGGGTTCTTTAAAAACTGAAAATGTATATATCAGAGAGAATGAGAGAATGAATTGATATGAAATACAATGGGATCAATCCTTATAAAAAGGAGGTCATGCAAACCCTAATAAAACCCTAATAGAAGCCCTAATAGGAAAACATTTAATAATTAATATAATTATTAAATGTCACTTTATGCAAACTAACGTGAAATATTAAGAAGAGAATAAAGGTAACTTAATCAACATAATTAAGTTAAGACCTTTACTCTAACACCCCCCCTTAAGATGAGCAACAGTGCAGCTACAAACAAATGCAAGAAAAGAAAAGGTAATTACAATGGAAGAAGGAAAACATGGGTCCTGACAACTAAGCCAGATCAGGTACCCAAATACAACCAAATCTCTGTAAAGAGGAGAAATAGAGAAAACCTCATGGGAAAAATCTCTACTCGAAAAAGAGATGCAAAAAGCCAAGAAGAAGAACATCACTGAAGCAAAAGAAACTGCAAACAATTGTTGAAAGATGACTGCTATGGTGTTGAAGAACCTTCGCTAAAGATGGAAGATCCCTTCCAAGGAAAAAACAAGGAATAATTAGCACGAACAATATAATAAACCCCCCATAATGCTAAACTGGGAGAGCTTGACAGATCCACTGAAATGATGTGAAACACCCTATAGTGCATGAAGGAGAAGAAACATCTGAAAGTGCGCAAGATAGCACTTGCAACTGAAAAAGTGGTGTGCAAAAAAAATCACACATGCATGAGGCTAGAATCATATGGATCCATGGTCATCGTGGAGGGACACTCACCGGACAAAGGTGTGATGGCAAACAAAGGAAAACTACACAACCCCCCATGGTATGGATTCACTATCATCGTGGAGGGACACTCACTGGACAAAGATGTGATGGAAAAACAAAGGAAAACTACAAAACCCCTCATGGCACTTTATAATAACAGTGGGAGTACAAAATATGGCACAACCTTATGTGTAAAATCCCCAAAAAATGCATGTACAATAGTGTGGCACTTTATCTCAGTGTGTTTACATAAAAGATAGCTTACAAATGATGCTCAAAATGTCCTCAAAGGACAAAATGTTGGAAATACATAAAGAACAACCAAAAACAAAGCATCCCATGCAAACAAAAGTTTCTAAGAGCAAATATGTCTAGGTAATCCACCAGAGTGTGAAAACACAAATAACTGAATAAAATATACTTGGAGTGAAATATGGAAAAATTGCATGGATGAAACTGAAGAGCTCTGAAATATGGTTCCAACGTCGCTAAGATTGCGAAAAACGGAGAAACTGATCAAAAGTTATGAGCTTGGGACTGAAAATAGCCCCTTTGTCTTCAACTGGCTATAGAATTCACCAATGGAAAAAAGAAGTGATGAGACCCACACCACTCAAAAGATGAGAAAACCAACTTTCTGATGATATCTTGTTTTCCAAAAAATGATATCGTATGCCCAAGTTACGGTCTCTGGAAGAAAACAACTCCAAAGAGGGAAAAAACCAACATTGGGTTAAATTTGATGGTCATACGGTCGTCGCAACAAAAATATTGGTCTAAATTTGACAGCCAAATGGCCATCATTGTAAAAGTGTGATTAGGCTTATTTTTAAAAAAATGTTTTTTATATAAAAAAAACATGCTGATTTTTTTAAAAAAAATCATTAAAAAATACATTTTTTATTTGAAAAAAACTTTTAAAAAAAAATTGTGGTGGGGTCCGCATGGGGCGGCCGCCTGCCAATATGGCAGGGTTGTACCCATGCAGTACCATATCGCCTACAGTAGGAGGGGCGATGTCCAAGGGGCCACCGCCTGCCGTAAGGACAGGCGGCGGTATCCTTGGGTACCGTCCCTGCCTAACACAGGGTGGACCCGCAGGCCTGAGCAAGCCTTTAAAAGGCTTAAAAAACTTTCGGTTTTTTTTAATTTGATTTTTTTTTCTTTTGATTTAAAAAAAATAATCAAAACAAAAAATACATTTTCAACAATGTATATATCAAAGAGAATGAGAGAATGAATTGATGTGAAATACAATGGGATCAATCCTTATAAAAAGGAGATCATGCAAACCCTAATAAAACCCTAATAGAAGCCCTAATAGGAAAACATTTCATAATTAATAAAATTATTAAATGTCACTTTATGCAAACTAACATGAAATCTTAAGAAGGGAATAAAGGTAACTTAATCAACATAATTAAGTTAAGACCTTTACTCTAACAAATTCCACTTAATCCAGACACAAAACCATTTAGACAAAGGTAGAGGCCTATTAACCCAATGTTGGAACCTAAGATGCAAGAGGAGTTGGCGAAACTCAAGGATGGAGTTATTATTAAACCCATTAGACATTCAACATGGGTATCAAATTTGGTTCCAGTTAAGAAGAAAAATGGGGACATGATATTGTGTGTAGATTTCAAAAATCTTAATGTTGCTTCCCTATTAGATAATTATCCTCTCCCAAACATGGAGGCAATATTGCACAAAGTAATGGGATGTGAGCTATTTTCAATGATGGATGGATTTTCTGGGTATAATCAGGTCAAATTCAAAGAATCTGAGCAATACAAGACAACATTCACTACACCATGGGGAACATATGTCTATGTAAGAATTCCATTTGGTCTCACAAATGCAAGAGCTACCTTTCAAGGAGCCATGGATGTGGCATTTGCAGATTTAATTAATGCTATAATGGTGGTGTATCAAGATGATCTCAATGCTTATTCCAAAAGGGTAGAGAATCATGTGGGAGATCTAGAGAATATTTTCATCAAAGCCTTGGAATATGGTATTAGTCTTAATCCAAAAAAATATTATTTTTCTATTAAAAAAGGTAAAATTTTGGGGCATATTGTCTCAAAAGGTGGGATTTGGATAGATCCTGAAAGAGTATATGCCATAGATAAAATCCCTATTCCCAAAATTGTCAAAGCAATCCAATCATTTTTTTGGTCAAATTAATTTTGTTAAAATATTTGTGTCCAATTTTATTGAGATTGTTAAACCTATATCTAATATGTTGAAAAAAGGAGAGAATTTGGATTGGATTATTGAAGCTATGGATGCCTTCATATCTATAAAATGAGCTATCAAATAGGCCTCTATCCTAAAGTCCCTTGATTTTACTAAGCCATTTCAAATTTTTTCTTTTGCTTCATTTCATACCATAGTTGTTGTCATGTTACAGAAGAATGATGAAGGCCATGAGCAACCTGTTTCCTTTTTTAGAAAATATTTGTAGGGGTTAGAATTGAAGTATGATATTATGGAAAAACATGCTTATGCATTGGTCAAAGCAGAAAAGGCTTTCAGACCTTATCTTGTTGGAGCTAAGGTAATTCCTTATGTCTTGCATGCAGATGTGAAGGATATCTTGGTGCAGATAAAAGTGATAGGGAAGAGATACAAATGGATTAATAAAATCCAAGAGTTCAATATGGAGACTCAAATTACCAAACTAGTAAGAGGACAGGGTCTAGCAAGGCTGATGACATAAACAAATATTGAAGCAAACCAAATATGCAATGTAGAAGGTAAGGAAGAGGTTATTGCAAGTATTGAACATACTCCATGGTATATAGATTTGATGTATTATCTCAAACACGTGAAGTTTCTTGAGGGGTTGAATGATAATAAAAGGAGAAATTTGAATTTGTAGGCTTCTAGGTACATTTTTATAGAAGCGGACTTATTCTAGAAGAATAGGGATGGTTAATTGATGTTATGTTTAGATGAGTCCCAGGCAAAACATGTCTTGAGTGAAATGCATGAAGGGGTGTGTGGAGGCCATTATTTTGCTAAGACCACTACACACAAAATTCTCAAGGCTGGTTATTATTGGCTTAAGATGTTTAATGATTCTTTTGCACATGTGAGGCAATGCAAGGCTTGTCAGAATTTTTCAAGGAAGTTGAAGTATCAATGAGAATTGCCACTTAGACCCTTGCAGGTAGAAGCCCATTTTCACCAATGGGGGGTTGATTTCATTAGAGAAATATAGGAAAGATCAAGTGGAGGACACATATGGATATTAGTGGCCACAAATTATTTTACTAAGTGGGTGGAGGTTGTCCGAACTAAGCAAGAAACAAGCAAGGTGGTGGTGAACTTTTTGATCGAAAACATTATAACCAGATTCGGCACCCCAGTCAGATTAATCACAGATAATGGAATGTGTTTTAGATTTGATGAGTTTAGAGATTTTTTCAAAACATATGGCATTAATGTTTCTTATTCTGCCCCATATCATCCACAAGAAAATGATCAGGCAGAGTCAAGTAATAAGAGTCTTTTGAAGATAATAAGGAGAATGTTAGATACAAATAAAAAGGCATGGGATTCAAAGTTAAGATTGGTTGTGTGGGCAGATAGGATCATAGTAAAAAAGGTAATTGGAAAGTATCCATTTGAACTGGTGTATGGGATGTAAGCCAAGATGCCACTATAGAACCTTTTGCCAGTTTATAATTTTACTCTACAAGAAAACTTGGATATTTTTGAACCAATGGAGGAAAGAATGGAGCAGCTTGCAGAACTTGATGAAATAAGAAGGATGGCTCAGAAGAAGAATGTGAAATGGTAGTCACAGATGAAATATCTTTTTGATAAAAAGGCCAAGGAGAGAAATTTTGAATAAAATGTCGTAGTGTTGATGTGGAATTCTTGGTGCCAGGAGAAGGGGAAGCATGGCAAGTTTGAAGCTTCATGGTTGTGCCCTTTTGTAATAATTGGTAAAGGAGGTGGAAATTCTTATTTCCTACATAACCTATCTAGAGAGGAGCAGGAATGCTTGTACATGGGCATTTCCTCAAGCATTTCTTCTCTTTAGGAATAGAAAAGGGTTAAGGATTGCTAGTGCATGGACAATCCTTAGTAAACCTCTTTAAACATTATTTTCCATGCACAGTAGTTTATGAATTTGGAAGGGTCTGGGTTTTCCAGGACATGGACATTCTCATAAGTCCCCTTATTGAAAACATTGTTTTCTTTCCATGTACAGTAGTGTAAGGTCACTTTCATTATCCATTCTCCACCTTCCATGTTTCGTCTTCTTCATCTTTTCATTCCCTCCATTTTCCATTGCCTTCATTTTTTCCATCCTTTGCTTGGTGTGCTCTCCCAGTAAATTCTAGATTCTTGCAGTGATTAAAAAATCACTCATCCCCAACAAGAGCCACTATTAGAACCATAATTTTCCATGAAAATCCTAAGGTCTCTACCCGTTTGAACCCATATATTTCACTATCTATTTCATGAAAAATAATTTTACTACCTTTCATAATCCTAAAATATCTTATACCGCTACCTTATCATACATCCTTCTTGGTTGATATTGTTTACCATTTTACCATGGCCTTTTGCAAAGTGGCTCACGATATCATGGTTAGCAACAATCATGTAACTGTTATCGCCACATCATGGACAGTCAAAGAGAAGACCATGGTTGTGCGGTAAGCGATGAAATGATGAAGGCTGGTGGTCAAAGCATTGTTGTTGCAATACCACTGGTGGTCAGAGAGGAACCCATGGTAATGCAGTGATTGGGCGGTAATCAACGAGGTGACGGTTAAGGCGCGGTGGACAAGGATCTTGGTGGTTAGTGAAAGGCCACCGTGATACTGTGGATAGTCAAAGTGGAGACCGTGGTGGTGTGATGGAAGGAGATAGCCGACAAGGCGGTAGTTAGTGACTTCATTGCAGTACCATGGCCGGTGAGAACATTGACTGTGGTAGCGCGATGGGTGTGGAGATAGCAATGAGGAGCAGTCACCGTCATACCGTAGATGGTTAAAATAATGGCCGCGGTAAGGCGGTTAGCAGTAAAGATGACAATTAATGTTGGTACAACCATACCACCAGGGAGAGAGGCAGAGCCCATGGTAAAATGGTAGAATATGTTGTAACATAAATGATACCACGGGACCACTAGCAGAAGACGATAAAACTGCAATAAAGCAAGAGGATAAAAGAAGACTTTGCAGCAATAATTTAAATGAAATTAAAGGAACGGTAAGGTATAAATAAAAGGCGGGATTATAATCAAAATATTGAATTTTTAGATAAGGCAACTTAATTAAATATTTCAATTTATGTTAATGAATTTAAACAGTTGTAATAGGAAAGTGAAGAGTCGCGACTCTTGAGATTTACTGTATAAATGTATTGAAAAATCAGTTAAAAAAAAGAGTGAGTGGTATTAGTAAGTAGATTTTTACAAAAAATAGATTGGGAATATAAATAATGATAGATTTTTCTTGAAATAGAATCAATGGAGATGCTATATTTTCAACTGGTGAATTATTTTTGGTGTTCATTTTTTTTATTGTATTAATTCATATTCTTTATCTAGTTGTCTCCAACTTGAGGTCTTTTATCATTTAAATCAACATAACAAGTATATATTTCTGATTTTTCAAAATGTATTCTCATTTTGTGTGATTTAATTAACTGGTGTCTGAAAGTCATAATTAAATTCTTTTAAATAAGTCACAGTGATTTAATGATTTCTTTTGGATGGTTAAAGAAGAACCAGGTTAAGAAATATTCTAGCACAATTTATGCAAGTCATAAATTCAGTAAGGTTTTATGCCAATCATATAATTTTTAAAGTGCCTAACAACTAGAGTTAAGTCAAAGAGGGAAATACATATCATTCTTAATTTTGACTCCATTGCCTATGTGGATAGAAGGCACTGATCTATCACAACCCAAATGATTAAATTCATAATAAACAACATATTCAAGTCCTTTCTTTTGTGCAGTAGGAGTAGGTGTAGTGATTTTATGTATCCACTTTCATTTTCCATTGTGGATAGATTTTTCAAGCAAGAAAATACATTTCAAATCTGCATCATTCACATAGGTGCACCCGCCTAGGTTTAGCAGAGCCTAAAGAGTAGAAGGTACAATTGTATCAATTGGCCTTGTATGTTGGCCAAAAATTTTGTGAGTTTAGCAACCTCTCATGGTTAAAACCTACGTTTTTGAGATCCAACAGTTTAGACGACAATTGACTTGACTGCTGATGAGATGGATGGGCAAACGGATTGCCATTGCAACAGACGCCTAAAGGACTTACCTAAAATGTGAAATAGATGGGCAAAAGGATTGCCATTGTGACAAACGCCTAAAGGACTGACCTAAAATTTCTTGGGGGATGATCAAAGATCAACCCTACCTACGTTCAAGCTCAGACATGACCTAGTTCAATTGGATGACTCTATTTTTTATTTTTTAGATTTTTGACATGTTTTGGATTTTGATATGATTTGGATATTTTTAGATTTTTGCATGATTTTAATTATTTGGATATGGATATGTGATGATATCAACGATTGATTTTGAGATTTTGTTAAAAAACAAGCTTAAGGTTGATTGATTAGATTGATGGATTGATGATGATAACATTGTTGAGGATACACAAAAATGCAAGGATAGTGTTAAGCAGCATGAGGATTGGGAAGGATATCCCGAGATGATGATGGATTGATTGGATTTGATTAATTAGGATTTTGAAGCTTGGTTTGGAACAAAATTGTTTACAGTGATTTTATGTGACGCTGAAGTACACATTAGATGTAAGTGATTATTGATTTTGGATTGATGTTTGATGAAAGATAAAGCTTGATAAGGAACATATTTTTTTCAAAATACGCCATGGGCTAGTGATTTGGATTTTGGCTCACAAGTGTTTTGACCAATTTGATTTTACATTTGCCAATGTTTGGATCACCACATAAGTTGGTAGATATAGATCAAGATTTATTCCTGAAGCAAGATGTAAATATTTGCCCCTAGAGTCTAGCAATGTTTGAAAGGTCGTGGATTCTTGGATAGATGTGTGGATGGATGGATATGGTAAGCATGCAAAGGATGATAAGGATCATCTTGTGATAAAATAAGGGGTTTGGATAGTGGATTCTCATTTGGATAATGCTTCAAGGCTCAAATAACATTGGGTAGGATAGGATCAATGAAATTGACCCATGTCAAGATGTCTACCATTAAGCAAGTGTAAATTGTGCACCAAACTTGGTCAAGATCAAGATAAGGTAGATAGATGGTAATGGGTTGGATAATCAGTTCATGGATGAACAGATTTATTATGGGTAAGATGGAGGGAATGTTGGATTTATTATGGATGTGATAAGATGCTTTCTCCCAAAATGGCACATGTAGATGCTCAATTCTATACATGACACCTGTTTTCCAAGTTTTCATCATGGTATTTTCCCAAGGCGTCGTCCATGCAATTTTCACTAGAGGACGATTTTTTTCTTTACTATTTTCAATCCTTTTTCTAATTTTTTGGGAATTTTTATATCTTTTGCTAAAAGATTTAACTCTCATGTTGAACCACTTGGTTCTGTAGATGTAGATTTTTCTATCAGAATTTTCCATTGATATCTTGCTTGAAGAAGTTACTTTTCCAAGATACGTGCACTTGAATGCAACTTTTGATATTCTTGATCTACTTTGGTGATACTGGAGTTAACTTTGTGTTTGTGTGCACATCGCGATAGAGTTCCTTCTAAATCCTTATAATGAAGGGTCATTGCCAACACATGGTCAATGTGAGAATTGGATATCATGCATGGAGGCATAGATGGTGGAGTGTGTTTAGGAATAAAATATGGATTGGTTGATAGTTTGGAACTTTTGACTCTCCAAACTTGGGAAGATGAGAAATGATGGGTGGATACGAAAGTGTGCATGGAATTAGGACCAACTGCTTGATATAATTTGTATGTTACTTGAGAAGCCTATTTTTTATTTTGTGTACATCTTTGATGGATACTTGCCCCTTTTTTTATTTTTCCCCAGAGTTTATTTAACTAATGGAGTTTGATAGGGGTAATCTTTATTTGTATTTTTTGGTATCCACTTGTATTTGATTTGTTCTTCATGCTTTGCTACTTCTTTTTATTTGATGTCATTCTTCATGCTTTGATTCCAAGTTCTATTTTGATGTTGGTCCCAATTCATGGATGGGGTGATGCTTGGATGAATATTCGTGACGTGGCGAGTTGTAGGATTGACATTGGTTTCATCATAAGGAATTTTCATGCCCTCTATGTTGACGTTTTCCTAAAACAAAGTTGCCCCCAATATTGAATAACCAAGACCTTGATCCTTAAGATTACCAATAATTTGCACTAGTTCCAGGATACCCTGTTCATGTAGGCATGATCCTCTACCTTGATAATTCATCTATTGAAACATTTTATGTGCAACAGGATATGATTTACCTTGGAAACAAGGTGCTACTCCTTCTCTACTCTGGGGTGGATCTTCAAAGGTGATAGCTTCTTCATTGATAAGATAATTTTCCCTTAAAAAGGTGATTAATCCAATTTTATAAGTGATAGGATCTTCCATACACTACTGAATTTGACCATAATTTATGACGGTCGTTTGTCAAAATTTTGACAATATATTTTCAGTCGATCGATGAATCATAGAAATCAGCGATGTCGCTCAATTTTTTGTCTATATCCCGACGCATTGTAAAAATTCAACCTCATGACGCAAGCTCATTGAAACCATGACACCCACTTTGTTGATCACATGATGAACAGTACCTAGACCACGGGAGGCATCCCTTTGCCAAAATGTCGACCTCACGACGCAAGCTCATCGGAACCGTGATGCCCACTTCATCGATCGCGCGATGAACAGTACCCAGACCACAGGAGGCATACCTTTGCCAAAAAATCAGATTAACAACATAAGTTTTTCACCATTACGACAAAATTTCAATGTATTTCCAATATCGTTGAGAGATCAAGACTCTTATAGCGATCAAAATTGCCTGAGAAGATATATCGGGAGGACTGGATTTTGGTCTCAGCAATGAAGTTTCATCGACGAGATACACATCTTGTCTCATCGATGAAGCATGAGGGAAGGATATCAGCAAGACATATATCATTAGAGTAAGTTCTGAATGTCTACCCGGCCAGCTATGTGACGTCATTAAGAATACATCGGCAGGACTCTTGGCGACATACTTTAGATTGAAATAGCGATAGAAGTTCGTCAAATGCGTGACAAAATAGTCAAGTCATTACGGCGACGATTCATCAGATACATTGCAATTTCATCAGGCGCTTTTTGCGGTTCGTCGTAAATGTGATGAAACAATGCAATTTAAAAAAAAAAACTATTCATTGAAATGTAGGCATATCAGTGAAAGATCAAGACTATTACAGCGATCAAAATTGCCTGAGAAGATATATCGAGAGGACTAGATTTTGGTCTCAATGATGAAATTTCATCAGCGAGATACACATCTTGTCTCATTGACGAAGCACAAGGGAAGCATATCGGCAAGACATATACCATTAGAGTAAGTTCTGAATGTCTACCCGACTAGCTATGTGACACTGTTAAGAATACATCGACAGGACTCTTGGCAAAATACTTTAGATTGAAATAGCAACAAAATTTCGTCAAACTCGTGATGAAATAGGCAATTCATTACGGCGAAAATTCGCCAGATACATTGCAAATTCGACGAAACAATGCAAAAAATTTTTTTTTTTTTAAATTCGTTGAAATGTAGGCATATCGGTGAAAGATCAAGACTATTACAGTGATCAAAATTGCCTGAGAAGATATATCGAGAGGACTGGATTTTGGTCTAAGGGATGACGTTTCATTGGTGAGATACTCATCTTGTGTCATCGATGAAGCACGAGGGAAGCATATCAACAAAACATATAACATCAGAGTAAGTTTTGAATGTCTACCCGACATGTGACACCGATAAGATTATATCAGTAGGAATCTTGGTGACATAGTTGAGATTGAAAGAATAATCATCGGGGAGACTCACCACGTCGAGGAAATTATAGAATAGCCTAGCGATACATGATCTCTTGTCGATGAAGATACAAATGGATCGAAATACTTATCGAGGTGACTCTGGGTGATATATAAAAGTAGTAAGAGGCTCCAAAGTGCATTTATAGGGATAATGATAGGACATAAGGATAGGTCAATCAAAGAGAGAAAGTTGATGTGCCAAGACCATGAGCATTTAATAGGGGTAGTAAAAGACAATATGGATTGTCATTAATGCTTAGATTTAAAAGACAGATTGGAAGACTTCATTATGAAAATTTAGATCACAATATGATTAACCCTATTTGGACAAATGCAATGACATTAGTGTCAAGAGTTAAGAGGCCATTCAACTTTGCATTTCAATAAATTATTGTATGCATTAAGTGTTTACAAGGTAGAAAAAGGATAGTCATATGATTATTTAAAATATCAAACAACATGTCAGTTGTTGTGTTTAATTAGGCTTATAGAGGCAGGGATTTATCATTTTTTGCATACATTTGCAGTCCAAGCTCTAGGCCTGCATTATTTGGTTACTATGTATGAGAAATGAGCAATGAATAATTGTAGAATATGGAGGCTATGGATGATATTATGATGGCCACATTTGATGTTGATCAACAATTGGAGCAAAATATAAAACCTATGATGATTCATGAGATCAAGGGGACTGTCATGGACAGCAAGCACAACCTACGAACTGGATTCTAATTTTGCTAAAATAGAAAAAATCAAACTAGTGAATATTAAACTACACACTAGAATCTAAATTTGTGGAAAATGAGCAATTTGGTGAGAAAAAGTGTCGGTAGTGCATCTTGGATACTTAGCTAGTGTACTAAAAAATAGGATTGCAAACCCAAAATTATTCACTCTGGAAATTCAATAGAAAAATACAAATGTTATCCTGGATACTTAGCTCTTAGACAGTCAATAAAACAATATGAGCATGATTATGAATGGTTTTACCTGGTCCCACTCTTGATCTCCATGTTTGAGAGCCTTCTCTTTAAGACCCCATGAATCCACTTTGATCCATTGCTACCAAAAGAGATATTAATGTGTAAACAAGGAGCCACATTTAGACAAACTGGTTGTTGATTTATTCTAAGAAATTTAGAGACTACAAAAAGAAGATACTTGATGGGGATCATGTGGGCTTCCTAGAGAAAGCACTGCAATATGGCCTTGAGCAGCAATGAAAAACTTTGGATTAGCTTCATAGTAAATCCTAACAGCATGACATTGAAAGTTGCTCAGGTACTGGGTCCTCTCCCCTAGATTAAATTAAGGAAAACATTATTGTAAACACAATATGTATAGAAGAATATGAATGTAAAGGAAAATGGATATTAGCAAAACATAAATGTAAATAAAATTAGTGTGAGCAGAAAATGAATCTAAATTGGTCTTGAACAAATAAAATCATACCCAATTAGCATTAAGTTATACTGACCTTGTACTCATTTCCATTGTCAATCTTGAAGGTTACTTTGATGCCTTCTACAGAAACTCTCTGGCCACAAGGCAAGAGAAGGCGGAAAACCAAGTGTATATTGACGACTTCCTTGAAATCAAAAAGAAACAAGCAACCAGTCAACCCTATTAGAACAAAATAATCTTATGAATTGATTTTATTTGTTTTACTGGCTAATGGATAGTGGACCTAGCTCTCTTGAATTGAGATACTACTAAGATGTGTTGACTGGTGATTTTAGACTACTGATATTTTGCTTCAATCTGTATAAGTTACTTTTGTCTTAAATATATTCAAGATAACTTTGCAAAAAAATTCCCTGATCTCTTATAAATTATGCAGATTATTTTTTTAATTCTTCTCCATTTTGATATTTTCTTTCAAAAATTATAGAAAGATATGTAATGCCATATTTGAAACTTACATATTTTAATTTTACTAGTTCTGTAATTATAGGATATGATTCCAACAATTGTGAAATGCATTGGCAATATGTTGGATGAATGAAGTAAACTATGCAATTGGCAGGTGTAAAGCCAAATTCCTTAACCCTTGCCAGCAAAAACATGTGCTTTGGAACAGGGCATGAAAATCCATCTAAGTATAATGAAAAAGAGATTTTTGTCAGATATTATATTATAGTAAGTTGAATGAATGTAAGTAGAGATATTTTAGCATACCTACAGATGGTACAAAATTTCATGGTTAAGTGGAAGCCTCCCATCAACAACAAGATCCAAATATTCGTGTATCTATCTCAATCGAGCCTCTAAACCCTTCAGATCTGTCAAATTTTCCACTAACCTGTTATGCACAAAAGTGAAATTAATGAGACCACTAAAATAAAAATAAAAAATAGAGCTTTGAAACCAAATCCACACACAACACAATGTTCATAGTGAAAATTTAGCACTTTCTTTCATCTTTGCAGATTGGTTTGATGCTTCAAATGATGCATTTCTTATATTGAAAAGTGCATTACTTACCTTATTGAGCTTCTCTTTGTTTTGAGAATAGTTTAATATTCTCTACTTAATAGGGCCAACCACGTGAAGGTGGAAGCTCATTTGGCCCCCCCCCCCCCCCCCCCTTCACATCACTCTCAATTCCCCATACCCGATCATATAACATTAATCATTCATTCATCCATTAATAACATATAACATTCATTCAGTCATCCTGCATTAATAGCATATAACATGCATTCATTAACATATTCACATTCTTTCATTCATCCATTAATAACATATAATATTCATTCATTAACATATAACATTTATTCATTAACATATTCACATTCATTCATTAACATATTTCATTTTTTCAGTTTTTACATATTATCAAAAATATGGCTGTCATAATATGATTACAATCACTTATTTTTTTGTTTCTTTTTTGTAGCTAAAAAAATCTGAAGTGGAGTATCATTTTCAAAATCATTTGTCCCCCCTTCATTTGTTCTGATATTTTCTCATGATCTTAATGTTTGCCTAGTCGTGTACTCACAACGTGGATGCGGGTGCAAGGGGGGGTTTGCTGCAATAGCAAAGAAATGTTAAATTGATATGTTTTATTATTATTGTTACACATATTTCATTAATTAAAAGAACATTAGAGTGGTGCTCTTTACCTGATTGGGCCACATCATGTTCCCGATATTTTCTTATAGCCTCATGCTCAACATGTTGAACACCCTCGTGTATTTGATATGGAGTTGAAACATGAAAGATTACATTAATTTATACACCAATTGCAATTAAATATGTTTAAAAGAACATTAGAGTGGTCCTCTTTACCTGATGGAGCCACATCATGTTCCTGATCTTGTCTAGCTTGATCATGCTCAACATGTTGATCACGCTCTACATGCTCAACATGTTGATCATGCTCTACATGCTCTAAAGTTGAAACATGAAAGGTTACATTGATTAATACACCAAATGCAATTAAAGATGTTTAATTGTATTAATCCATATTATGTTTTGTATAGCACATGAATAAATCCAATACTAGGATGCATGCCATGGCCTTCATTGGTAGGTTGTGCTCCACCCTCACTAGGCTACATTCCAATGTCATGTGCAGTATTATCATTGCTTATCCATGTAAAACAAATAGGCACATTATTATGGTGGAAATTAATATTGAGCAGATTGCACAACTATTCAATTTGAAATGAACTTTATTGATTTTATTCACCTACGTGTTGGATGCAGTGGAATATTGTGTTTGCCCAGTCAAGACTCTTAGTTGTTAAGTCAGGGCTCCATAGCCTTGGTGGAAGGAAATCTTTAGGTCCTCTTCTGTGGGCACTCTCTTGAAATCAAAGCCCTACATTTTTGCATGCAATCATGAATTTCGCTTCAATGGTGTGATAAAACCAAAATTGTTTGCAATTTATTATTTGGATGCAATATTTCATTTTGATACTTACAAATCATGTGGCTATTTTCATATAACCACCAGAGCCAAGTTTGTGTTGCCCATGTTTTTCTAGTCTTTCCTTTGTTGCCTTCGATGTGTCGGGCAACCTATGAAAAATTTGAAATACGCTAGATTATGTAAAAAGAAAGAGTAATCAGTATATAATTAAATTTTTGATAGTATCACATACCTTCCTTGGCCCAGTGGTATCTTTCATTTCTTCTTTTCAGCCTTCTCCTTTCCATCTGACACCAAGTCCTTCCACTCCCTTTCCGAAATCATGGGGGACGCTCATACTTTTTTTTCTTCTCTAAATGTGATCTATATTGGTCCCTCACATACTTTAGATAGGTACCAGCTTTCTTAAGGACCTTTGTTTAGTTGAATGTTTTATCACCGAACAACACAACTAAATGGTTAATGAGCTCATCTTTTAAATCTTCATTTTGGGCATTCCATCGTGTACGTATGGTGGGCCCAAAGAGCTCCAATGTAATATGACTTAGATGTTTATAAAAAACATCATTTCCTGCAAAATGATCATGGGATCATTAGTCTATAAAGAGTGATCAATAAGTAAATTTCAATTGGATTATATATAATAATAATTAAAACATTTTAAAGTACCTGGGACCTTCTCTATCTTTATGGGAAGGAAATCCTCGGTCACCACAAATGTGACCAGCAATGTTCCCGTACTAGTAATACGGGAAGATCCAGGAAATGCTATTAAAACATCACCAGTACTAGTGGCCTCTGCATCCACAGGTACTGACACATGTAGTGGCATGTGTTCGTTGTCAAATGGTGCACTATCGAATGCCTACATGGTATGTGTTGCCGAAATTTCAGTCGACAATATAGGCACAGATGATGGGGTTGGATGATGTGTTGTATGCATAGGAAGATCAAGATTGAAACTTGTACTGAACCCTACTTCTCGGGCAACACTTGCAGTACCTTGATCATGGCCAGCAGCATGATCATAACATAAAAGAGTACAAAATATAAAACCATGAATGAAATTATGTTATAATTAAAGATTTCATGACAACTTACTTGCAAGTTTTGTGCTCTCTTAGACAATATTTTAACCCTTTCTCTTATCTCATCTATTTGAGGCACTATGAATACCAAGTTAAGGATTTCTTCATTGCACTTGTTTTGGGCCTTCCTCATCATATCCACAGGGCTCGTGGAAAATGCGATGTCATCATCACATAATAGTGACTGCACCTCCATATGGATTCTCTCCTATACCGCTGGTGCCTTTCCCTGATCAGCCATTTGCAACAAGAATATTAAAAAAATTATCGAAATTAACCCAATAAACTCATGAAAAAAACATAATAATAAAACATTTTGCTCGTATCTAATTTGTCATATTACAATGAGGTAAACCCCTTGGATAGAAGCGCCTAAATATGGATCGCGATTTGTGCTCTAGGCCGGAGCCTTCCTCATATGATGAATGTCCCGCTGTGAAAAAAATTAAATATAAAAAACATTACCGAAATGAAACCAATAGACTTAAGAAAAAGAACATAATAATAAAATGGTATATTGGAGTCATTAATTAGAGGTTGGGTAAAATGGTATATATTACATACCACCCCCATAGTAATTGTGTTTGTATCTAAGAAATTCAAATTGTAATCGATTAGCAACTCTTCCCCTGCAGTTATTGATTTTATCACACATATGAATACATGGTTTCCCTCTCGCACCTCGAATATACAATTGGGTTGCTTATTTTTTGACCCAGGTCATGTACTATTTATAAACCCTACAATATTCCCTGATGCTTTTGGCCTCCCATCAATGTACCTAGCCATTCCTTTATTTTGATCCTTATCTTTTAGTTGTATATAATTTTTTGATAGTGCATACCTACGCATACTTCGTGTATATCGAACCAGCTGCATCCAATATTTGGAACTATAATAGGGTCCAATATACTCCATCAACTCAGTAACTTTGTTGTAACAGACTTTTATGTCGTCCATGAAAAATAGGCCCAAACCATGTAATGACGATGGTGCTATGCGATATATCCTCTCATTGACACAAAGATTAGTGTTTATTGGAGGAATTTCCTTGGGTACCCATTGTTTCTGGAGATGTTTGTACCTCAAGGGCATCTCGATGTGGCCTATTCTCTCATCATCATAAGAACATGAGCCCCCTTCAGCAAGAAAAAATTCCATGCGTTTACGGAATTTTCTTGTAATATTTTGACCTCTAGTTGATCTCCCTTTTTAGACCTACTACATGTCTTGCTTTCCTCTTCTCTTCCTAAATTTCACTCGCTTGAGGAAGACAAATCTAGCAAATACCTATTTGGTTGTACCTGCACTCACAAGGATGTTGGATGAAGTTTTTTCATGGTGATGTGATCCAAAGGTGACATTATGATTAATCTATCATTTCATCACTAGAAATTGGCACGTTATAAGGTAATCAAGTCTTGATAGATTGCAAGTTATTGTTACTACCGTCCAAATGTGTCCATCACAAATCAAATTTGCTTAACTTTTTAACTCCCAAACTTTGTAACAAGTGTTAAATGTGACTATGGTCCACCAGTTACACAACCAAGGTGTGAAATGTATTCTCTAATTGTAATCAAAGGACTTTTTCTCTTCATTCAAGTAAATAAACTTGAAGGGAAACACCACCAAGTGGTTTATTGGACACCTACATGACTAAAAATAGCAATAAATTTACATTTAATTTCCATATGTCTAAGTGGTTAATAGGGAGGGAGTGTGTACTAGGCCTGGTAAAGTCATCATAAGTTTATGCTTTGGCAATAAAAATTGTTTAAGTCATCTTAAATCTTCCTATGTCTAATTTCTAGGAGACTTTTGGTATGTTTTAAGGTAGGATGAGTTTTCGCATCAATGTTCCAAGAAACTTAAACTTAAAGTTTTAAAAAAAAAATTCAGTTTAAGGGGTTAGCACTTTTTTTCATCTTTACATATTGGTTTGATGCTTCAAACGATGCATCTTTTATCCCACTTCTATCATAGAGTATTCCCATCCCATTGCAATTGTTGAAGGAGTTGATACCAAAATTTCATATCAGATACCACGTTCTTGAAGCAATTTTCTATGTTTTTACAATTTTTCTGAAGTTCTTTTGTGTTGTATGGATCCATACAAGCTTTAAATGCTCTGAGATCATTGGTGTAGATAAATATACATGTTCCCTTTCATTTTCATTTGTTTTGAAGTTCTCAATCACTGTTTTGTGGGATTAAACAATCAAATATAGGGACTGCCCTATTGTGCCTGTGTAAGGGTTTGAGGGCTAAATAGAAATGGCATCCACCAATCCACCCACTATCTTGGAACTGTAACTCGGTGGATTGGTGTGAGTTATGGTGGATTTGATGGAGTATACCATTATTGGAGAGTATAGTAGAATGCAACAAAGGAATGTTGAGTTGCAAACTGAGGTAGATAGGTTGAAGTACAGACATGTGGGGGAGTCTTCTAGTGCTCCTGAAAAAGTATGATCAAATTCTTCTATTATGAATAATTGGTCTATGTGCCTCTAGTAATAACTATAAAAATGTGAAAGACTAAGCTATTTTATTTTTTCTGTCTTATCTTAAACCATTTTATGAGAATGGGGGGGCCAATGTACGAGAAGATCTTTGGAAAATAGGCATGAAAATTGCAGGTTAAAGAGAATGGGGGTGCCAAACTTATAGTACTCATTGTCCCTTGGTCATTGATTTTCCCTGAGTGCCCTCAACCTGGTCCTCAGTGTTGGTATTGACCTTGTTTTAGCTCCAAACTCTTCGTCGACGCTGGTATTGATTGTGTTTTCACTCCTCCAAAATCTTCCTCAGCACTGGTATTGACCTTTCACTTGTCCAATTTGATGAGCTACAACTTGCTTTAGTTAGGTTTTAGAGTATGTTAATTAAATTTAAAATTATGGCACCATTTATAGTAGTGAATATAAAGCAAGAAAAGCCTATTATGGCATCATTTAGAGTAGTGAATATAAAGTAAGCCAAGCCTATTATAGTCATGAGGGAAATAATAAAACTCCTAGGATACTTTGTGAAACCATTTTCCTTGGTTAAAGGGAGGCCATAAAATATACCTTTGGATTTTTTCAATCTTCAAATATGAGGATTTTCAAGGTTCTCAGCAACATGAGTAATGGAAATGTGTGCACCAAGAATTTTTGAACACACATGGAATCTCCTTGCCAAAGAAAGGGGCTTCATAATTTAATATGATAATTTTTCTCAGCTCTAGAAATGATATGTTTCCTTAAAGAGGATGGAGAAACCTAAAAGATAAACGATATGCTTAGGAATCTCAACACTTCCTTATGATCAACCCCCTTCTATCCATAGGAATTGAACAAATTGGGCTTGGCTAAGAATGATTTCCTATAACATTGAGTTTTATGCCACTATATATTTGACCTTAAAGCTTTCTAGAAAATAGCTAGGCATTCAATATCCTAAATAATGTCACGTTTTTCCTCCAAGAGAGTGAGAAAGGAGTCATTAGAAAAATGACCATTGAATAGTTGGGCTATAGAGTTACAAAAAGTAGCACCTTTAATAAGTTAGTAAGGTGAATTTATTAATGTTAATCTTAATATTCCAACACCCTTCGTTAAATTTTACATTCCTCACAATAAAAAAATTTGATTGAAACAAACAAATATGTATAGTCTAAGCTAACATCATTTTATTTTTCTTTAAGTTCTCCCTCAAGAACATCATTGGCTCGAGTTATACAAGTCCACACTATGTGATCCTTTTTCTTACAATAATAACATTCATTTTTTTTTTTTAATTATTATTACCTCATGAGTATAATAAATTCTCATGTTGAGAATCAACTTTTAAATCTTTTCCATTATTCTTTATTCTTCTCCTAATAGGGCCAAAATCACATCTTCTTCTGTTTGAGAAGTTATTGAACGGCTGCCTTCAAAAGGTGGATGTAATCTCCATCTCAACACCAAGGTCCCACCACATTATGCATCACCAAGGAAAGACACGTGGCACTCGCTCGTGATATCACAATCAATAAACACCTTGCATATTTGTATCATGCGAGGGTGGGTAACCGTTGATCTCCACCATCGGAAATCATTTGAATTCATAGTAGTCACCAACACTGAACATAACCGCCAAGAAAATTTTCATCAAGATTATAACATCACCGTTGATTTTGAGCACGTGCATCTCGGAGCCGCTTTAGTAACCTGTCATATAATGTACTAAAACTCGACATAAATATTAAAGAAATTTGATTAATAGTAATGTTATAATATTAATATATTATATATCAATATTATATTACATTATATGAATTATAATGATATATTTGATATATTAAGATTATATATAATCTATAGATTAATAGTAATTATATTAGATTATTAATATTATTGGTATATTATTAATAATATTAATATTGTATTAGATTAATAATAATTATAATATTGTTAAATGATTAATTATATTACAAATGAACACTGCTTTCAAATTCTTAGCTTTAAATGAATGGTTGAAGCACCAATGTTGAATGTTGCAAATCTAGTAGGCGTGAATAGAAGTAGAGGATATTGTTTGGGAGAAGAATTTTTTCTAGTGCTAGGTTATGTGTTAGGTTATATAGGGTTAGGTTATATAGTGTTTGAGCCTAGCCTCAAACACTACAATTAGGGTTAGGTTATGTGTTTTATTTAGGGTTAGGTTTCGGATTAGGTTTATGGTTATGGTTAGAGTTTAGGGTAATCCAAATCATAACCTAACCCTTTTTCTCAAAACCTTAACCTTGACCCTAACCCTCACCTTTATCCTATATTTATAACCCTAACCACAACCAAAACTCTAAACCCAACCCTAACCCTAAAATATTTTTATTTTATTGATTATTTAGATTCACTCCAATAACCCTAAACCTATCCCTAAACTTAACCCTAGGCCTATCCCTGGCCCTAATCCTAACCCCAACTCTAAGCCAAATATAAAAACAACCCTTAATCATAACAATAACCCTAAAACTTAATTCTAGATATAACCCTAATACTATAATCCCTAATTGTAATCTTAAACCCTAACCCTTATTTCATATCTAATCCCAACCATAACCAAACTCTAAATCTAACCCTAACCATAAAACATATATCCTAATCTGACTCTAATCCTAACATTATTTTTCCTAACCCTAACCCTAACTCTAAACCTAACACTAACCCGAACACTAAATCCTAACCCTAATTAAATACCCAATCATAACCCTAAATTATAACATGATCCTTTGAATTGGATACTACATAAAAAATTATGTGTTACAATCATTGCTTCCATTGTCAACATTTTTACATTGGGATTCATATATTTTTTAAATCAACAAAATCTTTTAATGTCTTGCCAAAATTAATATGATTAATTGTAATATCAAACTTATAAACATGTATTCAAAATAAGAACATAAATAAGAAATATGTGGTAATAGTTTCTTCAAAAAACAAAGTGATGTAGGACTATAATATATCCACAAAAGAGATCTACATTGAAAATATTGTAGGGAAATTCAAGAAAATACAATTGGTAGATGCAAAGCCAAATAAATGTGAAATTGTGTACTATAATGATTTTAGAATATACACATAATGGATTTGTTGAATTTTTTTTAGAAAATTCCAAACAAATGCAATTGGTAGATGCAAAGAAATATTCCACAACCTTCACCAAAATCTTTATTGGTTTCCTTAATATGGGAGATTTGGAACAAGGTATAGACATCCATCAAAGCATAATATGAAGATGAATTTTTTCAAATGTTTTGGTTGTAGATGCCCTTTTAAAATTTATACAGAATGTGGAAGGATAGAAAAATATTGTGAACTATTTGACAAAATGTCTCAAAGAATATATTGTAATCTCTCAATTTATTTTAGTGTCTATTTTGTTATACCCCATGTCCCAAATTGGGTATAACACAATAGACACTAAAAAAAAATGATAGATTGTTATGAGGGTAGTGATGAGACTTTTCTAATTAGAGTGTATTCCATGAGATTACAATTATTCGAGGCATTGTGTGAAATAGTTCATGAGCTTTGTCTATCCTCCCACATTTTGCATAGATTTTAAAAGGGCATCTACAACCACAAGATTTTAGAAAATTCATCTTCATATTATGTTTTCCTTATGATTGGTTGACTCTTATACTAAATTAATATGTTCAATTTATGTTTCCTACATGATCTAACTATCCACAAATGGAAATTTAATAGTGGAAAGATATGATCCTACTTTGGTATAAATTGTATATGCAATATCAAGGTATGAATTAATATATTCAATTAAGAGATGTTAAATAAAATGAATAAAACTAATGTAATGTAAATAAGGGAGACTAGTGCCTTATTGGGTAAAATGGAGTCAAATGAAAGCCTTTAATGAATGGTTTCTATCTAGCAGGTCCTCTAATTGTTTGGCATATAACTATGAGTTTACAACTGGTATAAACATGAAAGAGTGTAATTGATAAACCCTACTTGAGGCAGAATATCAAATCTAATTATTTGATTCTTCTTACTAATCCAAATGGCATTCCCAGATTACTGTAATTTATTGAAAGGAATTTTAATTCTTGTTTAAAGAATCCAATAAACCAAATCACATAGAAACAACAAATGTGTACTGATAAATCGAATATATACTTGATACTTCAATTTAAAAAACCAAGAAACATTAGATTGGAGACAATCAAATAATTGCAAGAATCCAACAAACAATTGATACTAGAATGAAGCCACTAAATCAACAGTCTTTCATTATCTCCTTCAAAATTTGTACATGCAACATAGTCTCCTTGAATGTCATTATTTCTAAAAATTTAATGCTTACAACAGTCTATCCTATTCTAATTCTATCTTCTACCCCTTTACATTTATCCAACAACGAATACTTATACATCAATTTGCAAAAGGACGTGCCTTTTCAAAAAGGTTTAAAGCATAAAAGGTTTAAAAAATCCACTATTAACTAATTTATGTTAAGCCACAAATGGACTGCAGACATATGCTCCATATAATCCTCATGCTCATGAGTGTCGGCATCTCCCAATGCATCACAGATCACAATCTCCATCATTATCATTTGCTCATTTTTCTCACATGTTGCATCTAATATCACATCTTTCGCAATGGTTGTCTCCAGCATCCCTTGGAGTATTGTTTAGCACTCACTTTTTCATGTAGTCACTTCCTTTGTTTTCCCTTCATCATCACATAACTTGGTCAATCTATCTTCGGTAGCCTTTGTCAATCCCTGCATATCCCCTTGTAACTCCTTAAAGAAATCCCAATACCTATCCATAATTCAATTGGCATTTTCAATCTCTTCATTACTAGGAGTGTCCTTCTACTCCAATTCCTCAATTCTTTCTTGAATTCTTCTATCCACTCTCCTATGTTCCTTTATTGCATCTACGTACTGTGAATGTTTTCCCCAGAGTCTATTTAACCAAGTGATTAAAACAACCTTCCCTTTTTTTATTATTGCAGCAAATGCATCCATTCTCCCTTGAGAGTGTGCAGTTGACCCTTCCCAATGGTCTTTTTTCTGTGAATTTTCACCTTGAGTGAGCATCCTTGTTGGTTCTATTACACCACCTACCAAGTCTTTCAAGCGTTCATTCTCTCTCAAAATCCTCTCATTATTGGTTTTGTACATCTCCCTTTCCCTTATCAATGCTTGGATTTGGGCTTTATTCAACTTGGCTATATTTATCCCAACATCAGCAGTTGCTACAGGATCAACCTCCCCAACCTTCAGGGTCATGACATGTCCGAATGCCTTTTTAGTATCAATAACAATTGATTTCTTGTGAGGAGGATACAAGGCCCAAATCATCAATGTTTCATTATTAGGATTGTATCTTGATCCTGTGTATACCTTCGTCACCTTCTCTATACTGATCTTGTGGGTAGAATTGTTATCTTTTAAGAAACTATCAAAAAGTAATGCAGAATTCATATCCAAACCTAGAAAAATCATAACACTTGCCTTTTCAAGCAGCTCCCTCCCCTTTTCAGGGGTCATGTCAATCATCTCTTTGTCTACTTCATCCTTTAAGATTTTTAACAGTTGATCCTCATTCCTTGGAGTGACATTGTCAACCTGTCCCCTTATCTCTTTCCCTTTTTTCTTATATAAAAGTGTCTTAAAATCTGAGGTCTTTATAAATTCATCATTTGATATGAAAGACCTATAGTCTTCATGTCATGTATCTACATCCATGGTTTCCTCAACATCTATTTCTCTGGCAACATAGGCATAGTCCTAAGTCTTCATTCTTGAAACTTTCCCAGATGAGCTTTGTGGCCTGTCTATTTCTGAAATCCCCTTAATGGAGGATAACAACTTAGCATCCACCAACTCCTGATTATGTTTTTCAATCATGATTTCAGCTTCCTCTGCCTCCAGGTTTTTTATTATGTCATCAGATTTAAAGGGCACATGATGGTACCCTCCAAAATTTATTTTTTGTTTGGTAGAGTGGATACCCTTCTAGATCAAAGTTCTTTCTCACCGGTGCTCTTCTCATGTCGTAGTGCAATAATTTGTCCAGAATCAAATCATAACCTTCCTTGGCTAATACAGTGAAATCACTAAAACACATTGTATTGGACATAAAAGCATATTTCCCATATGAACTTAAGTTCATAACACTGGATTAATCCATTTTCCTAACAATTTCTAGGTATGCAATTCTATCCGGGACAATTCTGGGCAAAATGAAAGGTGTATCCTCAAAGCCATAAACCCTAATCATTGTGGCATTCTCTAAGAAATACCAATCCCCCTAGTTGTGGTTAATTGGTCCATTGTAATATCTAGGCCTATGAAACCTTTTTACTTGTTTAGATAAAGAATAATCACAAGGATGGTTAAAAAATCTATACAAGGGTTTCACAAAGAATTCTTCAAAATGCAAGAAATTTGAATTGGAAAACCTGCTATCCCAAACAACAGTCCATAATTGAATAGGAAATGGCCTACCTTCCTTGTTGGATTGTGAAATCCTCAGCTCCTGGGGCCATAAACCTAACTCTTGTCCAAAATACAACACTAAGTGCATCAGCACTGAGTAATTTCTGAGATGGAGAATAGAAGCACCACTCTTTATCGCCATCAAACCTGCATCCAGCTCCTTAAAAACATGTGCAGCATAGTCAAATGATCTGGAATTGTGATACTGAATGTCTGTAGCAATCACCATGGGCACAACCACCATATGCTCAGGTACCTCCATCCCTAATACCTATCCCAATGATTAATAAGTATATTTTACGTAAGGTTCTAAGAGGTCTACATGAAAGGGTGGCCCCTCACTGTCTTCCATTGGAGTAGGTTTTCCATGACACCTAATTTTGTGCAGAGGTAACCTCCACCCTTTATAAATGGTGTCCATCCTTCTGAATTCACTATCGATCTCTTCACTCACTACTTTCTCACACCATATTCCCTCCATTCTGAAAACCTCAGCAATTGCATTCTCAGATACATGTATCAATGGATTCCCTGACAAATCACATATAGCTTTGTTTTATGAATCATAGTGTCCGACCAGAAATTTTACTAGTTCGACGTCAATAAAAACATTAGGGCACACTAATTTCCCTAAATTGAGCCTCCATGGATTGCATACTGGCTCAAATCGATTTCTCCTTTGGTAATGGAAATTGAATAACTCATAGCCTCTAATCGGAGTCCAAACATCACCTATAAATTTGCATTTGTCGTCCAATTTGTCAACTTCCGCTTTGAGCTATGCAGAATGCCTAGCTTTAGGTCCAGAACTAGGTAACTAGTCTATGAGGTCTTGATTTAGCTTCCTTTCAGTACCTTCTGGTTGCAACTCAGTCTTTTGCTTTTTTTCTTTTGATTGGCTTCTCTCCTCGGGTTTTCTTCCTTTTAGTTTTCCTGAACCAGTGCCTTCCATAATTCATTTTTTTATGAATTTTGAGAGGATGAGAAACTTACTATAACTTTCTTGCAAACTCAAGCTAGGTGAATGCCTTAATTGCTTTATTGGTTCCCTTTCTCTCCTTCGCTTTGAATTATGTGAGAAAATGATTTCAATTGATCATACCCTGATATGCAAAATCTCCTATGCTTTGTGGTGCCATTAATGTCTTTACCGAGACATCAGGGCTCCTATCAGCAAGACATTTCAAATCTCTTGCCGATCCACCTATTCAACATTCACCCATCCGCCAAGATGTCTTTCATTCTCCCCGACATCACAAGTCTCCCCGATAGTTTCTTTCCTTTTTCTTTTTATATCACCATGACTTTCATCGAAACAACTATCGCTAAGACTTAATGAATTGGGCCAATGGTTCTTTGCCTTACTCCGAAAGTACTTTGTCTCATCGACATGTTTACTTTATCGACTTATGTCACCGAGACCAAGAAATTTGTTCTACCGACAGAATAATATGTGTTGTGATGTCTCCTAGATCTCCCCGTGGTGACATGTCTCACCAATACGCCTCTTCTTCGGCAAGACAACGAGCATCATCTTATCGATACCCTTTATCTCTGCATGCCCAATTATGTCGGTGTAACCCGAGGGGTCGGTAAGACTTTTATGAACTCTTTCCAGCATCGTTTGTCTTATCGATTGAGTCCTTTTGCTTTATCGGCAAGACCAATAGTGCTTCGGCCAGTGTTTTGAAATCTCTCCCCAATGACCAAAGTCTCTCCGATAGAATTTACTTTTCTCCAATCGAAAAAAGTTAACTTAGCTTGATATGACCTCACACTATAATGTCGATACCTTTTGTCTTGCTAATAAGTAATACAAACCCGCATTCTCCTAGTGTATAACTTTATCTATATGACCCGTCTGATGTCTCGCTGATAAGATCACATCGGTAAGACATTTCAAACCTCTAGCTGATCTACTTGTTCAACGTTCACCCATCCACTAAGACGTCTTGTAGTTTCCTCGACATCACAAGTCTCCCCGATAGTTTCTTTCTTTTTTCTTTTTCATTGCAATGACCTTCACTGAAACAACTATCACCTAGACTTAATGAATCGGGCCAACAGTTCTTCACCTTACTCCAAAATATTTTCGTCTCACCAAGATGCTCACTTTATTGACTTATGTTGCCATGAAAAAGTATTTGTTTTTCTTACAAAATGATACTCTCTGTGATGTCTCTTAGATCTCCCCACGGTGACATGTCTCACCGATATGCTTTTTCTTTGGCGAGACCATGCGCATTGTCTTCTCGACACCCTTTATCTTCGTATATTCAATTTTTTCAGTGTAGCCCGAGGGGTTAGTAAGACTTTCTGAATTCTCCCTGGCATCGTTTGTCTCACCGAGTGAGTCCTCCCCTTGCTTTATCGGCAAGACTAATAATGCTTCGGGTAGTGTTTTGAAATCTCTCTCTGATAGACTTTATGTTACTCCAACCGACAAAAGGTAATTTAGCTCGATGTGACCTTACATCGTCACGCCGATACTTTTTGTCTTGCCGATAAGATATACAAACCTGCATTCTCTTTGTGTATAACTTGATCATTGTGACCCTTCTAATGTATTGCCGATACATTTAGGATATGTATATTATCATCGATGATACTTGCATCAACTTATGCCGATATTTTCATATGTAAATATTTTAATGTCAGATGAAATTTATGGGGCGTTATGACACAAT
Source organism: Sequoiadendron giganteum (assembly GCA_007115665.2). NCBI lineage: Eukaryota > Viridiplantae > Streptophyta > Pinopsida > Cupressales > Cupressaceae > Sequoiadendron > Sequoiadendron giganteum. Next base: position 499,372,199 of record CM021106.1, read on the forward strand.
TTTAAATTGGATTTTGGTAAAAAATGCTATGTGAGGATTTTTATGTTTGCATTATGAATCTTTTTTGGGAGACTAATAATCATGAAGAAATAATGAATTTGTCAAAATTTCACAGTTCCAACAACATGGAGGTTTGATGTTTCATGGCAGTACTAGCATTTGAGTTATAATGATATATTTAGAGCTCATGGCTCTCCTTTGTATAACCATATCACAATTTTGAATAATATAATCAAGGGTTATGGCGTTCATCTCACTGTTATGGTGTGTATGATTTCCATTTTTGCTTTAATTCAAAGAGTAAATTAAAATTCTTGGATGGAGTCATAGATGGATATGTTTGTAAAGGGATTTGATAAGAAGTATTGAGTTAGGATAGAAATTGACACTGTTGTAATGCAATATTTTCAGAGATCTTATATGTTATGTGTTTGAACCTATTATGGAAACCTAAATATTTGTGAATTCGACTCCCCAATAGTATATGGCACTGGTGGTGCAGGAGCACCTTAAGGTCTTTTGGAGAGATATTTACAAATTTTGGCTTGTAGGTGGTTCTAGCCAACCACCAAGGTAATAATGACTAGGTTTTAAAGTCCCAAGGTTGAATTGAGGTGTGTTGTGGAAAAGTGAGGTTAGTTTAGAGCCTTGAGGTTTGGGAAAGTCTTAATGAGGAGATTAGGCAAATCTTGACAATGTTGTCTTGGAAATTTGTCCTAAAAGTTTGAAAAAGGAATTAATCATGTTCTAAGCCCAACATAAGGGTCCTAACATGTGGGAATAAGGTATATAAGGTTATAAAAACCCTAATATGACATATGGAAAAGTTATTGTACGGATTGAGATTTGAGAAGGAGATTTTGTGAAAAGGAAAAGAGCAAATTAGTTTGAATTTTTGTGATAGAGCCTTCATCTAGTCAATTAATGGATTGAAAGGACTGAAATTATGCTTTGATTCTTCCATTTTTGACCTATTCTTTCCTTGTGCAGAATTAGTTTAATCATTTAGCTCGACAACTTAAGGTTTTGCAATTTTTTTTGGGTTCTTGATTTCACTACCTAGTTCAGGGACAGTTTTGTAAATGATGCTCCATACTTGAATTACCGTGGCTACACTTCCATGGCCTCTTGGAATCAAGTAGGGGGCCCTATAAATAGTGTATATATGGTTTATGGAGTTTTTGGTTGCAGGAGATTTAACAAATTCATCAAGTACTAGGTGAGTGCAGGGGCATTCTGGATAATTGCTTGGACAAAACAGCAGCAAGAAGACTTGCTAAATGGATTGGTTTGTGCCAATACATGGTTTAGGGGTGTAGGGGTATGTGTCTTGGAAATGTTTATGCAAGGAGAAATTCAGAGGAGGCCATTAAGGCATACAATTAAACTAAAGAAATCGGATTGTGTTACATACCCTAGAAACCCTTGAAAATAGGGGTTTGGTGAAAGGCCTATGTACGGACACCAAGGGGAACTAACACCTAGAAAATATTGAAGCCTAGGAATCCTATAGATAGAATCCATGAATATTTTGGGGGTTTGTTAAGGGAGATTAGGATTTATTCCAAGAATTCTAGTTTTAGGAGGCCTAATTGATCAAAAAGGCTACAAGACCTAAAATAAGGTTTTCATGAACTTGATGAACAAAAGAAGAATGAATCCACCTAGATGGATCAGAATGGAATGAAAACAGCCAAGGAATAGTGGGAAGACCTATTCCTAGTCCCAAGAATGGTCTGGGGAGAATTGTGGTAAGGTTGAACCAAAAGGTGCCTAGAAGGGGTGTGAGAGCGAAGGAGAGTATTTGAAATTGGTGGAGAGTTCTATGAGGAGATAGGGGTCTTAAGAGTGATCCCTGAGTAGGGTAGAGAACATTACCCTAGGAAGGCCAAGAATAGGTCTTAGGAAGAGCAAATGTGCTCTTAAGAGATAGCACTCCCCACCAACTGGCCTAAATCGTATGTGTTTGTAAGGTTCTGTGTTTGTTTGTCTTAGCTTAGAGCTTGCTACCAAATTTCAAATTAAATGACTATCTTAAGAGGTTAAATGTCATTGTAATCATCTCATGATCCAAGTAGTTGATAATATTGATGCATTTCTATTGTTTAAATTGATATATCAAGCATATATATATTTAGTTTACCAATACACATTTGATGTATTTGTTTGATGTGATTATTTGGTTCTTTCAAGTAAATATTAAATCCTTCTAGTCAATCACAGTAGATAAAGAGCATTAATTGGATAAATTAGAAGAATCACATAACTAGGATTGTAATTCTATCTAAAGTAGAGTTTGTCAGTCATTTACTTGCACATTTATACAAGTTATAAACTACATCTATGTGCCAAACACTTTGAATTATTGTCATCATAGATTACACTTTTATAGTTCTTCATTAGACTCCATACACCCAACAAGGAAGTGGTCTCATGCTTTCATATTTTGGTTTATCCATTTTATTTTTTACATCTGTTAACTGAACATATTCTAATATAATTCAAATATAGTTAAAATTAAAAACATCATAAATTAATTATGTAACCACATAAGTCAAATATAATTCTATCAAGAAATTAATATCAAATAGATAATACAATCACATAACTCATACATTTCAATGTCATTGATCTTCTTCTTCATCCAACTCTTTGTCTGTATCATCTGATCCAAATTCAACATTGTAAGGATTGGTCATATCATCATCATCGCCATTGGTATCAGTTTCGATAATGTCATCATCCACACGGATATCATCTTCATGAACATTAACTCCTACATCATCATGATCTAGTTCCTCCTCTTCGACATCTTCGTCAGGCACATCATCAACTAACTGTTGATCCTAATCATCATCTACATCATCTTCTATTTCTTTAGTATCTTCTTCTTCCACCACATTATACTTTACTGGCCTTCCTCTTGGATCATGTCTAACAACATATGACCAACCTACTTTACCTGGAACCTTTGAGTAAAACACTTGCTCACATTGGCTTGGAAGAACATAGGGTTCATTTCCAACTCGCTCAAAATACCTTGTATTAACCATGGTAAATCCATTATCATGTTCAATAACAGTTCTCTCAGGATCATTTTCATTCAATTGTAGCATGTACCATAGGATGACGAACATAAATAATTTGAAGGACTTAAAGTCACACTCAAGTATATCATTCAAAATCCCATAGTATTGATTTTCTGAGACTTCTAGATGTATGTCACTTCTAGATGAAACATTAGTCACCTGGAAGATTGTAGTTATCCCAGAATCACAAGTTTTCTTCATGTCATCCAACTTTTTGATTCAAAAATTATGACCATTGCACCACATAGCCTTGTGGTGTTTCACCTGCAATATGCCAAACATGTAAAAATTATTGCAATATCGTCAGTTGATAAACATATTTATTCTTGGCCGAATGTATGCAAAGAAAAAAATCTCAACATATATATACATCAATATAATTGAAAATAATTAAATAATATGGGTGATTAATATATTTATACATAGCTTTTTATCTCTTAAACCATATACTAAATCAATTTCCCTTGGTGTAACATTGGAATCTCCATTACAATGATCTTCTTTAACCAATGAAGCCACACCTTCCCATGTTAGTGCACGACCAGATTGTTGACATCGTTCAATCCATACCATCATCCAATCAAGATTGTTTGTGACGTACAAATGTAGTGCATCCCACTCTCGACCAACTGTATCAAAAAAATTTGAAATTCGCAAACGACGTATAATTAGTTAATTTCCATGGTATATGACCCTAATTTATAATTGATGAATATTGAAGATTAATAATTAAATAAGTACAATATTCATAAAAACCAAATGTAAAATGTATTCTAATTAATCTCCATGATCATCTTATAATTACCTATCACTTTCCTCAATCTACCTTTCCCCATCAGGTACTCCCCTTCGAATTTGTTAATGGAGATGGGATCCCAAATGCGATCTACATGGATCTTTGTTGCAAACTTAGGAAGATATTCAGTAATGTACACCATGGTCTGGTATACCATGTATCCCTCCACCATACAACCCTCGGGATGTGCTCTTTGTCTAACCAAAGCCTTCAAAAATTTTAAGTGCCTCTCAACCATCATTGACCTTGTTTGTACAGGTCCACACAATTCAATCTCCTCAACTTGGTGTATGAGGTAGTATTCTTGTGCATTGAAAAATGTCGAAGGTAGACACTTTTTTATTTCACACATTAGACGAGGAATTTTTCTCTTCCAATAATTTATATCTTCTTTATGGATTGCTTTAGATGATAGCCATCTACAAGTGATTCAAGGCACAAATATATTAACAAGATTTAACAAAAATATACAACGAATTGAATAAATATCGCTACTTACCTCATGTATTTTCCAAGATCATATATAACTTGCTTGACATTGTTGTCGAAGTTGTCTGGGAGAGATAGAGGTAGAATGTACTGCAACAATTATAAAATGATCTTTTCATTATTTTCCTAAAAGTAGTAAACATAATACACTCAAAAGTACATATAGTATACAAATATATATATATATAATATACTAGAATAATTACTTTAATGAAGGTATGCCAATCATGCATTTTCATTCTTGACCCAGATTCACCTTTCTTTGTTATGATATTGTTTATGTTCGCAGTAAATCCTGTGGGAAATCAAATTTTTCGTATGACTTCTTTTATAGCATTGCTTTGCTGCTCCATTAATAACCAAGGAAGGGCACTTATATTAATTTGGTATCCATCACTATTTAATTGAATGACATTTTTCATTGCATGATTGGCTTCTTGAATGTCACTACAAATTTTGACAATTTTTTCTTTGTCATGCCTTCCATCTAATATTTTCCATAACGTTTCTGTCATAATCTTTCCGATATGCATTGTATCAAACAAATGCACAATTTTTAACTTCTCATAGTAGGGAAACCTACTAAATTGTCTAGGATAACTTTTCAGTCCATGTGGAAGCCGACCATTAATGCCTTGATGACCTTCATGAAGCATATAAGTTAAACAAATTAACAATGACAATCATTGTCAATTACAACATGAGTAAACAAAACAAAATATAAAAATATAAATTCAAAACATATCATATATGATAGATAAACAATTTGATCCGATGTATAACCTTGATGATTAATTCTATTATATTCCAACTTCTATAGGTGAGGTGTCATTCTTCGTGGTTTTGATGTAGTCTCTTCTTTCCCATTGAAAAGATGTTTTTCAATAATTCGATACTTATGATTTATGTGGAGGAAGTGCCTATACTCATCAAAAACCTGCTTTCCTTAACTTGTTGAATGACGAGATTTCATCTTTGGACCACAAATTGGATATGCAAATTTTCCCTTTGTTTGAAGACCTGCAAATTATCATATATAATTGGATTAAATATGTCAATTTTTATAATTATATATAATGAATAGATTATTTAAAAAACATGCATTATATCTACTTCATAAAATTAAATATCGTTAAAGTCATGCAGTCGAATGTTATAACATACCAGAAAAATGTGTTAGCTCTAGGGCATCATGAATTGTCCATACAAGCATTGCATGGAATTCAAATTGTCTTTGTCCTATTGGTCTAGATATTTCATACATAGTCACACCATTCCATAACTTTAGTAACTCGTCGATAAGAGGCTCAATATATACATTCATATCTTTAACTTGGTACTTACCTAGTTGAATGAACATAAACATTACATAATTATCATAACCATTTTACTGCAATATATATAAATTCATGTACATTACTATTAAATGAGAAAATATATAAGTCATTATGCAACAAATAAGACAAATGAGATGCTACTACGTTAAAGAAAATTGATGTAAACAAATACCTGGAACAATCATTGCTAACATTATGTGCTCCCTCTTTATTGACATCCATGGAGGAATATTATTGTTGATAACAAAAACATGCCACACTGAGTAAATAGATTTTAGCTCTCCAAATGGATTGACACTGTCCGCTACCAATGAAAGCCTGAGATTACGAGGTTCTTCTTTAAAGTGTGGCAATTTTTCCTCCATGTCCCTAAATGCAAAACCATCCGAAGGCATTCGAAGAATGTCATCTCCACTTCTATTTGGTGCATGGTAATCCATAAATTGCGCTAAGCTTTCGCACCTAAATAATTGTTGCATATGTGGAATAATGGAAATATAATGAAGAACCTTACGAGGCACCTTTTTTGTTAGTTGATCTATTTGACATCTACTGATATGACATTTTGGGCATTCTGTTGCAAATTCATGTTGTTTATGATATATAATATGATCATTGGGACATGCATCTATTGCTTGATAATCCATTCCAATATCTTTCATAATGCTAGATAAATCTCGGTATGAGCGAGGTAAAATATTTGATGGTGGTAACAAAAATTCACCAATTAATCTACAACAAAAAATAATTCCTTAATATAAAGAATATTAATGGTACATACTTCATCCTTTATTTACTAGCGATGAACTAACAAAAATTAAAATGGATGGAAAAAGATGACATATATGACATACCTTAACATCCGTGAGATTGCTATGTTGGATAAACCATTCATAACCTTCAAGTTCACTAGCAACAATACAGCAGAGAGAAGAGTTGTTTGGGAGCCTTCATAAAGGGGCTCGTATGCCTTCTCAAGTACAAGTAAATCATGAACACCATCAAATTCATCTCGATCAACATGATCAACTGTGCCACTACATGTGTCATGGATCAATGTATTTGTACCATCATCTTCAATTGTGTTTTCTAGCACATGATCATCTTCTTCCATAGGATCATTAACTTCATCTTCAATATACACAGCTCCATGTTCCTCCGCTTGCAAAACCACATTCTCCGGGCTGTGATAATTCATATCATGTGCCCTAGGGTGCCCCACCTTTATAATAATGACAAAAACAAATAAACCATTATCATGATCAAGTGATTTTATATATATATATATATATCAAATGTTAAAACAATATAAACATTTACAAAATCAATCAATATAAACACATATAATGAAAAACTTACCAATGGACGATAATCATGCCCCCCTTCAATGTGACAATGCTGCCTTCAATGTTTCTCAGTTGTTGTTATTAAAATTCTTCTCGTCTTTAAACCCTTGCAATTATTGCAATGACAATAACATTTCCCATCACCCTTTCTTTTCAATCTAGCCCACAATCTAGCAACTGTCTCTTCATTTTGTTCTGGACTAATATTATCTGACATGATTTTTCTTTACCAAGCTTGAATATTTAGATCTTCAAAAAATATCAAATTCACACTCCAATAAATTTTAATCATACATAGGTAACAAAATATATAATAATTATGATATTTTACACCAAAAAAAATTTGGCATGCAACCACCCCTGCAAAAGAGAAGATAGTCTGAAGTTAATGACCCCAAAAAACACTTTCAAATGCTAATTCCAAAAATTATTAAATTCTGATTTTACTATGATTTCCAACTGCTAGACTCCTAAAATCAGTATATTGAACTTGCACAACAAAATATAGAAATGAAATTATCAAAATGCAGCTAATAGGCCTCAACAATTCAGGCCTACTCAATACTTTCTGAAGTCATTGCAAGGTTTCTAGGCCTTAGCTGATGATTTCATATCAAATACCACGTTCTTGAAGCAATTTTTTGTGTATTTACTATTTTTCTGAAGTTCTTTTGTGTTGTATGGATCCGTACAAGCTTGAAATGCTTTGAGATCATTGTTGTAGATAAATATATGTGTTACCTTTCATTTGAATTTGTTTAGAAGTGCTAAATCACTGTTTTGTGGGAGAAAACAATCAAATATAGGGATTGCCCTATTTTTCCTATGTAAGGGTTTCAGGGCTAAATAGAAATGACATCCACCAATCCACCCACTATCTTGGAGTTGTAACTCGGTGGATTGGTGTGCAACATGGAATGATAGAGGTTCATTGCATTTAGGGGTTTGTTAAAGAAAAAAATTTGGCATTGAATTGATGCCCTAAGGTTGATAGGGGCATTTTTCTTGTGAATTTTTTGATTGTTAAGTCAGGGTTTATTAATTTGATGGATATCTTGGTAGAGTCATGGTGACACTATTTGATGGTCCAATCTTTACTTCGAAGCAAAAATGTCTATAAAAAATCTAAGAGCTATAATGGGATATTAAAGAAACCTTCATATGAAGGATCTTCTAGTGAAGGACCTTTGAATTAAGGTCTTCATTTGAAGGTCCTTCATGCAAAGGTTCCTTTTATAAATCATTTTGGACATGGAATATTTAAAATAAAAAATACCTTCATTTGAAATTCTTGACATGTCATCATTTTTTAATAAAGGTTCTTCATTCAAAGTTCATGACAACATCACCTTCAAATGAAGGTTCTTCATTTAACCTAAGGTTTTCTCATAATGCCATCATTGGAAAAGTATGATCAAATTCTTATATTATGAAGAATTGGTCCATGTGCCTCTAGTAATCACTATAAATGTTTATAAGGATAAAATGACTAAATATTGCATCAGGTAGGAGAGAATCAACTTTGAGTTCTTCAAAGATTATATTCCTCTATTAATAATTTTTAAGGCTTGTGTGTGGAGGAGGTTATCACTACCAAGAAGGGACGAGACCTTTCCTTGCATATGTTTGTGGTGGAGGTATTAAAGAAGAATTGTATGTCTTTATTTCCCTTCATTAGATCTATCTTAGCCTAGCATATACTTGGGCTCCTTTCCCCTATAAACTTCCATTTGTTTGAGTTAGTAATTCCACGTTAGGCATGAAAATTTCAGGTTAAAGAGAATGGGGGTGCCAAACTTACAATAATCATTGTCCCTTGGTCATCGATTTTCCCTGAGTGCCCTCAACCTCGGTGCTGGTATTGACCTTGTTTTCACTCCTCCATACTCTTCCTCAACGTTGGTATTGACTTTGTTTTCACTCCTCCAAACTCTTCCTCGGTGCTGGTATTGACCTTTCACTTCTCCAATTTGAGGAGCTACAACTTGGTTTTGTTATGTTTTAGAGTATGTTAATTAAATTCAAAATTATGGCACCATTTAGGTAGGTTCGACGAAAATTCAGGTTTGTCAAAATTTTGACAAGTGTCAGAAATAAAATTTTAAAAAAATGAAAATTACACATCAAATATCACAAGTAGCCGACGATCATATCATTTTACATCTTTCGTCAGAAATTTTCGTCAAATTTTGTAGTCAAATGAATTAGTGAGAACATAGTTTCCTAAGTTGACTTTAGTATCAGAAAACTATGATGTAAATCCAAATTCTTAGAGACCTCTAAGGATAAAATCCCTAGGGAAGGAAACAACACTTGGATTTGGTCAAAGGTATTTTCCCCTCCTAAAGGGTTTGAAATTTTATGTTCATGTTGAATGTTTGTTTTCAAATATTTTTTATCAAAGCAATGCATTTTTTATTCCAAGAACATGTACAGTCCTAGGATGAAGAGATAATATTTGTTGGGTTCCCACTTGGATAAATCCAGTTGTGCATATTCAGTGCGGATGATTAGATGCTTGACCACACTAGCTTTTTTTTACAGTGAACTCACTTCTCGGGTCAATCAAGCATCAATACCCATGAATCTCCCATGGCATAGTTTTCATTTCTACAACAGAACCGCATGTATACGTGGAGCAAATTCAAAGGACATGACCTTTTGCACCAAAAAATAGTTAAGGATGTTGGCCTTTGCTAAACAAGAGGTTTTAATTCGAGCATTTCATTCGTGGGGAACTATCCATGCGATGAGAGACCATTTCTACCCTTCTCGTCAGAATAATCCTCGTGATTCTCAAACTTTCTTCGAGAATCCACACTTGTATACCGGTTGGAAGTCACTTGGCTTTAGCATGTTCCCGGTTTGGTCGTTCCCTTGGGTGATTACTTTTTCTCATAAGGCAGACCTGCTAAGATAAAAAATTCAAGCAAGCATATCTTATAGTTCAATCAACATTCATTGAAAAACAAAGGGAGAACACTCACAATATACCATGCTCACACTTGCAAGAAGTTTTGTTCAATTTTAATCCCCAAAATGAAATGTGGAGGAAATATTTTATTCAACTTAATGTTACCAAAAAGACTTTTGATTCTCAAGATCGTCGTGAAACACAAGAGAAGCGCATACACCTTTTTAAATGAAATTTATTTGCAAAAAATATTACAAGACACAAAAGCACATGTTCATTTTAAATCCTTCAATGCAATAATGAATTATTTTTAAGAACCACAAGAAAAAGTAAAATTTGATTATTCAATTGTTAACCTTTAAACAAAATCTACTAAATTTGCCTAAGGTTCATTTTAATCCTTTTATCTTGTTAGTTTTAGAGCCCAAATTGAAATCTATTGAGTCCTAAAAGCTTGAAGAGATAAAAATCCTTAAACTTGGAACTATAATTGCTTCCAAGAGTGTCTAAAAACACATGATACAATAGAAGAATTTTGTCATAAAAATATTTGATTTTTTTCCTCCTCCCCTTTTTTATTTCCTAACCTACGAAAATTCTCAAAATGTTAGATTAAATCAAGAAAACAAGAATATATAAGGGTTAGATGAATCATTAAGCATAAAAATCCTAAAACTTAGAGCAAGTTATAGTGTGATTTGACTTTAGATGTGAAATTGATAATTTTAACTCTAATAAAATTGATAAACACCTACACCATTGGATAGCTTATGAAATTATACCTTATTTCAAAAAAAAACATCAAAAAAGACCTTCGTATGACCAAGATATTGTCATTTTAAAAACTGACTATAAAAGCACTAAAATAGAGGTCTATGCACTAAAACAGAGCACAAATGCTTTAAAAGAATGCTCAGATGCACTAAAATAGGTGCCATATATGCTAAAATAGTGTGCAAATGTGCTAAAACAATGTGCATATGCGCTAAAAGATACCACGAATGCGCTAAAACAGGGATTAACAAACATAATTGTCAAAAAACAGCAGAATTTTAAAAAAATGTGTTAGATTAGAGATTGCTTGCCCTCCTTCTAGCGCCAAAATGTGAACCCTAATCCTTAAACCTACACAAACATGAGAAAAAAACACACAATTAGATTCAAATGCAAATAAGGACAAGGATTCCCCGTGAAATCAATTTGCAATGTTCAAATAGGAAAGAAAATGAATAAATGAACAAAGAACACAATGAAATCCTATTTTAAAATGAAAACTCTTGATCCCATGGGGGATTTGGTGCCAATTATGTGTATAAATTGGCCCTTTCCCAACTCCTATGCAAACTTTGATGAATATTTGTAGATGATTTAAGCTCCTTGATGAAATTTTGGCATAACCTTGCTATGAAATCATGAAAATGATGAAAAATTGATATGAAATGGATAAGTTGTGGATGAAATGAAGTATAGTATACTTTCTTGGATTGTGGATGATAGAATGAGAGGAAGAGTCTCTCATTTATAGCTTTCCAAAATGGAGGAGAGAGAGCAATTGAGCAATGTTGGATCATTCAACACCCAATGGCCAAGTGCCACTTGTCAAGATGTGAATGGAGGAGGAATGAACACATTTTGGTCAATGTGCATGATAAATGCTATGAGATTCAATTTTGAAATTTGAATGTGACATGTTGGAGGGAGAAGGAAATGGAGTTAATGTCACTTTTCTCAAGGCCAAGGACATTTAAGAGGCCTTAAATTCCTTGTTGGAAGGACCAAGCCCACTTGACTTGGAATTCAAAATTGAAGGAATATTCCTCCTTTATTCCATGTTGAGAGAAAATAGACAATTTAATAAATCAAAGTAATTGATTTATTGTGCAATTTGCATTCTCTAGAGGATTGAAGTGATTGAGATTAAATTAATCAAGATTTGATCAATTTAATGAGGGATTAGATGATTTGATAATTTTTACTCAATTTATGAGTTGATTTAAATCATAATTGAGAGGAAAGATTTAATTAAATAAATGATTTTCATTTATTTAACTAAAGGGAATAATGTTAGATTAAATTAAATAAGGTTTAATTCATTCAATTTAATAAGAATGCTTTAGAGACTTGATTTAAATAAAATGAGTTATTTAAATGAACAAAGATATAAGGTTAATTAAATTAAATTGATTAATTTAATCAACAGAGGAGAAAGATCCAATCAAATAAATAATGATTTATTTAATTAAGGGATGAAAAGTAATGATAAGCTCAGAGTATGATTCAAGAAGAAATGATGTTAGTAATCAGGATCAAGTGTGTCGAATCGACTTGTATATTTTTCATGTCTACAATTGTTATTCTAAATCTTCATGTATCCTTCTATCAGGCAATGAGTCTCTTCAGTAGGTCATTGTATCTTTCCTTGGGTTTGTGTGCCTTAGCTTGCAATTCCTTTGTATCTTTCCCCAAGGTTTTTCACCTTAGCCTACAAGTCCCTTAGGGAGTAGTGCGCTTCCTTAGGCAATGGGCCTTAAAACAAAATTATAATTTTATAAGCGGTGAGTTTCATATATTGTGAGATTTCTTACCATGGTTTTTCCTTCTTAGGTTTTCCATGTATATGTAGTGTTATCTTGTGCATGTGTGTTCATTGTTTTATCTTTTCATTGCTAATAATTTTATTAAGTATTTTTGATCTATTTAAGGTTTATTGATCTTGATAAAATTCCGGATTTGCATTGTCCTAAAGGGTTTAAATATTTTGTAGATATTGATTCACCCCCCTCTAAGTAGTCAGGTGTGTTCAAAAATTGGTATAAGATTAGAGTTTCTCTAAAGAATCTTAACTACTTGAGGATAGGTCTGGGATGGCATATGAAGGATCTTACAAGGCACCTAGGTTTGATGGATTAAATTACACCTTTTAGAAAGTAGGAATGTAATGCCATTTAAACTCTCTAGGGTTTGGTGTTTAACAATTTGTCAAGGATGGTTACACTATACCTATTGTTTCTCCAATAGATCTAGTTGAGATTAGATTGTATGAGAAAAATTCCAAGGAAAAGAATGCTATCATGAATGGATTAAAGTTGATTTATAACTTCTAAAGCTGATGAATTATAGTTTTGCTAAGGATTTTTGGGAAAAGCTTAGCAACATTTATTGAAGAGATAGTAGGTTGAAGCAAGCCAACATGCAAAACTTCAAGAGAAAATTTAAGACCTTGAGGATGACAAAGGATGAAGATATTGCTAGTTACATGCTCCAAGTGGATGAAGTGGTTATTGGCATCGAAGCTCTTGGTGGAGAAGTAAAAGAAGATGAGATTGTGAAGAAGGTTCTGAGATCTCTCCCTAAATCTTATAGTCATAAGGTATCTATTGTAGATACCAAAAATTGGTCTAGGTCTACGACACCATTTTTGACATATTCTCATATTCATGGTCATGATTAAATAATGTTAATTATTTAGTTGTTTTCTAAAGTCGCCTATCTTTTATTAATTAAATAAATTTAATTATTTAATTGATTCATTATCACCTTTATTCAATCTTGATTAATTAAATAAATGATAGTTATTTAATTACGTCACTAATTAATTAATCCCCTTTTGAAATTAAATAAATTATTATTTAATTTACCCTCATCACATTTCCAACTATAATTAAATATTCATTTCAAATTATTTAATTATTCTATAATTTTTTCTCCAGTCAATTAAATAAATCTTTATTTATTTAATTTAATCCCTGAATTTCGAATGTTGAATTAAATAAACTATTTAATTCATAAAAGGAATTATTCTTGGCATATTCCTCTATGATTAGATAATTCTTAGTTATCTAATTAATCATTTACCACTTAAGTCGAGATTTAATTAAGTCAGTCAGTTATCTCCTGATTAAACATCTGCTTATTTCTAACGAACAAAATTTTTGGTTTAATCAGTCAGTCTTATTCTTCTATGTGTAAAATACTATTAATTAAATAACTTTATTTAACTCATTTATGTCTTCCAACACAACTTTTCTTCTTTATCTTTTACATGCAATCCTTATTCTTTTGATTTTCGAACAGTCTCGACTAAAGATTAGATTATTATTTAATTTAGTCTCTATCAATTATGATTTTTCATTCACGTTATTACTGACACTAAATCTGTATTGCATGGCATCCATTAATCTCAATCATCAATCTGTCTTTTGAATCTGAGCCGATCATTCGAAAACCAATTTTCTATAAATTGACTTGACCTTTGTCATTATTCCTCCTCCAAAAATATTTATAATTTTAGGAAGCTTATTCAAGAATCTTCGATATTTTGTTAAATCATTATCACATAGGCCATACTTGCGTACTTAAGAAATCTGAGGACAATTATTATAGAACGAAAAAATGGAGAAGTGCAATCAAGGTTATTCATGAAATTATACAGATGGTTGGTGAGATCTTTTTGTTTATATATGCTTTTTAGTTTCCATTGTTCTTTGTTGTTAGCGTAGGTTAGATTATTTTATGCTTTTATTAGCTTAATATATTTTTTGTTTTTCCCCAGTGTTACATTGGTGAACCCGACATGAAGACACCATCTTTGAAATCTGTAGAAATTCTAAATTTTGCAAGTATAGGTACGACGAGATGCATTTATAGCACGAAATGACACAACTGATATTCTGAGCTGCATATGAATTTTTGTGACACATTTTCTATTCTATGATGCATATTTTCCTTTTTGTGACGCATTTGACTGGTAAATAAATTTTCTAAAATTTTGTGTTTACTTTTTTAATTTTTAGCTTTTTTACAACTAATTTTGAGTTTGCAGCGTGTGTTTTAGGGGAGGTAACATAGTGTTTGCAGGATGATTCGTAGAAGACAATAATTGAAAATCTTTTGCATGATGATTGACGAAGGTAGAGAAAAATCAAAACTACTAATCATTTTCCTTGTAGAACCTATGTCAAAGAAAATTGTGAAAACTACTAATCATTTGTTTTGCAGGACCAAAATTGAAGATAAATTTTAAAACAAATGAATTGCTTGAGTAGAATAGATAATCACCATTTGGTTTTACAAAGAATCATTGTGTTTTGTGTTTGGTGCATTTGCACAAATTTTTAGATTAGAACCTGATTCGGTAACAGAAGTATCCTCTCCCCTTGCGCATTCATGTGATCTTGGGTGTAAGAGAAATTGTTATTGATTCTAGAATTTGGACTTGCTTTGGTGGGAAAAATTACTCACCCCAAAGTGACTCATAACCAGTGATGAGCTAAATCCAAGCTACTCCCAATCATTATATAAATTTTAATGTTGAGGAAAACTCGGCATTATAGGAACTCCTCCAAACAAGCAAGTGATGATGATTCCCTCGATACCCTCGTGGTGTATTAAAACCCTTATAGTGTAACCTCTACAGGCTGGGAATCCTCCTTATCAGAGCTAATATTTCCTCTCGTGTGGATTTCTAAACGGGTTCCCATACTAAATATGCCAAATTATTTATAGATTAACCAAAAACCCCTATTTTCTAGTGCAAGAGGTCATACCTCTGAAGCCTTCTCACATTCATATGGTTCTTAGTAGAGATTATTTTTTTTCCATGGGACAGTCATGGGAACTGAAGCTTGGCTGATCTAGGAAGTGTGTTTCATGTAAGGGGGAGCCATTGTGGTCAAGCTTCTAGGCATTTGCTTTGAATAAGTATAGCTAGGGAAACCCAAGTGAGAATTCAGAAATTATTGTCACTGCCAACCTTAGGATTGTACATGTTTTCTATCATTATACATGTTCATGATTAAAAAACTACAAAACTTTGGTTTTTTAATTGTTTACATTTTCCAAATTTTGATCACAAAATAGAGTCAGTCGAAACCTAGTTCATTAGAAAATTGCAACTGTCAAACAGAGTCACATCTGTTAATTAGAAAAATGCAACTGTCAAATAGATTCACATCTATTAATTAGAAAACTACAATTGTCAACTTTAGTCACATGTATGAACCAAAAAATTGCAACTGTCGAAACTAAGTCCACCGTCATTTACCAGAAAATACAATTTGCATATGTTTAACAGTTAGCCACATCTATCATAGTGAGTCACATTTTTTTAACTGTTAACTGCATCTATTAGACCAAGTTGTATCTTCCTATCATAAACTAAGACATAGTTTACCAGAAATCACATTTGACCCTAAGAACCACATTTTTTAATTTTTGTTATGCATTTGTAATAGTGAACCACATTTTCCTGAGAACCAGAAAACCAAAATTCACAATCACAGTCTGAAACCAAGTAGTCATACCAATCTCTATTTTTCACAGTCATTCTTGGACATAAACCAAAAAGTTTTAGGTGCATCCTTTAGATTTCATTTATTTTTAGTGATACACATCCTAGTTACGAAACTTAGTTGCACCTTGGGAGTCTTTACTATGTTCAAATAGTTCGTACTTTTAGGAAAATTACCTTGCATATCTTAGAATAGGATAAATTTCCATGTTTTGGGAAAAACCTTACTTCAACAAACATTGTCATTGAGCCTGGTCACTTATCAACATATCTTTTGTACTAAATGTGAATCCTTCCAGCTCATCAGTCTAGTTTGGGAGGTCACCTCATCTTTTGTTCCTAGTCCTACACAGGTTCCTTGACAAAGTCAAACTGTAGCATTGGTTAAACTATAGGTGGTAGGTAACCTCCTTTTACAACCATTTGGAATTCATTACCTTATAATTTTTCTTAGAATTTTACATACTTAGACATTGTCATCCTAGCATAACATCATTTTAGACATTCCTTATTTGCCAGAAAATACCAAAAAAATAGCAGCATTCATTCATTATATCAAGAAAATCCCAAAAATATAGACTAGAACATATCACTCTTAGATGAATTTTTGCATCACCTCATTTTGAGAAACATCTTTCATGGTCAAAACAAGGTCTAAAAATTATAAAAAAAAAAGAGAAATGGTTGATCCACAAGACTTCATTAATCCTTTTTCAAACATACCATTGGGGACCACAAGACATCATAAAGCCTTGCTCGAAAAATTTGTCACTAGAGACACACATGGACATATTTTTGTAGAAGACATAGATGTTGTTGTCCAAGATCCTGAATTTGCATATTTTGTACATGAGTGTTTGGAAAATTATCCTCAAAGATACCTAGCAAAGTTGTTAGTCGAAGGTGCCATGTTACCTCTAGGATTTGACATCCACACTTTGAAAACTTCATCTACTCAAGGGACAAAAACCATGACATCAAGTGTCTTTATTCCTCAAATTACTGTAGCTATACCATCTGGCATACCTAATAAAAATGCCACAATAGTAGATACAACACCATTTTTTATAACACAAGATCTAAATTTTACTACAAGAGCATCATCATCAAACCCCTTTGGCACAAACACTGGAAGTAAAAGGCCCAAAATTGGCATAAACACGACACAGGCCATACCAGATATCAACACCATTACAACCATTCCGCAAATAGGGATGATAGAAATAGGACATATACCTACACTGAATCAGAACCCATCACAAAACATTGTGTTTCATAACACTTACATCGACCCTAACAACCTAACCAGTATGTCTTTGACACAGGTAGATGTTCTGCAAAATCAAATGTAAGCCCTCCAACAACAAATGGACAGTATGTCAATGTCATGCAAACGAACCATTTCAGGGCAACATTTATGTCCATGTCCCTTTGATAAAGCACTATACATGACACCCTTCCCACACAAATATATTATACCAAATTTTTCTAAGTATATTGGGAAGAGGAATCCACTAGTGTAATACCCCTTTATTTTGCTTTCTGGACTAGACAGTGTGCCCTTGTTTTGTTTTTATTTGCTTTCTGTATATCCAGATAATATGATATAGGTTATCATGTGAGTGTTATTTGATCACTATTTATAAAGTGACAGACTATTTGTGTGATGTGATGTATCTTCTCTGATGCTTTATTTGACATGCTTTAATTGGTGTAATAATGTTATATTATAACATGTTTATTGCATATGAGATATTTGATTATGATGGTGTTGATGGTGTTTTCTGCATAGCAACAACTCAGATAGAATATTATATCCTATGTCTCTTGAAAGGTAAATCTTTATGGAAAAGAGATAACCCCAAGGTTTCTAATGTTAGGTCTTGACAATGCAACAAAACAAATCAAAGATAATGTGAAAATATTGTTAATCACAAAGGGACCTTACTACAAGAAAACACTAGAGTTTTGAACTTATCAGATCTAACTATCAATTGATATTTCAAACCCTAAATTAAAATCAGATAGTAAAGATAATACAAAAAGATAAAGATTTCAAAGATAATTCTAAGACTGATTATAACCCTAAGATCGACAATGAAAAAGATAAGATGCTAAAAAATGGACCGATCTCTCATAAACTACTTTCTATTTGACCCAGATGAATCTACAATCTCACAGAAATAGTGCAATCTTCTAAGGTATTTAAATATTTTCAAATCATATACATTCATTCAAAAAAATCCTATTGTAACTGAAATGAACAAATACTCATAATTGAACTAAGCACAATTTTAAGTCTAGGCTAACTTTGCAAAGCAGCTAACAATTAGCTAACTGCAAAAAGTATGGACTAGAGATCGTTGCAAACATTCTAAGCATGAAACCCTAAGCAACACCAAACTATTTAATAATCAACTTAAGCAATTTAAAGATAGAACAACAAGAATCATGCCAAATAAAACTCAACACAAGAGAGATACCAAATCAAAATATCCTTTCTTATATTAAGTCATCCAAAATGACAACAATTCCAGTCTTCAGTTATAATACTTGCTTGAAGATAACCCTAATTCGCTCAAATATGAAGTCTTTATTCTATGTGCTACCCTATTCCTCTATATTCTATTCTTATCCTCTATATTCAAAAAATGAGGCAGCATGCCCAATTTATAGAGAACCCCCAAGATAGGTCAGCCCAAATAATAGCTTTACAATAATAAATGCCATACAATAGGTCAGCCTCAAAATATATTCAAATACAACATGAAATGTGCAATTTGCACCAATTTCATCTAAGTCAGCCTGGGGTCTCAAAAAGTCAGCCTAATGCATGTGGATAATGAGAAGCACAAACTTTTATGTAGCCCTATATAACTACTTCCCATCCTTGTCTTTAGAATGCTCCACAGAAGCATGCACTGCTAGCAATACTCTGTCCAATTCGGCAATAGGTGGCACAATAAAAACCCTAACTCTTCTTTCAAGAGACTTGATGTCATCTCTTGCCTTCCCTATTGTGCCATCCCAATCAGCCCTATTTGTTAAATACTTGTCAATAACTACAATGTAGGTTGCAGCATCATCTAGTTGATGTTCAATGATTGGACCTTCACTGACTAGAGAGTAGACATCTTTCCACCATTTCCTTAGTTGTTCCAAATTGAGATGCTTTGGAGAAATATTCTTCCTCCCTATCATGATTTCAAATAATGAGATGCACTTATCATGAATACCAAATCAAGGTGTCCTCAATCTATCTCCCTTGTTTATGAATCTTCTTCAAAGCCCTTTACATCATCTGCAAGATCTCAAACCATTCCCAAGGCTCAGAAACCCTTGGGAAAGGAAGAATCCCACTCTTTACCAGTTTATCCTCAGTGTATTCCATAATTGTTCTTGTTTTCTACAACAGCAAATCAATATCCTCTTTGTCCTAGGCTAACACAGACTTCTGTCAATCCACTGCCCTCATGGCATCCCCTACAGATGAAAATATATCCTTAATGGAACCATCTCCTTTGGTTAGAACTCCTTGCAATCAACCAAATGTGGCATGTGTAGTTCCTTTCATTTTCTCAAACTCAAAGATTGTTTCTTGAGGTAAGAAACCTACAACAGAGAATGAAGAGCCAATGGACTGCAAGGGTTTCATCAACTCCTGCAAGTACCTCTTCAATTTCTCATTCTCCTTTTCTAACTCATGTCTAGTTTGTACCTCTTTCTTCAATCTACCTACAATTACAACACTAGAGCCTTCATACTCCTCAATATCTTGCTCCATAGAAGCATGCCCCAAGTCAATGGTCTTCACATGATAGTCCTTTTCTATCACATCATCTCTATCTTTCTCTTGAGTAGGAGTAGCAATATGAGCCACCTTGTTTCCTGATCCATCTCTTTCAATCCTAGACACAACCTTGGATTTCTTCTTGGTCTTTCCGTTCCCAATTAGAAGTGTCCTCCACTATTACCAATTTTCTATTTAACTCTCTATCCAACCAACCTGGAACAGTGGATTCGGTTTTTACTTTATCTTGTTTGTCCTGTTCTTGTTGGATACTAGGTGCATCCTTCTCAATACTTGGCATATTAGGGATCTCCTTAGTCCGATCATCTTTCTCTAGAGACTGCTCCTCTACAATAACCTGTGCTGGTGAATGGATCTTAGTTGGTATCTCCTCCTATTGAGGAGATTTTCTGAATTTCTCTTCCGCTAGTGAATGCGCATAGACTACCAAGGGATACTGGATTACCTTATCAATTTCTACCTTTGCATTGTAGATGTCTCCTTCTTACAATTCTTCTTCACCCAAGTCCTTAGGGTTTTCATCTTTCCTTGGATCCTCATCTAGAACACTGCCGGTATCCTGAGGAAGGGGAATGTTCCCTTCTTCAATGATAGGAGAAGTCACAGGAACATTTCCTTTTGTTGTAGAATCCTTTGGGGAAGGATTCCTTGAACTCCTCATGTATACCTGTGTTATTTCCCTTGAACTTTCTACCTCCACCACAAGTGGCTCAACCTCCTTATCAGTCTTGGTAGCCTCCTCATGTTTCTGTGGCAACCTCACAAGTCTTATTCTCTTGGTCAAGGGAGTAGTAACATCCACTTCTTCCTTATATTTCTCAGCCCCTCTTCTAGAAACATGCCTTCTCTTCTTGGCAATAGGCTTTCTTTGTTTGCCCACATCTGCTACCTCTTTAGTTTGAACATCCCTAAATTTAATCTTAAAGGGAGAGTCCACCTTCGTCTTACCCTTAAGATCCTTACCATGTGATTCCTTAGAAGAAGAATGAGACTCCAAGTCTCCCATCAAATCATAGGTGCACTGGAAACCTTCACTTTCTAATTCTAGAATTTTGTACTTCAGCCACATTATAGTATACTTAATCACAAGAGTCATAATTTGCTCCAACTCTGTCTTTTCTTCCTCCAACCGGTTTGTCCTTCATAGCCTCGAAGATATGACCTTGAATCAAATTTCCATCTTCTTCTACTTGGTCAAAAATGGCCTTTATGTTATATAGTCTTACTAAGTTTATTGGTAGCCTGGAGAATTTCTTCTTCCTTACATCAAACTCATCACTAAGCTTAACCTAATAGTCTTCAATGTTGTCTTTGTGGCTATACTCCATGTTGGCCTTCTTTTGAGCCTCACCAGTAATATCAAGCCTTCCCCTCTTAGAATGGAAAGAGAGACCAAAAGTACTCATCTCTTCCTCAGAAGCATGAAATGACTGCATGGAAGGGCATACCTCATTTGTGCCTATCTTCAAGGGAAAATAATTCCCAAACCCTATTTTATGTTTGTCTCCTTTCACAATTACATCGAAGTCACAAATATGCCTTGTGACTTCCAATAGTATGATATGGTCCATTGGGTACCTTGGGATTTTGTCAGGAGCCCTTTCACAACCATCAATCCTAATGTAGGAGAAAGTAGGGAATTCAACAAACCATGCCCCATACCTCGTTATCAATTCCTTGGCCTTTTCTGAAATCCTAACATGTTTTGCACCCTGCAGCAACCTGGTAATATGCATAGTAAAAGCATCATTCGCCCTTTTGTAACTTCCTCCTCCTAGGTAAAGTTGTGGAAACACCTCATAGATTGCATCCTGCCCAAATATACCTCTAGTTCTCAACCCCTTGTATGGGTGAAATCTTGCCAATGCATATACCAAGTAAGAAGTCATGGTGAAAGTCTTGGTTTGCAAGACATTGCATATCTGCTCATGGATTACTGCACTTAGGACACCTACCTAGTGGTGCTCTATACCTTGCTCCATCCGAGCAATAAGATTGTACATACAGCTCTCAAATACCCCTACATTCTTCAGCCCTACCAACCTGCTGAGGAGAGTGATGGCATTATAGTATTCCCTCTTGAATTTAAGTCTGAATAGATGCTTAGGCAACTTGGAGAAGTGAGACTTAGGATTATCCAACCAAGAATTGATGACTTGCTAGGACTTGACCACATTCTCTTCATAATATTTTTTAGCTGTATCAAAAGCCACCACATGTGGCCTATCAGGTATATCAAAAGTTCTAGCAATAGACACAGGGTCAAATTTTGCAACAATCCTTCCCTAGGGACCAATTATTCTTTGTGTTCCCCTATCATAGTTCCTGGAACATTCAAGCACCAACTTATAGCATTTTACTTTGGAGGGGAAACCTACTACATGTGCTAACTCGAACTCCAAATTTCTTCTGGCCAACAAAGGGAGGTTATGTGCCAGCATTTCAACCTTGAACTCCTTGCAATCCCACATACCCACATTGGTATCAGTAATTCCTAACTAGATAGAAGTCAATCTTCTCTTAGGAATCTTACTCTTTATGTCCATCTTTACCTTTTCTACCTCGGAGATAGTAGAACCCTCTGCACTTGGATTAGTGGCCTTTCCCTTGCCCTACCCAGCAACATCTTGTCTCTATCCCACCTCCAAACAAGTAAAGACAACGGAAATGAGATCCAAGATAAACAACAAGTGTCAAAATCAACTACTTCAAAGTTTAGGATTTAGCCCCCCTTGTGGAATCCAAACCAGAGAGAAATTTTGGGGAAATTCGGACCAGGCATAATCTAGTGAAAAATACATACAACCCCACATAATTCTTTCATTCAACCAATATAACCAAGGAATAACCTAAAACCACCTAGCATGAGTTCATTTGATCATCTAAATTCATCATCAATAAGCAACTTCTTCATATAATCATTGAATTCTTCATTCCCATAAAACTTCAAAAAAATCCACTTTAGATGAAAATCCCTGAAAACAACAATAGTTTTAGTAACCTAGGAAAATGAAGGAAGCTTGAAACATCCAGGAAAATCCCGAAGGTGCGGATATCAATGAAATCAACGAATACTGAGAAAATCCAGAGGGAGCGGAAATCCGTGAGACAAGCAAAAGTCAAGATTTAAAGCAAATGATGTGGAACAACAAAGAAGAAATAGGAAGACTCAGGGAAATCTAGCAGAGATGGAATTGTGTGAAATATTGAAAACCCGAATGCCTATTCCTCTTGTTATCACCTAAATAGATCGAATGGACATAGACTAAGAGCCTGGAGCTCAATGATTATTTGACCTAACCTCCAATGGATCAACCACAAATTCAAAACTCACCTCTCAATAAATTGAGTGGGATTGGTTGTGCCCTAGGTCAAGAACCCTAAAACCTCTACCATGA
Organism: Sequoiadendron giganteum; assembly: GCA_007115665.2. Classification (NCBI taxonomy): domain Eukaryota; kingdom Viridiplantae; phylum Streptophyta; class Pinopsida; order Cupressales; family Cupressaceae; genus Sequoiadendron; species Sequoiadendron giganteum. Next base: position 499,395,668 of record CM021106.1, read on the forward strand.
AAGCACGAAAAATATCGGGTACATCTTGCTTGCATATAAGGATATGAAATTCATGGAAAATGCAAGCAAGCCCTGAAAACAGCAATGAAAGACCAACCAAAAGAAAATACTCGAGACAAACACCCAAAAAGACTGGCAAGCCATGGAAATACGCACATTAAAGAAAGAACGTATCAATGAAAGACATGAAAGCACATGAAGCAAAGAAATTCAAACCAAAAGAGAGAGAGGATATCAACATACCATGAGAATAGAAGGAACTGAAACCAAGGATGCCAAAAAACAACCTTCAATCATGAGCATAATACAAATAAGCCTCAAGACATTCGAATGCAACACTTGAAATTAGTACCAAATGCACAATCCAACAACACACCTCAAGCTCCAACACTCCACACTCAAATGGTAAGTAAATAATCAAAATCAAATGGAAAATTACTTCTCCAATTCAATATAACATTGCCCCAAAATTCGTGCAATCGCCATTAATGTGATCGACAATATAGCCAAGACCAAAATATGGGATATCGACAGAGCAATGGACTTCAGAAAAATCTAGACATGACAAATTTCCCCAAACTTGGGAAAAAGCAGACGTTACCAAGTACCAAAGGGAAACCGAAAAAGTTCGGCCAGGGCGGATTTTCTCGAGCACAGTGAAAAACCTGAAATGCACCCAGAACTTAAGGTCTTCAATATAAATCACAAATGGGCCATTCCAACCAATAGGATGAGAATCAAAGAACATTCCTAAGCAAGAAAAAATATAAAATAGAAAGGCCAAGACACCCAAAAAGCAAAAACAAGGGTCCCTACTTTCAGTGGGGTGTGTTTGCAAAAACTGCACAACAAATGACGACTCTGCTGGGGAAATTCTCTAGAGCATTTCAAGAACAAACTTGAATCAAGAACCCAAAATCTCTAGTTTCAATCCTTAAATCAAGATACCTATGAACAAAGTTTCAAAAACCACAAGAAAGAAGAATTTTTCCTATACTAGGGTCGAAGTGTGTGTATTTTGTATTCGTTTCCTATTCCTTAGGTGCAACGGGAACCAGGGAAAATTTGACTAGGCTACATAGAGGTTCTAACTTCAAAATAAACCCTGATAAAGCCTCGTTGCCAGTCAAGCATCCATAACTCTGGTGAGGTTATCACTGTGACCCTCCCAAGCATATATCTACTGCTAGCCAGGCATCTATAACCCCTATTGAGATACTAGGATACCCCTAATAAGGTGAAGGTTATTTTGATTTTCAATATTTTCCTTTTCTCTTTTTCTCTTTTAACATTTTTATAAAACCCTTCTTTCACCTGTGCAAGTAATGAAACTCACACTCAGAGATGAGTAACATAGTGGAACTAAAGCATAATATAATTATTTTCACTAGGCCAGAATATACAAGAACCTTATGCAATTCCAGAATCTTTAATTTTAATGTGAAAGTATGAGACCCAAGTATATTCTAAAATTTATCCAAAACCAGTGACTCTAATTCTAAGCACAAGGGATATCAGATGAAGGAATTCCACCACTTGACTATGAAAAACTAATAGAAATTTGTAAAAGAAATTTCTAGAACAACCCCAAGTGGATAGCCTGTTATATAGATGCAATAGCCCCAAGAAAGCAAGGAACCAAAAGCAAAAAACAAAATGGAAAACAAAACCAACCAAAGAAAACCTACACTAACCGAAGCAAACAAGCAAAGCAAAGAAGAAAACAAACCTATACTATCTATGTACAAGGATGAGCTCCAACCAACTCAAGATTGGAAGTAATGTTTTAGATACTACCATTGACAAGCAGCGGGATATCCTCACCAGTGAGGGTTTTCAAGCGAAAAGCATTATCTCCCAGAATTTTTGAAATTTGGTAAGGACCAAGCCAAAGTTTATCAAATTTACCATGCTCTCCCTTATGGTCATGGGCCTTATCCCAATAGAGAACTAAGTCGGAGATTCTAAAGGCTTTCACCTTAGCTCTCCTATCAAACCATCATTTCACCACACCCTGATGTTTAGCAAAATTTTCTGGGGCTTCATCTCTTTTCTCTTAAAGGTGTAACAACTCAGCCAAAAGGGCCTCATACTTATCTTCCTCATTGTAATATTCATTAATGAGTCGCAGGGTGGGGATCTTCAATTGGATAGGAAAAATAGGCTCCAAATAATACACCAAGTGATAAGGAGAGGTTCCTATGGATGCAATCTTTCTAGTACTGTCTGCCCAGAGAGAAAATCGAAGTTGGGTGTGCCAATCCTTAAGATTTTGTGCTAGCAACTTACGGATAACTGTCAATAGGTTCTTATTGGAAGACTCAGCTAGACCATTACCCTGAGGGTAGTAATTGGATGAAAATTTAATAACAATTCCATGATCAAATGCCCAATTAGAAAATTTCAGTGATGCAAATGCAAGACCGTTATCACAAACTAGAGACAGTGGACAACCAAAACAATTAATAATACCTGACTCAAGAAAATTGATTACCACATTTGAAGTACATTGTTTACAAGAAAGAGATTTTGTCCACCTATTATAATAATCAGTTATGGTGACAACATACCTATGGCTTACAAAAGATGGAGTATTAATTGGACCTATGAAGTCCATTCCCCACTGGTCGAATGGTTTTAACTCTATAACTGGTTGAAGTGGAAGAGTTGCATGTTTTTCCTTACTTGATGTAGTTTGACATATGTGACAAGTCCTCACATGTTGGTGTGCATCCTTGAAAAAAGTAGGCCAATAATCCTTTTTCTTTCTTCTGGAGTACATACCTTACCAATAAAAACATTCTTCATGTCATTTGTTGTCCCCATATTGTATGTTTCACACTAACTACTAAGAGACTCCCTTTTATCTTGTTGTTACTAATCTCTTATATTATCTAAATCAAATATTTGTTCAAGTTGTACCATACCTCTTGGAATAGTGTTGGTCTTTAGATTAATTATTCCTCCCAAGTCTATTTCGGCTTCTTGAGGCTCTATCTCATCAATGACTTGAGAAGCAAACACATCACAACTTGTAATAAAATCCAAAATATGCTTATCATCTTCAAATACCTAGAAATTAGTAAATTTGTCAGGTACTGAAGGTACTGGGGTGAGTTCAATAGTAAAATTCTTCAATCTTGAAAGTGATAAAGGTTGCAATGTACTAGAAGCTTGTGCTAGAGAGTCACCAACTTGATTCTTGCTTCGAGGGATCGATTGGATATTGAAAGAATTGAATCCCTCAATGAGAACCCATACTTTATGCCTATAATTATTCATTCTCTTATCACGACATGAATATTTTTTCCTTACCTATTTGATTACTAATTCAGAGTCTCCAAAAACTTGTAATATCAACTTTTTTCCTCGATTCCATTAACAACCCATGGATCAAAGCCTCATATTTAGCAACATTATTAGTACATTGAAATTGGAGTCTATGAGCAGAAAAATAATTCTTACCTTTAGGATTGATCAACTCAAATCCTACTCTAGCACCCTGCTTAGATTTAGATCCATCGAATCTCAATGTCCAACAGCCATCAAGCTCTGGTGGCCTTAATTTATCCTTCACTTTACTGCAAATGTGGGGGGTCTCAGGAAGCATTGAGCTCTTACCCCTATCATCATCTAGCTCCTTTTGTATATTAAGTCCAGCGGTTGGGCTTAGATTAATGCATTTTTGTATTTGCTCCATAGCAGTCTGACATAAGTCATATTCCAGCTTAGAGTGAGGGGCATCATGGACTCTGCACCAATTGGGGAGCAATAGATCTTCAAAATTCACACTCCCTTTCAACTGAATTTGATTCTCCATACATTTCTAGATGAATTCCTGAAAGTTATCCAGCAAACTAAGTTTGTTATCCTCTTGGTCATTGGTTTCATTTGTTTGTTCAGTCGAGGTTCCAGACCCATTGATCTCTGATATAAATCCATCCAAGGGGTCCTGCAACATAAAGACCTCTTCATTCTTTGAGGCTAATGCAGCCAACACATAATTTCCCATGCTAACTTCAGACACCAACACCTCATTCGAAATATTTTGGTACTCAGTGATCACATACTTCATTTGGGGTTCTCTTTCGATTCTGATCTAATTTGGAACTCCTTTCCATGGTAACCACATGTGATAATGGTCTGTATATGTATACCAATTCAATGCCTTGGTGAAATCCTGATCCAAAATTAAACCATAAGTATTAGGAATGTCATCAACCTAAATGTTGATCACCTGTTGCACCCTAGGATCCGATGTCAGTTGTGTGGGAATCATATTGAATTCTCCTACTACACTTACCTTTGTTTTTTCCAATTGAGTGAAATTATTTTGAGAGGCTATAGGGGTAATACCTAATGCTTTGCAAACAGAAAAAAGGCATAACATTTGTGGACACCCCTGAATCTAGAAGACAATCATGTAGATTCTTTCCAAAGATACGAATAGAAATCAAGAAAGGAGGGGTCTCCATCTTTCCTTGGAACAAACTCAACTGAGTGTCAGCTTGCGCAACTTGAACCTTATCTTTATCTCTCCCTTTTTCTATAGGTGGGACTTGACTTCTAGGTGTCTGTGAATCAAAAGACCTAGTAACAACCTCATTGGCAATTACCCCCTGTGGTACTATATTCGAACTGAATGACCCCAAAACTGCATTCCTAATATGGTGCAAGAGCACCTACACCTTGTGAAGTCTAAGTTGATAGCTAGGTGTGTCTTGTGTTCATTTATGCTTAATAAGGTCTAAAGGACCAGTCATAATGTAATTTCAAAAGGTTTTGAATCATTTAGTTGAATTTGTCAGTTTGATTCATAATGCCAAGGCCATGTGAAATCATGAGTTTTAAGGGATATGGGGAGTAGGGTCTTATTCCATGTTAAATAAGGTCTCAATGAGCATTTTAAATGTATTGGAGGGCTTAATAGGTCAGTTAGGTGGTATTTGCAAAATCAAGTTGATCAAGTTGTAATGGGGTAGTGATTAAGAGCAAAATTGGCAAAAATTGTCATCTTAGACCCTAACAAAAGGTGGTTATGGTAGTTGGTCGGTTCAAGGGGTGGTTTGGATGTTATTACATGATATATTGTTGTAAGATCTCGAATTGAGGCTGTTGGAGAAGTTTGGAATGAGTTTCTAATAAGAAGTTTGCTGTTTTTTTGTGTTTTCCATTAAGAAATTGCTGATCCCGTGCATTGTACGACCTGTACATATTGTTTTACACTACAAGCCTATTATGGTTGGATAGATAATTAAATAACCTTTCTTTTGGCGTTGGAATGGTGTGATTTCATTGAGAATTGAGTGAGATATCCCCGTTTTACTACCGGGTGGTCTCAAATCCCATGTTTTTCCTGTTTTCCTGAACTTTGCAAGCATTGTACGGATCTGTACCATCACCATATGATCTGAGACTTATATCATCTTGTAGGGGAATGAAATAGCTTTCATCTGAATCCAATTAGAGGTTCTAATATTGATTTTTGAGAGAGATCTCTTCATTTTTCTGGGACTGCCTGTTTCTAACTAATTTGAGGGTTTGATTGGTGTAAAAAATGATGTTCTAGTCATTCCACTTGCTGTCCAGCCCTGTAACTCGGTGGAATGACTTATTTCATGGAATTTTAGATGTACCAATGGTTTGGGAGGCATAAAATACAAGTTGTATGGTTTTAGGGGGATGCCTTAGGGTGTTTTCATGAGTTTTCCAAGTGAAATTGAGGAACTAAAGTAAGGTTTTGGAAAAATATGATTGGAACTCTATATGTGATAGTGTTTTGAGTTTTTGCAGGTCATTTTATGAAGGTCTAATGTATTGGAATGTTATGATATGTCTTGGAACCCATATTTTCAATAAACCCTCATGAATTGTGCCTAAAACAAGGTTTTTCAAGTTTGGCATGTATTTGTCCGTACCAATGGAATATTTTTGTGATTTTGGAGGTTTGAAGGCATATGAATTGCTGCACCAAGGTTTCATGGTCCTATGATAGGTTTAAAGGCATGTTGCTTTGAAAAATAGGCCTAATCAGCATAATTGAGCCTCCTGGGTCTGCATCATAGTGGTATCAGAGCATCAGGAAGTAGATCTATTTTCATTTTGCAGGGTTGAAGAAGAGGCAAGGTTGACAAGATGCCTCCAAAGAAGAATGATATGGCTAAAGAGATGAAGGAGATGAAAGATAGGCAACGAGAGAACTCAAGCCTAAGTCTGATTTGATCAAGGTAAGTGCTAAGTGTGCAAAGGAGTATGAAGGACAGGGTGAAATTGTTGTTGGGACTATGGTGTGTCCCATTACTATGAAGGTTGCTGCAAGCCAAGTGAAATTTGGTAATGCAAAAGAGGATAGAGTTGTTAGTGTAGGGGCACAAGAGGATGGTGACATGGCAGGTCTAGGGGCATTACAAAAGGAACAAATTAAGCAGAGGCATGCAGGTCTGATCACAGAGCCAGTAAGGCAGAATGTGCAAGGAATGGTGAGGAGCTATCCATGTATGGGTGGAGCAAGGAAGAGAGCAGGTTTATATGAATCTAATGTTTGTTTATCTGCAGGTCTAAGGCATAGAACAACACCAAATTTTGATCCAGGACTAAAGAGATCAGTACCAGTTCTGAAGATGCTTGAAGCAGCAATGAGAAGGCCAAGAACAAGTTTCCACTCTTGGGGCAAGAGTCTTTTTTATGGGGGGGTGTATGGTGCAAGAGCACCTACACCTTGTGAAGTCTAAGTTGATAGCTAGGTGTGTCTTGTGTTCATTTATGCTTAATAAGGTCTAAAGGACCAGTCATAATGTAATTTGAAAAGGTTTTGAATCATTTAGTTGAATTTGTCAGTTTGATTCATAATGCCAAGGCCATGTGAAATCATGAGTTTTAAGGGATATGGGGAGTAGGGTCTTATTCCATGTTAAATAAGGTCTCAATGAGCATTTTAAATGTATTGGAGGGCTTAATAGGTCAGTTAGGTGGTATTTGCAAAATCAAGTTGATCAAGTTGTAATGGGGTAGTGATTAAGAGCAAAATTGGCAAAAATTGTCATCTTAGACTCTAACAAAAGGTGGTTATGGTAGTTGGTCGGTTCAAGGGGTGGTTTGGATGTTATTACATGATATATTGTTGTAAGATCTCGAATTGAGGCTGTTGGAGAAGTTTGGAATGAGTTTCTAATAAGAAGTTTGCTGTTTTTTTGTGTTTTCCATTAAGAAATTGCTGATCCCGTGCATTGTACGACCTGTACATATTGTTTTACACTACAAGACTATTATGGTTGGATAGATAATTAAATAACCTTTCTTTTGGCGTTGGAATGGTGTGATTTCATTGAGAATTGAGTGAGATATCCCCATTTTACTACCGGGTGGTCTCAAATCCCATGTTTTTCCTGTTTTCCTGAACTTTGCAAGCATTGTACGGATCTGTACCATCACCATATGATCTGAGACTTATATCATCTTGTAGGGGAATGAAATAGATTTCATCTGAATCCAATTAGAGGTTCTAATATTGATTTTTGAGAGAGATCTCTTCATTTTTCTGGGACTGCCTGTTTCTAACTAATTTGAGGGTTTGATTGGTGTAAAAAATGATGTTCTAGTCATTCCACTTGCTGTCCAGCCCTGTAACTCGGTGGAATGACTTATTTCATGGAATTTTAGATGTACCAATGGTTTGGGAGGCATAAAATACAAGTTGTATGGTTTTAGGGGGATGCCTTAGGGTGTTTTCATGAGTTTTCCAAGTGAAATTGAGGAACTAAAGTAAGGTTTTGGAAAAATATGATTGGAACTCTATATGTGATAGTGTTTTGAGTTTTTGCAGGTCATTTTATGAAGGTCTAATGTATTGGAATGTTATGATATGTCTTGGAACCCATATTTTCAATAAACCCTCATGAATTGTGCCTAAAACAAGGTTTTTCAAGTTTGGCATGTATTTGTCCGTACCAATGGAATATTTTTGTGATTTTGGAGGTTTGAAGGCATATGAATTGCTGCACCAAGGTTTCATGGTCCTATGATAGGTTTAAAGGCATGTTGCTTTGAAAAATAGGCCTAATCAGCATAATTGAGCCTCCTGGGTCTGCATCATAATAGCAGGAACTCTTTATAAATCAAAAGCAAAAATACTTACCCTTACTTTCTTTAATTCCTCAGTCACATACTCGCCCAATTGCTCCACATTCATATCAACATGGGTTTCCTTGCATCTACCAGCCTATCTTTCTTTTGAAACTTCAACATTGTTTCCCTTTGACAAATATTGTGTTGGAACATGAAGATAAGGTGGATTATTACTAGCTTGCAGATCTGGTGGAGTAGTAAAATTTTTAGGAGGGATAGAAGTAGTGAAAGGACCTCCAGCCTTTGGACTCCTATTAGGTCTGTTCCTCAAATCATATTTCTTTGTTGGTTGTTAAAACATTTGTACTTCTTCAACACTAACTTCCTCCTCATCCAAGGGGCCATTATCATTCTCATTTTCATCATTAAACAACTAGGAGATCTCATCTTCATTCAACACCTGCTCTATCTCATTCTCCTGGTCATTGGACTCTTCTTCTAGTTCATTTTCCTCACCTTTTGAGAATGGTGCATGATTAAGTACTAGTACTGGAGAATCATAGGGGTTTGAGGGCACAATTTCCTGAATACTGGAAATTGTTCTCAACTTCATACTGAAAAATGGAAGCACTAGTCTGAAACTCAGTGCAATCTAACTCAGAATGTTGGCTTATCTTATGGAGTTTGCACCATCCAAAAAAAGTTGCCTTTGCCAAATATACACCATTTGGAGGCTTCTCCTAAGTAGAAGGTTGATCCAATGGAGTAGGAATCCTTCCATTATTAGGCCTGGTATTCCATGATCTATTCTACCTAGGTGGTTGCCCTCTATCAAATCCTTGTCCACCTTGTTGATCTCTATCAAAATTTTAGCCAGAGCCTTGTCTTCTATCAAAATTCTGACTAGAGTCTTGCCCTCTGTCATAATTTTGATTTCTATCAAAGTATTGTCCTTTTTCAAAGTTTTATCCTCTACCATAATTATATTGCATGTTATTCTAAGTAGCCTGAAGCTTGCTATTTTAATTTCTCAAATAATTCACCTCCATATTCAACTTTTTTACTTGTTCGGATAACTCATCTAGCCTCTCCTTATCTAGACCATTAGGTGGTACCAAATTCACATTACCAAGAGGGTATCCAAGTATTCCGCCAAAACTGACAGCTTGATTCAAAACTTTTGAATTCTATAAATATGTAGGAAAACTAGCTTGTTGTTGATGAAGGGGTTAATTAGCTCTTTGTTGAGGATAAGAGGTCATAGTCTAAGTTTGATTTAATAGAGGACTTGGATGAGGGACCAAAGGCAATGAAGGTATTAGATTCATTATAGGAGCATGATTAGTCAAATTCTGGTTGAGAGCTTGAACTTGTCCAGGGTGAGCAGCAGGTCCCAAGGAAGGCAGAGGTCCTGATAAATGTTGACTTAAATCTGTGCTGACTTTCATAGCCTTTGCATATGCAGTGAGCAGTGTAGTTGGGGGATTAGTCCTTTGCTTAAGGAAGGTGGTTGTAAGGCTATCCAAGGCTTCAATGTAAACCTCTAGGGCAGTGTCCTCATTTCTAGCATAAGGTGTCTGCAGTCTGGTATAATCTCGATGGAACCTATTATTAAATGATCCTATAGGCTCATTAATATCTCTTTTCACCCCAGTAAATTGCAGGTATCGCTCATTAGCACTAATAGGAATCTTAAAATTTTGCAGAAATGTAGTTTCTAGATCAGTTCAATTATGGATGGAAGCAGCAAGTAAATTATTATACCAATAAAAAGTCTCTTCCCCAAGGGAATAAGGGAAAATTCTGTATGCAACATCCTCATGGTTAATTCCTCTATCCCTCAAACAGGTATGGAAAATCCAGATATGCTCCTCTACTATCCTATTGGGGTCATGAGTATGGAACTTAGAGAAAAAAATGCTCAGGATTCTTGAGTATGACATTGTAATTATTGAAGATGAATGGGGATGGGTTGTTAGCAAGGAAAGCCATTGGTGGAGGTAATGGCTGATTTATAACTGGTTGTGGCTGCAGAATAGGGATTCCTTCAAATTCAGATGAGGATAAGGATGATGGAGATGATGGTAGTGGTTGAGCAGATGATGATTCTTCCCCTCCTTTGACCCTTCTTGACCTAGTAGGGCCTTGCAATTCTTGAAATCTCTGTTCTCTTGGAGTAGATCTAGTTCTTCTTCTAAGCCTTTTAGGAGAAATGGCGTTTATGAATTGCTCCAGCTTACTTATCTAAGGCCCTCCTTCTAGTGCCAATATGTTGATGGTGTTTTCTGCACAGTAGCAACTCAGACATAATATTATATCCTATCTCTCTTGAAAGGTAAATCTCTATGGAAAAGAGATAACCCCAAGGTCTCTAATGTCAGGTCTTGACAATGCAACAAAACAACTCAGAGATAAAGTGAAAATGTTGGTAATCACAAATGGACCTTACTACAAGCAGACACTAGACTTTTGAACTTATCAGATCTAATAATCAATTGATATTTCAAACCCTAAATTGAACTCGGATAGTAAAGAAAATAGAAAAAGATAAAGGTTTCATAGATAATTCTAAGACTTATTCTAACCCTAAGATCGACAATGAAAAAGATAAGATGCTAAAAAATTCATCGATCTCTCATAAACTACTTTCTATTTGACCCAGATGAATCTACAATCTCATAGAAATAGTGCAATCTTCTAAGGTATTTAAATATTTTCAAATCATATACATTCATTCAAAAAAATCCTATTGTAACTGAAATGAACAAATACTCATAATTGAACTAAGCACAATTTTAAGTCTAGGCTAACTTTGCAAAGCAGCTAACAATCAGCTAACTACAAAAAGTATGGACTAGAGATCGTTGCAAACATTCTAAGCATGAAACCCTAAGCATCACCAAACTATTTAATAATCAACTTAAGCAATTTAAAGATAGAACAACAAGAATCATGCCAGATAAAACTCAACACAAGAGAGATACCAAATCAAAAATATCCTTTCTTATATTAAGTCATCCAAAATGGCAACAATTCCATTCTTCAGTTAAAATACTTGCTTGAAGATAACCCTAATTTGCTTAAATATGAAGTCTCTATTATATGTGCTACCCTATTCCTCTATATTCTATTTTTTCCTCTATATTCAAAAAATGAGGCAGCATGCCCAATTTATAGACAAACCCCAAGATAGGTCAGCCCAAATAATAGCTTTACAATAATAAATGCCATACAATAGATCGGCCTCAAAATATATTCGAATACAACATGAAATGTGCAATTTGCACCAATTTCATCTAAGTCGACCTGGGGTCTCAAAAAGTCAGCCTAATGCATGTGGATAATGAGAAGCACAAACTTTTATGTAGCCCTATATAACTACTTCCCATCCTTGTCTTTAGAATGCTCCATAGAAGCATGCACTGCTAGCAATACTCTGTCCAATTCGGCAATAGGTGGCACAATAAAAACCCTAACTCTTCTTTCAAGAGACTTGATGTCATCTCTTGCCTACCCTACTGTGCCATCCCAATCAGCCCTATTTTTTAAATACCTATCAATAACTACAATTTAGGTTGTAGCATCATCTAGCTGATGTTCAGTGACTAGACCTTCACTGAATAGAGAGTAGACATCTCTCCACCATTTCCTTAGTTGTTCCAAATTGAGATTCTTTGGAGAAAAATTCTTCCTCCCTATCATGATTTCAAATAATGAGATGCACTTATCATGAATACCAAATCAAGGTGTCCTCAATCTATCTCCCTTGTTTATGAATCTTCTTCAAATCCCTTTGCATCATCTACAAGATCTCGAACCATTCCCAAGGCTCATAAACCCTTGGGAAATGAAGAATCCCACTCTTTACCAATTTATCCTAAGTGTATTCCATAATTGTTCTTATTTTCTGCAACAGCAAATCAATATCCTCTTTGTCCTAGTCTAACACAGTCTTCATCCAATCCACTGCCTTCATGGAATCCCCTGTAGTCGAAAAGATATCCTTAATGACACGATCTCCTTTGGTGTGAACTCCTTGCAACCAACCAAATGTGGCATGTGTAGTGCCTTTCATTTTATCAAGCTCAAAGATTTTTTCTTGAGGTAAGAAACCTGCAATAGAAGAGGAATAGCCAATGGACTGCAAGGGTTTCATCAACTCCTGCAAGTACCTCTTCAATTTCTCATTCTCCTTTTCCAACACATTCCTGGTTTGTACCTCTTTCTTCAATCTACCTACAATTATAGCACTAGAGCCTTCATACTCCTCAATATCTTGCTCCATAGAAGCATTCCCCAAGTCAGTGGTTTGCACATGATAGTCCTTTGCAGTCACATCATCTCTATCTTTTTCTGGAGCTAGGGTAGCAATATGAGCGACCTTGTTGTCCAATCCATCTCTTTCAATCCTACACACAACCCTGGATTTCTTCTTGGTCTTTCTTTTCCCAAAGTTAGCCATTAGGTCATCCCAATTAGGAGGAGTGTCCTCCATTGTTACCAATTTTCTCTTTAACTCTCTATCCAACCAACTTGGAACAGTGGATTCAGATTTTACTTTATCTTGTTTATCATGTTCCTATTGGCCACTAGGTTCATCCTTCTCAATACTTGGCATATTAGGGATCTCCTTAGTCGGACCCTCTTTCTCTAGAGACTGATCCTCTATAATAACCTGTGATGGTGAATGGATCTTAGATAGTATCTCCTCTTGTTGAGGATATTTTCCCAATTACTCTTCTTTTGGTGAATCCGCATAGGCTACCAAGGGATACTGGATTACCTTATCAATTTCTACCTCTACATTGTAGACGTCTCCTTCTTGCAATCCTTCTTCACCCAAGTCCTTAGGGCTTTCATCTTTTCTTGGCTCCTCATCTAGCACACTGCCAGTATCCTGAGGAAGGGGAATGTTCCCTTGTTCAATGATAGGAGAAGTCACAAGAACATTTCCTTTTGTTGTAGCATCCTTTGGGGAAGGATTCCTTGACCTCCTCATGTATACCTGTGTTCTTTCCCCTGAACTTTCTACCTCCACCATAGGTGTCTCGACCTCCTTATCAGTCTTGGTAGCCTCCTCCTATTTCTATGACAACCTCACAAGTCTTCTTCTCTTTGTCATGGGAGAATTAGCATCCACTTCTTCCTTATCTTTCTTAGCCCCTCTTCTAGAAACATGTGTTCTCTTATTCGAAATAGGATTTCTTTGTTTACCCATATCTGCTACCTCTTCAGTTTGAACATCCCTAAATTTAATCTTGAAGGGAGAGTCCACCTTGGTCTTACCCTTAGGATCCTCCTCATGTGATTCCTCAGAAGGAAAATGAGACTCCAAGTATCCGATCAAATCATAGGTGCACTGGACACCTTCACTTTCTAATTCTAGCATTTTGTGCTTCAGCCACATTTTAGTATACTTAATCATAGGAGTCATAATTTTCTCCAACTCTGTCTTTTCTTCCTCCAACCAGTCAATCTCTTCACTCGGTTTATCCTTCACAGCCTTGAAGATATGACCTTGAATCAAATTTCCATCTTCTTCTACTTCATCAGGAATGGTCTTTATGTTATATATAATTTTTAAGTCTACTAGAAGCCTGGAGAATTTCTTCTTCATTACATCAAACTCATCACCAAGGTTAGCCCAATAGTCTTCAATGTTGTCTTTGTGGCTATACTCCCTACTGGAATTCTTTTGAGCCTCACTAGTAATATCAAACCTTTCCCTCTTAGAATGGAAAGAGAGACCAAAAGTACTCATCTCTTCCTCAGAAGCATGAGCTGACTAGATGGAAGGGTAGACCTCATTTGTGCCTATCTTCAAGGGGAAATCATTCCCAAACCCTGTTTTATGTTTGTCTCCTTTTACAATTACATCGAAGTCACAAATATGCCTTGTGACTTCCAATAGAATGATATGGTCCGTTGGGTACCTGGGAGTCTGTAAGGAGCGCTTTGACAACCATCAATCCTAAATGTAGGATGAAGTAGGGAATTGAATGAACCATGCCCCATACCTCCTTATCAAGTCTTTGGCCTTGTCTGAAATCCTAACATGTTTTGCACCCTATAGTAACCTGGTAATATACATAGTAAAAGCATCATTCACCCTTCTGTAACCTCCTCCTCCCAGGTGAAGTTGTGGATACACCTCATAGATTGCATCCTGCCCAAATATACGTCTAGTGCTCAACCACTTGTATGGGTGAAATCTTGCCAATGCATATACCAAGTAAGAAGTCATGGTGAAAGTCTTGATCTGCAAGACATTGCATATTTTCTCATGGATTATTTCACTTATGGCACCTACCTAGTGGTAGTCTATATCTTGCTCCATCCGAGCAATAAAATTGAACATCCAACTCTCGAATACCCTTGCATTCTTTAGTCCTACCAACCTGCTGAGGAGAGTGATGCCATTATAGTATTCCCTCTTGAATTTAAGTCTAAATAGTTGCTTAGGCAGCTTGGAGAAGTGAGACTTAGGCTTCTCCAACCAAGAATTGATCACCTACTAGGACTTGACCACATTCTCTTCATAATATTTTTTAGCTACATATATATCAAAAGCCACCACATGTGACCTATCAGGTATATCAAAATTTCTAGCAATAGACATAGGGTCAAAGTTTGCAACAATCCTTCCCTAGGGACCAATTATTCTTCATGTTCCCCTATCATAGTTTATGGCACATTCAAGCACCAACTCATAGCATTGTACTATGGAGGGGAAACCTACTACATGTGCTAACCCGGACTCCAAAGTTCTTCTGGCCGGCAAAGGGAGGTTTCGTGCTGCCATTTCAGCCTTGAACTCCTCATAATCCCCCATACCCACATTGCTATCAGTAATTCCTGACCAGAAAGAAGTCAATCTTCTCTCAGAAATCTTACTCTTTATGTCCATGTTTACCTTTTCTACCTCAGAGATAGCAAAACCCTTTGCACTTGGATCAGCGGCCTTTCCCTTGCCTTGCCCAGCAACATCTTGTCCTGATCTTGCGTACAAACATGTAAAGACAACCAAAATGAGATCCAAGATAAACAACAAGTGCCAAAATCAACTACTTCAAAGTTTTAGATTTAGCCACCCTCATGGAATATATACTGGAGAGGAATTCCGAGGAAATCCGGACCAGGCAAAATCTAGCAAAAAAGACATACAACCCCATATAATTATTTCAATCAATCAGTATAACCAAGGAATAACCTGAAACCACCTATAAAGAGTTCATTTGATCATCTAAATTCATCATCAATAAGCAACTTCTTCATATGATCATCGAATTATTCATTCCCACAAAACTTCAGAAAAATCCACTTTAGACGAAAATCCCCGAAAATAGCAATAGTTTCAATAACCCAAGAAAATGAAGGAAGCACAGAACATCCAGGAAAATCTTGAAGGTGTGATTTCAGCGGAATAAACATAAATTTACCATAACAGTCCAAATTTGGTGGAATGACCAAGCAACGGATACCAAGAAAATCTGGAGGGAGCGGAAATCCGTGAGGCAAGCAAAAGTCTAGATTTAAAGAAAATGATGTAGAACAACAAAGAAGAAACAAGAAGACTCAAGGAAATCCAGTAGAGATGGAATTCCACAACACATTGAAAACCCGAATGCCTATTCCTCTTGTCATCACCTAAATAGATTGAATGGACATGGACTAAGAGCCTAGATCTCGACAATGACTTGACCTAAGCCTCCAATGGATCAACCAAGAATTCAAAACTCACCTTTCAGTAAATTGAGAGGGATTGGTTGTGCCCTAGGTCAAGAACCCTAAAACCTCCGCCATGAAAGCACGGAAAAGATCAAGAACAACTTGCTTACAAATAAGGATATGAAATTCATGGAAAATGCAAGCAAGCCCCAAAAACAGCAACGAAAGACCAACCCAAAGAAAATACTGTAGACAAACACCCGAAATGCCCTAGAAATATGCACATTCAAGCAAGAAAGTATCGATGAAAGACATGAAAGCACATGAAGAAAAGAAATTCAAACCAAAAGAGAGAGAGAGGATATCTACATACCATGAGAAGAGAAGGAACTAAAACCAATGATGCCAGCAAACAACATTCAAACACGAGCAGAATATGAATAAGGCTCAAGAAATCTGAATGCAACACTCGAAATTACCTCCAAATTCACAATCCAACAACACACCTCAAGCTCCAGCACTCCACACTCAAATGCTAAGTAAATAATCAAACTCAAATGGAAAATTAATTCCCCAACTCAATATAACATTCCCCCAAAAGTCATGCAATCACCATTAATGTGATTGACAAGATGGCCAAGACCAAAATCTAGGAATTCGACAGAGCAATGGACTTCGGGAAAATCCAGACATGATGGATCTCCCTGAACTTGGGCAAAAGCAGCCGTTACTGAGCACCAAAGGGAAACCGAAAAAAGTCCGGCCAAGGCAGATTTTCCTGAACACATTGAAAAACCCAAAATTTACCCAGAACTTAAGGTCTTCAATATAAATCACAAATGGGCCATTCCAGCTGGTAGGATGAGCATCAAAGCACATTCCCAAGCAAGAAAAAATTTAAAATAGAAAGGCCAAGACACCCAAAAAATGAAAACAAGGGTCCCTACTTTCAATGGGGCGTGTGTGCAAAAACTGCACAACAGATGGAATTGTCAGTTTATGATTAATGTATTGGTGAAGGGGACGGGATTACATCACTCGCTTGCGAGCGCCCTAAGATTCTATGATTTCCTCTTGATGGTGTGTATTTTATGTTGCTTATATATATATATATGATCTTTGTTATCTCGTTTACAGGTTTGCAAGTACATATATATGTTATCTCGTGTATTTTATAGTGTGTCGATCTAGCAATTAAGTGGAACGAGAGATAGTAGATAGGTAACATATTTCAGGTCTACACCCTAGCCACAGTGTGTCGTCAGCTGTAGTTGTTGTGTCTTCATTTTCCTTGTGTATTATTATTTAGTTCTGAAGGATTATTGTTATGAAAATAAATGTTTAAATTATGCATTAAATAAGTTGGTTTTTATTTAATTAATTTTAGACATTTTTATAAGAGCCTTTTATTTAAATTAATTAATTAAATTAAATGTATTCGGTAGAATTAAATTTAATCCATGGGGTTAAATTTATTTATTAAGTAATTATAATTGATTAATTAAATTTTTTATTTTGAAAGTTTTAAATTAAAAAAAAAGAGGGGGAAATAAATTTTATGTTGGAATTATATTTGAATTAGAAGTTATTAAATATTATTTGTGAAAATAAATGTGATTGATTAAGATATTTTTTAATTGCCAGCATGTGAGAGTTAATTAATTATGAGGTTGTAAAAAATTAATTCCTAGAGAGAATGTGGGCTTTGGGTGAAGAAGTGGAAAGCTTCTTCATGGCAGAGTGGAGGATATTTTTGGGAGTTGAAATTTTGGGAAGAGGATTTTTGCTTGGTGTGGAAAATTGGAATGGGGTTTTGGATTGTAAGGAATTTTTGAAAAGGATTTGTATTCTTAGATTTAATTTGGAATAGTTTGTTGTGATATTGCATACATACTTTGTTCTAGGGAAATTGTGTTTGCTGGGAAGAAGTTGTGAAAGCTTTGAAAGAGACTCGGCATCAAAAACTTCAACACTTCAGAAGCTTCTTGAAATAGTTTCCAATATTGTGATATTGCTTGGTTTAAAGTTTTTTTTATTGGAATTGTATTACTGTAGAAAATTGTTGTGCTAGATCTGTAAAAGAAATTTTATTTATTTTAGAAAAGAGGAAATTTAAAGCTTATGTGATTGTCATGAAGAAACCTAGGAAATTTTAGTTACAGTGAAAACCAAAGAATAAGAATTTTGATATTTGAGGAATTATTAGGTCTAAACTGTGAAATAAATCTAGAGGAAAACAAATTTAAATTTAGAAGAAATGGAAATTTAGAAATATTTTGAGAAAATTGGGGATTTTAAAGAAATTTGTGCAATTTACCTGTAGATGGTGTTTTTGAAAAAAATTCTCCAATTAATCTTTCTTTGAAATTCTTTATATATATATATATTTTATCTTTGTAAAAAAATTATCAAACATCATTACCCATGACGTCTGTATGGCGAATCGTAATATGTGATTTTCACAGGTTTAAAGCTTTGTTTTTTTTATGTTTATTGGAATAAACATTTGGGGGAGGCTGGGAGGCGCTGCCTCCACCACTGCCCCCATGAGGGGATGACTGTGGAGGAAGGGCCTCCATAGCCCCCTCCCCATCCTCTCATATGGCGTGTAAGGCGCAGTTTGGGAGAGGGTCGGCTGTGATAGCCGCCCCTCCCCACAATACTTTAGTAAACCACACCGAATGTTGTAGTTTTGTCTGCCCCAAACACAATTTTTTCCCCTATTCAAAATGTGAATAAACCAAAACAATAGATGCGAATTTTAATAAAATTCGTCTATTATTTTAATGGAATTCGATTTATTTAAGTTTTGTTTTAATAAGAAATATATATGTATTGTATATATATGTATATATGTATTGTAAATATATATGTATATATGTATAAATATATATTATTTATATATATATATATATGTTATATATGTGATTTGAAAAATAACAGTTATATATATATATATTTATTTAATGAATATATATCATAAGTATATATACATAATTATATATTAAAATATAATTATGTGTGTATATTTTATGAATATATATTAAATATATATTTTTATATTTAAAATAGTTTTTATTTCAAAAGATAACATGTTTTTATGTTAAGTTGGGAATTGAAAAAAATAATTGTAGATTGATTTATGTTGCTTTTAAAAGTAATCTAAGGATTTGATTTTACTGAAGAGGCAATTAATTGTTTTAATAAATTATCTTGTTAGGGCAATTATTTTCATTAATGTGAAATTAATTCAAAAGGGAAATGGATTTAGTATATCTAGATCTAGTGTATTTCCTCACAATTGCCTTATGTGAGTATTTCCTCACAATTTCCTTATGTGAGTATTTCCTCTATTTTCCTCTGAGTTCATGTTTGGGGAAATGGGTTAAATGTGTCCTTAATATGTAAATCTTCCAGAGGATGCTAGAGGATGGGATTGTCATTTTGTGATGTCAACCATTTGTATTTTCCTTGGGTAGTGCATGGTGTCTTGTTAGTGACTTTTCTGGTTTCCACAAATAGGGATGATTTGTGCCTCCTTTGGAAGGAGTGGATTATGTGATTTTTTGCCTCCAGTGTTTGGAGTGAGTTTCATTATATTCTCATCCTAGAGTTGGAGTGGTTGTGATCTAGTTTGTATGCACTTGGGTTTTCCTTGGTGATGGTTTTGTCTGTGTGTTATCCAATAGAAGAGTGGCTTCTGTTAGGGGCCAGAGCCCGTAAGAGGTAAGACCGGGTAACCTTTCAAGGTAGGTTGATCAAGTCATAAATAAAACAATGTACTTAGAATTTTAGGTAGTACTTCACAGTAAGCAAGATAATTTCTAGCCCCACTCAGTCACAAATGTTGTTTAGGCTTGGAGTGAGTGGGAAGGCCTGAAATGACAAGGTCATCTATCTTGTCTTTACAAGAGGTTTTTGATTTCACATTAGTAAGTATGAGGGTCGAGGGTCAGTTGAGGTCTCTAGGATATCTGAGGCCTATGAAGATCCACAGTGGGTAACTCAGTATAATTTGTGCAATGGCACTCTATCTAGGACAACAGTTGGTATTGGGTTTTATGTGTATGGTTTTCTTAACATACCTGGTCTATTTTATATCTGGAAGCAATGTGACCATGCTAGAGTTGTACTTGTGTTGTAGATGTGATTTGTTGTGTCAGTATGAGTCAGCCTATGATTAGTGGTTGTTGTTTTACCCATGTTGTGTGGTTATGATCTCCTAGCATGGCGGATGGGCCTTCGGGTACCACTTGGTTGGGTGGAACATGCATCATACACCGTTGGGTCCCCCCTTTGATCTTCAATTCATGATGGCGAGGTATACAATTGGAGAGCTCGCAAGTTCCTATTTTAATTCAAGAAATGTATTTATTTCAATTTGAATCATGTTATTTTACCCCTCATGTATTTGAGGTGGATTTATATATATTGTAACACATTTTTATTATCGCCTCAATTAGGGAATGAGTGATGTAACCTTATGATTAAGGCAATGAATATGGAGTTTTGTTATATCTCTTTATGTTATGATGTAACTTTATTTTGTAAGAGTACTCAATTCATCATGTAATTAAATGCTATGTATGTATGATGAGGTATTTTTTGGTTTTAAGTAATCCCAATCTCGTAGCCTTAGAGGTTGTTGACAATTAATAAGTGAACGTGTATGTAAATTGCAGTTTAAATAAATAAAAAAATTGGTGTGTTTAAGTAGTTAATTGCAACTTCCTTTAGGGTTACTTGGCAAGGCATTACATCTAGAACATATAAGGGAATTTTCCACTACATGCATGGACATCTTATATGACCCCACATACCTTATGAGACTTCTTTTGTGAACCCTTGTTAGGATAGCATTGGAATGGTTCTCTAAACTTCCATACAACATAAAATCATGGGGTGAATTAGCTGAAAATTTTGTGGAATACTTTGCCTTCAACATTGAAAATGAAATCACGATAGCTACCTTGTGTCACACCATGCAAGAATATGGAGAAAAATTCACCACCTTCTTCTAGAGATGGAGAATTTTAGTTAGTCGGTGCCCTATTGAGATACCAAAAAACCAAAAAGTCACAATATTCCTTGAAAATATTAATCCAAAACTAAGAAGTGACTTAAGAGTACATTGCTATACCTCTTTTCTGGACCTAGTGTAAAAAGGCATTATACTTGAGAAAATCTCTCATTAACAAAGGGGAAATTAAGATTCCAGGTAGGAATCCAATAGTTCAACACCAAAATGCCCCTAATGATAGAAACAAATTTTGGTCCAGAAATAAAAATGTAACTAATGATGTTATTGTTGATGCAAAGACCCTACACGCAGGATCGGTCATCACACTTGGAGTATACAACCCCTCTTATGAAATATCCAACAATGATTATCAAAGTCCCAACTTTTTCCAGAATACATAACAACAACAACCACATAGGAGATTTCCAAAACGTGAGTTTACCCCCTTAGGGGAACCAATCGAGATAGTCTTTGGAGAACTGATAAAACATAAACTCATACAACCTCTAGAGCCAAAATAGTATGATCCTGGATAGTTTAAACCCTCATGGTGGGATGAAAATTCCTTTTGCAATTACCATCAAACTAACGGACATAGCCTACAATAATGTTGAAAATTGAAGAGAATTATCCAATATTTTGTTGAAAACAAAACCATAAAAGTCAAATGGAAAAAATATACCAAGAACAATGACCACAAGGTCTTCACAGATCTATTACATGACCATGGGAAAGGAAAGGCCTCCAATTCAGTAACTAAGACTAATACATCTACCAATTATGCCATTAACAAGTATGGTTACAACCAACATAAGATCAAAAATCATATATGAGCTACTGATAAAAATATCCACACCATTACCATAAAGAAGAGTCTTGAATGTGTTTCCAATATATGTCAAACTAAGATAACCATTCCAGGTCCTTCATCAACACCACAACCATATTCTTCCAAGCCTAAATATAATTTACTTGACCAGTTGGGGAAGACCCCAACACAAATATCCATCTTGGAACTGTTGACCATATCACCTGATCATCGAGCCATTCTAGACAAAGCCTTGAAAAGAAAAACTATCCCCACCAACTTAGATGTCAGTCATTTTGAAGAGATGGTAGGATACTTAATGAATTATCATCATGCTACCTTCTCTCAATAGGATTATTCAACTGAGAAGACCAAGCATAATGACCCATTACACCTTGAAATTCTTATCCATCAAACCAAAGTTAGACGAGTCTTGGTAGATGAAGGATAAGGTTGAATCTTTGCACCTTGAAATTGGTTAAGGCATTAGGTTTCTCAAAATAATATGTGGACACCACAAAGAGTATAGTCATTTAGGCATACGATGATGAGTAAAAATCATCCAAAGGAGTGGTAACACTCCTTATTAGGATTGTCCCTATGATTATGGACGCTATTTTCCAAGTCTTGGATCTCATCCTTCCCTATAATTTGTTGCTGGGTAGGCCTTGGATACATTCTATGAAATATGTACCTTCCACTTATCATCAATGTCTTAAATTCTCATACAATGGCACTGAGATCACGATTGATGGTGATCCAGATCCTTTTCAATATTGCACAAGCCTATGTGAAATACCACAATGACAGGTTCCTATAAATCAGGAGGCTTCATCCTCCACCTTATCCCTATATGTTGATACATCAACTCTTTCCAATTCCATTGCATCACAACCACCATATTCCACTCATAAGGTTGAGATTCAAGATGAGGGCTGATGTGGGTGTTCCAAGGTTTGCTTGCACTGCAACTAAGAGACCTAGCTTGTCTCTTCTAGGAACCTAGTCTCCTCTAGGTCCTGATTGGCTTAGATGATTAACTAAGTCCAATTCTAACTCTTCTCTAAGAGTTCTATCCTTTGTGCTTCACCTTGTAGGACTAACACCTTTTAAATAGTACAATTCTTCTCCCTCACTTAGAAATCTCTAAGTGCTATCTTCTCACAAACTTCATTCTTCATTGTAGGGGTGTCCATCATTATGAAAACATTCATAACTTTGTCAATTTGAACCATTTTAGAAGTATCTTTAACCCTATCCTTACCGGGTTCAAGGATTCACCATTTGGAAGTTGTAAAAGATTCAGTGGGGCTTAGGGCCTGACAACCTCCGTACACTGGCTTTCTACAACCTAGGACAATAGGGCTAATAGGCCTAATTTCTAGGACTGACTGTAACCTTGCTTGTATCTTGCTCAAATCATAGTCTAAGTGATTGGTATGACCTCAATCCACCTAGTATGTTGAGTTATGATGAAACCCAACTTGAAACAATACCTGTGTCATACAATACCTCTCTACCCTACAAGAAATCTCCAATCTCTCATTCCTAGACCTCTAACCGGGCTCTGTCTGCTCGCCTAGGTCCTAGTAGTAAAGAGAGCTCTCCAATATTTCATGACTCCTAATCCTAAACCTATATACACTAATGACTCCCCTATCATTCCCACCTATCCTTATGTGTTTCCCAATGCTAGATTTCATGGGGGAGCCATGAAAGCACTGACTAGTCAGGACAGGACCAGTAGGAACTCTAAATCAAAACAGTTTAACTGACACAATATATATCTACTCTAAACAACTCGCTTATCAAATTAAAAAGTCTTAGATTATCCTATAGAACACTGAACGACCACTAGATTCAGTCTCTTAATCCATTAAACATGTCTGTCACCACAAAAGCTCAGATTCTCCCTGGAAATAGTGTTGCAGAGCTCTATATTCAACTCAAAACTATTACAATTTCATACATACCTTGATATTCGAGTCTTTTGTCATATTAGATGCCATCTCCATGATTCTAGGGCCTATTGGCCAATCTCCCACTTCCTATTCTTAAGGGGATCCAAAGATAACCGAGTTGCATGCAACATTTGCAATAATTGCAAATGTTGTCATGACAACTTCCTTACAACATTTGGCATCTTTCTCTATGCCTTGATCCTATTTCTTAGGACCACTATCCTCTTTAGATTCTGAGGAACCAACTCATTTAATGATCTTATGGCATCTTTACAACATCACTATGTGCTTAAAACACCTTTAAGACTCTATTCTCACCTTAGACATCTAACACTAAGAAAACTTAAACTACTAACAATGGCTATTTGTCTGACCTTAGTCCTAATGACTAACTCACCTAGCCCACAAAAGCAGTGACCTTCTAAGGTCTGAAAAAAAATTAACATCCTGACTTGGCTAGAGTCAAGTACAAGCCAAAACAACTATCCTGGAGGTTAGCCTAAGTGTGCTCCTGCACCAAGGGCTATGGAGAATATCATATGAAAGCATCATATTGTGTCAGCCAGTTGGTTCCTCCTAATTCATATGGTTTACCCACAAAAAATAGGAGACAATCCATTGTTACAATACATATCCCTCCTACAATGAATTTCACAAAATGGGGAGAGTTAAGTAAAGAAGTTATGGATCAAGAAGGTGTGACCTCTTGTTTATATAACAAATACAATGAAAACCCCCAACCGCTTATTAAAATATCTAAAGATCAATATGGAAAAGGCTTCATGATAATTGAAAGGCAAGGATATGATAGACATAGTGGTTTAGGACTACATCAGAATGGAAGGACTAAACCAATCATTGTCTCTCATCAATCTAAAGGCCTAGGGCTAGGGTTTCAAATGATTAGGATTGGCATTCCTATTACCTCGATACCATCACAAGAGGAAGTAAGTGCTTACGATGATATCGAGAAATCCAACAAACCATCTGACCCATTCCACTGTGACTTCCTTGACTCAAATGAATATGAATGGGATTCCCTTTCCTCCACCAGCATAATGGACCTAGATAAGTTATTTGGGGAACTTGACCAAATTCTTAATCCCTTGCCAAATCCATTTGACTCCCATCCTCAAAATTCCTTGACAAAAGAAGAATGGCTCAATATTTAATATTGGGAAACCCTTGATCCTGTCTCTTGGGAACTTGAAGAACCAACTTTTGATGACCTAGCCCTTACAGTGGTCCCACCTCAAAGTCTACCTATCCTTAGGAAAAAGAACAAAAAGGAGTTAGTCCAAAACAATTGTGACCATATCAACCAATCTATCCTCACCGTGTTAGCCTCCACATTTGATAACCCTGATGATGACATGCCCCTCATATTTCCCCATCTTATCGATTGGGATCAACAAGATACCTCATCTTAGACATATTTGAGAATGACGAAGCAATAGCTAAGTACATGGGACTGCGAGATGACATACCTAGAGGTGATCATAAGGCTAGATTTACCATAGAATTGGATAACATGGCATATTTTGGGGAGTCTGTTCACCCTTCCAATTGTAAAAGTGAACAAAAAGAAAAACAACGAAAATGACAAGTCCCTAGGTGAAAATCGAAAGGTGCCTTTGGACGATGAAAAAGTAAAAATAAAGGACACATCTAAGGGCAAAAACCTCTCAGAGGCATGCTCCCAAGGATGGAGGGTTGAAAATTCTCCCAGTTGCTAAGAAAAATTCACCACTTTTAGTTGAGGAATATGTAGAAGTCAACATAAACACTGAAGATAATCCTTGGGCAATTTATTTTGCGAGATCTTTGCCAGAGATAGAGCAACTGGATTTTTGTGACTTCTTCACAAAAAGACAGATTAACTTTGTATGGTCATATGCTGACATGCATGGGTTGGATCCTAACCTTATATTGCATCATCTACCATTACAACTAGGTGTTAATCCCATCAAGAAAAAGTTAAGAAAAATGCATCCACAAATTGCTTTACTAGTCAAAGTTGAACTTAAGAAATTATTGGATGTTGGCTTTATCAGATCAATAGACTATGTTAAATGGATTTCTAATCTTGTGCTAGTAATGAAACCATCAAGGGGCATCTGCATTTGTACAAACTTTGAAGATATAAACAAGGCATGTCCTAAGGATGAATTCCCTTTGTCAAACATTGACATGATAGTGGACCTAACATCAGGGTATGAGATGCTATCCCTCATGGATGGTTTCTCTCGATATAATCAAATCAAGATCACACCTAAATACCAACACAAGATAGATTTTACATGTCCATGGGGAACATATTAATGGAAATTCATGCCTTTTGGGCTCAAAAATTTTGGAGCTACATACCAATGTGCCATGACAACTATATTCCATGACCTTCTACATACTCTCATGGAAGACTATGCAGATGATCTGATAGCCAAATCATTGACAAGAGATAATCACTTGAAAGTCCTAGATAAGATATTTCAAAGACTAGAAGAATACAAAATAAGGCTAAATCCAAAAAAATGTGTCTTTTGCGTTCAATTAGGAAAACTTCTAGGGTACATTATTTCTTGATGAGGCATTGAAGTGGAGCCCAAAAAAGTAAAAGCTATAATGGACATACTGATGGTAGGATGTCGTTGATGTCACATTTCCTACTCCTTTAATTTATTTAATGTCAACCCAGGGGTGTCTAAAGCTATTTGCGGAAAGAGTTGGATCGGTTTTGGGAGGGGTTTGTTGGTTTTGGCTCTATTCAGAGCATTTTGGAGTTATTTTTGCTTGATCGGGAGCATTATTGTGCTATATATATTTAATCAAAAGTGGTTCTATTTTATCCTTCTATTTCCTTATTTATTCTAAATAACCTTTAAAATGGAAGTTAAATAGAGAGGGTCTATTTTAGGACAACTCAGATTATGAAAGAATGGAAGATTAACTTTATCTACTTTGTTGAATCTTGAGATCTATTTAAAAATTAACTAATTTCTTTTGAAAGAAACTATTCCATTCCTCACTTCACTAAATTGACAAGTACTTTTCCTCTTCTCACATAATTCGTAAAAAAATAATTTAGACTACTTCAGATCTGCAAATGACTATTAACTAAGAAGTAAACCTTGCAAACGTTAACCAATAAAATAAACTTTGATCTAAGATTCTTCACAACATACAACAAATGAAATGATTCTAATATTTAAGATAGAATAGAAAATAGAACATAGCAATAATCGGTGAACTTATCAACTAAAGGATCACCTTCCTTCTGAAAATGGATTGTTCTACTTCTAGAAAAATTGAGCATAGATTGAAAATCAACTTCTTTTTATTTCTATAGAATTTTCCCAGATAGGGATAAAGTACAAAGAAAATGATTCTAACTTAAAAACCAAAAAAGAAACTACATGAGAAGGAACAAAAACTTGATCCAATCTAATATCCAACTGTATTGGGGGTGGATATAAATATACATCTTTATTTCAAAAGTAAAAGATAATCGAGAAACTAATCTAATCGTAGTCTAAAAGATATCTTGGTGCGCGGGAGCATAATTGGTGTGGATCCTGGTAATTACCTTTAGTTGAATTAAATTCTAGATTTCTAAACTGGATGTGCTATGTTGGAGCTTTGGTTGCAGTTGGTAGATTCTCCACTCAGAATGATGAGTCAAAAGGAGATCAGCGGATAAACAACTCATTTAAGGATGAGTCACAAATAATCCAACCATTCATCACTTTTAAACAGAAAATAGTTAAAATCTAGCTAAGAAATAAATATCAGTCCAATTGCATAATAAAGGTGCACTTATCATAAAACATTCATAGGTTAATCACAACATTAATCATGCATTAAATATAAATAAGCATTCACATTGACCGTTTTCATTCTAAGTCTTTATACCTCATTAAGCTATTAAATGCATACATAAAGGAAAATATTATGAGTTCTAAAGCCAAAATATAAAGTATTTAAAAAGGTCTAAAATTAGTAAATATGAGGTCTTTACTGGGCCTCATCATTCTCCTCCTCATGATTTTAACCATGTCCTTATGGTTACCAATTAGATGGAGTAGTAATACCCCTATTCAATAATTCCATCTAGAGAGAACAGTTAAAAACACCTCCTCTGTACTCCATAGCAGTTCTTGTAGACATAGCAAATCCATTATTCTTCTCCATCTTATCATACCATGCTTTGAGCACTTCAACTGGTATCTATGAAGGTGCATTTATCTTTTGTGTAGGCATGATGATTATAGGCATTCTAAATCTCATACCAATCCAAAACTCTTGTTGTTGATGAATTATATTGATCACATGTCTCACCTCTATTAAACTCCATGTGATATTGTTTAGAGTTATTGGATCCCTCCTTTTTAGTGGTCCTGGAAGTGATTTGAATCTCTCTTCACATGCCTACAGAGGTAAAGGAGGAAGACTTCCTTCAATATCCTAAAAATTTGCAATTATTTTTAACAAATTAGTGACATAGAGAGGAGTTACATCATTGAGTCTTACAATGGACCTAAATCTTTTGACGTAATAAATTGATTATGGATATTCTAGCCTCATTGGTAACCCATATTTCTATTGTATTTTCTTGTATTCCTCCATTCTATCCGACCATTCAACATGGTTTTTCAACAATGAAACAAAGGATTTGATCTATAGTTCACCAATGTAGACATTAAGCAATGAATCATCATTATTACCCATGAGAAATAAATGTTGGAAAAACTCACACATTTGATTTTGGATGTCTGGGTAAATATTAAAGTAACAATCCATAAAGTCATAATCAGTCCAAAATTCAATAGGCCTTTTTGATACAATCTGATTTAATTTCCATTTCAGAAATAGATCTTTGAGAAATAACCCATACACCCCTAAAGGTTTCCTGGTGCAAACTAATGCAAATGTTATATCTACAGTCTTGTTCACCCTTTCCTCTACTTTTCCTTTTCTTTTATGGCTTTATCCAATTTTTCTTGAATTTCTTTATTAAGTTGTTTGTACTTCATAGCTATCAGAGAAAGGTACCTAGGCCCTATATTTTTCTATTTATGCTCCTACTTAGGTCGGGGCAGAAGTAGTAACATATTATTGAGTAGATGTGGTTGTACTTTTTCTTTTGTCTCAATCCTTGTTTCAAGGATTTTTTAACCTTTGGATCTCTTTATCCTTTTTTTCATTGTGAAGAGTCATTTTAATTAGATTTTCTTCTGTTCCCTCCAACTATGAAGACAATTGACTAATTTTCTATTCAAATTTTTCTTTCAACTCATTTGTTTCTATTTGATATCTCAATGTTTTCTCATCTTTTGATTCTATATTCTAATCTCTTCCAGTTCTTTTTCTAACCTGGATATTCTAAGAGTAGTTTGAATTTGTTCTTCCTCATTTTCGTCTAAATTTTCATTATCTGAAGGGGTCTCTTCTTTTTCTATGGGTTTCTTCCCTTCACGGTGGATGAATACTTCTTCATTGTGTTGAGCAATTTCTTCTTGTTCAAATCCTATATTTGGCATTTCAACTTTTTGAGAAACTTCCATATTTGGCACTTCAACTTCATGTTCAATTTCCACATTTAACATGTCAACTTCCTGAAAAGGAGAATTAGGATTTGAAAAATTAACATCCTGAAAAGGGGAATTAGGAGCTGACAAAATAAAATCTAGAGGAGTACATTCTGGGCTTTACATTGGAGGTTCTGACCCTCCTTCTCCCTTTTCTGACTCCTCTTTTTCAGGCTTTGTTTCTTTCAAAACCTCCTTTTCAGGCTCTTATTTTTCATGTTCATTTTTTTTAGACTCATCTTTCTCAAAATTCTTCTCCCCCAGATTCATCTAGATTGATGGTGGAAGGAATCTTTTCAGATTCTAACTTTTCTTTCTCCATCCTTTGTGTTTTTGGCCTATTTTTTCTTTTAGGTCTTTCAATCTTTACATTTTTCTTCTTTTTGGAGCTTTTTCTCTTACTATCAGAACCCTCTCAGGTTTTCTTTTCCTTTCTTTATCTCTTCTTTTCCAAAACAAAAATTTCTAATTTTTGCTTCCTAGTTCTCTCTATTGGTTTTACTAGGTTTTTTGTCAAAACCTATATTTCTCTCTTCTTTTCTTAAGAAGAACTCTTTGTTTTTTTCTTTTTAGGTCTCCCTATAGGTTTGACTAGGTTTTTTGTCAAAACCTCATTTTTTCTATTTTAAGTGTTCTGCTCTCAAAGATTTTAGGTTTTTCCTCTTTCTTCTTTATATTTAACAAGAAATTTCTCCATTCTTCCCGATTAGGTTTTTGCATTAAATGATGTTTAACTATTAAATGCATTATCCCATGATGAGTTACTCTTTTATTTCTCCTTGAATTTCACAACCATTTCAGTAAGTTGAGAGAAAAGAAAAGCAAGTAGATTAACCCTTACTTCTGGTTTAGTCGCACCATGTTGGACATGATTCAGCAACTTGAGTGGTGGCCCTAAGATGGTGGCAAAATGACCTTTGCAGGTGAAAATTTTCATAATGCAGAGTGCAATGGATGTCTAGGGCTCTCATAAACTTTTATGTTCAATGCCCTTATTCTTCCCTTTGTGTATATGAAAGACTAGCAAAGGTTCCGGTGGAACGTGGAAGATTTCCAGCAACTCCTACAAATTAGAAAGTTGAGGTTGAATAATATCACCATCTATTGGAATTCCAAACAAAGCACTGATTACAGTGGCGGATACTTCAATGGGTTCTCCTCTCACCATAGTGAAATTGATATGGAAGTTTTTAATAAACTCCAGCACTATATCCCATTCATATCCTTCATATTTAAGGATGAAATCCAACCAGCCAGCTTGCTGCAAATATCTCCTTGATTCAGCATCCAAGGTGATTCCCTTTGGTTCCACCATTCTTTTGTACCCCATTTTAAAAGACTATGAAATTTCAAAAGCTTAGATATTTTCCAACAATGTCGGAAACCAATTTCTAGAAATGGCAATCCTCTTTTGTTTTTGAAATGGTGCATTAAATTTCCTTCAAAATGAATGACAAAAATATCATAGTGAATGCAGTGTTAACTGCATGTAATTTCATGCCTATTATGTCTCATCAAGGTATTGACACCAGCGTATCACATACGTCTTAACCTTATTGTCTATCACTTTTCCTTGAAAACCATCTTGTCACATTTATTACTTAATTAAGTAATGATGTGTCCATTTGTATATTTAAAACAAATTATATTTGGCTTATCAAACAATCATAATCTAATCCTTTAAGCAAATCTATAAACTATAATTAATGTACTTCAGACTTCAAAAATGCCCGACGATATAAATGCTTACTTGTCAATGATGAAAAATTCAAATTACGGCAAATAATAATAGTACATGCCCACTTAATCTATGTGATCTACAAAAATACTTGATCTTAACAAAATCAACGTTAATTAATGCAAGACACGTTGAGCTCTACCCTTGTGGGAGCCCACTTGTTTCCACATGTTATATCATCAATTTCAAAAATTTCATCTAATCATGTACCTGCACATTTACACAAAAAATTTAGTAATAAATGAAGTTGAAATCTTCTAACAGTATATGATCATTTCTTCGTGCTCTTGACTTTCATGAATTGTTGCAGTCATCATTCAAAAAAAATCCCTTTCCTAATTCATCAAGAACTACAAATCAAGAGAGATCAGGAGCGATCAGGAGTGATTTATGAAAACTTCAAACATTGGAACTTCCATCTGATCAAGCGTGATCAAGAGCTATTATAAGCTTGAATCGCTCTAATTTTTATTTTGATCAAACATGGTTGGAAGCATTTTACGACCCTTTAAATCATTTCAATTCATTCATGATCAAGCATGATCAAGAGCTATTTATGAACTATCGATAACCGATGATTTATCTCCATTTTGCTCAAGCATGATCAAGAGCTATTATGATCTATCAAACCTAATATGACTCTATTAGAACTATTCATATTTATTCCTAGGATGCTCTCTTCTTTTCTTCTTTTTTATTTTTTTCTTTTTTTTTCTTTTTTTTTCCTT
The DNA here is from genome assembly GCA_007115665.2 of Sequoiadendron giganteum. NCBI lineage: Eukaryota > Viridiplantae > Streptophyta > Pinopsida > Cupressales > Cupressaceae > Sequoiadendron > Sequoiadendron giganteum. Next base: position 499,427,240 of record CM021106.1, read on the forward strand.
TTTTTTTTTTGTAGTGTAAACCACCATTTCTAGTTTTCAATTTACTCTATTTATTTGTGGCCATCTAAAAATGGATCTAAGGACTAGTCATTTCACCAAAAGAAGAAAAATCTTCCTTAGTAAAATTCTCATTTTTTGCTTGAAGTTCGTGATAAATTCTTCCTTCGATGCTAGTTTATGATACAGCTTGAGCCTATGCCCATTTATGAGCATTGTTTTTCTCTCTCCATCTATAGGTATTAACTGAACAACTCCATTTTCAAATACTTGTGCAATCTCATATGGCCCAAGCCATCTTGTAATTAATTTTCCCTTAAATTCCTAAAACCTTGAATCAAACAATAAAGCCCAATCACCTACAGTAAATTTTGTACTACGGATATTTTTATCATGCCATTGTTTCCTCTTGCCTTGAATGATTTTAGTTTAGTGCAAAGCTTCAGTTCTCATCTCATCCAACTTATTTAGATGCATTATTCTATTATTTTGTGCTTCAATAATATCTATCCCTACATTTACAGTTGTTCTAAGTGTCTCTAACTCAAACTCAATTGAAAAGATATGAGTTTCTCCATAAACTAGCTCATATGGTGAAAATCCAGTAGTTGTCTTCCATGTTGTATTATATGCCCATACAACTTCATTTAACTTATCAAACCAGTCATTCTTCCTAGATGAGACTATTTTTGTGAGAATATTTTCTAGCTCTCTATTGGTCACCTCTACCTATCCATTTGCTTAAGGATGGTAGGGTGATGATTTCCTGTGTTGAACTTGATATCTAGCTACAAAATGTTTGAAGCATCAAAGACATGAATTGTGGCCTTCGATCTGACACAAGTGCTTTAGGTGCTCCATATCTTTGTATAATATTCTTGTATATGAAATCTACAAATTTATCCTCCTTAGCAGTCGGTAATGCTTTGACTTCTGCCCATTTTGTAACATAATCAGTACATACAAGTATGTAATGATTTCCCTTTGATGGAGGATCTATTGGGCCAATGAAATAAATACCCCACTTTTCAAATGGCTCAAGTGACACTTGAGTCCATAGTGGAATTTTTGTTGATCTTGTAGGTCTCCCCATTCTTTAACACTAATCACAGTGTCTGATGTAATGAGATGTATCTTTAGTCATAGTGGGCCAAAAATAGCCTACTCCAAAGATTTTATGCACTGTTCTTATTGTGGAGTAATTTCCTGCTCCCGGTTCATCATGACATTCTCTCAATATATCATATACTTTAGTTTCTTGCACACATATTTCCATTAAATGATCTGGGAACATTTTAAACAAACAACCATTAATCCATTCAAATCAGTAGCTTTCCCTAATCAATATTTTTTTTTGTTTTGTTGAAAAATAAGGACATTTCCCATTTACTAAGTAATTTGCAATATCAGAAAACCATGGTGACTGAATAGATATTGCAAATATCTTTGTTCATAAGATAATGAATAGCTACATGATTAGTATGCACACAATTCTTATATCTAGTGATGTAATGTCAAAATTTATTCATAGCAAACACAACCACTAAAAATTCCTTCTCAGTAGTAGTGTAATTTAGTTTTGTTGGATTGAGGTTTTTTCTTACATAATATATAGAATTCATTGCTCCAAATTCATCCTTCTTCCCAAGAGCTACTTTTATTGTAAATTTGGAGGAATTTGTGTTTATGTGAAATGGTTTTCCCCAAACTAGACCAACAATAACGGGCAGCATTGTTAAAGCTTGTTTGATTTGATCAAATGATTGCTGACATGATGGGGTCCACAAAAATTCAATCCTTTTTTTACAAAGTAAAAAGTAGACCTACAATTTTATTGATCTCTCAATAAACCTTCTATAATAACCAGAGTGTCCTAAAAAACTCCTTACATCCATTTGACTCTGAGGTATGGGTATTTGTAAAATTATTTCAACTTTCTTCGGGTCTACTTTAATTCCTTCTTTTGATACATGATGACCCAAGACAATTCCTTCCATCATCATTAGAAAAATCTTCTCATGGTTTAAAGACACCCTATGTTCTTTACATCTATTTAGGACTTTTTCTAGACTTTCCAAAGATTCCTCATAGGTTTTTCCATGGATTGTGAAATTGTCCATATAAACTTCCACACATGTTGTTGTTAGGTCCACAAGAATAGCAAGAATAACACATTGAAAGGTTGCAAGATCATTACATAATCCAAAAGGTAGAACCCTATAAGCGAAGGTACCCCATGGAAATGTAAATTTTATTTTATCCTGATCCTCTAAAGCTACTTGAATCTGGTTGTAGCCACTAAACCCATCAAAAAAGGAAAAATAACTACTTCCAAATAAATTGTCTAATACCTAATCTATGAAGGGTAATAGAAAATAATCCCTTTTTGTAGCCTTATTTAGTACTTTGTAATCCACACACACCCTCCATTTCTTTTTTTTCTTAGGTACAATGACTAATGAAGAAACCCATTTGCTATCTAAAATAGGATAAATAAATCCTACCTGGAGTAATTTCTCTATCTCCAATTTCACAAAATATCTTAGCGCAGGGTTGATTCTTCTCTAAGGTTGTCTCATGGGTTTTACATCCTCAGTATAGACGTGGTGTGTACATATTTTTGGATGGATTCCTCTCATATCATTATAATCCCAAGTGAAGGCTTTTGTATTTTTCTCCAAAATTCCTTTTAAACCTTCCTCTTGTTTTATTGTTAAGGAACTGTTGACAAGTAGAGGTTTATCTATTTGGACTAGAATTTCTTTTGTCTTTTCCTGAAGATTCGAGGGATTACCAATTAAAGTGTTCAAAGGACAAGGATGTGGTAGAAGTAAATGAAGTAACTAATTCTCATCACATTTTTGTTTCTACCAAATGGACAACATGGTAAAGTTTCAAAGTCACAACAACCTTCCAGGTCTTCTTCTTTTATGTCCATAGATTCCTAGTATTCCTCAACATGCTCTACCAAGGTCATCATTGCAAGGCCCCTTATTTCCTCATCTTCAAAATTAGGATCATCAATCTAGATTTGATTATCATATGTTAAAGAAGGTTTTGTTGGTGGATACAGAGTTAATTCCTTCTGTCTAATCCCATTAGAAATATCCATACTACCATATCTACAGTCAATAAGTGTGGTAGTTGTTTCTAACCAAGATCTCCCTAAAATAATAGGATAATCGGTCTTTCTCTATTTAGTTTTTAAAACAAGGAGATCAACAAGATAATCCCAGGTGTCAATAGTGATAATGATTTCCTCAAGAATTCCTTCAGGTTTTGCAATTGACTGATCAGCTAATTGAAAAATTGTAGTTGTTGGCTTGACATTCATAATTCCTATCTTTTCTCTTGTTTCAATAGTAATAAAATTAATGGCGGCTCCTTAACCAATAAGAACATTTTGAATTTCAACACCATTAATGAAAATATTAACTATAGGACTTCCTAGATCACCATACTTCTGTGGAATTAACTTTCCTTATAAAACAATCAGACAACTTCCTTCTAACTTGAATTGTAGGGGATAATTTATTTTTCCTTCTTGGTGTTTTAACACACAAATTTTTGATTATCTAGTTGATTTCAGGTATATGACGAATAACCCTCAAAAGAGGAATTTCAATTTTTATTTTCTTAAGCTCATCAATAATCTGGGAATCAATCAGATCATTAGTTTTATCAGCCGGTTCAACCAATGGTTCATGATGAAATTGTGAATGAAATGGTGCTTATTTAGAATGATCTTCCTTGATTTATTTTTCTATCTCCTTTACTAAATTTTGTTGTTGATCTTCCTTAGTTTCATCAAGTTTTTATGGTATAACTCTATTCCTTAAATGAATATCCCCTATTTCAATGTTATTCAAATTTACTATGTTAGGGTCAACATTATAGGTAGGTTGTTGAGGTTTCACATTCTTAGGATTAGGAACTAGTTGAGTAGGTATTTGAGGGTGATTGACCAGTTCAGAACTTGAAGGTTGGTTTGATCTAGCTAGTTGATTTTGATTCTAGGGTTTCTTTGGCCCTTGATTCTACCATTAGTTATTTCCTTGATTAGGTTGCCACTGGTTAGGCTACCATTGGGTCTAGTTCTATTTCCATTGAGGTTGCTTTGTCTTCCACTGAGCCTAGTTCCATTGTGGATATTCAAGTTGACCCCATGGTGGTATCCAAGGGTTTGTTATGGGTGGAGGTGGATTTTTCATTTTTTTAGGGTTCCAATGCGATTGGGAGTTCCATTGTCTAGGAAAATTCCATTTATTATTCCACTGATTTGAACCCCAATTAGAATTATTTCTAGGTTGACCAAAGGTGGAGTTAAATTGTCTTTGTCCTATAAATTTCAATTCCTCTTCTACTGGTGTTGGTTTTTTCAACTGGTTCCTAATTTTCGGAAGGAAACTACATTTTCTAGTAAAATGTTTCTTTTCACATATCTCACATAGATCTACTTGATTAAGAGTACATTCTCTCAGTGGATTATATCCCTACATTTAGGATAATAAATGGACAAAGGTTCAACTATTCTTTTATCTGGCTGAGAACTAAGATGAAGGAGAATATATGCTTTTAGGTTTGCAAGTTCTTCCATAACTTTGGAGACATCAGTAGAGGAATCCTTGTTCCTTCTCCTATAACTTGGTCTTGTTCTAGAGTAATTCCTATAAATCTCAATGATTTCTTCAAATTTTTGTTTATTAATATCTCCTTTTCCTATCAGATTCAGAGGTTCTCTGCAATCATCATCAATGCCTTTTAGAAAGATGTATTTACTAATTTCTTGATCTAATCCATTTCCACACCTTTGCATAACAAATTGATACCTATCTACATAGTCCTCTAGACTCTCATCTTCTAACTACCTCATTTTAAATAGTTCTTCCTCCCTATCCCTGACTCTACAATAATCCTAGTATTTATTTAGAAAAATTGTTTCCATTTCATCCCAAATGTTTATTGAATTTACATTCAATCTCATAAACCAATGTAAAGTTGATTCCTTAAGAGTGGATGGAAATAATTTCAATTTTTGATTGTTAGATGTATAATCATAAGTTTGACACAACACTTTGAACTCAAATAGAAAATGATTAGGATCTTCCAAACTTTTCCCACAAAATGTAGGCAAAATAGAGGGTGAGATATTTTTCATTGGTGGCTCATTTTCTTGGATATTTATGGCAATGGGAAAGGAAAAAGTTATGTTAGGAACCTCCTCCTCCTGATCTTTCTCTCCCATATTTTATGATTGGGTGGATTATGTCCTAGCAGAGGGTGAACTCATAGTACTAGACTAAGATCCTTCCAGATAAACCTCTAAATCTCCTCTTACAAGTCTTCCAAACTGGTCTTTGTACCTATTCATCAACTAACAGAGAAATTCTTACCAACACTTAAGGCTTAGATTTTGTTTTCAAGCCAAATTTTCCCCCGACAACGGCACCAAAAATGATGGTAGGATGTTGTTGCTATCACAATTCCTACTCATTTAATTTCTTTAACGTCAACTCCAGGGTGTCTAAAGCTGTTTGTGGCAAGAGTTGGATCAATTTTGGTGGGGTTGTTGGTTTTGGCTTGATTAGGAGACTTTTGGAGTTATTTTTGCTCGATTAGGAGCATTTATGTGCTATATCTATTTAATCGAAAGTGGTTATATTTTATCCTTCTATTTCCCGATCTATTCTAAATAACCTATAAAATGGAAGTTAAACAGAGAGGGTTTATTTCAGGACAAGTCAAATTATGAAAGAATGGAAGATTACATTATCTACTTTGTTGAATCTTGAGATCTATTTAAAACTTTACTAAATGCTTTTGAAATAAACTATTCCATTCCTCACTTCACTGAATTGACAAGTAACTTTTCCTCTTTGTACAAAATCCATAAAAAATTGATTTAGACTACTTCAAATCTATAAATGACTTTTAACTAAGAAGTAAATCTTGCAAACATTAACCAATAAAATAAACTTTGATCGAAGATTCTTCACAACATACAACAAATGAAATGATTCTAATATTTAAGATAGAATAGAAAATAGAACATAGCAATAATCAGTGAAATTATCAACTAAAGGATCACCTTCCTTCCGAAAATGGACTATTCTACTTTTGGAAAAATTGAGCATAGAGTTGAAATCAACTTCTTTTTATTTTCATAGAATTTTCCTAGATATGGATGAAGTACAAATAAAATGATTCTAACTTAAAAACAGAAAAATAAACTACATGAAAAGGATCAAAAACTTGATACAATCTAACATCGAAATGTGTTGGTGATGGATATAAATATCCAACTTAACTTTAAGATTAAAAGATAAGTGGGAAACTAATCCAATTCTATTCTAAAAGATATCCTAGTGTGCAAGAACATAATGGTGTGGATCCCGGTAACTACCTTTAGTTGAATTGAATTCTAGATTTCTAAACTAGATGTGCTCTTTTAGAGATTTGGTTGCAGTTGGTAGGTTCTTCACTTGGGATGATGATTCAAAAGGAGATTAGTGGATAAACAACTCATTTAAGGATGAGTCATAAATAATCCATCCATTCATCACTTTTAAATAGAAAATAGTTAAAATCCAGCTGAGAAATAAATATCAGTCCAGTTGCATAATAAAGGTGCACTTATCATAAAACATTCATGGGTTAATCACCACATTAATCATGAAATAAATAGAAATAAGCATTCACATTGACTATTTACATTCTAAGTCTTTATACCTCATTAATTTCATAAATGGATACATAAAGGAAAATATTATGAGTTCTAAAGCCAAAATATAAAGTTTTTAAAAAGGTATAAACTTAGTAATTATGAGGTCTTTACTGGGCCTCATCACATGCCTCCACCGGCCAACATCAGTCAGCTAAGAACATTACAAGGGAGATTACAGTCTATCAAATGCTTCATAGTATAGCTAGTAGACAAGATACATCCATTCCAACACTTACTCAAAAAGGGGGTACCATTCATATGGACAACTAAATGCCAAGAATCTTTTCAAAAGATCAAAGATTACCTACTTACACCACCAGTGTTAATGCCACCTATAGATACATGACCTCTCATACTCTACATTTCAGCAACCCAATCAACATTAGGATCCATACTTGAACAAATTGATGATGAAGGTCATGAAAGAGTAGTGTACTATATTAGCCATAATTTGGTGGGATATGAGCTAAAATATAGTCACATAGAGCATGCATGTCTTGTAGTAGTTTTTGCTACTCAAAAACTTAGATACTACATGATAAACCATCAAACTATGTTGATCACAAAGATAGATCCTTTGAAATATCTCCTAAGTAAAGTAGCACTAATAGGACTATTGGCTAAATGGGTAATGATACTTAGTGAATATGGCATCTATTATGTAGAAAGAAAAGCTATAAAAAGGAAATTTATTGTTGATCAACTGGTAGATGCACCAATCAAGGTAGAGCATCCTCTAGCTGCAGATTTTCCTGATGAGTTCATCTTCACTGTTGATAAAACAACCACATGGAAGTTATACTTCGATAGGTCCCACACTAATCATGGTTCAGGAGTAGGCATAATTTTTGTCACACCACAAGGGGACACAATTCCTAAGTCATTCAAAAAAAAAAATTCAATCACAAAAAACATATCAGATTATGAGGCCCTTGTGACCGGATTAAAAATGGCAATTAAGTTGAAGATTAAGCATTTACAAGTCTATGGAGGCTCTCACTTGGTAGTCTGACAAGTCAATGATGAATATGAAACTAAAGATTAGAAACTTGCCCCATACAGGTGCATGGCAAATAGTTTTAAGCAATATTTGATAACATCATCTTTAAAAAAATACCCCACATTCAGAACAGGGCAGCAGAAACTATGGTAACCATTAGTTATTATTGGATATAGCTAGCAACATGCCTAAATTCAAGTTTTTAGTAGAAAAAATTTTGGTCCCTATCTTTGACATCCTAGATTTTGCGATGTTGTGTGAACTTGTTGGTCCCACTTTCCCATGGTACAAGGACATATATGACTACCTTCATGCCCAAATCCTACCCTTAGACCTTTCGAACAACCAACGTAGGACATTTTTCTGTAAGTCTTCCAAGTATACCATCATCGGAGATACCCTTTATAGACATGCCTTAGACAATACCTTGTTGAAATGTCTTGATGTTAAAGAAGCACAAGAAAGATTATGTGCAATACATGAGGGTATATGTGGATCCCATTCTAGCGGTCCTACCTTAGCTAACAATATTATGAGACTGGGCTATTATTGGTCTACCATGCAAAAGGACTCATATGTCTTTGTCAAAAAATGTCAAAAGTTCCAAGTACATGAAGACTTGATACACACACCAACATAGGAGCTTCATCTAATAACTTCACCATGGCCCTTTGCTAATGGGGACTTGATCTCATAGGTAAGATACATTCTCCATCCTCCAAAGGCCATAAGTTCATCATAACCGCAATTGAATACTTCACCAAATGGATCAAGGCTATTCCTATGGCTTACATTATTGGCACACAGATTTCCAAGTTTATCCTTAATTACATCATTTGTCGCTATGGTGTTCCTCAATCCATCATCACATATAATTTCCACCCATTTAAGAACCAAGAATTCCACCATATCTATGAATAATTCCATATCCAACATCACTTTTTCACTCCATATTATCCACAAGGTAATGGCCAAGCTAAGACATCTAGTAAAATAATCATCAAAATCCTCAAAAATATTGTCAATGATGTTGGTCGTGACTGGCATTTACAACTTAATCTTGCCTTATGGGCTTACTGCACAAGCATTTGCACTCCCACCGGTGCCACTCCATACTCCTTGGTATTCAATTTTGAAGCTATCTTACCTATAGAGGTCAAAATTCCTTCTCTAAGGGTATCTTTAAAAGGGCATTTTGATGATGAAGAGTACCGTGTGTCAAGACTGCATAAGTTAGAATTATTGGATGAACAAAGACAAAAGGCACTAGATCATCTTCAAGCATATCAAAATCGTCTTCATCGCAGCTATAAAAAGAAAGTTTTGAATCGACACTTTAACATTGGTGACCTGGTCTTAATGGAAAATCCAAAGAATCAAGTTGAAAGAGAAAAACCAAGCAAGTTTGAGCCAAACTGGTTAGGACCTTATGTTGTTACAGAAGCCTTTGGATCAAGAGCATATCAACTCTCTACCCCTGAAGGTGAACCACTATCATCACCAATCAACAGCCTTCATCTAAAGAGGTTCTATGCATAGCTTATGAGAGCCTTGTCTTAATTATAAAAAATAAAATAAAATACAATAAAACAAAAAAAATGCTACCTTGATGAAAACCTGGCAAATAGGCATCTTTGTAACACCGAAAAAATTGAAAAATCAGCAAAATAATAAAGAGAAATAATTCGTCCAATAGTGAAAACCACTTTGGTGGCGCTTTGGATAAGTACTATGGTGAAAACCTCAAAAACAGGTGCCATGAGTAGTCAACTTCACTCCTTCATCTACCATCATTCCAATCTGATTTTCCCATCACCCATAATAAATGGTTATCATTTCCATAACTTGGAACGATTGACATCAAGTCCACTCGACATCCCCATTCCATCCTATTGGTCTTATACTCGATTGGGGGCAAATACTCAACCTACGTCATTGGGACCTTGCACTTGCTGATCCAATGTCATAAAAGTGTCCTGAAAACAATCCAAAAACATCATAAAATGTCTTGAAAAAATCCAAAAAAAAAATCATAAAACTCTAAAAAGACAAAAAAAAACATGTCAAAAATCCCAAAAATAGAGTCAAAGTCAGTTGTGTCAAGTCAGTCATAGACATAGTCAAACTACGTTGCCTCTATGACTGGGCGTAGGCAAGGCCATCACTTGATGCACCCCTAACACATTAAGTCAGTCCTTTTAGGTTTGTCATGTATCACAAACATCAAATCATGACTCATTCTTTGGTCATGCCGAACTATGAGGTCTTTGTGTGTATAACGTAGGCAAGGCCATCATTCGATGAGCCCCTAAGGCTGCACTAGGTCAGTCCATTAGGGTTTATCACATTCACTAATCACACATGTCAAATATCATCAAGTTTAGTACATATTTTTCAGTCAGTCTTGTTAGTCAAAGTCTAGTCAAAGTATGAGGCTCTGCATGTATAACGTAGGAAAGGCCATCAAACGATGAGCCCCTGAGGTCACACTAGGTCAGTCCTTTAGGGTACGTTGTGTCAGTCAACATAAGTCATACATTTTCATCACACACAAACAATATTCAAAACATCAAGACAAGTCACATTTCAACAAGACAAACAAGTCACCAATGTCATCAAGTCAAATCAAACAAATTGCTAACACAATCAACTTGTGTCTTATCCAAGATGTGTCCTTCTTGACAATGGACATTATCATTTAGCCAAATAATCATTATAGCCTTATACAGCTTGTCACATCAACGGCATTAGACTCAATGTATTATATGGTATGTGTCTTTCTGAGACCAAGCTTTGGCATGCCTTACACAGATAATCACAAAAATTGAAACCAGACTCAGTGTCTTATACGATATGTGTCATCCCTAAAATCAAGCTTTATCAAACAAACAACAACAAATCAAATTTTGGCAAATATTCTTATTGTCTATTGACTTTATGGATTTTTTTGTCTTATATTTTTAGTTGGCTTTGTCTTTGAGTCCGGTTACTAGCTTTCTCAAGGATGTCCCATGAAGGATTTAGAGAAGCAAGGATGTCACAAGACTCATTTTCTTTGACTGTTGTATGTCGACTATATTTTAACTTGGTTTTCAAGTTAGGTTACTAGCTTTCTCAAGGATTTCCCATGAAGGATTTAGAGGAGAAATAATGTATCTTGACTTTGTTTTTTTCTTTTGATTGTTTTATGTGGTTTGTCTTAACAAAAATACTAGAGAAATTTTTTCCCTTAGTATGAGTTAAGTAACTCCTTGTCTGCGACTGTCTATTTGTAGCAAGTGGATGACTTTATACACCTTAGTCTATCTCATATCATGGTGTTTAGTATCCATTTGTGTCATGTCCTGCCCAATGATGATTTAATGCAAGGCTTACTATGTATTCGGAAAAATATGAAAGATTCTACATTCTTCTACCAACCATTTCTAATACTAAGATTTTGATTAATTCATTCTAACATTTCTTCTATCCTGCATAATGAAAAAGTCTTGTGACACACAAAAAAAGTTAAGTAATTTTCATATGCATTATTTTTACAACCATCATAGTAAATCATACATCTATGTTGCATTCCAAAAAAACACAAAAATATACATATCCATTACATCTAGGTAACTATGGCATACATGCATTTACCATTAAAAATTGTACATATTATAGATACATCAACATGGCATTATACATAATAAAATCACATTTCATCTCATTATCATAAACATAGAATGCATACATAACATTTATCAATACCATACATCCATCATCATCATAGGAAGTAAAACATCACCATCCATAACATGTGCATGCATAATCATATATACAACATTGCATAATAATATAGAACAACTGCAAATCACATAATCGCCACCAAAAATTATATATATATATAATTTTTGGTGGCGATTATGTGATTTGCAGTTGTTCTATATTATTATGTAGTGTTATATATATATATATCTCAAAAAAATAAGAGTCACAGTACAATGTCAGCATGTATCAAACCAAATGGAGCTCACAAGCTCTATGATCATAATATAATGTCTACAAATATAAACATGTCACTGAGATGTACTCCCATGTGGAGTTTGAGGGGGTGAATAAAAATGAGGTGATCATTATGCAGAAGGAGGCCTATCATATGGTCATGTTTTGGGTGGTCCCACCACATTATCTTTGCTCTAAGAGCGACTATGTGACCTGATCTGGGAACTGTTGTTGTTTGCTTGTGAATAATTGGAAGCACATCTCTCAGGTAGTACCTCTTCCTCATATAGATCTCTATAATACCTCTCCCTATCATCAGCTCTGAACAACTCCTGAGAAAATGTTTCAGCTAGTCCAATACATAAGGCCCTCAACTCTACAAATTGTTGCTTTATCTCTTGCCTCCTAGCTACTGCCTGATCTCTGTCAAGGTAGGCATTGTCTCTCTCCATTTGTATCACATCTTGCTTTGTAGTCACTGCCCTCACCCTCTCCTCCAAGGCCTCTACTCAAGCATGTAACTCCGCTAATCTCTAATCACTAGGACCATCCTCATCCTGTTGTGTTCTCTCTCCCACCTCTGCATCCCAATCCTCCACTATTCTATCTCAAAGCTCCCTATCCTGCTCTCCCATCACCTCCTCCTCCTCCTTCTCATCTAGATAGCCTGCCAACATACCAAGGGAATCTATCTCCATCTCCTCCCCAATGTCCTCCTCCTCCACATGCTCCTCCCCTATGGCCTCCTCAGTTGCATGCTCTACCCCTATCTTTTCCTCCCCTCCTCCACCAAAGTCCAACATAGGAACATCCTCTCCCTCACCCTCCTCTTCACGGACGAGTGCCAACCTATATCCTCTCCCACCTCTCCTCCCTCTTTGACTCCATCGACCACCTCTCCCACCTCTCCTCCCTCATCAACCCCATCAACTACCTCTCCCACCTCCACCTCGGCCACCTCTACCACCATGCCAACCTCTAGGTCGTGTACCTCATCTCTCTACTAGAGTCGACTAATCTCAATCTATATTTAGGATGGGTGTGTGCTCTACCCACCAAGCATCATATGTTGTAGTGGTGCTCGGATCTAATATACCACCCCTCCAACCCCATTGGACAGGCTATAAATCTTGATTGTCTACCTCTGTTGTCGCCATAAGAATCATAGGCCCCCACAATGGCACCTCTCTCAAAGACCGAGTGACCTCAACTCGCCCTCGAGGTTCATTTTGAACCTCCCCAAACTATCTCAATACTCGATCTAGCAAGTGTCTCTCAATGATATGAACACTAGATATAATCCTCCCAATCAGATATTGTTCCTGTCTGCAAAATGGTAAATGCCTATCCTCATCTCTCCACTAAGAACAATCCATATAAGGTCTCCAAATAAACTAAAAAAGTGTGTCTATGGAATGTCTCCAATAACCTGTGTTGCCAACATGGCTTCAGGTAATGATCCTCACATGATGGAAGACATATGAGGATCTAGCATCTAGATCTGATGTCACTGAGGGACATAATAGAACAATGTGTTCCCAGACCCATATCATAAGTAGGGTAGTACCATAGCTCATCAATTGTGCATCTCTATAAGCTATGTCATATAAATGAAAATATAACATGGCTAATAAACATGGGCCCCATGCATATACTACATGTCTCTCTAACATCCCAACAAGCATCTCCCTCCACCCAACAAGAAAACCATGACCTTGGTGGTCAAGAAGGAAAATCTTGGCAATCAATGTACACAACATACAATCAATCCACTCATATCTCTCTGCTAGAACATGCCATATAATCTCATAGTTCTCAATATCGAGTTATCTAATGTCATCATATATTATATTTAAAACCAAGTGATCTCACTATAACCTCTTTGGGTATCATACAATACTCTCTCACCCCTAATCAGCAATCTCAAATCCTATATAATCCTCTAAATTTATTGTAGCCTCTCCAGTAGGTAGATGAAAAGAGGAGGTCTCTAAATGCCATCACTCACAAAGAGCGGTCAACATAAAAAAAATCGTCTGAATAGTGGGCATAGTGCAAACATGATGTAACCTTAGACTCCATATCAACCATGTCTCAACACTCACCAACTGGTCTTGCAGCTCATAAGTGGTTGGCCTCGACTCCCGGGTGTATATCGGATCCAATACAGTCTGCAAATGCTTCAAAATACTTTGTGTCAAAAATACAAAACATTCATTTTTACATCACAAAAATTTCAAAAAAAATTGACAGGAAAATGCATCGTTTTAATATCAAATACAGTGCAATTTTTCACATGCGTCATTTTAATTTGCACATGTGTTGCACAAATTCAAATGTGGAATTTAAACATGTAGATGTGTTGTTTTAACATAAATGCATCACACAACCAATCATGCCTACCTATCATGCATATGTATCATATTTTTACAAATGTGGTGCATTATTACTGGCATACCTATCATGCAAATGAGGTGCTGTATAACACATGTGATGCACTAACCTACATGTGACACTGTCATTCACAAAATGTGATGCATTCAGACATATGTGGTGCACACAAATTCAAATTTTTTGATTAACCTAAATGACCTAAATGGACCTAGGTGTGTTTGCACATATGTGTCATTTTGCGAGAACATGTGTCACGTATGAACGCACATGCATTGATTCTAAAGTGATGCATATGGAAATGAAAATTTAAATGTTTAAAAATGCATGAAAATTCAAAATTCAAAAGGCGATTTAGAGGTACATACTAGGGGTCCTACGTCGGTTAGGCGTATGAAGGTTTGAATGTGGTAACCACGATGCTCTATGTACAGAATGAGAAACATCTTTGATGCGAGCTCTAGGGCAAGATCAAGGTTTTCTCAAAGTCTAGGAGTGCAAATGATTTGTTTTTCCACCCAAAATCCTATTTATACCTAGGGTTTTGGAGGGTATTTCTTCTACCCTCTGTACTAGACGCACTATTTCCCAATTTTTGACATCCATTTCATAGTCCAAACCACTTCAAAATTGATTTCTTTCACCACCATCAAACTTCTGACTATCAAATTACCTAATTGAGATAATTTCCAAAATTTTCAAAAAAAAAAATTAAAAAATTGTCATTTTTCCCAAGGGGGCATACTCTAATCTATTTCACACTCGGGCATGACTGGGGCATGTTTTAACTGGTTTTCTTTGACACAAAGCCGAAATGACATTGTATCAAAGAGGGGAAAACTATAGACATCAAAAATTGGTCTAGGCCTGCAACACCATTTTTGGCATATTCCTGTATTCATGGTCATGATTAAATAATTTTAATTATTTAATTATTTTCTAAAGTCACCTATTTTCTATTAATTAAATAAAATTAATTATTTAGTTGATTCATCATCACCTTTATCCAATCTTGATTAATTAGATAAATGATAATTAGTTAATTACATCACTAATTAATTAATCCCCTTTTGGAATTAAATAAATAATTATTTAATTTACCCTCATCACATTTCCAACTATAATTAAATATTCATTTCGAATTATTTAATTATTCTATAATCTTTTCTCCAGTCAATTAAATATTTATTTATTTATTTTATTTAATCCCTGAATTTTAAATGTTGAATTAAATAAACTATTTAATTCATAGAAGGAATTATTCTTGGCATATTCCTCTATGATTAGATAATCGCTTAGTTATCTAATTAATCATTTGCCACTTAAGTCAAGATTTAATTAAGTCAGTTAGTTATCTCCTGATTTAACATCTGCTTATTTATGAAGAACGGACTTTCTGGTTCAATTAGTTAGTCTTATTCTTTTGTGTGCAAACTATTATTAATTAAATAACTTTATTTAATTCATTCATTCATCTGTGTGTTTGAACATAGCATTTCTTCTTTATATTTTACATGCAATCCTTATTCCTTTAATTTTTGAACAGTCTCGACTAAAGATTAAATTATTATTTAATTTAACCTCTATCAGTTATGCTTTTTCACTCGCGTTATTACTGACACTAAATCTCTATCACATAGCATTCATTAATATCAATCGTCAATCTATCTATTGAATCTAAGTCGATCATCCAAACCTTTGTCATTATTCCTCCTCCTAAAATCTTTATACTTTTAGGAAGCTTATTCAAGAATCTATGATATTTTTCTAAATCATTGTCACATAGGTCGCACTTGCATACTTAAGAAATCTGAGGGAAATTATTGTACAACTAAAAAATGGAGAATTGCAATCGAGGTTATTTATGGAATTATACAGATGTTTGGTGAGATCTTTTTGTTTATATATTCTTTTTAGTTTCCATTGTTCTTTTTTGTTATCGTAGATTAGATTAGTTTATGCTTTTATTAGCTTAATCTATTTTTTTTCCTGGTGTTACATCTACTATTCAGGATTCTAAGGACTTGGATAAATATTCAATAGATCAATTGTCGGGTTATCTCATAGCTTTTGAAATGAGAGAGTTTGACAAAGATGCTCCAAAGAAGGAAGTGGAATTTAAAGTTAGTAAGAAGGTAGAAGATGAAACAACCAATCAGTATATTGACTTTGATAAGGTAGAATTGAAATTTTTGAGAAGATTGAAGAAGTGAATTGGAAAATACAACTTGGTAAGTTACTTTTCATATGCTTCAATTGTGGGAGAGTCAATTTTTTTCCTCTAAATGTCCTTTTGAAGAATCAGAAGATAGCAAAAAAAGGGAGAAGTTCCAAAGGAGTCTCTATTCCAAGGAGAGTATTTGTTCCTCAAAAAATTGAGGATAATGATTTGAATGATGAAATACTATTCATGGACTTGAAATTTGATGACAAAAATGATATTAAAAAATGAAAGATTTTTGTACCTTGCAAGGTGACAAAGATAATGAAAAAAAAATGGTTGTGTGGACTACCTTTCATGTAAAGTAAAAATAAAATACTTTAGTGATTGAAAGTGGTTGCTCTAACCACATGACTGGTGACAAGGAGAGGTTCATCAACCTTAAGAAGTAGAATGGTGGAGCTTTCAAGTTTGGTGGTGATGAGTCATCACAAATTTATGGAAAGGGTGGTATAACCATTGATGAAAAGAACAAGACTAAGGATTTCCTCTATGTCAAAGGGTTGAAGCATGTAAGAATTGTCTATGAAGGTATCCACCCAAGATCTAGAGCCCTAATGGAAGGACAAGCATAAGAGAGATCGAGATAATTTGACAAGAGTAAACTATATTCTACCAATAATGCAAATATAAATAATGTATGTATCAATTTACGAATGTAGTAAAGACCCCTTGGTTATATAGCCAAGGTGAGAACATAGGAGGGCATAAGATTATGACAAGTTTCGTAATCTTATGACATTAGACAGCTATGAAAAGCTATCAAACCACCTAAAGTGGGAAAGTGATTATGTGATAACCACCACAAAAGGTGGAGAGGAATCACATGATGTGTCCACGAAAGGTGGAAATGATAAAGTGATAACATGATAAGTCCACCAAAGGTGGAAAATCTCCAACAACTCCTATGTGGTCCCTAAGTAAACTTAACTAAGGTGTAATGATGACCTAGGACAAGGTACAAAACAATTAATTACACCAACCACCCCCCTTAAGTACAACTTAGGGAGAATGTACACAAAAGGAGACAATGCAAGATGGGTCCCGACAACTAGGCCATGTTAGGTACCCATGTAAAAATACAATGCAATCTCTCATAAAGTGGAGAAAAGGAGAAAACCACGTGGGAAAAAACTCCCCCCCCAAAAGAGAGATGAAAACAAGAGAAAAAGCTCTCAAATGTATGAGAAGGATAAAACCCCTAGAAGAGGAAAACTCCCCCCCCATAAGAGAGAATGAAGAATTCAAGTGACCCCCTCAGATGAAACATCCCGCACCCCCAAGAGAGCTCACAAATGATGACAAGTACTCTTCGTGAAAGGTTTGGTGAAGATATTTGCAACCTACTCTGCAGTAGGACAATACTACAAATCAATTACTTTCTCCTGTATCAGCTCTCGAATGTAGTGCATATGAATCTCGATGTGTTTGGTCCTATGATGGTGAACCGGATTCTTCGAGATCTAGATGGCACTCTGATTGTCACAATGAATGACTGAAGGATGTGGAATAGTGAAGCCAAACTCACTGAGAATATTTTGAAGCCAAATAGCCTCAGTAACTGCATTAACAGCCCCTCGATACTCTGCCTCAGTCAAAGAAAGAGCAATAGCATGTTGATTCTTACTCTGCCAACAAATGGGGCCAAAACCAAGATGAAAGTTGTAGCCAGAAGTGGACTTGCGATCATCAATATCGCCAACCCAATCAGAATCTGTATATCCCACCAAGGTAAGTCATGTACCTACTACATAGTGAATCCCATGATGATGCGTACCCTGTATGTAATGCAAGATGCATTTGGCTGCTTTCCAATTAAGCTCATGTGGTTCATGCATAAAGCGTGAAACCATGCCAACTACAAAGCAGATATCAAGGCATGTGTGAGTCAAGTAGATGAGACTCCCAACAAGCTGATGATACAAAGTGGCATCAACAAGTGGAGTAGAACACTTAGCCTCAAGCTTGACTCCTGAAAGAAAAGGAGTCGGAGAAGGCTTACAATCAGCCTTGTGAAACCGAGATAGAAGATCGAGAGCATGCTTGGTCTGAGAGAGAGATATCCCAAAATTTGACTGTGTGATCTCAATCCCAAGAAAATAGTGCAAAAGGCCCAAGTCAGTCATAGAAAATCTATCCTGCAAAGCAGATTTGACACTGCCAATGATGGATGAGGTACTCCCTGTAATGATCAAGTCATCAACATAGAGAACAAGTAGCAAATGAGAGTCACCCTATTGCAAAATGTAGACATTTGGATTTGAATGACACCTCGTGAATCCTGCAGAGAGAAGAAAGGAATCCATCTTGGCATATCAAGCCCTAGGGGCCTGTTTGAGGCCATAGAGAGACTTCCTCAATCTGCAAACCAAAGAAGAATCTTGTATGAATCCCTGTGGATGCTCCATGTAAATCTCCTCATGAAGATCCCCATGAATAAATGCACTCTTCACATCCATCTGATGTACAACCCAACCATGAGCTGCAGAAATAGCAAGTGTCAAGCGAATGGAGTTCATCTTAGCAACAAGTGCAAAGGTCTCTGTGTAATCAACACCTGGAACTTGTGAGAAACCTTTTGCCATAATTTGAGCCTTGTATTTATCCACACTTCTATCCACTACATACTTGGTCCGATAGATCCACTTGCATCAAACATCTTTCTCCCCTTGGGGAGTGGAACTAAATCCCATGTGTTGTTCCTCATCAAGGAACTTTATTCTTCCTCCATTATTGAATCCCACTCTGGAACTCTTGATGCTTCCTTGAAGGACTGTGGATTGGAATCAGTAGCAATAAAATCATGTGGAAAATCTTGATGTTGTGACTGAGTCCTTTGAGTATCGGAAGGATCCCCAACAAGAGAACCTGCTCACTCAAGAGTTTGTCGAGTGAGGTCTAGTAGGAGATGAAGGATGAGGCTCCTCAACTGCAAGTGGAACCTGCAAAGGTGTGATCCTACGAGTCGGAGTTGAGGGATAATCATCATCTGAGTCACTATTGTCACTTTCCACTATGGAGGAAGGAAGAGGAGGATTAGAGGCTAAGCTAGGAGAGATTTCCTCATGAACACTCCTCTCAATGAATAGCTCATGTGTCTCTGGATCCAAAATTTTGTATGCCTTAACATCTTACGGATATCCAACAAATATGCAAGGCCTACTCTGAGGTTCCAATGCCTTGCATTTCTCTAGAGGTATGTGTGCCCAAGCTGGACAACCAAAAACTCTAAAGTGTCTCACAACTGGTTTTCTACCACACCAAGCCTCAAAAGGAGTCATACCCTTCAAAGCCTTATGGGGAACCCGATTTTGGATGTGAGTGGAAAAACTGATAGATTCTACCCAAAATTGAGGACCAAGAGAATGAGCATGAATCATGCAGCTAGCCATCTCCTTAAGGATTCTATTCTTCCTTTCTGCAACACCATTTTGTTGTGGTGTGTATGCAACTGAATGTTGAATATCAATCCCCTTAAGAGTACAAAATTCCTCAAGTCTATTGTTTACATATTCCCTTCCATTGTCTGTGCAGAGAATCTTGACTTGCTTCCCTGATTGCTTCTCAACATGAGCCTTGAAGGCTAGAAATCTGTTAAACACTTCACTCTTGTGAATAAGAAAATAGACCCATGTGAAGCGGGAGTAGTCATCAATGAAGGTGAGGACATAGCGGGCCTTGTTGAATGATGGCACTGAAAATGGACCTGCTACATCACTGTGAACCAATTGAAGAACTTCCAAAGCTCTCCAAGACTTCCCTTTTTCAAACTTCTCTTTTGGATGCTTACCCAAGGAACAACTTGAACAAACACCTTCTGAAAATCTGATTTGAGGGAGCCCTGCAACCATATCCTTTGAGCTAAGCTGTTGAAGATAGTGGTAATTGATATGTCCAAACCGCTCATACCATAACTTACTTTCTGAATTTGAATGAGTGAGCAATGTTGTAGAAGGAGACTTAGGAATGAAGTGGGAAAATGAGTAAAGCCATGTGTTGGGATTGGATTTTCCCACTGCAACCAAGGCATCATCCTTAAGTTCTTTGACAACAACTGAATCTGGTAGAAACTCAACTTTCTTGCCATCTCCAAAGTGAGTGATTTGGTAGATTGAAAGAAGATTGGTGCTCAAGTTAGGGACATAGAGAACATCCTCAAATGTTCCATCATCCATGACAACCGAACCTTTTCCTTCAACATCCACTTGAGTCTCATCACCTATGAATATGTGAGGTACCTTAGATGGCTCCAAAGAAGAAAATTGCTCCCTTGTAGAACCCATGTTATGAGTAGCACCCAATTCAAGTATCCATTTTTGTGAAGAACCTATAGTAGCCATAAAATCTTGCCCTTTTCCATTTGATTGTGAGGAAGTGGAAGGATATGAATCCTTCTTCTTCTAGGCAGATGGAAAATTGATGTTGTTCTTCTTGATGATGTTTGTCAACTCATCAATTTGCTTAGTATGGCAATGATGCTCAACATGACCAAATCTCTTGCAATATGAACTAGTTGGTCTCTCCTTCATGCTTGAATTTACCTTCTTAAGAGAAGGTGAAGAATTCCTTTGTTGTGGAGAGGATGATTGTGCTTTATCTTGTTGTATCTTTGGCTTAAACCACTTTTGCTTCTTATTGGAACCCTTTTCTTGAGTCCCTTGATTCCCTTGATTAGCCACCAAAGCTTTAGACTTTGAAGACTTGAGAGTCCCCATGCTTATCAATTTTGCTTGCTCTAACATCAACATTTCTATGAATGCATCAAATTATGGAAGAGTGAAAGAACTACCAACTGTGAAGCGATGGGTTTGGAAGCTAGAAACAAATGTTGCATATTCTGATGGAAGCTTTCCCAACAAATTGTAAACCAATTGTGCATCCTTTTTGTCAATTCCACAATCTGTAAGTTGTGCTCTTAACTCATTTGCTTTAGTGACATAGTCTTGGATTGTATCAAAATTCTTAGGATCTAACATTGTGATATCATTTTCAAGATGATAACCTCTAATCTCATCAACTTGGCCATACAATTGACCAAACTTTTCCCAAGCTTCTTTAATTGTTTTAAACTTTTCAATTTGAAAGATTAGATCTTTTGATACATATGTCCTCAATGTTCCAAGAGCCATAGTATTTTTAGTGAGCCAATCCAAATGAGCATTAGGATCATATGGTGCAACAATAGTTCCATCAATATAATGAGTTAATCCTTTTTCCATCAACTTACTCCAAGCATCAATTTTCTAAGAAGCATAGTTATGTGGAGTTAAAAAAGGAAACTTAGGAGAACCCATAGCAGCAAAGAGAACAAGAAAGAGAGAGGCACAATCACACAAGACACCCCCCCAAATTCACTCAATCAAAGAACCCCCCAAAAAAAAGATGATTTGGCACTTTATACTTAGTGCATTTACAATGGCCACTTGCAAGCCAAGAAAAGTGGGCTTCTGATTTTCATTTTTTTACAACAGCCTTAATTAGGCAACAATAGACTCAAATAATTGATGTAAAAGACCAAACTGAGATCTTGTCCTTACAAATGCCAAATAGGCCAAAAAAGACCAAGTGCTGAAAGTATAATTTCTAGTCACAATCACTAAAAAATGATAGCACCACTATGAAATTTAGGAAAAATCATGCACTTTCAAAAAAAGCGACACTTGAAAAGGAGTTTGTATAAGCCTGAACGGAGCCCTGGAAGTTGCAAAACCGGTGACAACTCAGCAACACCTATGAGAAACTAAATTTTCTGAAAAATCCATGCAGCAAAACCAGAAAATGATTACACCACCATGTAGAGCACAAAAAAATAGCCCAAATCAAAAAAACAATCTCCAAAAAATAAGTTTAAATGAGCAAGATATCTACATTTGAAAATGATCTGCAAAATCCAAACTGCAAATGGAGAGGGGTGAAAAAATTTCAAAGCAGTGCTGACGTGATGTTGACGTCAGAAAATCATGAGGTTAATCTTTTTGGCCCTTTGCTTGTCACTGTAGCTGGTAGGCTTGCCATAATATTTTGTCGGAATCTTCTCAAAGAAGCTGGTATATTCCTCACACCTGCCAGGAATTTTCTTGTTGCCAGAGGAATCTGGCGATAATTTGTCAGAATCTAATTTGCGACTGCTGGGAAGTATTTCTAGTTGCCTACCAGAAGATGGTGGGGGCAGTACAGGCCATTGGTCACCTACCACATGGGTAATCGTGTACCCTATGGGTACAGTCGTCATTTACATGGAATATTTGAAGCAGAGCCGAAAGCTTTTGTATACACGGAATATTCCTTGTGTTCTAGAATATGTTGTGCCCAGATATTTTTCCGTTGACCATTTGGTGGGAGTCTGTCAGTGGACAAATGGGACAGTGCCACTTGGTAGCCTGTGGTATGCGAAGGTATAGTACCCTATGTGGTACTATCTGCAGCGACTGTACAATCACCTTTTCCTTTTCTTTTTTTATGATAAACAAAAAATTTCTATTATTCAAAATGATTTTTTTATAAAAAAATCCAAATTTTTTTTCAAAATAAAA
This sequence comes from Sequoiadendron giganteum, assembly GCA_007115665.2. Lineage (NCBI taxonomy): Eukaryota > Viridiplantae > Streptophyta > Pinopsida > Cupressales > Cupressaceae > Sequoiadendron > Sequoiadendron giganteum. The sequence goes on from CM021106.1 coordinate 499,450,087, forward strand.
TTGTACCATCGCTCTGCAATTATGACGATTCGTACGACTGAGGAGGGCAAATTTTTACCAGATGGCTCCGAGCAAAGTTGTCCAATTTTGACAAATTGTCAGTCAATCTTAGGGTTTTTGGCCCTTCTGGACGCAATGGCAGTGTCCTTTTTGGCTGAAAATGCTTCGAGAATATGGCTAGCTCCTGGATCTGGCAATCACCTTCGATCTTCAAACACTTGTAGATTTGGCCTCCAATGTCCAACTGAGATGAACAAAAGGAAAATATGACTTTCTTGAACACTCCAGACGCAATGGTGAGCTCAAATCTGATGCAACAAGCTCCCAAAATGCACCTGCAATACAAAGCCAAAAATGGAAGCCCCCCAGAATTTGATATTTCTATGAAGAAAATGCAAGATTGCACTTAAGATCTCCCCAAAATGGAAATCCAAAGGCACTCCAATAGCTCTGATACCATGTAAGAATTGGATATGAAGGTAGCCACCCAAGATCTAGAGCCCTAATGGAACCACAAGCATAAGAGAGATAGAGACAATATGACAAGAGTAAATTGTATTCTGCCAATAATAAAAATAGAAATAATGTATGTATCAATGTACAAATGTAGTAGAGACCCCTTGGTTATTTAGCCAAGGTGAGAACATAGGAGGGCATAAGATTATGAAAAGTGTCGTAATCTTATGACATGAGACAACTATGAAAAGCTATCAATACACCTAAAGTGGGAAAGTGATTATGTGATAACCACCACAAAAGGTGGATCTACCACAAAAGGTGGAGAGGAATCACATGATGTGTCTACAAAAGGTGGAAATGATAAAGTGATAGCATGATAAGTCCACCAAAGGTGGAAAATCTCCAACAACTCCTATGTGGTCCCTAAGTAAACTTAACTAAGGTGTAATGATGACCTAGGACAAGGTACAAAACAATTAATTACACCAACAAAGCACAATCTCCTAAATGTTAGTCAGATGTGCAATAAAGGGTACAACCTTACATTTCATGTAAAATATTGTGAGATAAGGAAGGAAGGGTTTGGGAGATTAGTTGTAGAAGGTACTAGGATAAATGGAAATTCCTATAATCTTAAGGAGGCAAATGGAAGAATCTATTTATTGTCTCAATCCAGTGAGTTTTGGTTGTGGCACAAGAAAATGGGATACATCAATTTTGACAATATGGTGAAGATTATTTTTGCTCATGCATTGAGAGATATGCCCAAAATAACTAAGCTTGAAAACACATTATGCAAGGAGTGTCAAATGGGAAAGAAAACAAATACAAGTTTTAAGAGCAAGGAGTTCTCTACCACAATGCCATTGGAGTTGATTCACACTGACCTATGCAGACCTACAAGAACAAAAATTTGGCAAGGTGAAAGGAATTTCATGTTTGTTATTGATGATTACTCTAGAATGACTTGGGTTACATTTTTAAGAGAAAAATCAGAAGTTTTTGATAAGTTTAATATTTACAAATAAAAATTTAAGAATGAAATGGATGCTAAGATTAAGTGCTTACGATCAAATAGAAGAGGTGAATTCACTTCAAATGAATTTGAATTTTTTTGTGAAGGTCATGGTATTAGCAGACATATATTTTCTCCTAGGACCCCTCAATAGAATGGGGTAGTGGAGAGGAAGAATAGGACTATGCAAGAGATGGATAGGGCAATGATAAAAGATGCATATCTACTTGATATGTATTGGAATTCAACAACACTAAGACCCCTTATGAGCTATGGTATGGAAGGCCTCCCATTATTAGATATTTTAGGATCTTTGGCAGCAAATGTTACATCAAGGGAGATGAAGAAGACCTTGGAAAGTTTGATTCAAGGTATGATGAAGGGATCTTCCTTGGTTATGCAACCAAAATCAAGGCTTATAGATGTTACAACAAGAGTTTAGAAAATATGATTGAAAGAATAAATGTTAAGGCAAATGAATATTTATGTCAGATATCACAATAACTTGGGGTTTTTGGATCTGATATACCTCCTTGAATTGAAGAAGAAGAAGAGAAAGAAGGGAAGGAACAAGAATCAGAAAATTTTCCTAAGACTCCAACAAAGTATGTTTAGAAGAACCATTCAGTAGATCAAATCATTGGAGATAAGAATGAGGGTGTGTTGACTAGGAGAATACTTTCAAAAGAAATTTAACAAATGAATTATTGTTTACTATTAAAGGTAGAGCCCAAAAAAATTGTTGATTCTAGCAAAGATGAAGGTTGAATGAAGGAAATGGAAGAAGAATTGAATCAGATAGAAAAGAATCTAACATGGGAGTTGGTTCCCAGACCAACTGATAAGAATATTATAGGAACAAAGTGGGTGTTTTGAAACAAGCTGGATTAAGATGGTGAAATTGTGAGGAACAAAGATAGATTGGTATGTAAGGGTTATTTACAAGTTGCAGGTATTGATTTTGAGGAGACTTTTTCTCTGGTAGCCAGAATGGAGGAGATTAGGATGTTTCTTACTTTTTTTCTCACAATAATTTCAAGGTCTATCATATGGATGTCAATCCAGCCTTCTTGAATGGTGATTTAGAGGAAGAGGTCTATAGTGAGCAACTAGATGGTTTCCAACTATCAGAAGATTTGAACATGGTGTGCAGACTCAAGAAAGCTTTGTATGGACACAAGCAAGCTCCTAGAGATTGGTATGGTCAGTTGGATAAGTACTTCAACAAGGTTTCAAGAAAGGTACTGCAAATAGTAATCTTTACATTAAGGTAGAGGAAGACAAGATTTTAATAGTTATTGTGTATGTTGATGATATTATATTTGGTGGTGATGATAATATGTGTAAGAGTTTTGCAAAAGAGATGCAAAAATAGTTTGAGATGTCTATGATTGGTGAGTTGTCTTTCTTCCTTGGGCTTCAAATTGTTCAACTATATAATGGTATCTTTATTTCTCAGACTAAGTATGTTTGAGATATGTTGAATAATTTTGGCATGGAGGATTCCAAGCTAGTAAGTAATTATATGGTCATTGGTTATCACTTTAGCAAGTCTAATGAGTCACCCAAGGTCAATCAGACTCTTTATAGGTCTATGATTGGAGGTTTATTGTACTTGAATTCTTCTAGACCTGATATTATGTATGCAGTATGTTTGGTTGCCAAATATCAAGCTAATCTTAAGCAAACTCCTGAGAAGGAAATCAAAATAATATTCATAAATTTGAATGGAACTCCAAATTGTGCTTTGTGGTATAAGAAGGATGATGAATTTTCCTTTAGTGCTTATACTAATTTTGATTGTAGGATGTGTGGATGACCAGAGAAGCACCAGTGGAAGTGCATTTTCTTAGGAGACAAATTGGTCTCTTGGTTTTTAAAGAAGTAGGAATCAGTGTCCTTATCCATAGTGGAAGTTGAGTAAATTGTTGCACCCAGGTGCTTTGGATAAAGCAGAATTTGAATGACATAAAGGTGGTGTATAATGAACCCATTCCATTATGCAATAATACCAATGAAATAAGAATTTCCAAGAATCTAGTGATGCATTCAAGGATCAAACACATTTCTATCTGATATCATTTTCTAAGGGAAAAGGTTGCAGAACAAGAAGTCAAATTGGAGTATGTTCCTACTAAGGACCAGGCTGCAGACATCTTCACTAAGGTGCTTACAAAGGATATTTTTTAGTATCTCCAATAGAAGTTTGGGGTTATTGCCCCTCCTTTTTCTAAATAGATGCATAGATGGTGCATCTATCCAAGGGGAGAAATTCATGTCATACCCTTTTCTCCTGGATTCATGTGTGCTACCTCTCAAGGAGAGTAGGTAGTTGGTTGGTTGTTGCTAATAGGGGGGGCTTGTATAAGTGTCTAAAGAAGAAGTGCAATGGTTAAGAATGCAAATTATTTAGATGAATACCTTGGCCCTTTTTCCTTGATATCAAAGGGGGAGAATACATGCAAATGTGTGATTCCATCAATCCCAAAGGGGATATTGTTGCACATATGTTATCTATGTTTGGAATTATTTTTCATTAATGTTGACACTCAGTTTGGGCTAGCATTGATGTATGATGATGTAAATTTAGTTTGGGTTTTCATTGATGTATGATGATGTACACTCAGTTTGGGCAGTCATTAATGTATGATGATGTGCTAATACTGATGTTTTTAATGTTCATGGTTGGATGTCATTCCTTGTTTTATGACAATTTGTATTGAGTATGTTTATTGTCAGTAGACATGATATCATTATGATATATTAAGATGAGGATTAGAAGCATTAAGATGAGTGTTAGAATTAATGCTAAAGTTGGAGAATTTTTTTTTATGATCTCTAGTATGTTGTATGCTCTCTCTTATTTTTCATGAGGAAGTATGTGTTGCTACAAGGAATTTTTAGTCTTTGAATGTTGGTGAAAGGTTTTGTTACAATAAGTTGCTTTAAAGACTATTTGGGATAATACTTCATATTCCTCCACCTTTGAAGATATGGTCTTGCGATTTGGGATTCAGAGTTTATGTTATGTTGATGTTGCACTCCTATCTTTTTAGGTCACTAGTGTTTCCAAGGAGGTTTCTGATAATTGGAGTGGGTTGGTAGTTTTTGTTGCTTATCAAGACTAGTCTATAAAATGCTTTGTATTTCTTTGCATTGTTGTTTCTACTCCTATAGCTTGGTGGAAGTGTTTTTGATGTTTTTCCAATGTCTCAGTTCATCTTTTATATGATGAATTTTATTGCAAGTTGGATTTTAATCTCATGGTTGTGTATTATGTGCTTCTGGGATGAAGTATTATATTTTTTTTTTGGTTTTTGGTAGTTTTTTGTAGCATGAAAGTGTGAAATAATTATTTGGAAGTGTTTTTGTATGTTCATGGAATGTCCCTTTATGGTTCACACATCAATGGTTGGTCTCTTTGGTGACACATATTGTTTTAAGTTGGTTTTTTGGGTAATTTGTGGATGTATAGCCGACAAGGCTTGTTTTATTTCTTGAACTATGTGCTTGGAGGTCTACACCACCATTTGAAGTTGTGTTAAGTTAATTTTAGGTATTTCCCTATATTTTTGAGAATTGCATTGAGTAAATTCAATTGAACATGTATTTTTGGGCCAACTGGAAATGTGCTACATGTTTCCTTATTGTCGACTTAGTGTGTTGTGTGCTAGAATGTGTGATATTTGGGATCACATTAGAATATGTAATAAACTATTTTTGGTACTCTTTATCTTCTATATAGAACTTCCTTGATCATAATTATGTTTTTGGGCCAACTTGTTGAGATTATTTGTATTATGTTCTAGCCGACCTAATTGATATTTTTGGATCTTGTGAAGGATATAAATGGAAGAAAAAATTAGTTGCAAGTTGAGTGAGAGTGTGGTGGTTTGCAAGTGTGGAATGATGTAGTAATTTGTAGAAAAGAAAATTCAGATTCACTTCAATTCCCTAGTCAACAGAGTGTATTGTTGACATATATTGTAATTCTAAATCTGCATGTATCCTATTATCATACAATGAGTCTCTTCAGCAAGTCCTTATATCTTACCCTTAGGTTCTACGCCTCATCCTGCAACTCCTTTGTATCTTACCCTAATATTGTGCACCAGCTTGCAAGTCCTTCAGGGAGTAATGTGCTTCCTTAGGCAGTGAACCTTAAAACAAAATTGTAATTATGTTAGTGAGCTTCATATATTGTGATATTTCTCACCATGGTTTTTCCCTTCTTAGGTTTTCCATGTATATCCTTTGTTATCTTGTGCATGTGTTTTCATTGCTTTATCTTTTCATTTTTTTGATTTGATTAATTGTTTTTGATTATTCAAGGGTTGATGATCTTGATAAAAGTCTGAATTTTTATTGTGTTGAAGGTTCTAAAGTTTATGTAGATTCTGATTCAACCCCCCTCTTAGTAGCTAGGTTTGTTCAACAACAAAAAATCTCAAAAATGGAGAAGGGGTTCATTGAATCCACACTTTGATACCATGTTATATTTTGAAAAATATGAGATAAAGGACCAAACAATGAACAAAACACCTTCCATACAAGAGCTCTACAAAACAAATATTTTCTATATTCGTCAACAAGAAAATACTTACAAATTGAATAATATAGAGAGAGAGTGCTTTATAAGAGAACCCTAAATAATAAATGGATTAGGTCATGACAAGTGTCATCATCCTATGTGATGAGACAAAAGATCTAATAATAGCTCATTAATAGAAAAAGAAAAAAAGTGCACTCCTAAATTTAGCTTAAGTGCATGAGAATAAATAAAGTAGAATAATAATTAATTAAAGATTAATTAATTATTATCTAATACATGATTAATCTAACAAAAAGGAGGTTTAATTTTTGGAAAAAACCTAAAAAGGGATGGATCAAATTAAACTTGGATAGTACTACAAAAGGCAACCTTGGTCATGCGAAAACAAGATGGATTCTAAGAGATGAAAATGGTGATATGGTCGAATGCTATATATATTCAATAGGCAAGAAAAATAACAATGAACTAGAAATTATATTAGTTTGATGGGGCATAAAAGGGGCTCTATTTAACATCATCCAAAAGCTTCAAATTGGAGGAGACACAAAAGTGGTCATCAATTTAATCAATGGTGAAGTTGAACCTTCATGGAGATTAAAAGACTATGTGGTAAAAGTGAGAAAAGATATTGAAAATTTTGAAAAGATGACCATAAACCACATTAATAGAGAAGGGAACAAGATGGTCAATGTTGTTGCAAATCTAGGGATGAGGGTTACTAAATAGAGTTGTTGGATAGCTTTTAAACAACTCCAAATCTCAATTCAAATTGAATTCAAAAATGACAAGCAAGATTAGGGTTAAGGAAAGTTTGATCATAAAAAATATGAATCACATAATGGTTATTATGGCTCAAACCTTGAAGATGGAATAAAGTAGTGCAAGTACTAGAAAGATAATAATTTTTAGCTAAAAATAACCTTAAAAACATCAAGACTTCTAAGAAGGACAATAAGGAGACATATTTGGAAGTGTGGAATGAAAATTTGAACCCACTCTTTGATGAATAGAATACTCTTATAATTCTCCATAAACACAAGACTACTTTGTAAGTTCTTTCTTTAGTTTTTTGGCTTCTTTTTTTGTGTTTTATTTAATAGACCTTAAGTTGGTTGTATTGATGCAACTTATAGTTGATGTTTTTATGTCAAACTTTGGATTTTAGGATATTATGTGAACCCTATATGATTGGGAACCTTTTCCTACCTTAATATATCAAAAAAATATTACAATAAAATCTAGGCAAGGAACCTTCAAAAGGGATAACACCAACACTTAGATCATGAGTAATTGACATCATAATAATACTTACAAAATGCACTATGCAAACTCCATCCCAAGAACCTAATTAATAGAGACATGAAACCAAAAAAGTGGAATCACAAAACCATGAGATAATACCACCCAAAATAAGTACCCAAGTCCCCTATTTGAATTCTAAGACCTAAATTCCAAGAAGAAGATTCATGCTAAATATATAATATTATTTACATCCATTGCAACATTTCATAGTTATCTTCCTAACTTGGGCACTCCAATTTTTCTTATTCGAACCCTTCAAATATATTTTATAATATTCATAATGACATTTTGTATATTATAAAACTCTCTTTAAACATGTTTAACTCTGTCTTACAACTATCTTAAATGAAGACTTTTTGGTATCAAAACTACCTAATTTTTCAAAAATTAAATAAGAATATATCATTCAAAATGAATTTCTAAATATATAATAAATAACATCATTATGAGTGATTAATCACCCAAAAAAATAATAATACCATACTTCAATATTTCATTTCATTTCATTACCAAAATTAAAATACATTGATTTCAAACTATCAAAACAATTTTAAGAAACCATAAATACACTATATATAATTTTTTTACAAATTCCATAAATATATTTACATTTTTATTCAAGTACAATATGCAATAATAAATATACATTTGAAGAATCAATGTCTCAATGTATAATGTATAATGTATAATGTACCTTTGAGTAACAATTCTCTAGTATTTTGAGTTGTTGAGTAGACAAAGACCATCACCTAGGTGCTTTACCTCCAACCATAAACCGATGGTCCTCTACACACCTTCCTACTAGAAGTGTCCCTAAAAATTTTACGGTAGTAGATAAAAATGGATTTACAATCATACCATTCCATCCAAGAATGTAGTGTGTGTTAATGACTTTATTTCTTGCAACTTGTCACACTTAGATACCCTCTAACTAAGTATGACATCTAGTTAATATTCAAACTATCAAATTTCGTGTATCGACAATACATATAGCTTATGCATAAATGTGGCTAGTAATTTTAAAGCATAATCACATCCTAAAAATTATTTGTGTTCATGTTTCCACCACTCCTATCTCAACTTGACTTGACATAATAAAGACAAGAATCCTCAAAATTACACAAAGATTCTACAACTTGAGTGATGATAATCTATTGACAACAAAATAAATACTTAACATAGAATTAAACCATTTTAAAGATAAAACATATTTCAACTCAAATAATTGAAGTCCTTTTTTCAATTCAATAAAAATACAATGTGATTCTAATTGGAGAATAATCGAAGAGCCCGGATGGCTGGTGCAATCTGCAGCTCGAGCTAGGGCACCCGTGCCCTAGCTCTGTTTTGCTTCCTCTGTGCGTTCATGGTGGGGGGCGTTGTTGTTCTCTGAAGGGGTTGGGATAACTTTTTTTCTTCCTGCTTGCTAGCTTCTCCCCTGGGCACTGTGTAGAGTGTGTGGGGTGTGGTTGGCAGCCCACCTTTTCCTTGCTTGGCTCTCATTGCTTTGTGGGTGTTGGGCAGTTCGGTTGTTGTTTGTGTTGTGTGGGATACGGGCCTTGTTTCTTCTGCAATCCGCATGGGGTCCTTTGGCCCAAGGGTTTTCTCTTTGGGGATTGTTTGTGTGGGTCAGCGTTCGGTGGCTTCGGGCTTGGAGGGTCTGGGCTTGCATGCCCTTCATGGAGTAGTTTTTGCAACTATGTCTAGTGGGGAATCATCCGGAGCTAGTCCCAAGATGGATTTCTGCTCTGTGTTTGGTTCAAAGCCTCTGGCACAGGATGTGAAGATAATTGATAATAATTTATTTTCTTCAGAGCAAGATATGTTTGGTTTGGGTTCGGTTGGGGGATCTCGGATCACGAAGATTAATGGGTGTTTGGAGAGATGCAAGGAGAGGCCAAAATTGGTTATTCCAATGGAGATGTTGGCTGATGATATAGAATACTACTTGAAACATTCATTTTATTGCAAGTTTATGGGTTTGAGAGTCTCGCTGCAATTTTTGGAATCCTGGGCTCAGAGGACATGGCTGCCAATAGGAGAGATGGAGATTAGGCTCCTGGCGAACAACTATTTTATGGTTTCCTTTGATTGCATGGCTGATCGGAATAGGATTTTTGAAGGGGGTCCTTATTTTTATAACCAGGTGGGTCTCTTTATAAAGCCATGGCATGCAGGTTTTAATCCAACCGAGGAACTTCTGAATCGAGCTCCAGTGTGGGTTAGGTTGCCATGGTTTCCACTGGAATGTTGGTGGGAGGATGTTCTACAGTTGGTGGCTTTAATGCTCAGTAAGCCTGCCGGTACATCGCAGCAAACACAATTCAAAAAGGTAATGACTTTTTCTCGTATATGTGTGGAAATTGATTTAAGCAAGCCATTGCTAGATTCTGTGGAAGTTTGTGCAGGTTCCTATACTTGGATTCAGCAATTAGACTATGATACCCTGCCCTTTCATTTCCGATTTTGTCATGAATATGGACACTTGCAACACAGGTGCCCTAGGGCTAAGCCAGTGATGCAACAACCCTCTATGCTTCACTGCAACCCACCTAGGGTTGACAAGGGGAAGGAGCCTATTCCCGGTGATGGTGACGGTGAGGATGGATTTGTCCATGTCAAGGCTCGAAATAGGAATAGGGGACAGAAGAGGACTTTCAAGGAAAGGCAGGATGATGATACTTTTAACAGGTTTCAAGTGTTGGATGATCTCAGTCAGCAAGAAGTGAACCCGGGTTTGATTAATTTGGATCAGGGGACTTTGGGTGTTGGAAAGGATGGACCTTCTCTTGAGGATATGCAGGTTCTACAAGATGTGGGGGCTGGGCAGATGGATACTAATCAACCTTCGCTTGCTCAAGCAAGATCAGATGATATTGTTAGGGTAACAAAGTTTGGAAGTGGGGGATCCCCTAGGTCATTAAAGGAAGGTTTGGATATGGGGAAGAGCTCTCTCTCCTCTTCTCGCTTGGGTATTTAGCAAAAGGATCCAAAGAAGGGTGTGAATGAAAAATCCTCAAAGCTAGGTCAGAAGAAAGACTTGGAAAAGATAAAGATTTTTGGGGAGACTCTGGTGGAATCAGGGGCAGTCAAAACCCTTGATTCTCATTTCTCTTACCCATCAAAATGATTGTTCTCTCATGGAATGTTAGGGGCTTGAATAGTAGCCCTAGACAAAAAGTTGTTCGAGATTTGGTCAAAAGTAAATCTCCTGATATCCTCTTTTTACAGGAGACTAAATTATTGGTGGAGAGTATGATGGGTATATTACCTAAGTTGTGGAGAAGTGGTGAATGCCAATGTATTGGGGCCCTTGGCTCCTCTGGGGGGGTGGCTTGTTTATGGAACCCTCGAAAGGTTGGTCCCATATGGTGGACGACCTCTAAATCATCCATCTCCTTTGTGGCCTCTAGCTTTGAGATGGGATAAAAGGTCTTATTCTCGAATGTCTATACTCCTATTGAGCTTCTGGGTAAGCAACTTCTTTGGTCCCATCTTAGTTTTGTTCGTAGTCTGGTTCCTTATCACCCATGGATTTTGGCTAGAGACTTCAATGCCATTGTTGAGTTATCGGAAAAATGGGGTGGAACAACAAGGTTGGAGTCTTCTACTATGCTGCTTCAGGATAGTATCTCATCCTTAAATCTTTATGATATGAAACCTAGTAATGGGTGTTTTACATGGAACAATAGAAGGATTGGAAAGAATTGTGTTGCTGAGAGGTTGGGCCGCTTCTTAGTTTCTTGCTACTGGGTTGGAGGTGTTTGGTCCTCTTGTTCTGAGATTCTTGACTGGAGGGATTCTGATCATTGGCCTATTATGCTTAGTATAGTATCGGCTGGTAAGCCTAGGACTTTTTCATTCAAGTTCCAATTGATGTGGTTAAGGGAAGCTACTCTCTTTGACCATGTTGCTGATTGGTGGAGGACTGAGAGACTTGCTTTTGGTATGGCTATGTACATCTTTGCTAAGCTTCTTCAGTATGTTAAGTATCAGCTTAAGAAGTGGAACCGCCAGTGTTTTGGTAATATCTTTCAGGATAAGGATGTGGCTCAGTCTAAGCTAAATAAAATTACGAGAGTGATTCGAGAGAAGGGAGTTACAGAGGAGCTTTTGAGAGAGGAGGCTAGGGCTTTAAAAGTGGTTGAGGAATGTGAATTGCGAGAAGAGATCTACTGGAAGCAAAAGGCTAGAGTGGAATGGTTGCAAGCTGGAGATAAAAACAGTGCCTTTTTCTTTAATTATGTGAAGGACGGGAGACATGGTAATTCCATTTCTGTTATTGTGAATGATAGGGGGGATCGTCTTTCCTCTTTTCTGGAAATCTCTACCGAGGCGTCACAGTATTTTGCTTCTTTATTCAGGGAAGAGCTGCTTGGTGGCTCTGAGGAGGAAGCTCAGGTTCTTTAATGCATCCCCCAATTAGTGTCCGGGGAGATGAATGAACAGTTGATGGGTGAGATCTCTTTGGAGGAATTCAAAGGGATTGTGATCCAGATGAAGAAAGGAAAATCTCCCGGACCCGATGGTTTCCTGGTTGAATTTTTTCAAGAGTTTTGGGATATCATAAAGTTGGATCTTCTTGCGGTTGTGCATGAATCCTAGAGGAATAAGCAAATGTTGTGTGCTATGAATGCCACCTTCCTCACCCTTATCCCCAAATGTGAGGGGGCTGATAGGTTAACTCAGTATCGGCCTATTTCTCTTTGCAATGTGGTTTATAAAATTATTTCAAAATTGATCGCTGAAAGGTTGAAGAAGTGGCTTAAAAGGCTGATTTCGGAGGAGCAGAGCGGTTTTGTGGAGGGGCGCCAAATCCTAGATGGGGTTTTTATAGCTATGGAGACTATCCACTCAATGGCTAGATCCCATGAGAAGGCTATGTTTATTAAGTTGGATATGGCCAAGGCTTATGACAGGGTAAGATGGTCTTTTATGAGGAAGGTTTTGGCGGCTTTTGGATTTTGCGAGGAGTGGATTCAATGGGTCATGAGTTGTGTCACTTCTATCTCCTTTTCAGTGTTGATAAATGGTAGCCACTCTGGGATTTTTAATGCTTCTAGGGCTTTGCGTCAAGGGGATCCGCTCTCCCCATACTTATTTTTGCTTCTTGTTGAAGGGCTTGGCCGCTTGATGAGAAGAAGGGTTGAGATGGGACTCATTCAGGGTTGGCAGTGGGGAGGAGGTTTTCCCCCATAGACTCACTTGCAATTTGTTGATGATACTGATTTGATGGGGATTGCTTCTATTAGGGAAGCTACTAGTTTGAGGCAGGTGTTGGATGTTTATCTTAAAGCTTAGAGGCAGTTGATTAATGAAGATAAATCCTCCATCTTCTTTTTCAATACTTCGGTTCCTATTCAGAGAAGGATTGCGAATATTTTGAGGTTTCAGATAGGAGATCTTCCTTTGACTTATCTAGGCATTCCTATATATGTTGGCAGACTCCCCAAAGGTTCTTGGTAGGGTATTATTGATAAATTTTGGGTGAAAGTTAACCATTGGACACATAGATGGTTATCTTTTGCTGGAAGAGTTCAACTTCTCAAGTCGGTGGTGCAAGCCCTCCCAACTTATAGATGCATTTTGCAGGTGGCTTCGATGGGCTTTCTGAAGGAGATAGAAGCTCTAGAAAGATAATTTTTATGGGCTGGAAGTTTGACTTCTTCCAAGTGGAGCCTTGTCAGGAGGGATGTTGTGTGTAGCCCCAAGCAGTATGGCAGTCTTGGTCTTCGTCAATCAGCTCTGATGGGGATGGCGGTGGCTGCTAAGTTGTATTGGAGATGGTGTGTGGAGGAGGACCAAAGTTGGTCCAGGATCTTAGCCCATAAGTATTTCCTGGGAATCCCTCATCAGGATCTCCCTAGGTACACTTTAGAGGGGAAGGGTTCAGTGATTTGGTCTACTCTGCAGAAGGGTGCCAAGCTTATCAAGGATGGTTTATTTTGGATTTGTAGAGGAGGCTCGGATGCCCTTTTTTGGTCAGACTCCTAGGATGGCCAACCTCCCCTTATCTCTAAGTTCCCTAACTTGGTTCCTTTGAGTCAGAGATTTCTAGCGGCTGGATGGGCTAGGGTTAGGGACTTCAAATCTCTCTCTTTTAGGGGCCAGTTGGAGGTGGCTCAGTAGAAGGACCCCTCTGAATGGCTAGATTTTGGGCTAGTTGATAGGAGCACAAAGCTTCAGAACATCCTTCATAGAAGGTTTTGTAGTTCTCTTCCAAGAGAAGATATCCTTGCATAGAACCATAGCGCTAAGGGGGTTTTTTATGTCGCCTCTAGCTATCAAGTTCTTTTGACTCAGAAGTTGGATGGCGTGGAGGTACATTGGTGGAAAAAAGTGTGGAACAAGCTCTCCTAGCCAAAATGCAACTGCTTTGTGTGGAATTTGGCTTGGAAGAGGTGCTTAATCGAGGATAACATCCATAAACGTGGATTTTTAGGGCCTTCTATGTGTGTTTTATGTAGAAACGAGGAGGAGGACTCTTCACACCTATTTTTTCGATGCCCTTTTGTTTCTTAGCTTTGGCATTATTGGTGGGGAGTCTGGAAGAGGCCCTGTGTTCATGCCTCTTCTCTGATTGAGTTCTGGGATAGTATGGGTAGACCTCCCTCGATGGCTTCTTTTTGCAGGATGTTTGGTATGTTGGCCCCACTTTTCTTCTTTGGCAAATTTGGCTAGAGCGGAATCGTAGGATCTTCCAGGGGGAGATGTTGATGTTTCAGCAAGTGTGGTGGCGTATGTTGGGTATGATTCAGGATCGATTGCTACTAAAAGTGAGATGGTCTTCCCTCTAGAGAAAAGTGATGTTGAGGTTGTGGAAAGAATAGGGCTTCAAGATATGTCTTCTTCTTTTATTGGTAGCAGATTTCACAGGCACGGAAAGCAAAGAATTCAGCGGATGGGTAGGTGGTTACCGCCTCCGAATGGGGTCCTGAAAATCAATAATGATGGCTCTTCTAGGGGCAATCATGGGCCTGCTGGGATCTACGGAATTGGTAGAGATTTTTCGAGATCGGTTATCTTTCTTTTTTCGGTGCATGAAGGGACACAAACTATTAATTATATGGAAGGTTTGGCTATTCTTTATGCTATGGAGAAGGCTCTTTCTCTCGGATGGAGAAAGGCTATTTGTGAAGCAGACTCTCAGATTCTAATTAATTTGGTGAATGACCGAAAGGTGAATGGTATTAACTAGAAGCTAGTGGGGGTGGTTCAACGGATTCTTCAGATTAGTTCTATGATGGAGGATGTGTCCTTTGTTCATATCCCACGGGAGTGGAATCGGGTTGCTGACTACTTGGATAGGTGAGCCTCTGAGCATGTGGATGGTTGGAAGGTTGAGGATTGGAGACAGGTTTCTCCTGAGATTTGTCAAGATTTGGACCGATTACTGGAGGAAGACAGGAGTTTGTAGCTGGTTGGCTGCTTCTGTTTCTTTTTTTTTGGGGTTGTATCTGGATGGGTTCCAGGGTTGTTCTTTGATTTTTGGGTTGTACCTAGATGGGTGCCGGGGTTTTGGCTCTTGACCTTGGATGTAATGCTGTGTTCTGAATTTCAATAAAGTTTTTACCCCTCTTTTTTCAAAAAATAAAAATACAATGTAATTCCCCACAAAGAACCCACAAGACATTAACTTAGAAAAACACAATTTTTTTATCAACATTAACACAACACATGATGAACGATTTTATAAAGAACAAGACCTACTAAAAATACATCATTGTTTCCTAAGGAATGTGGCACCAATGGAAGTCTGGAACACTAAACCAACAACACTATTTTCTAAGAGGTGCAAACATGAACATGGGCCTCTAACATAAGGGTTAAGCCCCTACAAGACTTGAAAAACCTATGAGAAACAAGCATCCTAACACAATATGTAACAATGGAATGATTTCATAAAAAATCATAATTTATAATGTATAAGTTGGCATAACACCTCAAAAATGACACTTATCAGCATGATAGAAAATTT
Organism: Sequoiadendron giganteum; assembly: GCA_007115665.2. Taxonomy (NCBI): domain Eukaryota; kingdom Viridiplantae; phylum Streptophyta; class Pinopsida; order Cupressales; family Cupressaceae; genus Sequoiadendron; species Sequoiadendron giganteum. Next base: position 499,465,393 of record CM021106.1, read on the forward strand.
AGGGGATTCACAAGACTATGGGAAACAACTTCCTTTCACAATTTTTCCCAAAAATGTTTAGAAAAATTATTTTATGATGTATAAAGAGACAATAGCACCTAAAAGGAATCCAACACCCTAGAAGGACTCCAGCACCCAAGCACATATGTCTGAGACTGGCATAGGTGTCCTACTTTGGCATAAATTTTCAAGATAGGTATTGTAGTCCTCCCTAGGACTCTATTCCTAAGTCTATCTTTAGAATCTTGGTCAATGAGAAAAGCCAACCTATGGTTTGGTCCCCACAACATTTCAAACACTCAAGAACTACTTAGGAAAGAATACAATGAAAGGTAAACATGAAAACTAGGAAATTTTTAAAAACTCCATTAGTGAGACCTTAAATTTTTAAATTTTTTGATTTCAAAATTTTCAAAAAAAAAATTGTTTGACTCTAAATATGAACAAACTAATTTATGAATTAAAATTCAATTTTTTTGGCATTTGAAAAAAATTGGGCATTATGAGGGCACAAATTGGAAAAATGAACATTTTAAATTTTAAATTTAAACCTACTATGTTTGCATGAATTGGAAGCTATTGGGGAAATCATATGCTCCCTTAAGGGTGAGCATTGGTACCTAATTGAAGAAACAAAACAAAAAGAGAAGATAGGAGAGAATTACCTCCACACCCAAACAATGGAAAACTTGTAATCTTTCACATTGTCAAGAAGTATACATCATGCACACACCAACACAATCCTTTTCCTATCCAAAAAAATCCCTCTTCAGTTCAAATCCACACAATTTTATGAATTTTCCATGAAGGGAGTTTTGAGAGAATTTTCTTCCAAATGAGAATAATACCAAAAAATAAGCCTTTTCCTTTTGTTTTATTTTTTCCTGATTCCTTTTTTTTTTGTTTATTTTCACTTTAATTATATTTCCTAATTATTTCTCTACCAAATTAATTTTGTTTACACATTTTAAATATGATTAAATCAAATATGCACTTCAATCTAATAAGATGTTCCCAACCTAATTAACTTACCCTTAATTTTCCCAATTTCATGGAAATAAAACATGATTTGATACTTGAACGCAATATTTTAACTCGTCAAAAATTATTTACAACCAATAAGGAATTTAATCCATCATTTAAATCATTCATGTACTATTATTTCACAACAATAATGGATTTCAAAATCACCTTTGATAAACCTTTGATCATATTCTTTCCAATGGGTGACTGAAAACCTAGAATGTATTAAGTACAAATTTTGACCTCCTCGCCTCCAACTTTAGAACTTACTTTATGATTCAGGAGGCCTTTAATGGTGAAACCTTCCCAATTGATGGTGAGAACCTTCTTGACCTTGCCAACGACATTGTATGGTGTGATGGCTCCAAAACTGAAAATGTGAAAGCAAAGGCAATCTATAATGAACTTCTTGACAACAGCTCTATTCTTAACCATGTGAATTCTTTTTGGAGTCTAACCCTAGATATCAAAGATTGGCAAAAATATTTAAATTTGGTTTGGAATAACTCCATGGAGCCTAAAAAGGCTTGTTTCAGGTGGCTTGTTGTTTTGCAAAAAATTCCAATTAAATCTAACTCTGGTGATATTGAAATTTGCAACATCTATAGGGTTCTAGAATCTTGTAAACATATCCTTTTTGAATGATTTTATGCTCAAGAAATCTGGAGGTTATTTTTTCACAATCTAAATGTTTGGAATATTAATGGTAAAATTCTTTTCAAAGAAAATTTTCTCAATTTTAAGATCAATAAAGATTGTAAATTACTCTAGTATTAGCTAACTAATGAAATTATGTGGCATATTTGGAAAGTGAGAAATAAAAATAAGTTCATGGGTATGAAGAGGGAACTTACTAGTTTCACAAAAAACTCACTTTCTTCAATGTTTCTATGCAAGTATCGATTCAACTAGAGATCTCACTAGTCAAATTTATGTGCCTCATAAGGGAAGTGTTGATGGTGAAAATGACACAAACAACATTAAAACAGAATATTTCTACTCTATTTCTCCTGAAAAAGAAAGACAACATATAGTAACCTAACTCCCAAGGTCCTGGTAGTTGGTTATCAATTGTCTAGTGTCACTCAATCGGTTCATGCAACTGTAATGTTTAGGGGGCCTGTGTTGGTAACAAAAGATTCAAGCAATGACTCATTTTATCAAAATCATTCTCGTAAATAAAGGGGGTTTCAAACAAAAGAAAAGGATAGATCAAAGGGGTAAACCAGTAAGTATGAATCAAATTTATCTAGCATCTGGACATATACCTTCAACAATGAATGTTTTCTGACAGATCACAAAACCAAAGCATGACACAATTTATAGAATAAACTATATGATTGCATGAATCTAAGGTGCTTAATTTAATACCACTATTTGCATATCACAACTATCCCCAAGATTTCAAAACACACATCCATTCATTTCCAAGGTCATAGATCAACAGACTTTAATAATTTCAATTCAATGGTAATCCAACAAGATAATCCTTAAATATGGTTTCTTCTAATAACTTTCGTCACATAAGAAACTAGCATGCTTCAGCACAATCACGAGCATTCAGATAGATTATAACTTATCAGCCTAACCAAGAAAAACAACTCAATTCTAACACCATATTGTGAGAAAACCTGTAATTTTATTAACTGTAAAGTATCTAATAACAACGTATCTCAGTAATCACTACAAAATTCTATCTCCTAATATTAGGTAAGCCAATTCTATTCTCAATTAGCCGACCTCTTACAATATGATACCCACAGGGTATTTATAGATATACAAAATTCAAACTCCACTTCTATTTTAAGTCATCCACCCTTTTAGGAACAAAAAATTTCTTGGAAACTCAGGTCGATTTGATCTTGAGTTATTACATTAGACGCTTAGTTTAGACTGAAGAATAGAAAAACAAAAGAGAAACATGCCATGTGTCTCACAAATGTCAGTATTGCATGCAATATGCAAAGAAGAAGAAAACCATGCATGCAGGATATTTATGCATGTGAAGCTGGATCTGCAATGAACTCATCATAACTGGTGAAGACTTTCTATAATGTATCTATTTCTGGCCCGTCAATCCAGCTATCTTCAAAATTAATTCGATCCAATTCTACTGCAGCAAACTCTCTCATACCTTTTATCTTTGTCAACTCTCTTCTAGCAGTTTTTATTTCTTCTTTGACATCCATTAGTCGATCTATCATAAAATCTTGGCCATCATCTCCTTTATGCATGAGTCCTCTAAATATTTCATCCCATTTCTCTTTTATCTGATCCAAAGGCATGCCTTCTTTTGTTAACATATTTACATCTACAATGATAGCAATAACTGCTTCCAGCTCCTCCAATTGCTCAGTCAAATTATTAACAGCCTCTTGAACATCCTTATGTTTACACAAGAAATCTATTCTAAAACGGAGTATACGAGAGGTTTTTCCAACAAAATCTTTATTCTCCTCCTCAAGTATTGACTGTTCAAGAAGAGTAGTCAAAGGTAATGTATTAACCTTTTCCAATTTTTGACTATACTCTTTATACTCCTCTTCTTGTTTCTCTGATGCTTCAATATACTGCTGCATTTGTTTTATCAACTCTTCAATGCCTTTGTAGGCTCCAAAACCCTCAACCAAAACTTTACGTACCTCCTGATTCAACTTGTCTACCCATTTATCTACCATCTCCGCTTTACCTCTTACCTGAACCAAATCATCTACCTCCTTTTTTCTTAACAAAATAGGAGTCTCAATAGCCATTACCTATTGTGATCTCGGAGAGGAGACACTTCTCAAAAATGAATGTAATTGATCCAACTGAGCCTTAAGCTCATCCTTCTTTTGTTTATCCTTTATCATTCTTGACTTGGTTATTCAAGCCACCACATCAATTAAGTTCATCTATTGATTCCTAGTGGACCTTCCCAAGTTGATAGTACTCAACTGATAATCCATTAGCTGCATGTCCCCTACCTCCTTTTCTATCATTGGCATAGCACATTCAGCAACAATTTCTCCTTTGTCTGTGAGTCTAGTAGAATGTAGAATTTTGGCCTTATTTTTAGGCCTCTCTTGTTCAATCTCCTTCATCATATCCTCCCAATTAAGAGATTTTGAAGTTGTTACTGTTCTTTTCTGCAGATCCAATTTTAGCCAAGTGGGATCACTTGGAGCAGTAGTCATCATAGAGGAAGAGGAAGCAATGGTAGAAGGTTATTGCATATTTACCTGGGGTTGAGAATCACCCTTTGCTTTCTCTTGTTGTTCTTGCACCACATGCATCTGCACAAGATTTTTCAGCTTCTTCCCTATCTTTTTGTTCTTGTATCTTCTTATCTTCCTCTTCTTTCTTCAACTTCTCTTCCTCCAATCGATCTCTCTCCACTTTTTCTCTTTCCAATCTTTCTTTTTCTAATTTTTCTTCCTCTAGAGATTCCTTTTCCAATTTCTCTTTCTCTAAAGCCTCTAGTCTTTCTCTCTCGATCCTTTCTGCCTCCAAAGCCTTAATCTTTTCTACCTTTGCTTCTTCTTCCTATTGTTTCTTAACCAGCTCCTCGGCCTCTCTTTCCTTTTGTAATTGTCCTGCTTTTCCTTCCTTTTGGCGAGCTTCCTTAGCAATTTTTAACTTGGCAACCAAGATTTCTTTCTCCCTCTGGTTTCTTGCCTTTTCTTCTTCAAGGTCATGAATCTTTTGTATTAGTTCCAACTTGTCATTCTCTTCTTTAACCTTGAGTTCATATTCTTGTTCCCTTTTTTGTCTCTCTACTTCATCAGTTGTTGCCTTAGCTTCAATTTGTTTGTTTTTTAATTGTTGCTAGTGCTGTATAGCATCAGCTTGTGCCTTTGCAGCAATTTCCTTTTGTTTCTCTAAGGTTGCAGCCCTTGCATCAAAATCCTTTTTTTGCTTCTTCAAAAAACGTCCATTGATCTTCTTGTGTCAAAACCTAATCAGTATCCCCTTCTAGAGGCATATTTTCTTGCATATCTTTTTCAGACTCGGCCTTATCTGAATCTGTTCCAACAATATGAACCTCTACCCCTTTTCCCTTCATGGATTCAGCTATGTCATAAAGAGTTTCCCTTTCCACCTCTTTACTGCGCTGCTTTGCTACTGGGACTTGAGTGGAATATTCTCCTAAGGTTGATGTTGAAACAACTGATGCAATTTGAGCCTCTTCTTCTTGTGCTTCCTCTTCATCCCCTGTTGCTTCAAGTTCTATCTCTTCGATGTCTAGGGGAAAGAACTCCAAAGGCTCTTTAGGAGGTGTCTTCCTTTTGATCCTCTTGTATCCCTTACCCTTTTTAGGGGTTGTTCCTTGAGGAGCCTTGGTTCTTAACATCAACCACTGCACACTCCGATCCAATACTATCTTTCCAATCTGCTTAATATCAATGGTTTCCTCACTATCCCAATCAATTGGATCCAGGTTCTTGGTGCCAATGTTCAAAACTTCATAGGATGGATCCAATACAATTCCATCATCCACCAATGTGTTCAGAATTTTATCTTTAATACCAAGTTCTAACATGAGTGAGACAAATAATCTTTCATAATTCTTCTTTCTTATATCATACTCATCTTGTCGGTCACTCTAGAAGTCTTCTAACAAATTGAAATATTTGTCAAACACCAAAGGCAACAAGGCATGCATCTTACCCTTTGGGTCAAAATACTTATGAGATGTGTATAAACCCAACTTCAACTGTATCAGCTCCCTGTAAACCACCTTTGCTCCTACCAAATGTTGACATCCATACTCACCCAACTTCATGGGAAACTTGTGACATCCTGTCTTATGTTTTATTCCAAGCCGAGCATTAACTCCAAGAGCCTGATATACAAACTCCATCAACACTATCTTGTTATTACAACACCTTGGAAGCAAATGTGGATGGCCTTCAAAACCAGCTAACTTGAAATATGTGAATTTAGGGTATTGAATGTACCAACATCCCCATTCAACAATGAATGCCATGGCTTCTTGACTCAACCGGTACCCTACATCCCCATTCAATTGGTTGATGACTACATATATGAATGCATCATTGACTCTTCTGAGATGAGTCTCAACAACCTAAAGAGACAACTAATCATAATGCTCCCACACTTTCTTCTATTCATCCAAGGCTCCCATTATGCCTACTCTATTCAAACCTGGGAAAATACCCAATCTTGCTGCTGCATACACAATATAAGAAGTCATAAAGAAACATTTATTCTACCTGATATTGGTCAGTTGATCATGAATAGCATTTGACACTATCATCGGCCAATCAAACTGTTGGGCTCCATTTAAGATTGTTTGGATGAAAGGAAACATCCACTCCTTGAACCGAAATGTATCCCTCTTCCCAAAAACTCTAGACAGCATCATGATTAAATCTGATACCTCCTTATAGAAATCTGCCCTCTTTGGCTGGTCTGCAAGCTTGCTTAGAGACTTCTTTTCTATTTTCAACCACTTTTTGTTCAAATGAGACTTATTAGAGTCCTTATACTTACTATATTTCTCCAAGGCGTCTGCCTCATCCAACTACACCAAACTCTTAGGATCTGGGACATTAAATATATTTTGAAATGCTTGAGGAGTGAGATCAATGATCACATTATTTTGGGAATCCATGCACTGTCTCGTCGTAGGATTGTAGGCACTAGCTGCTATCAAGATCAACTCCGGACACTGGATTGATAAAGGAAATATAGCAATATGTGCCAAGCCGGAATCAACAATTCTTTGTGTCCTTCCTGTTAGACTTTCCCGTTCTGCAAAGGTTTTTGCATATAAATCCTCAAAATTATATTCACCTAAATTGGTATCAGTGATGTCTGACCAATCTGATTCTACTTTGCTCACTTTCACCACGGGACTCCTATGATTATACCTCAAGGTATAAGGTAATTATTCAGGCTTGATCTTCTTTGGCTTACATGTTGCCTTTGATGTCCCTGCAGGCCGGTTCCTTTGAGTAGCTTCTCCTAATGTTCTTGACATTTTCTAACTTCCCTACCACAAAAACCTCTAATTAGATCTTTGAATATCATCATAAAACATGCTTTAAAACTATACCTTTCATGTATACATCAGAGGCGAAACCAGGCAGAAACATATTCTAAATAGTCTCTTCTAACACACTGTCGGGATCGGAATCGAAACTGGAATGGTGACTTCTACTAACAAGAAGTGGGATCAGAGTCAGAAATGGAAATGCGATCGAAACCGGAACCGGAACCGGAATGGAAATGAACTTGGTTTCCCTCATTTTTTTTTCTATTTCATATTCTTATTTTGTTTTGATTCCGCTTCTTTCTAGATTATCGCATTTTCAAGGAAGGCTTCTCACTATAAGCGGAGCTAGAGACGGGATAAAAATGAACTTGGAACCTTTTGGAAAACATAATTTTTAGTTCAAAATCAATTTTGTTTTTGCCTCTGCCTAGGTTGACCATGACGTCATAAACGACTTCATCAATTTAATGCAAAACTTCATGGTTTCAAACTAGGCAATTTTCAAAACGACATGGGGCTAACCTGGAACTTGATAAAACCATCCCCATATGACCTAGGGTGACTTATTTTTAGAGCATCATATTTTAATCTTTTAAATGTGATCACAAAAATACACGAAACCCTGATCTAGAACATGTGATATAAAAATTAGGGCACGGATTTAACCCTTCCTAATCTACCCAACTGAATGTACGACAAAAACCCTAAGTAAAAATAGGATTCGACTAACCCTAACTCACTGTAAAAACATGAATTTAATCTATCTCACTATATAAAAATAAAAACCCTAACTAAATCTAGGCATTAAAAACCTTAACCCAGCACGACGCGATCATGACCAAATGTGAAAGCGACAGTGCCCTAACTCACTATAAAGCATGAAATGTAAACACAAAACAAGAACAACAAACAAAAAAAAAACAACACGCAAACTTGAAGAAAACGATCTCGTTCAAAGATCATAAATGATTAAACAAAAAAAAAATGAACGAAAACACAAAAGCAAAGGAATGAAACAAAAGGAAAGAACCCTACCTCGAATGCAAAAACCTAGCTAACCTTCTGAATTGGTTCGCAACAATTATCTCCTTCTCCTTCAACCGATTCACTCAGATGGACTCCGCTGCAACTCTATTTCACTCTTCAAGTTTTTAACAATGATACGTTTTATCCTTAATGAAGATAAAAATATAAGTTCTTACCTACACCAAGCTGTTGTCATTAATTCATTAAATGCAGTTAAGGCGGAGTTGGAACTGAAAGAGAACAAACACTTCTCTGCAATACGACTTCAGTCAAAAATTCAACGACCCAGAAAATAGCGGGGGCAGAATCAAAATGGAAACTAATCTGGAAACTTAAGAAATTTCCTAACTTCATTACCATTCCAGCTCTAGGTCCACTAACAAAGCACAAAACGAAACCAAACAAAAAAAAAAGTAAAACAAGGACTTAGACTAAAATCAAAAGTTGAAAAAGCGTAGGCGTAGACAAGATGAATTTTGATTTCACAATTTTCAATCAACACCAACTTAACATCCACTCCAGTTCCGGCTCCAATAAAGACAAAACAAAAGGTCAACAAAGAGAGACTGTCTGGATGGGACTCGGAATGAGTTTTGAAAAGAAGTTTCAGAACCTGAAATGGTTTTGATTCCGATTCTGGCAGACTAAAACAAAAATAAACAAATTGCTGTAAGCAAAAGACTCCAGACTTTGTTTGAAAAACAACAAGAGATAAAAAATTAACAAAGGGGACCCATTTTGACCAAGGCAAAAGATGGGGTGGTTATGCAAGGCATAACAGGAAGAAACGGTGACTTCCAACAAAGAAGAAGTGAAATTTGGATAGCCACTCCACCTAAATGAAGAAGGAACATAAATCTTTCACAAAGCACTGGACGAGCTCTAGAGGGAGGTCAATAAATTAATCAGCCAAGACAGAGCAACAAAAATAAAGCTATCAAGAGTGGAACCAACAACTAAACTCAATCAAGACAATGTTGGTCATGTTGTCCCACAAAATGATGCCCCAATTGAGACCTTTGTTGACAAAGTACTAACTGATATACATGCCCAGGATGTGGAGGATGAGTAGGTTCACTATCCCAAATGATCAACCTAGAAAAAAGTTGATACAAATTAAAAAAAAATCCTTAATGTTGAATATTGTATTCATCTCATGAGATATAAACAGTTGTAAAGAACCCTATTTTTTTGGGGGAACTATAACTAGAGAAGTATGTAAATGTTTCCTATACTATATTTAATATAAAAAAATCACCTTTGATTCGGATCCAGGTTAGCTCGGGTCAAATATGACATATCTCACTCTCGAATTGAATACAATCAGATATTATGACAGAAAGGCCCAATATGACATCTCTAAAATAACCAGCATCAAGGATAACTTAGACCTACATAATTGAGTGGAGAAATACCCTATACCTACACACTCAATTCCCATGTCAAGTGTACCTACTACATGTATATGTTATCAAAAGAACAACGTAATTACCCAACGAGGTACAACATCATACAAGATATAAGCAAAGCATCCAAAATGGAATACAACCATGAAAGTATTCGTACACAACATAATTCATATTACATACATCTATAAATATATATGAACAATTGAAATAAGTAAATATATAGTCCAACATAAAAATAAGAATAATGATAACACAATTATATCACAATATGCACCATAATCCTAATTCCAATACAAAATGATACAAGAACATATTGAATCAAAATGACTAAGTATCAATATACTAGCCTAAATCCAACATAAGACTATCAAAACACAAATGTGAGAGGTATTATATCCTCCCCCACTAGGAATAGGCCTACTCTTAGTAGCTTTCCAAAATGTGAGTATATTTAACTCTTAGTTGTGTCACATCCTCTAATGTCACTAAAGTCTCATCAACCAAGTTTCATTAGACCCTTACCTACTCAAGCTCTCAACCTCAAATTGCTAGCCTTAGACAATGGATAATATGCACATTCTCCAAAGAAATTTTCCCACCCTCCTCTACCTACAATGCACCCTAGTCAAAAACATGGTTCACATCCAAAATATATTGCCTAAGAACTAAACCATGAAACACATCATGGATATTCAAAAGGCTAGGTGGTAAGGCAAGGTAATAGATGACATGACCAATCCTCTCAAGGATCTCAAAGGGTCCAATAAAGTGTAGCACAATCTTAGAGCCTTTCCCATAATGGATGGGGATCTTATAGGTCACACTCTTAAGAATATAGTCACCTATTGAGAAATATCAATCCAATCTCTTGGCATTTACATACTTCTTTTGATGATCCTAGGTAGTAAAAAGTGCTCCCTAATATAAACCACCTTCTACTCCATATCTTTGAGAATCTTGGGACCCAATATCACACGGACCTCTAATATATCCTATCTTAATAGGATTTGATAAGGTTGGCCATACAAGGCCTAAAACAATGCCATGCCAATAGAACTATGGTGCCCATTATTATAGGAAAACTCCAAGATGTGTAAATATTATTATCATATATATTGTTGATCCATAACATACATATTAAGCATGTCCTCTAGCACTTTATTCACTCTCTCCATATTTCCATTTATCTCAGGATGGTAGGCATAACTAAAATTAATCTAGGCATCCAAGGCATGATGTAAGGAGGTCCAAAACATAGATGTGAACACTAGATCATGATCAAAGATTACAATTTTAGGTACTCTATGTAAGTGTATATTATCCTCCATAAGCAGACATGTCATAGATGCAACACTATACAAATATCTCATAGGTGAAAATTGAGAAACCTTAGTCAAATTTTCCATTGTCACCATAATGGCATCATGGAAAAAAGAGGACATAGGTAGCCCAACAATAAATCCAAAGACATTATATCACATTTCCACTAGGGAATGACATGTGGTTGTAGGAGATCTATTGGATGTTGATGCTAAGACTTCACCCAATGACACTAAAGGCATCTAGCCACAAAATTGGTAACATTATGACTCGATGACTCATACCTTTGAGAAAAATAGGTATATTTTTTAGAAGCTACATAAAATTTTATGCACAAGATAATATGCTTCTATTCCCTTATTTAGTTCAATAATATTACATATATATAGGATTTTCATATCCTTTTTTATAGAAAACCTCCTATAAAAAACTCAATACAAATAAACAAACACTTGTACAACCAAATAATTCTATATTATTATACATATGACTAATAAACCTAAAAAATAATTATAATATGCCTCCTAAAGACACATGAAAGATGAAATATTCCTAACACCCCTCCATATTGCATCATTCTGCAAATCATAATAAGTGGACCAACAATACTTGATGAACATGTTTAGTAGTTCATCATAAGGTAAGAGTAGGGACATACACATCTACTTGTGACAAGAAATAGTGGACCTAGCCTCACTACACTTACTATAATTTCATCCAAGGATAGGGGAAAACACATCTACCCATGGAACCAAGGGTGGGGACTAACACATCTATCCAAGGTCTTACACAAAGTTTAGATAGGGACAAACACATAAATCCAATATCAAAGTTATGAACAAGTACATACACTTCTTCTCACAACAATTATGATTGGGAAAAAACACATCAAATCATAATTACCACCTTTCATGATTCCATAGAAACACATGCAATCATTAAACAAACAATTGTGATTGGGGACAAACACATCCAATCACAAAAACCAACAAATGTGTTATGGACATACACATCTAATCACTACATAAAAATATTGAGAACCAATCCTTCATTGTCACATATGTAGCCATCATTATAAATAATTTCCACCTTAATCACAAATAATATGAGATGGTTATCGTTGCCACTTGGAAACAAACCTTGGTTTTAATCATTTTGGCATAAAATTTTTTATCACTATTGCAATTCGGTGGCCTTGTCGCTAGTGACTGATGAGAGTTGATGAATTTCATCCAACCTTTTGTGCCTCCATCCTCCAATTAGTTTGATACTTAGAAAAAAAATCTTTGAGATTTAGTTTTTTAATGCCCCCTCAAGATGGACACTGCTTACAAGCGATAGTGCATCCATTTACAGTTGAAACAATTTTTCTATTTTTTAATATTTTTAAATTTTAATAGACATACTTTTGATGACATGACAATTAATGACCAATACATTAAAATAAATGATCCCTATTCTAAAACAAATGATACTTAACATACTTCAACAACAAATTAAAAACTATCTATTTTGCAATCACTCAGTCTTCATCCTCCTTTGCTAAAATAAAACACTCAAGAATATGGCAACTGCATGTCACCATAGAGTAGCTATAAAAAACAAATTATGGTTATAGAAGAGTATGATATAACATTGGAAATTTTTCAATAGATCAAAACTTTAGCATCAACCAAAATGTGTCAACATCCCTCTATTTCATTTTCTATGACTATTTTGATATAATCAGCTCCTCCCAAATCTTAGTCGACACTTGAATATATAGCTCCCAATCCTAACCCCTTTCTACATGGATACATGACTTTGATTGGTGTTTCTTCTATCATTCCAACTCAATGCTACAAAAATTATATCTAGAATTTATCTAAGATTAGAGAGCCATATGTAGCATATTTACTCACCAAAAAAACCCTTAAACCCAAACTCATAAAGATCTTTCACGATATTGATTATTCGACTCAACATAGGATTAACCAAATTGGTCAGTCCCACAATAGATATGTTTCTGCAAGCAAAAAATTCAACATAGTTATTTCTAGCAACCAAGATAAGCACTACAAATTGTGAGATATTCAGAGAATCAAACTTATGACTTATTTGAACTAGCATCATAATTTTTTTCACTTTTTGTACCACTATTGTGAAACTATAGTCAATAAATATTTCAATAGCTCATAACATATTTGAAGATCAACCCAAATTAAGGTGAAAAATGTTGATCGATGCCAAATCTAAAACCTTGTGACACTTCCAATCCAATTAACTATTTTCAATTATTTGAGAACAGGTATAATAATGATGTGAAGCTTCAAATCTCACTAGATCACCATTCCATACCCTTTTTTATCATTTCATTTTCGATATCTAAGAACCATTGCTAACCATCCAATTGGATCGAAACCTATTTTGCTTCCTTTTGCACCACAACCTGGATATGATGCCATTTGAGAAAAATAGGTAGATTTTTTAGAAGTTGCATAATTTTTTATGCACAAGATAATACGCTTATTGTAGAGAAGGGGGGTTTGTGGCTTATGATTTTTCCTCATTTAGAGAGCCTCACAAGGTGAACTGCCCTAAACTACCTCAAGGAATAGCGCAAGAGTTCTAGAATCAAAAAGAGTAGGTCATAGATATTTTTTGGACAAACTGACAAGCTCTCAGCCAAAGGAAGGTAGCATGGGTATGGGATGATAGCACGGAACACTAGTGTTTCTCTAGCGCACTGGTGTCTGTACGGAACAAAAAGCAAGAATGTCACAAAAAATAGCTTAGCAACTACTAGCAATCTAATTATTGAGAACTTCCAAAATGTAGGAAAATGACATAATGTGATAAAGGTGAAACAAAGTGAAATAGAAATGATAAAGAGAATAAGACATAGGAATGAGATTTCCACAACCATGCAAGTGATGAAGCCTCAAGCACACGAATATCTTCAATACCTACATGCTTAAAATCTAGAGAAAGTGTTGGGGTTGTATAGGGATTTTCCTCGGTCAAACCCTCGTTTTGGTGTTCCCACTTCCACGAACAGCTGAATAGAAAGAGAGGGTGTAACCAAAATGGACAAAGTGTGTGGTGAAAGAAAAACCTACTTCAAGAGTAGAACCCACACCACCAAGTATGAGTGATGAAAGCAATCCCCACTTGAGGAGGAGAACCTATATCATGAAATAAGGATGCAATAGATAGGGGATATGGAATCCTAGGATGCTCGCAAGCACAAGATAAGGGAGATAGAGTTGCAAGAGCCAAAGAAGCTACAAAGAGGGAGAGAAAGATAGGTACAAGATCCAAGATTTTTGCAAAGGGTGTTGCAAGGATGTGAGAGCTTGAGAGAATGTTGTTGTACGAGAAAAATAGCAAGAGAAATATGCCAAATCCAAGGTTGGAAAGAAGCTAGAAGGCCCAATGAATTGAAAAGATAGTATTTAATGAGAGAAGAGAAGCAAAAATAAGCTTCCCGAGTAGTTACAAGGTGACTCGAGCTGTTACCACTAACGAAAGAGGCTGACAAGTGGAAAACATGCAAAAAAAATGGTCGTTTGAATGTTTAAATGTTGCAAGAAACTAGCGCAGCACCCAGACATCTGCATGGTGTGAAATTTTCCGAACACATCACACTACAAAACAACATGAACAAGAAAATCATAAGGTTTGATGTGAAGCTAATGCGTCAGGGTAACTGTTGAAAAAGGGGTCTTGAATATCTTGAGAGGGGAAAAAGGTTGATGTAGGGGCTAAATTGAGCCTACACAAATACTAGGGAAGTGGACACTAAATAAAATGTAAGAATGTATGTGAAATTCTAAGGGGTACAATTTTACAACATTACATTTTTCCCCCACTTTAGCAGGCATATAAATCTACACTAATATTCAAGCTAAAGGAAATATACTAAACATAAATAACATCATAATGCCAAAAGGATACTATAGATGAAGTAGACAACTCTTCAAACCAAAGGAGCATGCCCCAAGGTTAAAGAGTTGCAAAAAAAATGCATTAGACAAGAAAAATATACATCAGACAATAAGGTTAGCACACAAAAAATGAAAGGATTTGAGTTAGCAAAGTGAAAGAGACCTCGATGTAAAAGGTTGTCTCATTACTATGTGTCATTCCCAAATTAATAAATAATACACTTAGAATAATTCTAAAACAAATAGAGGAAGGGCATATACTCAGGATGAAGAAGATGTAGATCTTTGATTCGATATATACAAAAGAGAAGAGAAGAGAAAGATGGAGAAATATGGAGAAGCTAGAAAGGAATGAAAATTCCAAGAGAGATGGCTCCACATGTCCTCGGACCCAAGGAAAGTTGAACAAAAGGACTTCATAGCTTTGCAAAACTATGAAGTTGAACAAATTACACTGAAGGCCCTCGAATCAATGATGGAAAAATCCTGTGGGATGAAAGTGTCTCACAGGCCCGCAAACCTGCAAGGAGGCAACCCCCAAGATCTCTCACATGAAGGAAGCTCGGTGAAGTAAGCACCTTACAGCCCCATAGACTTGCAATGAGGAATCTCCCAAGATCTCTTACATGGAGGAAACCAAAAGAAGGGGACCCCGTAGAGTCAAATTGGAAAGTGGCTTTACATGCGCACTTGCAAAGTGACATGTTTACCCATAAATAAAGCATGTCCGAAAAAAAAGTGTCCACATAGGCATTCAAGTGGACAATCACACAGACCATAAAAAAATTGGAATGCTTTCAAAGGGGTCCCTTGGGAACCCTTCAAAAGAAGAGGGGTCCACTCAAGTGACACATTGTTTGAAAAGCAAGGTCTAGTTAGGCTGCCCACAAGCTAGACACCAATGATTTCATTCAAAAAAAAATTCAAAGGAGGGTCCCTCAGAAACCCTTCGAAAGGAAGAGGGGTCCACTCAAGGGATGCTTCATTTCAAAGACATAGAGAAGAAGAGGGAGTCCTTAGGAAGGACACATATCTCTAGGACAAGTTATCATTTCCCCCAATATATAGGGGAGGAGAACCATGCAAGACACTTAGAATATACAGGATAGAGGTAGACCTCAATATCACTTGTCATTTGAAGAAGAGGCAGGTGCATTAGAAAACAAATGAGTGATGGCACTTGAATCATGAATTTTATGTATTTTATCCTTCAAGGCTTTACATTCACTAGTGGAATGACCAAGCACTCGATGGTATGCATAGAAAGAAAATTTATTTGTCATGTTCATGAGATTTCTTGCATGTAGGAGGAAGAGTAATTAAGTGGGCTTTGAGAAGCCTCAACAACATACGCTATTTCTTAGACAAAGAATGAGGAGCAAGAAGTAACCCTCTATCTTGTGGAGAAACACTTGACTGCGCACAAGAAGATGACACAAAGATAGAAGACAAAGGAGGATGGACCAATCCACGAGAATGAGGTTGAGTGGACATCACGTCGACATTCAACTATGGTTTCTACTCAGATTGTTCATTTGAGCAAACAATCCCTAAATTACACTTGTGAGGTGCACATTCTATAGGGACCTAAATGCCTTGCTCATTATGCCCACAACCTTTATGCTCATAGCCATATTTAGATACAAACTTAAAGCCAAGGCCATATCGCACTTGTAAATCTTAAGAAGGAGGAGGATCTTCATAGAGAGCATTGTTCCAGCAATCAAGATCAGACTCCTCTATCGGATTGGCATCATCCTTATTAATAGGACTACCAACATTATCCTCTTTATCAGAAGAATAATCATCTTCCTCTAAAGGAGGATCAACATAAAGAACATTATAATTTGCATTCACATTATCCCATGATATAGAAGAATGACCATCTTTGACAATGGGTTTGGATGATGTTATTAGAAGGTCTAAGTGGATCAAGTCAACTTTACATTCTCCAATGAAGGGTTTTGTAAATTATAAAGAACCCCAATCATCACCAAGACATGCATTTTTTGAGGAGAGGTAGAAGGAGTAGACTTAGATTTCTTGCTTCAAAAGGATCTTCTTTAGGGACATCTATCTGAAGAGTATCCTTTTTAGTAGGTATTGTTGGAGTAAACATCGACACATTAGAAGACACTAAAGGAATAAGAATAGGCACAACTAAAACCTGACTGGTAGTTTCCATCTCACATAAGTGCATAGCATCAAGGTCAACCTTGACTGTGACTACTTTATTGTTACAAATAAACTTGATAGATTTAGTAGGGTGGAGGAGACTGCACCCATAGCATGAATCCTCAATCTACCAAGAAGAAGGTTATATGGTAATTTTCTAACATAACATATACAAGGGTAGGTATAGTAATGGTTCCCAACCTTAAAGGCAAGACTATCGTGCCTAGGGCTTGCCAACCGACATTATCAAGCCCATGAATGACAATAAAATAAGCATTAAGAGAAGATGAATCGATATTAATCTTAGGAAATAGATCGATGCTACATACATTGAGTGTCGAACTGATGTCAATGAGATTACATCTAATGTTGATATTGTTAATGTTAACTGTAACCATTAGAGGATCCACTTGCTTTTGTACTTCTAGAGGTGGGAGTTCCTGTGGATAGAAGTTAATATTCAACAAATCTATATGAATATAAGATATCAACACATCAACATCTATTGGCCTAACAAAATAGGGCAAAAGGATATTTTTTAAGGCTTCCTAAATCATATGTTGATAAACCAGAGTAGATTGAAGCAAGTTCAACAGTGAGATATTAGCCAGAGTAACTTGGAGTTTCTCGACAAGATCATAATCACTAGGTTCTTTAGCTATAGGTTTAGGATCTCTATGAAGGCTTGGTTGTTTATTCATACTATTCTCATAAGTATGGGCTACCGCTCTATAAGAGTGAGTCGTAGAAAGATCAAGAGAATCTCCATAAAATGAAACACCATCAACAAAACAAATCCTTTTAGGAGAAGGACTAGATGGAGTCACATAAATGATTGGTCTCTTAGGCCTTTGAAGGGAAACAAAGACATATATTACATTTATATAATCATCACAACTAGTAGAATAATTATTTGAAGACATATTCTCAAAATCGATCCAAACAGGATCAAATATGGAAGGAGATTCATCATTCGCTAATGTACCATCTCTAGAAGAGAGTGCATTGGAATAAAGATGAGATTCATCATTCACCAATACAACGTCTCTAGAAGAGAGTGCATTGGGATGAAAAGATTCATCATCCACTAATGCATCATCTAAAGAATGGAGTGTATTGGAATGAAGAGAAGGTAGAGTAACATTAAGAAAGGTATCAATGATTTCATCTTCTTGTGACAAAATATCATTCGAAGAAAGAGGAATTTTGTGAGAGGGATCAATATATCAAGTGACATAAGCAAGGCCAAGTTACCATCACATGAATGAAATGGAACATCATTAATAATTTGAAAAAAACTAGATACTGAACTCATAAAAGAGGATATTAAATTCATTTTGATAAAAGAACTAAGAAAAACCGAGAATCTAGATTTTCTAAAAACAAATTAGTATTTCCTAGGTTCTAGCAATTTGCATTTTTGAAGGTCTTCAGAGTAGAATTTGAGGTCAAAACTTGTGTCATTCTGTAAAAATTGACAGTCGAAGGAATAGTATTTTAGGGATTGAACTAGCTCTCTTGGAGACCTTTCCAATAGTGCAAATGGTTCTAAATTCTTAGCACCGAGTCAAAATTTATGACCCCACCAAGTAGGGGTAAATAAATTCCTATTTTTTTGGAAGATTTCCTCTTCACGTCAGGTTCACCAAGATGTAGAGAAGGGGGATTCACGGCTCATGATTTCTCTTCATTCAGAGAGCCTCACAGGGAAAATTGCCCTAAACTACCTTAAGGAACAACATGAGAGTTCTAGAATTAGAAAGAGTAGGTCATAGAGATTTTCTGGACAAACTAACAAGCTCTCAACCAAAGGATGATAGCACGGCTCTGGGACAACAACACGGTGTGTTGGTGTCTCTCTAGTGCACTGGCGTTTGTATGGACCAAAAAGCTAGAATTTAGGAAAATAATAGAATGTGATAAATCTGAAACAAAGTGAAATAGAAATGATAAAGACAATAAGAGATAGGAAGGAAATTATCACAACCACGCAAGTGATGAAGCCTCTAGCATGTTAATGTCTTCAATACCTACATGCATAAGATCTAGAGAAAGTGTTGGGGTTGTATAGGGGTTTTCCTCGGTCAATCCCTCATTTTCATGTTCACACCTCCACGAACAACTAAATAGAAAGAGAGAGTGTAACTAAAATGGACAAAGCATAAGGTGAAAGCAAAACTTGCTTTAAGAGTAAAACTTGCATCGTCAAGTATGAGTGATAAAATTAATCCTCGCTCAAAGAGTAGAACCCGTATCACGAAGTAAGGATGCAATAGATAGGGGATATGGAATCCTAGGATGCTCGCAAGCATAAGATAATGGAGATAGAGTTGTAAGAGCCAAAGGAGCTGCAAAGAAGGAGAGAAAGATAGTTGCAAGAGCCAAGAGTTTTGCAAAGGGTATTGCAAGGATGTGAGAGCTTTAGAGAATATTGTTGTACAAGAAAAATAGCAAGAGAAATATGCCAGATCCAAGGTTGGAAAGAAGCTATAAGGCCCAATGAATTGAAAAGATGGCATTTAAGGAGAGAAGAGAAGCAAAAAGAAGCTTCCCAAGCAGTTACAAGGTGACCTGAGTTGTTACCACCGACAAAAAAGGTTAACAAGTGGAAAATATGCATAGAAATGGTCATTTGAATGTTGAAACATTGCAAGACACTAGTGTGGCATGTAAATGTCCACACGACGCATAGGTATCCAGACATTTCATGCTACAAAACAACTTGAATAGGAAAATCATAAGGTTCGATATGAAGCTAACGCATGAGGTTAACTACTAAAAAAGGGGTCTTGAGCATCCTGAGAGAGGAAAAAGGCTTATGCAGAGGCTAAAATGAGCCTACAAAAATGCTAGGGGAGTGGACACTAAATCATATGCAAGAATCTATGTGAAATTGAAAAGGGTGCAATTTTACGACATTACACTTATATTCTCTTATTTTGTTCAATAATGTATTACACATATATAGGATTTTTATATCTTGTTTTATAAAAATCTCCTATAACAACTTTCCTAAATATATGATTTATTTTAACAACTCATTATAATAAACAAACAAACACTCATAAAACCAAATAATTCTATATTCCTATACATATGACTAAACCTAATAAATAATTATCATATGCCTCCTAAAGGCAGATGAATGATGCAATATTCCTCACAATACCTACCCAATGAAATAACTACCTAAGATTTGGCATGCATCTTCTTAACACTAGGATGTGCTAGATATGGGGCATGATGTTCCTCAGAAAAAAATAATTAATGGATATCATTAAAAACTAGGACATAAATACTACCAATATGTTGCAGTAGTCCATCTAACTCCAAGGAATAGCCAAAAAACTTGCCCACAATGGATCTTTAGGACTTTATCTCCACTTTCACCTCCTGATACCATGGATCTCTGGGAAGTGCCACCAAAATATGTCTTCACAAATATGTGCCTAGGGTCAAAAATAAATCTCATATCACCTCCTACTTAAGGAATTTGTAACTACATTATCCTCCCCTTCGATGTAATGAACATTAAAGTCATACTCACACAAAAAATCAATCCAACAATGTTTCCATACATTTAGATTCAACTGATTGAATATATACTACAAGCTATAATGATTGGTATGGATCTTAAACCAATGGCCCAAAATAAAGTGCCTCTATTGTACAAGTGCATGAACAACTATATTCAATTATAATTCATGGCTCATATACTTTAGCTCATGATCCCTGAGATTTTGAAACTCATAAGAAATCACCTAGCCCTCTTGCATAAGGATCATCCCTCAACCCATCCAACGATGTATATGTGTAAACCACAAAATAAACTTGTTGTCACTCAATATTGTGCCCTTGCTAAGGAGAAAAACTTAGCTTACTGGTGAAACATTGGATCCTTTTTAGGTTCATAGGTCACCTATGATGAAAAGGAACCTCCAGAGATGGCTAGTTCCCTAATAAATTCACCTAATCTAACTAAAGTAAATACTTTGCTAAGAAAAAGAGTAAGAAGAAAACATGAAAATGAACCTACTTTTCCCTAAGGTGATGCACCATATTTTTTTTCTCAAAACCTACACTATTGTTTTGAACTTGGAAATGATCAACAATCTAAACTCAACACTTACACAACCCATTATTTCATATGTCTTTGTAAAATTGCTTCATAAAAAGGCTTGGTATACTAAAAATAGTGTTTAGAAGGAGCTAGGAGTGTTATCACAATATAAACTCTATTCCTAACTAGTTAACACAAGCTATGAGTTGCAAAAATGCAAACTTTGGGAAAAAAATAAAGGGGAAAACATAGCCACAATATTACTTATCAACTATCTAAATATTTGCACAATAAAACAACAATGAGAAGGTAAAAAAAGCTTATTTTATTGATCAAAAGTGTTGCATACAACTATGTAGAAGCTTGAAAACAAAGTTACATATTTTTTCCTAGCATGAAAGAACTTGAAAAGATTACAATACATTGTTAAGAGAGAAAATAAATAATGAAAAAAAGTGCCTAAGGATTTCCTTTATGTTGTTCAACAACTTACAAAAGAATAGGAACATGTGTGGAGAAAGAAAGGATAGGTATTCACTTCATCTTGTTGAGTCAACATTCCTTTGGTCATCCAAAATTGTAATGCCTACTTTTCAACCCCCAAAACTACTCCAAAATTTTGGTTGAGTGGTGAAAAATTCATCCCTTGACCTCTTCTACCATCAAGGCTCATAAAACAGCTTCTAGAAACTTGTAACTACTCCAAAAGAAGCTCAAACTATCACCTAATTGTCTTGACTTCTTTATGAATGCCTAAATCACCCCTTAAAAAACTTAACTTGATGTACTTGTCATCTTTCCATGAAGTTCTAGAAGTTCTGGTCATGCAAGGCAAAAAATTCTTCATTTCAAGGCTCAAAATTTCCCATAACTACAATCTTATGGGTTGAAAACTCCCTTAACTTAATCTATGACCATATGAACTCTTTGCAGCCCTCAAACTAATGATAAGTGTCAACAAACTGACTATTTTGTGCATTTATCTTTCATGACTATCATAATATCAAGGATGCTTCCATACTTAACTCATAACGCCCTTTGACTACAACTTTGACCATTCTCAACTTAAGACACCAAAGACTATCATCTTAGTTTAAGTTACTTCCCCTTCATGTTAGCATATGATGATGATTATGACTATCATAATAAACAATGTCAAACACTTTTGAAAAACTTGCAAATATTTTAACAAGTAATACATCCTCCTTGAAATACAATAGACCTTACTTGATGATCTTTGTTGAATCTAAGATTCATTTTGTCAAATGTTAATCCTTTGGTGTAATCTTTACTAATAACCAAGTTCCTTCTTTTTTTGTATTTTACCTATGAAGTAAAAATATTGAATTGTGTCTTCCATTGTAGGTAAAAACAACATAAGGATCATTTGTGCCATTTTGATCCAATGGAGAAATATTTTCTCTACTAACCACTGTACCCAAACTTGGACAATAATCATTTGTGCCATTTTGATCCAATGGAGAAATATTTTCTCTACTAACCACTATACCCAAACTTGGACAATGATCTTAAGATTAAAACAAAACCATTACTCTATCATTTTGCAGTGTCATAGTTTGTTTCCCTTTGTCCTTGTCTTATTCTTTGTACCTTTCTTGGATTGTCCTATATATTCATGGAAATGTCTCTTGTCACTGCAATTTGTGCCTTTATGAATACTATGATGAAGGATTACTATCTTTTTCATTTCTTGGCATTGCCTCTCTATGAGTTCACGATGTTGTCACTGTTATTTATTTGCATAGTCATCTTAAATGAATTGTGACTCCATTCAATAATACCATTGTAGATTGGCCTCCTCATAGACTATCCTTCCATTATCACTATATCCTTTTGATTACCTCTTATTTGACTTCCCTTCAATAAATGGAAATGTCTTCTTTAAATTTTCCTATAGACTGTATAATGGATCATGACTCCACTATTAAAGGTCTTCACCTTCTTGGCTTGCAACATGCCCAAGTATTTTTCATGGTGGTACTGTCATGCCTCAAAATTATTTGGCATCCTTGTTTAAATTTACTACCTTGAACCACCACACTTTGAAGAAACCCGGTATGCCTTCTTTAGTTCAGTTGTAATGGAGGAATCTAGTTTAGGAGTTGATAGATCATTGGCCTCAAACAATGCTTTAACCTATTTCCACAAGGTAAATTATCACCAGAATCATTAAGAGTATTTGTTGCAAGGAAATCATATGAGATAGTTTCTTAATAATATCTTGTCTCTTGAAATTCACCATTACACACTTTTTTCATCAGTATGCTCTCCATCTTTCAACTCCATCCACTTTTCACTTCATTTTCTACACAATGCAGAGAAAACTTTGCAAAAGAGATACATATGAACCATTCTAACTAGGATGCAAATTGAATACATTGAATATATCTTCTAATGGCAAGATAGGTTATGTTCTTGATAGATTGATTCATAAAAAACTTGCAATCTAATGAAGTGGGCAGATCATTGACTGGCATGCTTTATTGTCATTTTTCTGTAGATAAAGAAACTCCATATTGATCAATATGTTGCAAAAGACCAATTAGTATTGCTCTTATCTGAAATCAATGATTTCATTGCCAACACCAAGGTGCTTTGTTTTCCTGGACTAAACTCTTCTATATGTAAGTTAATGTCATTTTTGCATGGAAGTTTCCATAATGACTATGAGAAATAGGAGAAACAATCACCAAATAAATCATCAAATTTTTGATAGTTGTCATGAACCACAAAATTTTAAAAAAAATATTAGGGAGAAATATGAATCATCATATCATCTGCATGTTGTAAGATCCTCATGGTTTTTATCCTCAATACAATATTTTTCCCCTGTTCTTTGCCTTTATAGTCTATCCTTATGCTTTTGACTATACAAACTTCAATTTGGTCATCATAGGTATGTCCATTTTCACTTTATAAGAGCTACTAATTGTGTTTGTGTCTTAGGGCTTCTAAAAACATTGCATTTTCATACACCACATGTTCAAATCTCACCTTTATTCTTCACCTCTATTGTACTATCTTTAATAGTTTATGAAGGCTTCACAACCTCTATTCACATCATCAAACTATCACTATCCATACCATTTGAGTCTCCTTTAATAATATATCACCAGTAGCCTTTTATCATGCAGCCATACCATCTTGATCACTGTCATGCACTTGATACAATACTGACCTCTTTAGCATTGTCTCTACCCTTTGTTTGGATCGTTATCATCTTCATTTCTTAGTTTGAATAAACAATGGGCCATTGAATTTGGCACTACCAAAATGGGTGCACTATTCAACCATTCCTTAAGATATTGAAAGGTTAAATAGCACTTATCTAACCAAAAAAATTTCTTCCCTTTCCTCTAAAGAGAAGTTATGGGGTGAACCACTCTAGATAAATCTCTAACAAATTGACAATAATAACCCACCAAGCTCATGAAACTACGAACCTTTGAGACACTTGAGGGAGATAGGTAATCCATAATGGCTTGAACATTCAAGAGATCTAATGAGATACCCTCATTAGATATAATGTGACACATAATACCTCACCTCAAATTTGAATAACTCACACTTCACTAAGTTTCCATAAAGCTAATGATTGTATGAACACTAAAGAACTTAGCACAAGTGAACCTCATGCTCCTTTATTGATCTCGGATAAGTCAAAATATCATCTAAGAATACAAAGATAAACCAATCAAGATAGGTTCAAAATACACCCTACATTAGACTCATGAACATAGAAGAAGCAATCATCAACTCGAATGGAACCACCATAAACTGATAGTACCCATAACTAGTGTCAAATGTTGTATGATGAATATTAGCCTCATGAATGTAAAGATGATGGTATCCAAAATTTAGGTCAATCTTATACAAAACCTTGGCTCCCCTAATTTGGTCAAACAAATCATCAGTACTTAATAAGGGATATTGGTTTATCATCATCACCTTATTCGACTATCTATAATCAATGCACGAACAAATAGATCTATTCTTCTTCACAAAGATGACTAGTGCAACCCAAGGAGAAACACTGGGATTAATATACCCCTTCTCCAAAAATTCCTCCAATTATCACTAGAGTTCATTAAAATCCTAAGTGTTCATATGGTAAGGTGTCCAAGAAATGGGCTCCACTCCAAGAACAAGGTCTATACAAAAATCTATATCCCACTTTGGTGACATACCTAGAATATCACTCAAAACCTATAATATCACTCAAAAAACATCAAAAAACTCCCTAAGAAGAGGATGATCATCAAGAGAAAACTCCTAACTCTCACCCTCAACGAGATCACTCATTGAAATGGAAAACATTTGACAACCCTTTCATATGCTTCATTTTAACTACTTGGTCAAAATCATGCAAAGAGATATGGGTCTTTGAACCCTAAACTCCCTACTCACGAAGATCATCAACACACTTAACTGACTTATTTCAACAATCAATGTGCACCTGATGATCCTCTAACCAATCCATACCCAAGATAATGTCATTATACCCCAAAGGTGGGATATGTATGTTGATATTGGTGGTGAAGGTACCTAAATCAAACACACACCCATGCATAAGGGAGTACACACCAACCTTCATACTAGTAGATAACTCAACATGTAAATTAACCCTTTGCCTTGTAACCACTAGCTTACATCTCCCTATCTAGAATGGGAAAATAATAGAACTTAAAGCACAAAAATCAAACAATATAGAAATATGAACCCCATCCAACACACATGAGGTATCAACCACAATACCCTGATGCTCAACCTAATGAGTATCCACCACCACAAACATTGTATGAGACTTACCAACATCCCCCACTATGTGCTCTTAAGCTGCATTTCTTTTCCAACTTCTTGTTGTGGATCTATGAGGACAACATGTTGTAAAGTGACCCTAATGGCCACATGACAAATATTCTCCCCTACCTCAAGTTTGCATTGCTGCAAGTGCACTCGATTGTTGGAAAGTCATGTGACTAGATATAGGCTAGTCACCCTAGGTTGGTCACTTGAATTGGGGATCCCTATCATGTTATCTAATACACTCTCTATAAGGGCACCCACCTAAACCTTACCCACTTTGAGTGGCTCACTAAGGCCTCTATCTCTAATGTTGTTGCTACTGCTATCCAGATGTAAAAAATGTTTAATGCTCTATAAAATGTTATGGGTTGAAATAAAGGAAAATATGGTTTTAGGTGGAAAATTTTATGGAGGGGGTTCACCACAAAGATCTATTTCCATAATTTCATTCAAGGAAATTAAATCCAAACAATGAAATGACTATCAACCAAAAGGTGAGTAAAATCAAGGTATGAATCAACAAATTTCCTATCTATGCAAGGATGGGGGTATAAGTTAAATATCACTTTGGAGAGAAAGATCAAAACCATCAAACAAACTCCAAAATTCAAGATATGAAATGCAAGTGAATAATAGTAATCAAATCTTATAGAAATAGAAATCAAAATGTAGATGTGGAAAGGGGGAAAAAATGTGTACCTTTCACCAAAATTCACCTTTTGAAGCTCATTAAGGACTCATTCACCCTATGGTTAAAGGGTCCTAGCTAGGCTTCTTTGAAATCTACTTTTGGGTTCTCTTATGTTGTGTCTGCACTCCCGAATTCTCGATTTTCACTGTCGGACAGCCATAAATAAATTTTGTAGAGGAGATTCCATGTGATGACAACTTTTCTTGAAACTTTGACAACTTTGAAATTTTCTTCATTTTTTCTCTTCAAAGGATCCTCAACCTAAAATCTACAATCACGCATCAAAGAGAGAGAAGAATTTTTTGTTAGGTGAATGGGGGTTTACCTTGGTCAAGCCCCGTTTTGGTAATTAAACCTTGAAATGAACAAAAGAATGAAGAAATGATGAATGAAAAAACTTATGTAACAACTCACCAAACCTTATTGGAACCTTGGATTATAGATCTACAATTAGCATTAATTGGCTTCAATTGATGTGGATCTTGATCATGAAACTTGTCTTGAAACAATTCCTTTGAATACTTGAATAGATCTTGATCTCTCCATCACCATATTAGCTCAAAAAACATGCATGATGCAAGAAATCTTTGACATGATGATAGGAAACTTTATTTCTACAGTAATCTTCAATAAATCTCCCCTTCAATGCCTTGAAATTCTCTTGATATCATAAAATTTCTTAGATCATATTTGTTCATAAAATTGCTAGGTGAAACATAGTGAAATGACCTCTTATTTACATATATGTTAGCATTAATTCCAAAAAATAAAATAACACAATCCAACATGTGAATACACATCTGAAATCATTGAAAACCCACCAAAAACATAATTTGAATTTAGATTCTAGGTGCAAGTGAGGACCCATTTTCCCTATGGTGAATGGGTCTTAGGACACACATTACTCAATGTTAAACATTATGTTAAGTCATTTATGAATGTCGGGTTTTATCCCTCAAAAAATGCAATTAATTAGGATTGGATTTGAATTAAAGGGGCCAATTAATGAAAATTAACCTCAATTAATTAATGAAGCCCTAGATTATTGTTAAAGTGTAAAGGTACACCTTACAACACCAAAAATAAGGCAGAATTAAGTCCATTTTAATTAAAAGGGTCTTAAACTTAATGTGAATATGTAAATCATATTACAACACTAAATTAAGGCATCATTAAGCTCATTTTAATATTACTAATTCCCAAATTAAGTGTGAAAAAGGGATACTTTTTCCTACACTACATGGATTAAGGCCAAGAGCCTTACATACCTAAACCTAAAGGAATTGAGCCCACTACCTACACTCCATCTACCTACCAAACCCTTTAGATAAATTTTTCTCACTAATTTTGGTCTTCTCCACAATGACCTCCAAGGTATTTATCTCAAACATCCAAATACCACCACTAAACCAAGCTTTAAGGCCTCTCACAAAGCACTACACTAGCATCTCCTCATCCTCAACTAAGCTTACATACTGTTTAAGATCAAATAAATGGTTCTCGTACTAATCAACCATCATCCCTAGCTAAAAAATCTCATGTAAATCATCCATGTGTTTCTTCCTATAATGATCTAAGAGGTAACTTGATCAAACCCTATCCAAGAAGGTCTCCTTGATATACTGGCAATGTCATGATGATTATTTTTCTCCTCCTCATGCTACTAGGTGGAAGAAAAGCCTCACAAGTGTGTGATGACATGTTTATCCTTGATATTCTACCA
Source organism: Sequoiadendron giganteum (assembly GCA_007115665.2). Taxonomy (NCBI): domain Eukaryota; kingdom Viridiplantae; phylum Streptophyta; class Pinopsida; order Cupressales; family Cupressaceae; genus Sequoiadendron; species Sequoiadendron giganteum. Next base: position 499,493,574 of record CM021106.1, read on the forward strand.
TAGGAATGTATCACAAAACAACAATCAAAGGATATAAGCTAATAATCTACATCTAAACCCTAGAAGAGCCCTCAAAATTAGGTGGATGGGCTCGAAGAAGGTCCCTCATGTGTCTTGCCAGCAATCATCCAAATCTAGAACCTACCTATCCCATCCACAAGGTGGCTCCCAAAATACCTTGTCCTCTACTATAGAACTATAAGGGCTCTTAGAGTAATCTCTTTCTCTCTCCAACCTAAGGTTGATCCTCCCTTATTTCCTACAAAGGTAGAAATGCATCAAATGGGACATATCTTGATGAGAATCCAATTGTGCTATAATCTCCTAAAGGAGATTAGAAACCTAAGGATAAACAATTGGATTGAAAGGTGGCTCCTTTGATTTTCCTCAAACTCCACTCTATTAAGTAGCATGACATCTAGGATGCATTCTCCATAAACATTCAATACATGGGTGAGAACATACATAAATCCATTAACAATGTATCACTAAGGCAGACCAAGCATAAATTTGTAATGCAATGGAACAATAGAAATTATATTAACAACCATATATCAAGCACACATCACTCAAAATAAAGTGCATAAACTAAACCTCCAAGCATATGAACATAACACTTTGATACCAAATGTAATGCCCCATAAAGGAACCATGGACATTACCTTAGAAAAACACATAATAATTTGTTTTAACAACATTATAAATTACTAATAACACAACAATTTCATCAAGCACATGACCTAATAAACAAGATGTCATTATTCCCTAAGAAAAGTGGCACTAGTGCAAGACTGCAACACTAAACCAACAACCCTATTTTCCAATAGGTGAAAATATTAACATGGGTCTCTTACATATGGGTTAAAATCCTACAAAACTTGGAGACCCTAGGAGAAACCTCTATGGTTCATTCCTCTATTTTCTCTACATTCTTCTTGTAATTTAAAAAAGGGATCCTAGGTCCTAAATGCAAAGAACCTAGGATGCAAGGTGGCCTTTTTCCAAGTTACATTAAGATGTATATCAAAAAGGTGTATAGATTGACTATGAACCATGAAGGTGAGCCAATTAGACTTGGATCTACATCTTATTGAGGATGAGAATGAATTGGAAATAATTTGGGATGATCAACCTTATTAGACTATGTGTCATAATATGTAAATTTCAATATCTCGACAACTGACAAACAAAAATAGTAGTTTGTAGGCAGATCTAGGAAGTGTAGAGTGATATGTACCAACCTAGAAAATCCAGTTTCACCCATAGTAGTACATTGTCTCCCAAGAGTGTATGGGTCCCTAATAGAGGGTCCTACTCAACTTTTGGGGCCCTCTGGTGGTAAATCTAAGACTTTTTTTTGCTTGCAAATTTTTTGAAACACTATCAGATAATTTTGTAACTGAGTTTTTGTGGTTCGACAAATTTTAGGGCTTTGAATGCAACAATGGATATTTTTTCTTCAACATTCCTTTAATCCTCTTCAACCTAAGATCTACACATTCATAAAGAGAGTAAATTTTGGGCCATAATTAGGGACTTACCTCAGTCAAACTTTGGGTAAGTTTTTCCACTTCCACAATAGCAATGTCAATGATAGAAATGATAATTGAAAGGAAGGAATGATCAATGGAAAAAATATTGCAACTCACAACCCTTCAATGACTTTCTTGAAGGAATGAAGCCATATACATTACCACAATGATCTTGGATCTTTCTTTCTTGAATTCTTGAATGATTTGGAGACCTACAACAAGGGTTAGCCTTCACAAAATCATGATAACATGAACTCGCATACACTTTGACATGATGCTTGGATCTTGAATTGCTACAATAAAGATTTAAAATGCTTCTCTTGATAATAGTATTTTTCATGAGTGCTTTTTCTAGTTTCAAATGGTGAAAATATTGGGTATTAATAGGCATTTTATTTAATTTCCCAAAAATAAGATCACAAAAGCTAACACTTGAAATTTGAATTCTAAATGTTAAAATTCTGCCAACAACATGTCCCAAAATAGGTCTTCAACAATAAATTGGACCCATACACCCAAGGGCATATTGGTCTTGGCCCAAATTTCTAGGACACTTAATTATGGGAACAACATATGAGATGGATACATTTATTCAATGCTTGCATTTTATTAAAAAGTGGTGCAAATGGGCTCCCAGAATGCATAATTTTAGGCAATTAGGGGGAAAATTAGGCTCAATAATTTAGGGGGGGGAAAAAATAGTGTGAAATGGTTAAGGGTTGAAATTTTATACACTACATTTAGCCCCCACTTTAGTGAGAGTATTCTTACGCTCAGACTCACACTAAAGTAGAGAAAAATGTGTCAAGAGAGGTGTGAATTTACAAATATTGGAGAGATAGGATAACTAAGGATCAAGGGGGAGCACACAATCCCCCAAGATCTAAGGTCCCATAGTAGACCAACATAAGTAAAAAGGAACAAATACACATATGTATGATATGCAGCAAGACAACATACACAAACATACATGCCAGAAAACACAAAGCATACACGATGAAAATACATGATATGATTGAACATAAGATGATAGTGAAATGAAACCAAACATGATGTAAGTACAAAGAAACACAAAAAGGAACATAAAAAAACACAAGTTTATTACTAAAATGATTTGAGTCGGTAAGGAAAAGAGACCTTAGTCTTAAATTGTCTCAAATACCAAATTCCATCCATCGAATAAAGAAAGTGTTCCATGAGGATTGAAGTCATATGCATCACTCATGGAACACATGGCTCCACTAGCAAGCAAGTTTTATTATACTAGGTATCCATGTTAAAATGTGTTCATGACTCACACCATAACAAAGTTCAATATTTTCTAGGTGAATCATAAACCGGGAGACACACGGGCTAGTGAAGTTTGATATTCACTAGGTGAGCCCCCAAGATAAGTTAAAATGTAATACACACACTAGGTCCATAAGGTGTGCCTGTAATAAGGTTACAAAGTGGAAAACACACACTAGGTCTACAAGGTGTGCCCACAAAAACCATACCAAGAGTTATACTCCATAATAAACTTGATAATGTGCCACAAAATGATCAAGATGTTATACCAATGCTACACTAAGTTTGACTCTTGTGAACAAAGTAAAGAAAAATAAGATACACATGGCTAGAAAGTTGTATTATGTTGGGTTCCATGAAATAAAAAGGGTTTAACATTTCAGGGGATGAATATGACAAGGTTTAAAAGCTCAAGGTATGTTACAATAACATCACCACAAAATTTAACAATCAAAGGAGTTGTACTTAATACATGAAGGTCACACCTTAGGGGAACATCACACGTGATATCACCACTAAGAGAGGACTAGTCAAGGAATAAAAAATCATACCTTAAGGCATACCAACCATAGTATCACCACTAAGAGGAATGTCATATGCCAAAAAAGGTCACACTCTTATGGGGTATCAAGTCCAATATCACCACAAAGGAGACACATCACATGGATTGAGAATGCCACACTTTGGTTGACAAGGTCACACTTCCTAAGAGATTTGTGCTATCATCACTAATAAGGGACCATTTCCTATGCAAAAAATGAGCGAGGGACTATATGCCCCCTTAAAATGTTAGTGTAATTACTACACTAACATTTTAAGGAGATACAAAAGGGATCCCTTTCTAGAAGGAATGCACCTAGGCCAAGGCTACCTAACCCCTTTCCCCTCAAGTTTAGGGACAAAGATGAGACTAGATCTATGATGATATACTTCTCCTTGTGAAAGGAAATATGAGTTCATAAATCCAAGTTTATACCCCCATGCATGGTATTCAACATGTTATGATACTAAAACTACCACATAACAAGGAGCAACAACTAACATTGTTGATTAAGTGAAATAATTTTTTATTTTTTTCATGGACAATATCCAAGACCTTTTTTTTTTTCTTGCATTTTATGTTATATAGGGACATAGATACCTTGTTCTCTTACACCACGCCCTTTTCCATTATAGCCACATTGTTTCAAAATTTGATATCCTCTTCCATAAATAGCTTCCATTTTTGTCGAACAAGGTGATTTGGTATGATCATCATATGTGAATGTATAAGTTGTGTTTTCCTCTTCTTTTCTAAAAGTTGTAGACTCAAATTCTCTTGATGAATCGGTGATAGATTGTGTTGATATCATGGCATCTTCTTTCTCTTTTCCTAATTTTGGTTGTATAATCTTGTATTCCCCATCAATTGTAGGTGTGAAATATAATGACCCCAATCATCATCTAAAAAAATTATCACCAATAAAAGACACTCACCTTTTTCATCAATTTGTAAATTTATATTTGATGTCAATGTTCTAAGAGAATACTTTGTTCCTATTTTAGTTTGTAAACACTATTTAGATTGAGGGTCAACTTTTATCATGTAAACCTTATTGTTGTATACATATTTTAGTAAACGATGGAGCATTGAAGGCACTACATTCATTTCATGAATCCATGGTCTACCCAAGATAATATTATATGAAATATCCTAGGGTGTGAAATGGATAGGAGTCTGTAAAGTGACATATCTAATCTTGAAAAATAATGTGATCACACCTAACGGGTGTTTTCCCACATTTTCAAAACCACAAATAGACAAATCAGTTGGTTGGATTTTATTCTTGTCAACTCTAATTTTATCCAAAAGATGTACACTAAATATATTAAGTGCCAAACCATTGTCATAAAAGGGCACACCTAATCCTAGCCTTGTTAATAACAGCTAATACCATAAAAGTATTATATTGTTTTTTGTGTTTCTAAAGGAGGTAATTCAATTTGATGGAAGACAATATCTAAATTAGGTTGATTCATATTCTTTATCAAAGAAGCCACATCATTTTGTTGCAAACTAGAAGGGATAACAATGTTTTTAGAAATCTTTTTGAAGCATATCATGGTAATTAGGTGATATTTGAATCAAATCCCACAGGGATATATTAGCAGTAGTGTTGTGAAGTTGTTCAATAATATTATACTCTTTTCCACTATGTTGAGGTAATGAGGGGCACTAGGAAAAAAACATTGTGGAAGCGGTATCGATGCAGGAATGGTTTGCATTTGTATTTGTTGATTATTGTTCCTAGTATATTATATATGTGAGCTACAGTATGATAACTTAGTTGTTGCAAAAAAAAATTACTAGTGAGTTGTCTTGTAAAGTTTAAGATAGCAACTGGAGGTTTAGGAGGTCCTATAATGAAAGGTGACTTAGGAGGTCCAATAATTAGAGGAATTTTAGGAGGTCCAAGAATTAAAGGACACTTAAGAGGTCCAATAATTAAAGGACTCTTAGGAAGTCAAAAATCATTTTAGGGAGGTTTAATAATCAAAGGAGACCTAATAGTCACTTGTGCATCCATAAACTCAATGAATTTAGTCTCATGTTGATGGTTTTATTGTTGTAAAATTGTCAACACTCCCCTCGAGATTTGTGACATGCTTAATCACCTCCCATGGATCCATTAACTTTGTCGGTTGTATTGGGCATTAATAGGTTGACCTTTTGGCACAACGATAATAATGGGGCCAAAAAATTGGCATCAGAGCCAAAGGTGTCAAGTTTGAATCCCCTCGAGTAATGTTCAAGGGTAGATTGTTGGAAAATGGTTAGTGCCCCCCTCAAGATTTGTGACATGGATTAACCGCCTCTCGTGGATCCATTAACTCTGACGATTGTATCGGGCATTAACAGGTCAACCTTTTGGCACAATGTAAACCATGGGGCCAACATTTCTAACAAGGGGGTTCTAAGATGACTTTATCATCTTCATCTAAACAAGCCATTTTTCTATCTTTTGAAAGAGATGTATAAATTATTGCATCCTATTGCCCAAAAATATCTTCCCAAGTAGGAGAGGTAGGAGGAGAGAAACAAATGATATTCTCATGACACTCAATGATTGGATCTTCTAACATCAAGTTACCTTCATCATAAGCAAGAGAGGTTTTGAGAGAAGAACAAATATGAATGCCATGATTGTCAATCATTAAATCCTCTTGCATCAAAACATTTTCACAAGTGGGAGAGATCTTGGGAAATGAATGAAGAGTAGACAAAGAGATATTAAGAAATGTATCAATGATTTCATTATCTTGTGCCATAATATCTTCCCAAATTGGAGAATTATTGAGAGAGGTACAAACATGTTCCTCATGACACTCAATGATTGGGTCTTCTAACACCAAGGTACTTTATCACAAGTAGGAGAGGTATTAGGAGAAGAATAATTATGATTGTCATGATTGTCCTTGATTGTATCCTCTTACATCAAAACATTCTCACAAATGAGAGAGATATTGGGAGAGTGACTAGCATGCTTATCAATGATTTCATTTTTCTTCCCTATATTATGCTCATAAATACGGATATTACAATCATACAAGCCATGTGTTACCCTATGAAAATTATATGTTTGAAAACCTAAAATATGCCTCTATTTGCCTTATTGATTTTGTAATGTGTTGTAACAACCTAAGATTTTGAATCTGTGTAAAAATGAAATTCAATTTATCCCAATTATGCAATATTTTAGAAAATAAATGCAATGCACCTACAAATCTGATAATATTCAATAGTAAAATGTAACAAATTTTCATAAATTTGCAAAAAATGAAGCAAAATGATGAGTTTCTTTAACATGTAATAACAATTTTCTAGAATTTCAAATTAGGCGTCTACAAGAAACAACAAATTGAAACTAAAGAGATATAAATATGTGCATAATTTTCCTGAGACATCCATAGCAAGACAGGGATGCCCAAGGGCATCTGAGCCCCTCCTAGGGGTTCAAAAAATTGAAAAACTAAATTTTAATGTTGTTGTCTCAGGTTGCAAATAGATTGAATAGTTGGTATTTTTCTAGATTTTGCTCAATTTAAGACAATATACTTCAAACTACAAGTGTACAACAAATTTGAAAACATTTTGACAAGTTTTGAAGGAAAATTTAGATCTAAAATGTAATAAATGATTGATTCTAACCTGCACGAGTAGTGGAGTTGGCTTGGGTCGTGGGTTTTCTCCCCATAGGTTCCAGGTTTGACTATGAGGCTCAAGCTTACCCGATGCACATGGTTTTCTAGTGATTGTGTGCATCCCCAAAGGATTATTCTTGCCTCATCTCACCCCTCTTGAACCCCAACTTGCAAAAAGTAAGAGCAAGGAAAGGTTGGTTGGGCACTAAGCTTGGTTGCAGGGATACCTCTGACATAAAAAAAAATGATTGATTCTAGGATGCCACAACCTAAAAATGTTGATTTTGATGAGAATTTGAAAGCAAACAATGCAATTCTTTTCACTTTTTGAACTATATGAAATATTCCTAAAAATATGCAATTATGAATTCCAATCCAATGATTTGTAGGCACAAATAAACTCAGCAAACAAAGACAAAAAAGTTGGAAATTTTTTGTTAATGCACTTGTACAAGGACAAGGTCATCCAAGGGTGTTTGAGTCCTTGTTTAGCATTTTGAAAAATAAAAAAGTGAATGTCTAAGTTGGTGTTTAAGGTTTCTATTCCTATCTACAAATAGGTTTGACATTAACAATTTTTTAGAATTGCTCCAATGTATGACAATGTGATTCCAATGCAAGTATGCAACAATAAAGGACAACTTTGAATACAATTTCTTGATCTTAATCATGCAACAATTGACTGAGTTTAAGATTCACAATTCTAAAAATGATGATTTGATGCAAACTTGAAATAAAAAAATGTAATTTTTTTTCACTTTTTAGGTTTAATTGAAAGATGAAACTTAAATGCAAATAATAGTTTGAAACTTTACCCACCTAATGGATGTAAAATATATCTAAAGATGACTAAAAAAAACCCTAATGCAACTTATGATGCAATGTAAATGCAATTGTTTTGTATTTTTATGACTTTTTATGATGCAAAGATTAAACCCTAAATGAGAAATGAAAATAATACAATGCAAAACTTAGACCTAGGGTGAATTTTCAAAAGGTATATAATGTTAACAGGTCAAGTTCACCAAAATGTAATATAGAAAAATGGATCCTAGGTCCTAAATGCAAAGAACCTAGTATGCAAGGTGGCCTTTTTCCAGGTTACATTAAGATGTAGATACACAAGGTGTATAGATTGACTATCAACCATGAAGGTGAGTCAATTAGACCTAGATCTAAATTTAATTGAGGATGAGAATGGACTGGAAATGATTTGGTATGATTAACCTAATTAGACTATGCACCCTAATATGTAAATTGCAAGATCTCGACAATTGATAGACATAAACAACAATTTGTAAGTGGATCTCGGAAGTGTAGAGTGATATGTACCAACCCAAAAAAGCTTATTTCAGCCACTATAAGATATTTCCACCCAAGGGCATATGGGTCCCTAATAGGGGGTCCTACTCAAATTTTGGTGTCCTTTGGTGATAGATTTGAAACTTCTATTTCCGCTTGCAAAGTTATTGAAACACTGTCAGATAATTCTATAACTAAGTTTTTGTGGTTTGACAACTTTTAGGGCTTTGAATGTAATAATGGAGAAATTTTCTTCAATATTCCTTTAATCCTCTTCAACCTAAGATTTTCACATTCAAAAAGAGAAGAAATGTTGTGCCATTTTAGGGGCTTGCCTCATTCAAACCTTGGGTAAGTGTTTCCTTTTCCTCAATGGCAATGGCAATTTCAATGATATAAATGATAATTGAAAGGAAGAAATGATGAATGGATGAAATGCTACAACTCACCACCCTTTAATGGATTATTTAAAGTACTGAAGTCATATACATCACCTCAAGGATCTTGTATCTTGCTTTCTTAAATGCTTGAATTCTTTGGATACCTACAACAAGGGTTAGCCTTCACAAAATCATGATAACATGAACTCACATACACTTTCACATGATGCTTGGATCTTGAATTGTTGTGATAAATCTTTGAAATTCTACTCTTGACAATATTATTTTCTCATGAATGCTTGTTCTAGTTTCAAATGGTGAAAATACTAGCTATTTGTAGGCATTTATTCAATTTCTTGAAAATTACATCCTAAAAGCTAACACTTAAAATTTGAATTCTAAATGTTAAAATGTTGTTAGCAACATGTCCCAAAATATGAGTTGGATACATTTATTTAATGCTTACAATTTATTAAAAAGTGGTGAAAATGGGCTCCCAAAATGCATAATTTTAGTAATTAGGGGGTCAATTAGGATCAATAATTAATGGGGGCCAAAACATATTGTGAAATGATTAAGGGTGACACTTTTATACACTACACTTTTATATACTATACATTGCATTCTCAAATTTTGTAGATGATGTAAAGCATTGAGACATTTAGGTCTCTACCATGTTTACCCAAATTATGGATCCCTCAATGCATCTTTTTGTGTGATGTTTCTTGTCTCTATGTGACATTCCTACTTTATGTGATTTCATATCATGAGAAAAATATCATGTGTTTCATTCTTGCAACATCTTTGTGGATGTTTGTTATTTATAGGCATCATTTTCCCCCTTTTTTACCTTCAAATACTTTTCATCCTATGGTTTTATGTATTTATTTTAAGGGGGTTCTCATTTACACAAATTCAATTTTATGATCCCTAAAGCATTTTCCCCCTATGGCATTGATTTTTGTGACACTCTCTACATTACGAACTCATTTTAGTGCTACTAACATATGAATCGCTTAGAATAATATAGCTTGCTAGCATGTGTTTTTCCATGTCCTACCTCTTTTGGGTACTCTTTATGGTCACCCTACAGCCTAGTTTATAGTGCTAGTGATTCATGGGCATATCATATGGTTTCTAGCATAACATAACTTGATATCCCTAGAATCATACTTGAAATTCCTTTCTAGTAGCACATTATTGGAAAATGCCTATTTGTTTAATTTTCCTCTCTCTCTCTCTCACGTACAATTTTTTGTCGATTAATTAAAATACTATTATTAATCATGAGATTTTTAATTATTATGTTAGATGATTATTTAAAATTGAAATTGAAATTTAAAGTGAAATTTATATTGGAATTGAAATGCATTTTTATGAAATTTGGAGTTTGTCATTGCTAATGAGAAATTGAGTGCAGTTCAGGTGAATGTGAGTGAAGGCGAGAACATCGATCAGGTAGAATCATTTTAGCCATTAGACATTTGTGAGGATGATGGAATCTCACACACATGTAGTTATTATTTTAATGTATTTATGTGATGATTATACTTGCAAATTTAAAATAAGTTTAATTGATTTTTCAAATATATGTGAAAAGAATATGTTGCTTTAAATGACGATTTGATTATTTTTGTGAGGAAATTGACTTTATTTAAAGAAAATGAATTCCTTGTGTCAATATTTTATTAATAGTTAAAAATAATAATGTTCTATTATTTATTCTTGGAATAAACTTTTTTCAAAATTACAAAAGAGGTAAAATAGAGTTATTTGATGTAATTGTTATTTATCTCATTTGATAAATAAGAAAGGAAATATAAATGTTTAAATAATTAAATGTTAAACTAAGTTATTGAAAATAAATCAAAGTAAAATATGTTCAAATTTGGAATGGAATTCAAACAGCAATTTAACAAATTGAAGAAAATATCTTTTGATTAATGTGGATGCAATCAAAATTTAAACTGGGAGTTTTGATAAATTTAGACTGGAGATCAGCTATGAAAGTGGATCTGGCTTTGTGAATAACTCCATCATTTTCTTGAGTAAAAAAAGAAAAAGAAAAAGAAAAAAATTGGAATTGCAAGAAAGAGTAAAAATTTGTTTTTGGACCCAGAGTGAAAAATATAAAAAAAAAGAGTTTTTAAGTTTATTCTACAGAGGAGATACCTTGCATGTGCGACCAGACCAAAGGATTTTTGGTTAAATTATTTATGCTCTTGTCACTCCCATGTGCACAGGTTAAGGAAAAGAGAGTTAATCTCTTCACAGATACTCGGCCAGAGAGAGAGGAGTATTGATTTTTATGAAAACTAAAAATTATGTCAAAGACCCACTCTCTTCCATGCGCATGAGGAAGGAGATGGGCGACAAGTAAAGTGGAAAGATAGGTGGAGAGACACACGGCCAGACAACAGAGAGTTTCAATTCTATTCTATTTTTATATGGTTACCAATTTCCTTCAAACCCACGTGGCCAGGAGATAGGGAGAGTCTCATTTATTTATTTTTAGTTTTGAAACCCCATCATACGTTTGGCAGGGAGAATGTATGGCAGGGAGGAGGTGCGCTTAGAAGAAGGGAAGCCCAGACAAGAGTAAGAACAACCAAGTGTTGATTAGCTTGGATTTTTGTCTGTCTTCCAAGCTCGTAACCAGAAGGGAAGAAAGAGAAAAGGACACAACCCTCGAGAAAGAGAGGTATGATAAAGAAGAAGAAAAAAATAGAATGACTCCATCATACAGGGGTGTAAGGAGGTAAGAAGGAACACGGCCAGAAGAGGGAGAGAGGTAACAAATTAGAAAAGGAGAAGACAGAAGAATAGAGGTAAGAAGAAGGAGAGGCACCTAGGAAGAAGAGTGAACAAGATTCCCCACATACAGAAAAAATCAAAGAGAAGGAGGTGAAGAAAAATTGACAGAGGAAGCAATTAATTATTCTCAGATTCAATCATTATCACGTAGAATCAAATAAACATTATTTAAATTCATGATTTTAGTAAGATTAATTGGAATCATTTTCTTTTATTCTGGTATTTATATCTATTGAAAATCAGGAAAGAAAATCATTGTTTTTATCAAATTTTAGGAAAAAGATCAAACATCAAACTGTTTTTATCATAAAACCATTGAACAAGTAGAAACAGAAAATTGTAGAACGAATTTGATTAGAAAATAATCAAAGACAGTTGATTTATTATTTTAGGAAAATTCAAATTTAGAAAAAGATTCACAGAGAAAAATGTATATTTAAATTAGATTTGGAAAAGCTTCAAAAATCTTAAAACTGTCAAATAGATTTAATTCTTAAAACGAATGAAACATAAAGGATAATGATTTTGATAAAAATACTTTTTGTATATTAAACGTGTTTGAAGAATAAGATTTAAAATCAGAGATTTTTAGAATGAAACCAAAATTACTACGAAACAAAAATAAGAATGAGTTATTAAACATGTTTTTTTTTTTTAAGTTATTATTTTATTTTTTTGAAATGTGAGAAACAGAAAATAAATCAAGTAAATTAAATATAAATTACTTGGAAATGAAATGAATTAGAACAGGATTATTTTGAAGTGAACCTAATTTAAATGAGTAAATGAACCGAAAGAATGTGTGCTCATTTATGCCTGTTTAAATATGTACTTATATTACATACTTGAGATACACCTTCTTTTTGTTATTTTATTATTTGATTTAAATATTAATTTAATGTTATTTATGATTTAAAACGATGAAAATACTGCATTTAAACCATTTTTGCTTGAAACAAGATTGTAGTTAAAAATGTTTGTGAAAGATTATATTTATTTGAATGGAACCATGCATGCTTGATAAATGAATGTACATGTCATGTGTTTCAAAATTTACCTTTTGGGACAGGTGCCGAATATAGGTTTATAGAGTGTAGTTTTGCTTTTCCAAAACTGTTTTCACTTCTTGTGCATGACATTTTACTTGGCCAAGTAACTTAAGGACCATTGAAATAGATGGAATATTTACAACTCTCTACCATATCCTAGTATCAAACTTTCTTGTTTCTTAAATGAATTAGAAAAATGAAAATGCTTGTATTTTTACCAGTTATACTAGGCATGCACCAAATTCCATCATGCTTGTCGACTACTTTTTACTAAGCGATTCATGCAGGATTGAGTATTCTTTGAATTACTAAGGAATTTTGGGGAAGCGTAAGCTTCGAGGTTGGGCAAAAAAAGTGTCTGATTCTTGTTCTCGTCTTCATGTTTGAAGATATGCTTTTGGATTGAAGATTAAAAGAATAATTTCTTCATTTATGTATTATTGTATTCTTTAATTATATATTGTAGAGCTTAAGGCAACATAATGCCTAAGTCGTGAATTGTAAACTTATGTTTCAAATACTTTTGTATTATTATCAATCGTGTAAGATGACACGTGTATGAATTTAACTGGAAGTATTATGAATCTATTTATTGACTTGAAGTCGTTGTTTTGAAATCGTTTGGATTTTATGATGTCTAATGAATGAAGTGTCGACTTTCTTTTGAATATAAATGAATTTATTTAAAGTATTGTCGTTGTTTTGAATTAAAGAGTTTCGCACTTCACTCTCTCTCTCTCTCATTATGTTTTCTTTGTGTTGTGTATCCTTGTTCATGATGTATTTATTTTCATACAAGATATGCTTGTTTGTAAGTTTTATGATCTTTCTAACATATCTATCTTCTAGGATTTCATGTATCTAATATTTATTTCTTGTGTAGGATTTTTATTCTCTAATGTATCTATTTTTCAAATTCTTAGTTTTGGGGCATATTCACTCTACTTTCAAAGCAGTATACATCCTCTATAATATCCTTTTGTATGTTTATTTTTTACTACTTGAATTTAATTAAGCATGCATAATTACTATAGATCGTACATCTATTAAAGTGGGGGCAAAATGTAATGTCAAAAATTTCATACCCTTGTAATTTCAAATTTTATTTAATACTCACTTTGACATGTTAGTTTATGTTCAAATACCAATATGTTAGCATTATTTTTATGTATGTTTCTAAATCCTTGGGTCATTTCTAGCTCTTTTCTTGGTCCGAATTGTCCAGAAGCTAGTGCTAAACACAAATTTTTGTATGATGTATCGGCATCCTAAAATAATTCATTTCTCCAATGATTATTTAAAGCATTTCATTATCCTTTGCTAGGTTCAATCCAAGAAGTATAATACCCTAGAATTTTTTTGAATGGTTACACTTTCTCTCAGCTTTTCTTTGACCTAATTTTGAAAGACCATTCTCACATTCTCTCAATTTGAATTCTCTCTCACATTGACAACACTCTTTGAAGGTATTGGAACATACAAAAATCATCTTCATTGTTGATTCTTGAAGCTCCTACTAGTTTTCATTACATGCAAAATATCTTATTCAAATTATTGCATTCATAAAGGTTTGGAAGCATTTCCTATTGGCTAGTGTTCATATTCATTATTTGGAGATGGATTTTTTCATGTACACTTGCTCCAATCTCTTCTTTTTATTTAGTTCCTCAATTATTATTTCCTAAGTGTTAACGAATTTGGTACCTTAGATTGTTTTCATTGCATAATTGTTATCATTATGTTGCATCTTGTTTAGTATAGCTCTACTTATTTTATTTTTCTAAATATTATAAAAACAAGGCTATTATGGAGGTCAAAATACCAAAACAAGGATTTGATTAAGGAAAATTTCCATACAACCAAAAAACGTTTTTCTTATCCTTGATGTGTTGTAGGTTCATGTTGAAGAAGAAGTGTTAATTCTACAACTCGTTTGGTGATATCTTCTTCACCCTTCATATTGTTAGCATTTTTTATTAATTTCCTTCAATAGATTAGTATATCATAGCACCATCTTAGTGATTTAAATAATATTATTTTTTTGTCTTTTCACATTTCATCTTGTTATTCATGCATGCATCATTTTTTTGGATAAAACAAAATTTTCAATTTTCTACCCACATGAGATAATAATGTCATATAGACATTTATGCAAAGTGCTAGTATATGAGGAAAAGAGCTCCTACTTTCTATTCTAGGTTCTTCGGGTTTTGTACTTTTCATTCCTATATTTAACACATGATTGTAACTTATATTGTACAATTTTTCATTATTTTATTTTCTTAAGTATTTTAATTTCATTTAGTGAACACATACCTATTTTAAAGATACAAATTTGAAAAAGGTTGATTAGTTAAATTTGGTTAGTAGATTAAGGTATGAAATTAAACTTTATCTAGTTAACCTGAGTGTGGTGATTTAAAATTACTCTCAAAGAAAGCTATTATTTCTTTATTAGAGTCAAATATCATTCACTACAAATACCAAACATGTCTTCCCAAGTGGATAAGATAAGAATAAAACCAAAGATAGAATGTTAAATGATTGTGAAAATCGTGCAACAAATAATTTTGTAATTAAAAGGGCCAAATATAAGGACACACAAAGTAAATGGAAATATTGAAGAAGAAAATCACAAGATACCTGGCATAATAAAAAAAAAATCAAATAGAAATAAAACAAAGCAACTAGAAGAGGGGACATGAAAAACACATCACATGTTGAAAGTCACTTATATTAACATGCACCACTAAAGGTGTCTTTATGTCACCTAAATAATAAATAATAATATAGGCACATAAATATAAAACATAAAAAATGGAAAAAATGCATGAAAATATGGTGAGCAACAACAAAGGTATCCAATCAATATATTCATATTTCAAATTGTAGCATATATTGTGGTGTAATGTAGCTTTAGTGTGTGTACAAGCAATATGAAAAATAGGAGGACAAGAATCAGAAGATAAATCACATGAGAACATATAGCTAAGACCAAAATATCCTCATGTGAATTGGATATAGAAAAATATAAAATAAAAGCATTGATCAAACTAGAAAACCATTGTAAAGTTGTAAAGTTGTAAAGTTGTAAAGTTGTACCACTTCAATATAATTTAAACTTGCCAATAAATAGAATTCCATCATTTATCTACATTTAATTAGAAATAAATAAAAATTTCAATGTAATAATGCATCACTAGAACCATTATAATCATCATGTAAGAGTTCCTCACTAAGGCCTATAGTGTTGAACACAAGGAAATAAGAGTTCCACCTTTTAGGAGATGTAACTAGGGGTTAGGACCTAACTCACTCTAGGCTCACTAGGAAACCAAGATCCCTAAACCAAGAGACTCAATTGAGAGAAGGAGAGTACTACTAATAGGAATAGTAGGAGGTTTCCTTAGACGTGATTAAAAGGGGGGTTCGCCATTAAAATGAAGCTTTAAAGGAGAAATGAAAACATCTATGCAAAAAACCCTAGAAACTTAAGAACATGAAATTATATTGATAAAAGAGAATGAAAGAGAAGGGTACTTGGAAGAATGATAGAATCAAAGCAACGGCTAGAACCCTAAAATACTACTTTTTGAAGTGCACTGGGACTGATATGCCAGACTGGGCAATTTAGTCCTAATTTAAGGTTTTTGGGCAGAATCTATAATCTCTTGGTGAATGATTAGAATCCACTAAAAGATGCCAAAAGGGCTATACAAGAACTCATATGACCAAGGTGGTGATTTATTCGCGTTACTAGGGTTTGTCCAATACTTTTTCAGCCTCTAATGATCTTTTGTAGCTTTCGTCATGTTTGATCTTCAAGTCCAAAAAGTCTAAATTAAGATCTATAGGTGAGTTTTCATGAAGATGAAAACTTTGACAACCTTCTTCAATATTGAAACTTTATCTTCAAAGGATCTTCAATATCCAAATCACCTAGATCTACAATCACACATGAAGAGGGAAAAGATTTTTTGTGTTGGGGAATATGGGTTTGCCTTGGTCAAACCCCATTTTGGTAATCAAACCTTTAAATGAAATGAAATAGAATGAAGGAATGATGAATGAACAAATATAATGTTGCAACTCACCAAACCCTTCAATTAAAGGTTGCAAAATTGTGTATAATGGCTAGCATGAATGTGTATTTTGATTCTTGATTATTGATATGAAATAATTTCTTTGAATGCTTTCTTGAATCATGAAAACCTACATCACAAATGTTAGCTCACAAAAACACATGATGCATGAAGACTTTGACATGATGCTTGAATCTTGAATGTTGATCCAAATTCTTGATGATTTTCTCTTTAATTCTCTTGTAATCACTCTTGATCATAATCTTTTCTATAGGAATGTGTGCATGAAACTTCTAGGTGAAACTAGGTGAAATGACCTTGTACTTATACTCGTTTATGCCAAATTTCTTGAAATTACAACACTACAAGACGACATCAGATCTAGGATTATAAAATCCCACCAATAATTTGATTTAAAAAAGGTCCAAGTTAAAGAGATACTCATACACCAATTTGGGTGTATGATTCCCCATGGCTTAAACTTGGGACATAGCTTTATAGGAGTATCTTGTTCAATGTGCAATTTGAAATCAGGTCCCAAGACCTAGTTGGGGCCCATATACCCAAGGTGGTGTATGAGTCTCATATCCCTAGATTTGGAACACATAACCAAAATCATTGAATTATGATTTTTCATTTGTTAAATGTCAAGATTATCCTTATAAAAATTCATTTAATAAGGCTTGTGGATGCAAAATAGGAACAATTAAGGCATAAAGAAGCCAAATTAATTAATAAATCCCTAGATTAGTGTGAAAGTGTAAAGATACACTTTACAACACCCTAAATAAGGCACAATTAGGTCCATTTAGTTTAAAAGGGCCCTAAACTTAATGTGAATGTGTAAAACATGTTACAACACTAAATCAAGACAACATTAGGCTCATTTTAATATTAAATATTCCCAAATTAAGTGAGGAAAATGGATTTTTATCCATTACTATATTTATCCCCTAGTTTAGTGAGAGGAGGAACTTGCTTCAAACTCGCACTAAATTAGACATTCAAGAGGGGTCAAAGTGTACCAATGTGGATGGTATAGAATGACAAAGATCAAGGGGGTGGAAAAGCCCCCAAGATTCAAGATCCTACATCAAACCAACATAAGCACAAAGGGACACACACAAGGTGTATGATATGCAGAATCAAGATACACAAACATACAATGTCAATGACTAACAGAAAGAAAAATAAAAGATAAAAATAAAAAGGGTTGGATCAAGCCTCGACTATTTTTCCAACTCGATGTGGATCAAGCCTCAATTATTTTTCCAAAATGCGCACTCACTCTAGGGTAGTGGAACCTCAGGTTTTCCACTAAGTGAGTTTTCCCAACAAGTGGCTTAGTGATAAAGTCATGATTTTGTATCGGCTTCTCACCATACAATGATAAATTCATGCCTTTGTGTTAGCTCTCATCATAGTAACCATGCCAAATCTATCCCTTTGATAACTTCAATAGGGAACCAAAAAATGAAACTTTGAGCTTCACAAGGCCTAACAAGCTATGTTAAGCACTTATGAACATTTATGCATGTAAAGGATTTTCTATTTTTCAATGGATTTTTCTTAGTTCATGGAAGGTATCTCCTTATGGAACATCATTCCTAATGCCTCCAAGAGAGGACAAGTCAAATAAATATCATGCTCTTAGAGGAAATCAAACCTAATGACACCACCCAGAAAAGTATGCATTACAAGAATAAATAAAATCACACAATAAAATATGAGTGTCGATATTTTCCCCCACTTTAAAGCAGTTGCTAACACCATTAGTGTGAGAAATTTCTTTAAAGTAGAATAATACATGAGAGCTTATTCAGAAAGCCCTATGTCAAGTCATATGTTCGTGAATGAAACTATATTATGAATAAAGGGTTGTCGCCAAAATGTACTACTAAAAATAGAAAGAAAAGTATGTCACATGTGAGCCAACTTAAGGAATGTCATCCACATCCCAAGATTTCTCCTATATATACATGGAAGGTGGTAAACTAGCCAAAACAGACAACGACAAGTGTCATACAAGGACAAGGCTATCTAACTTCCTTTCCCTCACTTAGTGCAATACAAGGGTGAGCCGAGGTGATTGATGAAAATCTTGAAAATAAATATCAATTAGAGGAACTAGGTGCTTCAATACAAGGAAGGGCACCACAATCCTTAATATGTTGAATTTTATTACTCAAATTTGTGGATCCATTAGTAGAATGACCATGAACTCTATGATATGCAAAAAATAAACTCTTGTAGTAAAGTGTATTTCATGTTCTTGGAGGGAGGTATATCAAACGCTCTTGGAGGAGTCTTGACAAGATACTCTCTTGATCAATAGAATATGTTCCTTTATTTTGCAACAAATATATCTCTTGCGTAGTACTAGGTGTCATACTTACACAAGGCTCTTTAGATTTCAAGTTTTTTTTCTCCTTGAAGGGAGGGTGTAAAATCTAATGAACTCTAATTGTTACTAAGACGTGTCTTAGGAGTGATTTGTGTGATGACATTAATTTCAAGCAAAGAATTCTTTGTTTCTTTCATTTATTTTGAAGGACAATAACCAAGACCACTCATTTCTATCAATTTAGGATGCACTAATGTTAAATTTGGTTTAGAAGAATCATTTGTAAGAGTGTTGATATTGAGCGAAGGTTTCTTTCTTTCTTTCGAGGGAAAATAACCAAGACCATTAGTCATTTATTGTGTGTTAGGCTCTATAGGGATATGGATACCTTATTCTCTAGCACCACATCCTTTTCCACTATACCCAAGTTGTTTTAAAAGTTCATATCCTCTTCCATAAAGCTTTTCTAATTCTTTCAAATTTGGTGGCTGCTTATAATCAATTTTGTCAAAATTTGTTGTGTAATTTTCTTCTTCTAAAGTGGTTGAGGTGGATGCTTTAAAAAATTTTGTTGACATTATTTCTTTTTTTTTCATGATTTTAGTTATGATCTTTGGTTTCCCATCAAATATAGGTGTGATATCCAGGGAACCCCAATCATATTATAATAACTTCATGACTTCTTCAATATGCTTATCTTTTTCTTTCTCTTGCACGGGTTCCACTTGTGTAGTTGGTGTCAATATTTTTAAAGAATTTTCCTTACCTTTATCAATGCTCAAACAACTGTCTAGTTTAGGGTCGACTTTGATTTTATGCACTTTGTTGTTGTAGACATACTCCATTATACATTGAAGAGTAGAAGGGACCTCATTCATTGGATGAATCCATAGTTTTCCTAAAAGAAGGTTACATGAAAGATCATGAGGCATAACATGGATTGGGATTTGCAATCTGGCCTTTCCAACTATAATAGGCAAAGTGATCACACTGAGCGATTGTTTTCTTACATTGTCAAATCCTCAAATTGATAAGGAATTAGGTTCAATTCTTGATTTATCTAGGCCAAGCTTATCCAAAAGGGTTACACTACACACATTAAGGGTTGATCCATTGTCAACAAGGGTTCTCTTTATCCTTGTCCTATTTTAGGCTACTATTATCATGAAAGCTTCATTTTTTTTTTGCACTTCCAAAGGAGGGAGCTCACTTTGGTGGAAAAAAATGTCAACATTCATTCCTTGAATTAGGTATTTCTATATCATTCGGGTTTGCACTAGGGGAACCATAGCTTGTTGCAATGAATTTTGAATCATACTACGGTAACTAGGGGAGGCTTGAATAAGGTCCCATTGTGATATCTTAACAAGAGTATTCTTAAGTTGTTTAAGAAGATCATACTCATTTCCACTTTGTAAAGGCAAAAAAAGAGCACTAGACAAGATAGATTGAGGCAATGGTAATTAAATAGGAGTGGTTTGGTGTTGCCTACTGTTCCTTGTATTCTATGTGTGAGCAATAGGATTTTAACTTAGTTGTTATAAAACATTATCATTATCAAGTTTCCTTGTAGGTGGTTCTAAGATAAGAACGGGTTTATTTTGAACTTGTGGTTGTTGTGAGGGTGGATAAAGGATAAGAATTGGCTGAGGAGATTGCTTCAAGGGATATCCAATGTGCATAACCTCAAAAGAATCATCTGTATTGCAATGATCTTTTAGTGAAGGAGAGTCTAAGTTTACCTGATCATTGTAATCTAAGGAAGCCACATCACTATTACTTGAATTATATCCATCAATTCTATCATTATCTTGTACAATGATATCTATCCTAGTAAAAGAGTTTTTAGGAGAGGAGAAAACAAGATTTTGATCACATTCCATGGTTAGATTCTATAAGGTAGCTTCATCACAAGAAGGGGAGGCATCAAGATAAGAACATTTATGATTGATTAAGTCCTTTTGTTCAATTAGATATTTCCAAGTGGGAGAAGCATTAAGAGAGGGAGAAATAAGACTCTCATGACTCTTAATGAGTGTATCTTCTAACACCAAATTATCTTCTTCACAAATAGGAGAGATATTAGGAGAAGAACAAATTTAATTGCCATGTTTATCTATGATTTCATCCTCTTTCACTAAAACATTCTCACAAGCAAGAGATGAATGGAGACTAGGTAAGGTGATGTTTATAAATGTGTCTATGATCTCATTCTCATGTGCCATAATATCTTCCAATGTAGGAGAGTTTATAGAAGAGGAGCTTTCAACATTGTCATGATTATCAATGGGTGTATCTTCTAACACCAAAATACCTTTGTCACAAGTAGGAGAGGTATTGGGAGAAGAGAAACTATGATTATCATGATTTTCTATGATTTCATCTTATTCTATCACATCATTCCCACAAATAGGAGAGATTTGAGGGAGTTTGAAATTAAGGAATGTGCCAACATTTTCACTCTCTTTTACAAAAAGACTCTCATAACTAGGAAGTATTTTGGAGGAATGACTAAAATTCTTGTTGATAAACTTTTTCTTGGCATACTTGGAAAAGAAAGCTACTAAAATTTTAAAGTAATCTATTCAACTTATGCAATGATTCAAAATATAAATAATTGTTTAATAATTTTTATGATTTTCACTACTAAAATGATATTTGAAATGATTAAAAATGACTACACTAAATGGATGTTTTTCACCTAGATGCATAAAACAAAAGTTCCTAAAACTTTCTATATTGATGCCATAGGTTACTAGCAAGCCTAGGAAGTACAAAAAATCACCAAAAATCTCAAAAAAATTGGTTTTTGAAGTGTATTGGCACTAATACGCCAAACTAGGCAATTTAGTCGTAGTTTAGGGTTTTTGGGCAGAATCTGTAATCTCCTAGTGAATTACCAAATCCATTGAAAGATGCCAAAAATGTTACAGAGGGACTCATATGCCCAAGGTGACAATTTAGTCCCATCACTAGGGTTTGTCTGATATTTATGTAGCCTCTAGTTATCTTATATAGCTTTCATCTTGTCCGATCTACAAGTCCGAAAAGGTAGAATTTTGATCTGTAGGTGAGTTTGTGTGAATATGACAACTTTGACAACTTTCTTCAATCTTGAAACTTTGTCTTCAAAGGGTATTCAAGCTCCAAATCACCTATATCTACAATCACACATGAAGAAGGAAAAATTTTGTTGTGTTATGGAATAGGGTTTTCCTTGGTCAAGCCCATTTTGGTAATCAAACCTTGAAATGAAATGAAATAACATGAAGGAATGATTAATGAACAAATATAATGTTGCAACTCACCAAACCCTTGAATTAAAGGTTTCAAACTTGTGTATAAGGGCTAGCATGAATTTGGATCTTGATTCTTGATTGTTGATATGAAATAATGTCTTTGAATGCTTTCTTGAATCATGAAAACCTACATCACAAATGTTAGCTCACAAACAACATGATGCATGAAGAATTTTACATGATGCTTGAATCTTGAATTTTGCTCCAAATGTTTAATGATTTTATCTTGAATGCTTTTGTAATCACTCTTGATCATAATCTTTGCTATAGTAATTCCTGCATGAAACTTCTAGGTGAAACTAGGTGAATGACCTTTTATTTCTACTTGTTTATTCCAAATTTCTTGAAATTACAACATTACAAGTTGACATCAAATCTAGGATAATAAAATATTTCCAAGAATATGATTTAAAATAGGTCCAAGTTAAAGTGGGACTCATATATTAGGTTGTGCATATGAGTCCCAATGGCTTAAACCTAGGACATAAATTTCTAGGAATATATTGGTCAATGTGCAATTTTAAATCATGTCCCAAGAGCTAGGTGGGACCCATACGCCCAAGGTAGCGTATGAGTCCTAGATCCCTAGATATGGAACACATAACCAAAATCATTGAATTATGATTTGTCATTTGTTAAATGTCAGGATTATCCTCATAAAAATTCATTTAATAAGGTTTGTGGATGCAAAATAAGACTAATTAAGGCATAAATAAGACATTAATTAATAAAGCCCTAGATTGGTGTGAAAGTGAAAAGATATACTTTACAACACCCTAAATAAGGCACATTAATGTCCATTTAGTTTGAAAGGGCCCTAAACTTAATGTTAATGTAAAACACATTACAACACTAAATCAAGACAAAATTAGGCTCATTTTAATAGTAACTATTCCCAAATTAAGTGAGGAAAAATGATACTTTTTCCGTTACTACAAATGTTATCATATAATGTGGGAAAAGGTAATCAAACATCAACAATGTCTAAATGAGAGACTAATGAATCATCATCAATATGTATGAGCTTAACATGGGAGGGATAGATCTATGTGAAGAGCTAAAATTAATATTCATAGCGATCTCATGAGGTGGAATATTTATCATGTATACAAGAAGGTATCATATCAAAATAATGTGATTACATATAATCATCATAAAATGTAGAAGGAATATCATCATAATGTGCAACAATGTAATTTTCATGTACTAATGCAATATGATGTATCCTCTAAAGCAATGTAACATGGAATTATATCATGTATTCCCTTCATAATAGATGTAGAAAGAAATAGATCATGCAAAGGAAAAGTGTTCAAAGGTAGAATACAATTATAATCAAGCACATTACAATCACTCTGCATAAAGGAAGTATGTAATATTTAATATTCATTGAATTAAATAAGAGTATCTAATAGATAAGAGAAATTAATGATCAAATCTCTAAATAAATAAAATAAATATATATGATGATGTAGATGCTTTCATACAAACATGATCCCCTTTGTATGATAGAATAACATGAGTCCATCAAGGATATAAGGATTACATGGAAAAAAGTTTATAAACATGTTAAAATTGGTAAGGTATGCATGATTAGATGTCAATAGTAAATGAACATGAGGATCCATGATGTGAAAAATAGGATCTATCCAAAGATTTAGGGTTCACAACAAAAATCTCAATAAAGGCTCAAAGCCCTAACAAGAGTAAATGAATGATATAAAAATAAGATATAATTAGTTGTATATTAGAATACCAATCCTAAATCAAAATTAAAAATATAAACCTAAATCTAATGCAAGAGTGGGCTCAATGGAACTATGAGTAGAAGGTGTGAATATGCACAAGAAACCCTATGAGAAATATGAATCAAACAAGAAAAAAATTAAAAAGGAAAGAATAGTTTTTAAAATGATATGGAACTTATAAAAAAATAGATCTAAAAGCCCTAATATTAGCTTAGGAACCGTAGAGAAAATATAGATGTATAATATTAATTAGGTTCACCTAAACATTGAGGAAAATAAACTAAACTTCCCTTAAGTTTAGTCTCTAGGATAATCTAATAAAATGCAGAGTGTGAACATAATTAGCCTACACTAATTAATTAGTGAGTTGATTTGACTTGAATATTGAGCTTAATAATTTAAATGTATAGGAATATAAATAGAAAATAAATGTACCTAGCTCAATAACTAACAAATGTATAAGTGGTGCAGTCATAGTAAGAGGGTCCTCAAAGAGAACAGTCTGGACCATGCAACAAGAGTTACACAACATAAGCCACATGGAATATGGAGGAAAATCATATTCAAACATTCTTATTACCAAAAAATTTAGTTACAATCAGTCGGCAACATCTGGGTTCACAGGCCTGCTACAACATGCTCAAAATATATAGTATTCATAAATTCTCCTTAATATGAGCTGAAATCTTACATATTGAATCCAATATTCATTCTACTTGATTTCCTAATGATTGGTTACAATGATTTATATCACATTCGGAGATCTAGAATTCTCTGCATCCGCTAAAGATCATTAAAATCTCAGATGAAGGAAACATAACATGTGCGTGAAATAGGTTGGCCTTAAATTTGAATTTCTCCTCGAAAAGTGAATAGGATGAAGTGTGGAACAAAATTAAGGCCAAGGACACTCCATGGAATAATTTGAAACACTTTGCAAGGATTCACAAGTTACGAGAAGGATCCACAAGAGACAAAACTAGCCATTAGGCTCGAAACTGCTCTAGTGCTCTGTCGGAAGCAATAACTTGCCAGAAAAAGATCCAATCATTCTGAAATCTTGGAATAAGGGAAAATGAACATGTCCACAATGAAAATATAGATCTGTTGAATCTTCCATCTTGAACTGAACAAAAACAAAACTGAAATTAAAATTTTTTTTGGTTGATGCAGGATTACAAAGAACCAAGGATGCTCCTACATCAAACATCTGAGGTTATTTGAAAAGTGAGTCTTGGGGCTAAAGGAAAACCAATACGGTCTACCTCATCCTAAGAAATCCAAGAAGAATCCTCCACTAGTCTTCCTTTCCACTTTGAAAGATATTCTTTGTATTGTCTTCCACGCGTTGTCCTCCCATCTCTGATATCCAAAATCTCTTCTATCTCATCTGATTGTTGTTTAGGAAACAGATTTTCCAATTTTTCTTCACTATCTTCATTGAATTTTGCTTCATGGTACTGATGTAGATCTGCAATGTTGAATATAGATGATATACCCATGCCATTCAATAACTCTACTTCATAAGCATTTCCTGAATCAAATTTCTTCAAAATCTTACAAGGTCCAAACTTCCTCATTTTGAGCTTATTGTGTGTGCCAATTGGAAATCTTTCCTTCCTCAAATACACCATCACTTCATCTCCAACTTTTAACTCCTTATGTATCCTCTTTTCATTTGTTCGCTCCTTATACTTTCAATTCATATCTTCCAATTGTTGCTTTACTTGAGTATGCACTTTCTTCGCATGTTCTACAAATTCCTCTAATTTTGCATGCCTTTTATCTTCCTTAATGATGTCTCACAATTCTGATAGACCTCTAGGATGAACTCTAGTAACAATCTTAAAAGGTGTCTTTCTGGTACTCATGTTCACTGAATTATTGTAAGCAAACTATGCTTGTGCAAGGACTAAATCCCAAATTATGATCTTCTCCCAAACCAAACATCTCAGCAAATTCCCCAAACTCCTATTTACTACCTATGTTTCTCCATTATTCTATAGGTGAAAATTAGAACTAAACTTCAAATCTATCTTTAACTTCTTCCAAAGTGTCCTCCAAAATTAACCAACAAAATTTGTATCTTTGTCTGAAATAATACTCCTAGGTAATCCATGCAATCTAACCACTTCCTTGAAAAACAAGTCTGCTACATGTACTACATCTATTGTCTTCCCACAAGGTATGAAATGTGCCATTTTAGAAAATCTATCCACCACCTCAAATATAGAATCATTACCTCTTTGTGTCTTTGGCAAACCAAATATGAAATCCATGTTGATATCCTCCCAAGGTCTCTCTAGAACTATCAAAGGCTTATATAATCCAAAATTCTAATTGCTCCCTTTTGCAGCTTGACAAACTCTATAACTCTGCACAAATTTCCTAAAATCCTTATGAATTTGTGGCCAAAATTAATTCTCACTTACCAATACTATTGTCTTATCAATTCCAAAGTGTCCTACCAATCCTCCACTATGTTTTTCTTTCAACAAGCTATCCCTCATTGAACTCTAGGGTATACACAAATTATTCCCTCTGAAAAACATATCCTCCTAAATGAAATAATCCAACCACTGACTCTTATCCTCCAAGACTGGTTCTTTACAAGATCTCCAAGGTTTTCAAAAATCCGGGTCTTCCTCATACAAGTTCTTCAATTCATCAAATTCTAATACATCCACTCTCATCTCTGCCAATAAATTCCTTCTCCTACTCAAATCATCAGTGACTCAATTTGAATTTCCACTCCTATGTTTCAAAACAAAAGTATAACTCTGCAAGAATTTCACCCATCTCATGTGTCTCTGATTCAACTTACCTTGACTATTCAAATATTGCAATGCCTGATGATTTGTATACAACACAAACTTTTTAGGCAACAAGTAATGTCTCCACTTCTTCAAGGCTTGAACTATGGCATAAAAATCTTGGTCATACATTGAATAACTTCTCCTAGCATCATTCAATTTCTCATTGAAATAAGCTACTGGTCATCCTTCTTGACTTGATACTGCTCCAATTGCATTTCCACTTGTATCATAGTCTACCTGAAATACCTTATTAAAGTCTGGTAAAGCCAACACTGGATGCTCAGCCACTTCTATTTCAACAACTCAAAACTCTGGTTTGCTCTAGATGTCCACCTAAAATCTTTTGTATCTCCTCTCATTTTTTATTTCATGGGACTACTAATAGAACTAAAATTCCTAATGAACTTTTGGTGGAAACTAGCCAATCCATGAAATGATCTTACCTCTCCAGTGCTTTTTAGTGTAGGCCATTCAAAAATTGCTCTTACCTTCTCAGGATCCATCTTCAATCCCTCCACAGATATCACAAATCCTAGATATACCATTTCTACCTTCATGAAACTACACTTCTTAATGTCTATCAACAACTACTCTTCTCTCAACCTCTATAAAACTTGTCTTATATGCAACAAATTTTCTTCTCTAGTCTTACTGAAAATCAAGATGTCATCCAAAGAGACAATCACAAACTTACCCAATAATTTCTTCAATACCTCATTCATTAGCCTTATGAAAGTACTCGGTGCATTTTTTAGTCCAGAAGGCATCACCAACCACTCATAAAATCCCTCATTTGTCTTGAATGTTGTCTTCCACTCACCCCCTTCTCTAATTCTAATATGATGATATCGACTCTTTAAATCTATCTTTGTAAAGTATTTAGCTCCACTCAAACAATCCATAATGTCATCCATCTGAGGCAAAGGAAATCTATACTTTATTGTGATTTTGTTTATGGCTCTAGAGTTTGTACACATACTCCATTCCCCATGCTTCTTAGGTTCTAGCATGGCAAGTACTGCACAAGGATTTAAGCTTTATTTGATCAAACCCTTCCTCAACAACTCTTGCACTTGTCTATTCAACTCTTCATTCTCTATCGGTGTCATTCGATGTGCTACTTTATTAGGCAACTAGCTCTAGGAATTAGATTCATGCAATGACTAATACTCCTCATAGGTGGCAATCCATCAAGTACATTATCTAAAATTATAGCTTCATATTCTACTAACAACTCCTCTATCTCCTCTGGGTGTTCTTCTACATGATTCAAGTCTTTAGCCTTCTTAAGAACCAAGGCATAACACATGTTCTCATGTCTCAGTCCATCTAGAAATCTCCTTCCATCAACCAAACAAATTCTAGCATTCATACAAACCTCAACTTTAGGAAAATCCTCCAATGGAAACAAAGTTTGCTTCATCCCATTAGAAACAATGGTATATGTGTTCTTCTCTCCATAATGAATATCCTATCTATCATACTACCAAGGCCTTCCCAACAAAACATGGCATACATCCATAGGCATGATATCACACAAAACTTCATCATGATAGTTTCCAATCTTCAATTTCACTAGACATTGTTCACTCACCAATATCGTATGCTCATCTTAAATCCATGCTATTTGATAGAGCTTCGGGTGTTTCAATATTTCCAGCTTCAATTTGGTCACCATTTCTTCAGAAACCAGGTTCTTAGAGCTTCCACTATCAATAATCACTCTGCAACATTTACCAGCTACCTTGCATCTAGTCTAAAATAAATGATTTCTCTGCAATAGTTCCTGCTCCATCTCACTTTGACACAATACTCTTATGTTCACCAACACTTCTCCCTCTTCTGGTTTATTAGATGATCTAGCATGGTCCTCCTTAGCAAAGGTTGTTATTCTATTGTTCTCTATCTTTTTCCTTGTCTCTCCCTAATTACATTCAAATGCTCTATGTCATTCTCCACCACACTTAAAACAAGTTCCCCTAAATATTTTTTTCTCTTGTCCTCTATCACCTTTTCTATAACCATCATTCTGATAACCACCATATCCTCTTCTCCAATAAGAGTTCCCATCATCTCTACAATATGGATTATCATTCTTACTGACTTCCTTATCTTTATTGTGATCTAAAAAAGATCCTCTTCCTCTAGTAAAAATTCTTCCTCTCTAAAATCTTCTGCCTCTTCCTCTCTGTCTCTGCTCATGTCTTTTATTCAGCTTCTCTTCTAATTTTAGGGCACATTGATATGTCTCCTCCACACTTAACAACTTGGTCAAACTGATCTCATCCTGCATAGACAGCTTCAAGCAATTCACATATCTGGCTACTTGCTCAATCTCATCTTCCAAATGTCTAGATCTAATATTCAACTTGTAGAAATCATCAGTATACTCTATCACACTTGTCTCCTTCTGTTTCAAATTCTACAACTTTTGGAACAAACTGATTCGATATTCTACAGGCATAAACTTTGTCTTTAACTTATTCACCTTCTGATCCCATGATTTTATCTTCTCCTTTCCTCTTCTTTACCTATCTATCTACAAATGTTTCCACCAAAGGGATGCATGTCCTTTCAACTTTGTACAAGAAAATTTCACCTTCTTTTCTTCGATAGTACCTTCAAAATCAAAATAATTCTACATCTCCACTATCCAATCAAGCAATTCATCTAAATCCAACTTACCACTATAATTCGGTGGATTGAAATGTGGTTTAGTATTTACTTTGGTTAGGGCTCTTATGAACCTCTCTTCTCCTTGATCAAGGCCAGTTTGATTTTCTCTTTCCCCTTCTTCCTATTCTTATACCTCTTCATCACTCACATCATAAACTAGTCGACCTCTCCTTTGGGTCATTTCGACTACTTCTAATCTGGAAACAATTCCTCTCAACATCTCCATTATATTTGGGTCTTCCACGCACTCCATTTTCTCTACCATTTCTTCTTCTCACCATCTTTACACAAGTACTTTGCAACTACAGGTTGGATCCTTAGTCTATCTCCCAACAAAAAATCTTCAACGAGACTCCACAAACTCTGATGATCTCTCACATAACAAATCTTGATTTGATACCAATTTGGTGCAATCACGATAGGAGGGTCCTCAAAGAGAACAATATGGACCATGCATCAAGAGTTACATAATAGAAGCCACATAGAATATGGAGGAAAATACAGATTCAAACATTCTTATTACCATAAATTTTAGTTACAATCAGTCGGCAACATCTAGGTTCATAGATCAAGCTCACAGGCCTACTACAACATGCTTGAAATACAAAATTCCTATATGATCCTTAATATGAGATGAAATATTATATATAAAATCTAATATTCATTCTACTTGCTTTCCTAATGATCAATTACAATGATTTATATCACATTCGGAGATCTAGAATTCTCCACATCGGCCAAAGATCATTACAAACTCCGATGAAGGAAATGTAACGTGTGTGTGAAACAGGTTGGCCTTAAATTTGAACTTCTCCTCAGCAGGTGCATAGGATGACATGTGGACCAAAATTAAGGTTGGGGACACTCCACAAAATAATTCAGAACACCTCACAAGGATTCGCAAGTTATGTGAAGGATCGACAAGAGACAAAACTAGCCATTAGGCTCAAAACTACTCCAGTGCTCTATCGAAAGCGATAACTTTCCGAAAAAACATTCAATCATTCTAAAATCTTGGAATAAGGGAAAACAAACATGTCCACGATGAAAACATAGGTCCGTTGAATCTTCCATCTTGAATTGAACAAGAACTGAACAAGAACAAAACTGAAATGAAAACATTTTTTTGGTTGATGCAAGATTGCAAAGAACTAAGGATGCTCCTGCATCAATAAGGATTAATGAAGACTTAAATATAATAATCCTTAAGAATGGGAACAATAGATGAAAGACTAATAATTTCTTGAGATAATAATTTTTTACTCTATGTAGGGATGATTTTGACAATACAAGACTAATCCATGATTGTGAACGTGTCTCGCGTTTGTGAACTTGACTTAAGTATTCTACTAAATTCTAGACTTTAGTTTTCCTAATCACTCTTGAATTCTCCATGTTTCTTGAAATATCTATAAACTTGGTAGCATTTATAAATACCTTTAGATCTATTAATAAGTCATAGGGACTCAAGTTATCTTAAATCAATCATTGAAAATTAAATAACGATTAAATACAACAATATTTTATCATGCAGATGTTGCTAGAATTATTTTGCAAGTATAGATTCCTTTTAGAGAATCAATTGATATGTGTAAATGTGAATTTATTATTTTCTTGATCAATCTTATTGTTGAAATAAATTTATTACTTTATTTTTACCCACGCCCCATTTTTGGCTTGCTAAATGGGGACCCCCTCCCTTTGTCTTCTTTCTATTTTCTTATTTTCTTTGTCTTTCCCTTGTCGATTCCTTTGGTATTTTTTATTCTGTGTTCCCCTTGGGTGTTCTTTTCCATTTTTTCCCTTTCTTTTCCTTCCTTTTTTGGGGTTTCGAGGTTTGTCATTTAGGCATATCTTTTTCGGGCACAATCTGCGACTTTTGTTTTATGTGCTTCCCAAGCTCGTTGAGCTTTTAGGCATCAGTGTTTTGTTAGTATTCATGACTTCAACCATAACCTCAATCTCTGATTCATGATGAGGCATGTGTCTTGTCAACTCACCTATCACTCTAGTGCTGCATTAATTTCACTAATGGGCATTTATGGTTATTTTTGCATGTGACTTCTAGAGGTTTTTATTATCATTTGAGCTCATTTTAGATTACTTTAAATTTGTGAATCCAAACTCTCATTGCTTCTTGTGTTGAATTTGATAATTGAGAAATTTTGCGTGCACTCATGTGTGTGTGTTTGCTTCTTTGTGGATTTCACTATTTAAACAAAATAGGTTTCTTGTGCTCAATATTTGATATAATGGTGGTTATTCTTCGTGTGTTTTTACATTTTTGCCTTCCTTTTTTCATTGTATGTTTCCATCATTTGTGTCATGTTGTGTTTTCCTTTCATGGGATTCGAGTTTGGGTTTCATCATTCTATTTTTCTTTTTTTTTGTGTGCCCTCATTTTTTCTTTTATTTTCATTTTAAGCACTTATTGAATCCTCCTAAATATTGGCACATCGATCAAGGTTTCTTTGATGACATAATTGCACTTCATCAAGCCTTGAGTTTCTAAATGATAATTATCTTTCTTAAAAATTAGAGTTTGGCCTTCATCCCAAACCCCAATCCTTGATGGGTCTTGACTTAGCATTTTTATCAAAAAACATTTAGCTATTGATGATTGGGGATTCTATTTTAAGCCTATCATCCTAGAACACAAAAAGGTAATAGTTTTCCCTGAACCTTGATCCCTAATTATTCTACCTTAATGATTTTATTTTTTAGATAAATCTTTCAACTCTCGATGATCAGGTTTATAACCTAACATCAAAAAAAATTCTTCCACAAAAGGTAATGGTTTTCCCTAAGCCCCAATCCCCAATGATATTTTCCTTAGCCACTTAGTGGGTAATCTTTCAGACATCAAGAATTTATCATACCTCTTAACATCTAATGGTCTTTTTAGATACGTGATAAAGAATGTTCTAGAACCTTGATCCCCAATAGCATCATCTTAATGCTTTTTATGTAGTATTTGGCAATCAATGATTGAGTGCTTCTTTTAACACCCACATATCATTTAAAGAAAATTGTAAAAGTTATCCCTGATCCCAAAACCTAATATAAGTTACAAATTAATTAACAATTTTAGACAGTAGTAATGTAGCATATTTCATGACTTTTAAGATATGAATGTGACCAATGACATAGTATAGGTTAACTACACCTAATCCATATGGATTCGAGGCATATTTAATCCACTAAGCATCAATCCCAATAAGATATTCAATATCAATAAAAAATGAAGAAGCCATTAAAACTAACATTCTAAAACATGAAATCTTGAAAAACATATATTCTAAGACATTGAATCTTATCCTATTAGGGGAGTGGTGTCACATTGATGTGGAATGGTGACCCTTTCCCAATACCTTGGATAATATGAGCCTTTCTAATAAATTTTATTGATTAAAATTGATGGAAAGTGATGAAAAAGATGAATGAAAACATGATTAAAGCTAGATTAACATGATAAAAGCTAAGATGTTTGATGAAAATGTCTACAAACCTATTCTAAATGTGTATAAGATTCAAAAATGAAAGTCCTAGATTCCAAAATATACTAATGAATGCACACTAAGTTATCATGGAAGCCATTAATGGATGCTAAGATAATAATGCATTGAAAATTAACCTAAGATACTTTTAAACATAAAACATGGATGAAAATGAGTGTGATTTTCAACGGCATAAGTTTTCTTTGAAAAGGTGGATCCCTATTCAATATATGCAAAGTCTATTTATAGAATAGGCAAAAAGAAACCAATGGTCAAGATTGAAAGAATCAATCAATGCTCAGATGGAAAGATGATGGATACATGTATTCATGGATTCCCATTAAGGGTTGAGAATGCAAGTTGATATTTAATCAAGGGATCACAATCATGCAAAGAAGAACACTTTCAAAACTTGTTTAAGAATTTTGTTAAAGAGAAGAATATTCCCTTTTCTGAATGAGTGAAAAGTGAGAATATTCTCATACAAGTGGATGAGGAAAATTAGCATTTAGTTAATTAAAACAAATTTTTAATGTGCAAATGGGAGGGATGTTTCATAGGAATATTCCCTTTTGGAGGAATTGTTGAACAGTTTGGATAACTAAGAGGGGGGGTGAATCAACTATCACAAAACACTTTCTATTACTTTAATTAATTTGGAGCAATCTTAAATCAATCAAATAATAATTAAAATAGATATGAACATGAAAGAACTTAACAACATCATGCACAATGAACACCATAATTTATGTGGAAACCCAAGATGATAAAAAACCACGGAGAATGCTAATTCTCAATTATAGAACACCAGTTAAGGTGATACCGATTAAGGTGATTTTTACAAAGGCTCACTATCAGTGGGCTCATTGCCCAACTAATACAAAAACATATGATTAAAAAATAGTCTTACTAACAAAGCATGATGTGATGGAACTGCACCTACATATGCATGAAGTCAGTTCCAATTAAAAGCATAATATTTGTCTGCAACAGATCTGGTCAAGAATCTTCTACCCACCTTCCTTGCACAACCTCTACAATGCATATTAATTCTTCCTGACACTTTCCTTCCGCTCCCTTCTCTATTTCTTGTTGCATAATCCTTCACACCCTTTTCTCTATTCGCAAACACCACACTACTTGTTTGGTACCAAAAAGATGTTCTACACAAACACACATATATATACCCATAGAATAAAATGAGTTGGCCTAGCAAAACATGTCATCTTGAAGAACAACCTTGAAATATTCAATAAGGCTTGGCACACTAGCATCGAACCCAAAGGATAGGTCACACATAAAGATCTTCTTACCACATTACTATGGGACCCATAAATAGGTCATACATAAGATAAGTTCATCACCTAGCATAATTACCAAAAGATAGTGATCTTTGAATTACATGAGATAAGTTCTGAAGCTAATAGGAACTCCACAACCAAGACCAAATCTTGATCATCATAAATTTAAGTACTAACCAAAGGAATGTTCGGATAAAAAGGATACCTGGAATAAGATTTAGGCATAGCAGCCAATATCAAAAGATTAGTCTTCATTATTCTATATTAACCATCTTCCACATATGTCCCAAAACAAAGTACTGACATATCTGGATCAAGCATAACATCCACACTACACAACATCATAGCATACAATATGATAGATCATATTTGTACATCATCTGGAGCACAACCAACCGGATCCAAGGTTTTGACATCAATGACAACAATGCCAAATTAACTTCTCAACAATCTCCCCCTTTGGCATTGATGGCAAAACAATAAAAACTCAAAAACACAGAAAAAGATTCCAAGTGCTCGCCTTTTGTCAAGCAATTCAAATCCTCTTTTTGTTTTTTTTTCTCTTCATTTTCTCCCCCTTTTTACCATCAAAGGCAAAGGGCCAAATAAGAACATTCAAAAAATCAAGTAAAAATAACGCTTTTCACATGAAATATTTTCTTGTACCTTTCTATCATAATTGGAAGAATCCTCTTCCAAGCTTGCACTGCATGAACCATTATGGCACACATACTGTCTCGAAGAACCAACAACCCAAATGAAGATGACTAGTCTAGAGACAGGCACTGTTGTTCACAATCCTCTACATCAGAAAGTATCCTAGAGAGATGATCCAAATGACCTCAACAACTTATTTGACCAACCAAAATTTTTTAACCAAATCTTCCCTTTGTCTTTGAGTAGACAATAGCTCAGCTTGCAACTCACCAAATCTTATTCTTTATTTTCCATCTTTATCTTTGAAGAAGTCAGAACACTTCACAATATTGTTCAATTTAGATTCAATAGCTTCAATTTTTCTTCTAAAATTATCAACAGTAGCAGGCCACCAAAGACAATATTTGTAGATTTTAGACATCTCCTTAATGCATTCTCTTGCCTCACCAATGTGTTTGGATAAATTTTTTTGGGTTGTGACACACCTTCTTTCAATCATAGCTTGGATTTTATGTCCTTCATATCCTTCCCACAACAACCTTTCTTCAACAACCTCTACCAGATCATTCGGTAACGACTCATAAATAGCAGAAACAATAACTTTTTAAGAAGATAATCAACGAAGGCATCTTCAATTATAGGCCTACTGACCAAAGAGCAGGCATTCCACATTTCACCAATCTCTTTTATATCACCCTCATCCAACATGGAATGAACTTCATTTGTATGAGGTAGAGACTCTTCTTCCTTCTCCTTCTCTTCTAAGATAGTGATGATATCTTTTATGTTAATTTTCCTCCTTTTAGGTTCCAGAGGGGAACCATCAATGACAACCTCTATCTCCTTCTTACCGGAGGAGGAACCCTCCTTAAACTGACTGATAGGCATAGCACTAGACACTATCACATTGGAGCATAGATCCATCTGCAAGGATGAGAAATAAACTTTGCATGCATTTGCTTTATCTTCCAATTATTTGTAAACTTATTTTCCTATAGGGATGTCATACTTCCACTTAATATTCTCTTTTGATGGTAAAAAATTCAACAAGTAGAATACTAAAAACATGAGCAAAGACCCAAACTGGAAAGGATAACTCTCAACCAGATACATTCTGACATTCTCAATTAGGTTCTCCATTATCAGGCTACGCAAGTCAAATTGTTGATTTTCCTTCACCATCCTATGTGCAAGATGCACAACAATAATAGATGTACAAGCTTCATGATTTCGAAAATAGATTTTTTATGAGATATTGTAAGCAACATACAGGATCAAAAATGGTATTTATCAGTAGAGCTCGGGGGTCTTTGTCGACACCAGTAAGTTTCTCCATGTCTCTATATTTCACTATTTTCTTCCTAGGGAGGTCACCAACTCTGCACAATTCAATAATAGCTTTAATGACTTCCTTAGTGATCGGATAGGCTTTGTCCAAAAATATGATATCATCTTTGAATCGACTCAATAGGAACACGATAGACTCTTTGTCGGGAATCCAAGGGAATTCTCCCCATAAATCCATACCCAAGGCTCTTACATTCTACAATTCATTAGTCTTCAACCCTAGTTCCATTTCCTTCATATTTCAATGATCAAATCCATCCAACTCTACTCCCTTCAGCCTCAGCAAAATACTGCCACTGGATTCACTATCAACCAACACGGATTCCATCGTCACACTTAGCTTCTTCGATCCTCTTATCGCTCAACGAAACCTCTTCTCCTTCTTTGAAAACTATGAGAAATGATTTGAAAATCCACCTTTTATCCTTTATTTCTCATGATGATTTCACCACCATAAAAAACTTACATCGATGACACCATCAATTATACTTCACTTTTCAATCAGTCGGATTAAGCTTCATCATACGTCACCAACCAGATCAAACTTAGTCATGCCAAAAAAAATGCATCAATATTTCTTTGGAGAGGGGGAACCAACAGGATACGCATTGCAAAACTCCCCCTAAGCCAAGACAATTGGCTCAGATTCTAGACGAGCTTGTACCGAGATCCGGTGTCGTGGAAGAGCTCCCCACACTTGTTTCTTTTTTCTTCCAAACCATGATGGTCTTCTTCTTATATTCATCTAATTTTGCAACCTTCTTTTTGTTTTCAAACTTTTCTAGAGCAACATATTTGCATGTGTTAGCATAATGTCCTAATTGATTGCACTTGTAACATCTTTTCCCTAACTTAACTAAGTGAACCCTAGATCTATACTGATTAGTTTTGTGACCATAACCATGGCATATGTAGCAATAACCATGAAATAAATTATTCATTCCATTCCTATTGGCCGGATTAGATAATTGAATTTTGCAATGACTTGCTTTGTGACCAAACTTGTGACAATTAAAGAATTGAGTACTCGATTCCTTCTTGCTTCTACACTTTATAGCCTTATGTCCAAAAAATTTCAATAGAAAACAATGACCATTAAATGATAAGTACCTTTGAGAATTTGGTTACTTGACTGGAGGTCTTTTGTAGGTGTTCTAGAGTTTCAAACCTTTCTTGTTACAACAAATCTAGCTTTAGCTTCAACTACTTTGTCTTTCCCCTTAGTGTTCTAATTTGAGCTTTCCCCTAAGAAGCCAAGTCCTTCCTCATCCTTGTGACATTTTTGTAGTGACAAAACTTGATCTAGAATTATGCTACTTTCGCATACTCTTGCTTTTGATTTCAGCCTTCTTAATTCTTGATCTAACTTCTCATTTTCTTCCAATTTTTGTCTGATGGTATCCTTGAGATTTTCTTCAATCTTCTTCCATTCTTCCATTTTTTGTTTGATGGTATCTTTGAGATTTTCTTTATTCTTCTTGCATTCATCCAACTGTAGCTTTAGATTCACAACACTTTCATTTGACTCCTTTAATTCCTCACAGACCTCTCTATATCTTGCTTTGAATTTCAAGATTTAATCCCTTAGCTTTGATACAAAAGCATTTGCCTCCCTGATATTTTCTTTCAATTCTTCATTTTTAGATTATGTGCTTTCCATGTCATCTAACATTGTGTTCAATTCTTCATTAAAGTAGTAGTCTCCTGCCATTTGTTCAAATTGCCAAGATCTCCCTCAAGCGGTTAACCTCTATCTACAAGGAACCAGGCTCTAATACCAATTTTTGAATAGTTTGAATAGCTAAGAGGGGGGATGAATTATTTATCAAAAAACACTTTCCCTTACTTTAATTAATCTGGAGCAATGTTAAATCAATCAAATAATATTTAAAATAGATATGAACATGAAAGCACTTAACAACATCATGCATAATGAACACCAGAATTTATGTGGAAACCCAAGATGGGAAAAATCATAGAGAATGCTAATTCTCAATTATAGAACACCAGTAAAGGTTATTTTTACAAAGGCTCATTGTCAAAATGCTCATTTCAGGTAAGGCTCATTGTCGGTGGGATCATTTCCTGACTAATACAAAAAACTATGATTGCAAAATAGTCTTACTAAAAAAACATGAACTGATCAAGCTGCATCTACATATGCATGAAGTCAGTTCTGGTTAAAAGCACAATATCTGTCTGCATCAGATCCGGTCAAGAATCTTATGCCCACCTTCCTTGCACAACCTCCGCAATATAGATTACTTCTTCCTGACACTTGCCTTTTGCTTCCTTCTTTGTTCTTGTCGCATAATACTTCACACACCTTTTCTCTGTTCGCACACACCACACTACTTGTTCGGTACCAAAAAGATGTTCCATACACACATATATATACCCATAGAAAAAAATGAGTCGGCCTAGAAAAACATGTCAGCTTGAAGAACAACCTTGAAATATTCAATAAGACTTGGCATGCTAGGACCAAACCCAAAGGATAGGTCGCACATAAATATCTTCTTACCATGTTACCATGGCACCCATAAATAGGTCATACATAAGATAAGTTCATCACCTAGCATAATTACCAAAAGATAGCGATCTTTGTATTACATGAGATATGTTCCGAAGCCGATAGGAATGCCACAACCAAGACCAAATCTTGATCATCATCAATTTCAGTACCAATCGGAGGAATGAAATTAGACATACCAAAACTTGTAACATGATACATGAATGTCTAGATAGCAAGGATACCCAGAATAAGTTCTAGGCACAACAACTAATATCAAAATATTAGTCTTCATTATTCTACATTAACTATCTTCCACAGATGTCCCAAAAAGAATTATTTCCATATTCGAATCAAGGATAACATCCACACTACGCAACATCATAGCATATGATAGGATAGATTATTTTTGTATATCATCTGAAGCACAACTAATTGCATCCCAGGTTTTGACATCAATGACAACAATGCCAAATCAACAACTTCTCAATGGGAATTTAGGATTTAGCATTAAATACTTAATTTATTTAATGAAAGGGGTGGGATTAGGATATTTAATTAAATAACTAGGATAACTAGGATTTATTTAATTAAATAAGAAGACATAAGAAGGCTAATTAAATAATTTTCATGATTTGATTAGACAAGATGAAAGGTGAATGTGAAAGAGAGTGAATTAACCTCACTAAATTAATTAGATTAATAGGTGAAAATAGTGCATTTAATTAAATAGCTAGGAAAATTTAATCAAATAGGCAAAAAGAAGATGGATTTAGGATGA
This sequence comes from Sequoiadendron giganteum, assembly GCA_007115665.2. Classification (NCBI taxonomy): domain Eukaryota; kingdom Viridiplantae; phylum Streptophyta; class Pinopsida; order Cupressales; family Cupressaceae; genus Sequoiadendron; species Sequoiadendron giganteum. The sequence continues at coordinate 499,533,183 of CM021106.1, forward strand.
AATGACATTAGTGATCAAATTCCAGTGTGTAATATAATTTAGGACATTTTTAAGTGTCTACATTTTTCCTCTCTTTGAAGCGAGGTACCTGTTACATTGGTTCAAAGACTGACGCTTTTCGGATTAAAACTGCTACTCAGATCAAAAAAATTTTAAAAAATGATTTTTTCAAATTCCCCATTGTTTCCTTTTTCGCATGCCCAAATGTTGCCTCAGTGGAAGGAATAAGCTAGTTTCTTGCCCACTCGAGAGGTTGGGCAAAATTTTTGAATTTAGGGTTGATCTCTTAACAAAGGTAAAATATGGATTTAGGTGCCAAAATATGCCCCAGGATGCGACAATAGCCTTAGAAATGCAAAAAATGGCTCAAAATAGGTTGTGAAGCATGGACATAGGTAAACAGGCCAAAACCCTAGCTTTTGGCTCAAATTAGGGCAAAAACCCTATTTTTTTACAATAAATAGGTGAGAAGATTGCACTTACAATTCATTTGTGCATTCACACTTTGTGTATTTTGAGCTCTAACGCACTGGCAAGATGGCCCTCTGTGCGCTTATAGTTCACCTTTTTTAGCAGGTTTGAGAGTACCAGCGTAGAGTAGACGTAGGACCCCGGGTGTGTGAATCAAAACTTGTCTTGGTTTTCACATTTTAATGCATTTATTAGCATCTAAACTAGGTTTTCTAGGGCATCTCTATATAATGACACAAACGGTTTCGAAAGCGTTGCTATTGAATTTATAGTGACACACTTGTTTAGCAGTGTGCTAGGGTTTTTTTATTTTGGTGACGCATTTGATTAGGGTGTCACACGTGGAAAATAACAACGCATAGGGTTTTTTAGTTTAGCAATGTGCATTTATGGTGGGTGACACACTTAGCAAATAGTGCACACCATCATTTTTAGTTTCAATGACACACCTCAATGTTGATGCACAATTGAGTATTACAATTCACCCTCTAAAATGATATGACACATCCTTAAAATGGCGACGCTATTGATTTTAGCGATGCAATTGATGTTTCGAGATGCAAAACCTCTGATTTTAATCAGTTTTTAGATTTGTAGGAAAATTGATGTTGTGTGTGTGATGTGTGTAGAGGATCCGTAGCCTTCGATGTCATGAGAGTATCATTCTAATATTTTGGGAGTGACACAAGACTTTGATGACATGGAGGTGGAGTAGTTGGGGATGTTTGGATTAGGGCTCATTAATTTCATGCCAGAGGTCTACACCCATTTAGCCATGATGAAAACACTCATCAAGAGGTGGCATAGTGAGACATTCTCTTTTCACTTACCCACTAACAAGGTCACAATCATGATTGAGGACGTGTGGTGGGTTATGTGGCTTCCCATTCATGGGGAGAACATTACCTATGATATAGATGCTAGGAGATATGCATGTTGCTCACTTTTGTGGACTGATAACATCATTTTGGTCATCTCACAAATAGACTTGGATTTATATAGAGCTCGAGTCCTAGTTTTTAGATTGTTCATTACTGTGCTCATTGTTGGCGTGATTGCCCCAGACCGACAAGGTAGAGGTTTCAGTCTAGGTTGGGGGTTGCATGACACAATATGATCTAGTGGACTACTATGTATGCATGGGGACCAGTTATACTTGCTTCCTTATATCATGGCATGCATCAGGTAGTATATTGTCATGGTAGGAGCATCAGAGGTGGGATGACATTGCTACATATTTGGGCTTACGAGCATATTGTTGAGACCCTTGGTTATTTTGGCAGACATTCATGAGGATGAGCCTATTCTTTTAAGGTACAGAGTCCCCATGACATTACAACACACCAAACTGATAGGTATTCCATATTGGCGTCATGTCATAAATGACATGACCATTTTTAGATGGAGGTTGTGGTTGTAGGTTTTGACTTGGTACAATGATCAACAATAGTTATACTTTTCTCAATAGACCTGCCATATCTAGGGGTAGGAAAACACTATGGTGGAGTGGTACCTTCCAGACTATGTTGCTCGATGGTTTGGGGAGGTACAAGATGTGCCTCTCAATGATTACATAGTTGTTTTTGTGAGATCTCAGAGAGAGGTCAAGTGGGGAGCTTAGATTGATCTTGTCATGATCAATGAGTTTTAATAGCTGGTTTTGTAGCCCTGGGCCTATGATCAAGGTTTTCCAAATGCGTGGACTACCCCTAGATATGATGCAATGTGGAGACCACTTGTTCATTTGAAAGACCTAGTAGGGGGATACCTTGATGGGTGAGGTAGAGGCAAAGGAAAAGGTAGAGGCAAAGGTAGGGATGGAGGAAAAAAACATCTTGACTAGCAGTCGAATCATTAGAGGGTTCATGAGCCAAGGGATCATATTTTGTAGTGACACTTGTAGTGAGGGAAGCTCAACCTCGATAGGTAGGATGGCTTTTTATCCATAGACCAAGGAGAAAGGGTTTGCACCTGTAGGTGTGCAGATAGTGGTCTGATAGGCCTAGAGGGTGGTATTTAACTACAGATGCCAATCATGACCAACTTCATTGAACATTTTCTTTAGGATTTTTAGAATGGTCTTGTTTGCAGCCTCACCTTGACCATTGCCCTAGGGGTAATATGGGGTAGATAATCTGTGTTGAATGTTAAATTTTTGGCATATCTCTCTCACATCCTAATTCTTGAAGGGTGTTTCGTTATTGGAAATAAGGGCTCGTGGAACACCATAACGATAGATAAGGTAATTCCAGATAAATTTGGCAATTTTTTCCCTATTATGTAGGTCATAAGAATAGCTTCCACCCACTTATTAAAGTACTCAGTTTTCATTATGATGAACTTGTGGCCATTAGATGAGGTGGGAGTAATCTTTCATATGAGGTCAAGTCCCCACTGCGAGAAAGGACAAGGTGTGACCATTAGTTGTAACTCCTAAGCTAGAGCATGAATAAGATCTCCATGATGTTGACACTGGACACACTTTTGCATGTATTGATAGGCTTCTCTTTCCATGGATAGCCAGTAATAGCCCATTCTTAATAGTTTCTTAGCTGAAGTCATACTACTAGAATAGGAACCACATATGTCTTCATGTACTTTTGTTAAGGCGGTCAAGGCTTCCTCTTGGTTGAGACAGTGTAGTAATGTCCCCTCGATGCTTCTACAATAAAGGGTATCACCTAGGATCACAAATTGAGATGTCCTTTTAACAAAGGTCTTCTTAAGATTGGAGGTGATATCGGATGGGAGGGTTCCTCTATTAAAGTAGGTGAATATATCATGATACCACAGGGAACCAGGACCAATGATTACACATGCAAATTCAGATTCAAGAATTCCAAAGCTGGTATGAGAAGTTGTTCTTCCAAGAATTCACATTAAAGGACATTGTGTGGCATGTCTAATAATGATCCAATTGTTGTCATGGAATTTGTTGCTCTATTGTTCACACAAGGTATTTGCTCAAAATTTATGTCTATGAAAAATTCCTTAATAATTTCTACCATCTTCTTATAAGGGGTGAGTTTATCATCCTTAGTTTGGCAGTCATCGTTGACTTGATTGACAACTAGTTGTGCATATCCATAGACTTTCAACTCTTGTATCTTCCACTAAACTACTATCCTTAGACCTATTATTAGGACTTCATACTCTGCAATATTGTTAGTGCATGGAAAGGATAGCCCTTATGAATTTGGAATGCAACCACCTTGATAGGTGATACAAAGAATACCTGCCCCTGATCCATGTTGGGTAAATGATCTATCAAATTACAATTTCCACTGATATGTTGTATTGACAAGGAATGTTGATTCATCAAGAAATTCAGATATCAAAGGATTCTCTGCATAGATAGATGCTTCTTCCAGTTGGTCTGTGATCACTCTTCCTTTGATTACTTTGCACTCCATGTATTTTATGTCAAATTTTGTCAAGATCATTGCCCATTTGGCCATTCACCCAATGAGAGTTGCTTTATATAACTAATATTTCAATGGGTCGATCTTTACAATAAGCTTGATTTGATGTGACAATATGTAATATCTAAACTTTTGTGAAGAAAAAACCACCACTAAGCATGCTTTCTCAATGGATGAATAATTCATTTCATAGCCTACCAAGGTCTTGCTGAAGTAATAGATGGTTCTTTCCTTTCCATTTTCATCATGTTGAACTAAAAGAGACCTTAGTGCTACAAATGTTGTGAGATATATAGGATTAATGATTTTTTTGGTATCAACGACATGAGCGTTGAAGGTGTCAATAGGTAGTCCTTGATCTATTGGAAGGATTTATCACACTTATCATCCCACTTATAAGTTATTCCTTTATGGAGAAGATGTGAGAAAGGGTGGATCTTATCTGATAATTGTGCTATGAACCTTCTAATGGACTGCAACCTTCCTTGTAACCCTCTCATCTACTTCAATGTTTGTGGTGGTTCCATGTCTAGGATGGATTTCACTTTTGTTAGATCTATCTATATCCCTCTTTGTGACACAATGTAGCCAAGAAGCTTTCTTGATGTAAACCTAAAGACACACTTTTTTTAGGTTCAACCATACCTTATATTCTTTGAGCTTGTTGAAGATGGGTCTGAATACCTCTATGTGCTCACTCATTTTCTTTGACTTGGCCAAAATATCATCCACATATTCTTTGACTATTTCGTGGATCATATCATGAAATATGAGGTTCATTTCTATTTGATAGGTTGCTCCTATGTTCTTTAGCCCAAATGGCATCATATTTCAACAATATGTTCTCCATGGACAAGTGAATGCAGTTTTGTGTTGATCCTCCTTGGTGATCATGATTTGATTATAGCTTAAAAAATGATCCTTGAGTGATAGCATTTCATGTCTAGCTATTAAATCCATGATGATATCGATGTTAGGAAGAGGGAAATTGTCCTTCGGGCATGCTATTTTTAAGTCACTGAAATCTGTGCATATTTTGATGTGCCCAATGGGTTTGGAGATTGGTACCAGGTTGGAAACCCACTTAAGATAATCAATCGATTGAATAAATCCAATTTCAAGAAGCTTTTTTAACTCAATTTTTACCAAGAGTACTATTTGAGGGTGCATCTTTCTCAAATTTTTCTTGATCAGTTTGGCTGTAAGATAGACTACTAAATGATGCACAACCACTTTTGGATCAAGCCTTGGCATATCTATGTATGACCATGCAAAGTTGGCTATGTGCTCTTTCAGGAATGTTGCTAATTTTTTATATTCTTCATCCAACAAGGATTCATAATAGAAAGTTATCTTGGGTGCTTCTTCGGTTCTGACATTTACTAAAGTAGCATTCTTTGCTATCAACACTGACTTTTTTGGATGCATTGCAGTAAGAGCCCGAAGATTGAATCCTTCATCCTCGGGCACCTCAGAGAGGTTTTCACCCTCAGATGTGTCCTTTCTTTTTACTATTTTAGGATCAAAAAGTACCACAATGTGGTTTTCACTCAAAGATCTACATGTTATTTTTATGTCATCGATTTTGTGACCAAACGATTCAATTGTATCCCCATAGTATGCCTATGTGTCTAGATCTATATCAAAACCAACTTTGTGATCTCCCCATGGTAATATTCTATAGAGTCCCATGAATTTTGAGATTGCTTCATTGTTTTCAAATAAATCTAGAATTAGTGGTCCTCGTTGGTCCCAATTAATGAGTTGGGGGTAGACTAGGCTTATCTCAATGGTTTGGTCATTTGGGGTGAAATATTTTGTGGATATCATGAAGAGAGATTTATTCACAAATAGGTCAACAATGTCAAGGGGGAAGTCGTGTAGGGTAGTATCACATGATGTTGGTAATCAAGAGGAAGCCTCAACTCATTTAGTGGAAGTATCTTTTCCAATAAGGGTAACCTTGGTAGTAGTAGATCCTAGGCCAAGATTCTTTGGATGCCTCCTAGGAACAATGGGTTCTACTAAATCTTTGTCATTTTGTCTCAATTTTTCATTCTTATTGTACCCCCATCCCTTCATTAGCTATAAGCCTTTATTGTCATCTTCCATTTGAAGAACAAGCATTGGGCAGTCATCTTGATAGAGTAGTTTAGAGACATCTTCCTCATTGACATCTTATTCGTTCAAATCCCCCCACTTGGTGAAGGTCGTAGATGCAACCTTTAATGTTTCAACCACTTTGTTGATAGGTGTGGGTTTTCCATGGGGTTTGGGAGAAAGAGGTAGTTCTCCCAACACAAAAGTATCCTTTTGTAGTTTATAATCTCCGCAACCGTCATCCTTGATCACTTCTTTGATGTTGGGAATGTTCTACACAATGTGTGATTTTGTTTCTAAGGTAGATGCAAGGGATGGTGGGTTGAAAAATGAGGAACGGGTGTAGGCCCTTCATCAATTTTAGGGATTTGGGGTATTTTTTAAAACTTGGCCTCAAGCTTCTTGTAGTAGTAAAAAGGCTCATGATCTCCATGGATGGTAACTTCCCTATCCTCAAAAGGAAACTTGACACATTGGTGATAGGTTGAAGCTACAAATTCTAAGGCATGAATCCATGGTCGACCAAGCAATATGTTGTAGGGGAGATCAAATTCTAACACTTGACATGTAGTCTCCACAATGACGGGTAGCGTGATGATACCTTGAGATACTCACTCTTGATCATCATATGCTTTGATGGTTGTAATCTTTTCTTTCTCAATAGAATCCTTTGAATAACCCAAGTTCTTGACCAACTGAAGGGTGGAAATGTTCAGACCATCACCTCCATCGACTAAGACTCTTTCAACCTTGTTCTTATAAATAATGACCTCAAGGTGTAATGCATGGTTATCAGATGGTTATGATGGTAGGTCTTGTTCTGAGAAGGTGAGAAGATGAGGGATAGTGATATTCCCTAACATATATTGAAACTATTTTCTATCCATATCCTCAAGGACAAATGATGTGGATAAATATTTCTCTAATATTTCCCTATGTGTGGGGGATAGCCTCAACATTTCCAAGATTGAGATATGTGTGTGGGTCTTCTTAAGCTGATCTAGGAGACTGTATTTGCTAGGTTTTGATGTTGGTAAAGTAGGTTGTGCCCTAGGTTGAGATTAAGCTCCTTGGATGGTGACCTTTCCATGTTGTGTGGTGACTCCACACCCTACACTAGGTCCTTTGATGGTAACAACAGTGAAAAAAAATTCATAGGAGGCGACTACATTGGAATAGACATGTTGCACATTATTGTAAGTCTTACCTTTTCCATTTTCATTCCCTTTGTTTTGATTTGGCATAGGGTTCTTGTATATCTTGAAGTTTTGGTTACCGGCTAGTACTTCAACATATATGTCTCCATTCTCGATAAGATCTTAGATAACATTCTTCAGTTTCATGCAGTTTGATGTCTTTTGTCCTTTGATTTTGTGAAAGTCACAAGGATCGTTTTCATTGTACCAAGGTGGTTTATCTTGTGGTTATTGGTAGTTTTGGAAATTGGGAAGCGTTATCAAGTTTAACTCTACCAATTTCTTCATGATAGTTTCAATAGGTTCTGCCAACTATGTGTATTTGCATTTTGGATAGTTATTCCTGTTGGGGGTTGTCTTTGTTGCATTTCAGTGTTATTGATTTGATTATTTTGTGGTGATGTTGTTTATTTTATGTTTGGTTGAGTGTTATTCATTTGATTGGTGTTTGGCCTAAGATCACTTAGGACCAAATTAGCATCTACCACACCATCATTCGTCATGTTCTTGTTCTTACCATAGACCCGAGGTTTGTCGCTTGAACTAGTTGATGGGCGGTTGTCTATGTATACTTGGGTATTTCCCTGTGAGATTAGAGTGTGCTCAATATTGATGGATCTAGGGACAAGTTCATCATAGGTGGTAATGCACTGCATTTTCAAGTGGAGGGATAGATCTAAATCAATATTCGCTATGATAATCCCCACTTGTTGTTCATTAGGAATGTGCCACTTGATTTTACTAGCTCTTTGTCTCCATCATTGTAAGGAATTGGTGATGGATTCTCCTTTATTTTTCTTTAGTTTGTATAACTCTTCTAAGCTCACGTCCATGTCAAGATTAAAGGAGAAGTGATCTATGAATTTATCGATGATTTCTTGGAAGGTTTTGATACTTGGAGGAAACTGAGAAAACCAATTGATGGTTGGGCCTATCAAGCTTCATGGAAAGAGGCGCATCAAATAGGAATTGTTATAGGCCACCTCCCAACACATGATGTTGAATTATTTGACATGATCCACATGATTTCCTCTCCCTTTGTATTTATCAAATTTAGGGACCTTGAAACTAGGAGGGAAAGGTACCCTTATGATGTTTCCATTGAATGGATATGGACATAGGTTTTTTTGTGTATGGGGCTTCTTCATTTTTTCCATTTGGATGTCCTAAATTTGTTGTGTTAGCACCTTGAGTTGTGATGCTACATCATCTTGTGGGTGTGGTGGATGAAAGTATGTTGGTATTGCAAGATGGTAGATGGATTGTATGTGTGATTTTGATATGATGGGGTGTTGTATGGTGTGTATGGTGGTGTAGGATATTATGAAGGTGATGGTGGTGGAGACATATATGTTCCAAACGTGTTTGTATTGCCAATGTTTTATTGAGGGTTATAGTGTAAACCTTGTTGTTGTTGTGTGAGCACTTGTTATTGTTGGGCATACTTTTCAGCTAGCAAGGCTTGATGTTGGGCATGTTGTTGTTGTTGGGACACTAGGGCTGCTTGTTGTTGTGCTGCTAATGCTTCTTGTTGGGCTTGTTATTTTTGTTGGGCCGCTAGGGCTGCTTGTTGTGCTACTAAGGCTTCTTGTTGGGCTTGTTGTTTTTGTACTACTTGCGCTACTTGTTGAGCTTGTTGTTGTTGTTTTTATGCTAATAGGCCTTTTTTTTTTTGTGCTACTTGGGTTTCTTGTTGGGCTTGTTGTTTGTTTTGTTTTGCTAAGGCTACTTGTTGTTGTTGTTGTGCTGCTAGGGCTGCTTGTTGGGATTCTTGTTGTTGCTATGCTGCTAGGGTTGCTTGCTATTGTTATTGTGCTGCTAGGGTTGCTTGTTGGGATTGCTATTGTTGTACAACTTTGTTGATAAACTTTTTGTGCTTGTTGCAAGGCTAGAGCTTGTGCTTGCAATGTAGGATTGTTTAGTTGTTGGGACATCTACAATGGATTTTGGGTGTTTATGGTTTGAGTGGGTTGTGGGTTGTTGATGAGAGGTTGGGGGTTCCCTTGGTTTAAAATTCCTTGTAGGATGGTGGATTTGGATGGAGGAATGTAATTTTGAGGTCCCATTTGATTTTGCATGGTATGAGAGATCAAAGGAAAAGATGATGATGGTGCCATTTAGTATTGCGATGGCAATGGCATGTTCAGACCTTGAAATTTGATTGAAAGGGTTCCCTTAACCGATGGGTAGGGGGTTCCCTTGTTGTATTTGAGGTGGGACCAAGGTATTACCTTGGTTGATAGGGTTTGTGACCAAAGTGTTGTTTTGATTTGGGTTGGTGATGATGGGATGGATGTGTTTTGTGAAATCAATGGGATGGATGAACCAATAGGGTGATTGGATAAAGATGTCCCTTTTTGTGTTAAGGGTTGATTTTGTGTAAGGGTGTTGACATGCCCTTGTTAATCCATTTGAGGCACTTGTTCCATACTACCTTGTGTGACGTTGGACACACTTGTGGTACTTGTGGGGATGGACGAAGATGGTTGTGCTCAAAATGTCAAGGTCACTCTGGAGTGATAGAGCACAAGTGGTTTATGTGGATGTAGGGGGTGTTTAGGAATGGTGGGAGAACCAAATGTAGGTTTCCAAGTGGGGTTTTGGGGAGGATTGGCATTTAGAGTACCTACAAGTGTGTTGCTTGCCAAAGTAAGAGTGTGGCCAAAGTCCTTAGTGATACTAGTTGCAAGACTATGAGTTTGTGTTGGATTTGGCCCTAGCGATGGAGTCAAGCCTTGTGTTAATGTTGGTGCAAAAAAACATGGGGGAATTGAAGCTATTTTCTCTGAGGCTTGACATTCTTGCTTATACTCAAGGATGTTTTCTTTAGTAAGCTCAAATAGATTATTTGTAACGTCTTCTACTTCATATGGTCCCTTTGGATCTTGGGGTTGTTGTGAAGGGGTAGAATGACTTCTTGGATCAAATTCTTGACGGTTGGTATCACTTGGGGTAGATGAGATTTTGGTTTTCTCCATGATTCTCTTATGTTGTGATCTTGTTGTTACCATAAATTGTGGGTCATCTATGGGAGAGTTATGTTGGGATTTGTGATGTTTAAACTCTCTAGTTGACTCAAATTTAGGTAAGAGGGCCCCTCTAAGTTATTTTGGAGAAATGTTGTGAATTGGAGATGAAAAGGTGAATGATATGGGGAGTTATCTTTACAAAAAATTTGGGACAACACTTTTGACTATAATTTTGATGTTTGATGTTTAGATAAAAGATGCTAATGAACTTGTGAATATTTAAGGTAGAATTGTGATCTTCAAGATAAAATAGTCCAAAAAGTGATAACCAACTCAACTAAGTTCATGGAAAAGGATTCATTTCACACTCAACATAGCTAAGTTAGGGGATGGATTTGATGATTTCCAAATCAAAAGGGTTGGTGTGTCCAAAAGTTCATAAAGTTTGGTGAAGTGAAGTGTAAAATATGATGAAGGGTGGATGAAATGTTTGACTCAAAATGTTAACCTAAAATGAACCTTTGTTTTGCAAGACCAAGGTAGTGAGAAAAATGCTTTACCCTATGAGTAATTTAACCCAAAAGATCAATGTTGACTTAAATGAGATGAAAATTTTGGACATATAAGTCTAGGTTGCCCAACAAAGGGTGGGAATAAAAATTTCTTAACAAGATGTCTCGATTGTGGTAAAACTTTAAGGCTTGTTTTCCGGTAAACCTTAAACTATGATGCCTCTTTTTGAAATGATGGAATGAGGATCTTAGTTTGGGGATTTTGATTTTACGGGTGATCATGAGGACCAACAAATTTGTGGATTTTTAATTATTTATTTATTTTGGGGATTTTTTATTTTTGAAAAAGAGAGGATATCTATTTCCACACAAGAGGTGGTAATACGAGCCTACTAATTGCAATATCAACTTTTTTCTCTTGTTTGTCTAAGATGTTTGCTATATTTCTCCATTGGTTTGGTGTTTCTTTTGTATCAAATGTGAAGCTCCTTAAACTATTGATTATATCTATTTTTTCTCCTTCAATCAGCTCAAAGTTTGATTGTATGATAGCTGGCATAAGGTTTGGTTGTTGAAATGGAACGATTGGACACCAAATGGTCATGAGGTGAGAGATCAATCAAATATGTGGGGTTCAATTTGTGAGTTCATCTTCATTAATAAGTTCCTTTTTACCACAAACACTTGTCTTTCTTTAGTTCCAAACTAAATGTCTATGTCAAAAACACCATTCATTTCACAAGGTCCATTATGTGAAAGTCATGAAGTTAGAGCCATAGTTTCCTATGTTAACTTTGGGAAGTATGATTGAGATATGAGCCAAAAAAATTTAGAAGTCTCTAAGGATAAAAATCCTTAGGACAAGCATCAATATCAAGACTTTTCAAAGGGTATCCATGCTTAAACCAAAGGGTTTGAAATTTTGAGAAAGATTGTTGATGTTTGTTTGTAATGTTTTGGAACCAAGCAACTATTAAACTGACTCACAAGAATTTAAAATCCTAGCTCAAGTGGGTGTGTATTTCTTAGTAGGCTTACCATCATCTCCTAAGAGATGATTAATCTATGAAGATGGAATGAACAAATAGGCTATGTCAAGGAAATGTAACGTCTTGAAACGCCACCAAACAAAACAGTCCCTTCCAATTTGCTTTATTGCCTCAACCAAAAATTGGACATGGTAAGTAACTTCTTGGAATAGTGTTATTCTAATGCACTACTTCAAAATATGGTCCAAAGATGAAATTGGTGAGCCACTAATAACAAATGTTCTTAATTAGGACTTTTAGGATAAACTGGTGTCTATACATGCAACAATTCACTCAATTAAGAGGCCTCTTAGCCCTTAGAAACATCTAAGGAATTTGATGTATCACACAGATACTAGGGGAGACATTTGTTTAGTGGTTGGGCGGTGTTACCATCTTACCACGGTGGTCTTCATCTTACCTAGTGATGGAATAGTGAAGTGGCGACAATCTGGAAGGCTATTACCTCCTTACCGCAGAGGTGGATTGATGGTGGCGAGGCAGTGCGGTGAGCGATGGGTTGGCAGTGCTTGGGCTTAACTCCTTGCCACGAAGGTGGCTCAGTGGTGGCATAGTAGTGCGGTGAGCGATAGAGGCAGTGACGAAATAGTGTGGCAGTTACTGCCCTACCCTGTGGCTTATTTACTAAGTTGTGGTGGGTGCGGTAAGCCGCTGGCGGTTGAAGGGCGACAGATGTAACGATTACTGCCTTATTGCAGGCAGTGTTTGGGGAAGCCATGGTGATTGCGGTGATCGGCTAGCGATCAACACTAGAGGCTTACTGCTATACCACAAAGGCTTATTCATTAAGCCGTGGTGGTGCAGTTGATGACGATAGTGTGACCTGGCGGTCTGCCAGGGCGGTTACCGCTCTACCACGGTGAGGCCTAGTGGTCTCTGCAGTAAGACTGCTGACGGTCTATGGAACAGTTACCTCCACACCGTGGGGTGTCACGGTCTGGGTTGTGGTAGCACAGGGCGGTTAGAGATAGAGATCAATAGGTGGTCTAGTGATCTCAGGTGAGCTCACCACCTTACCGTGATTGGGTGACTTGGGATCTGCAGTGTTGCGGTAGGAGCTCAAATGAACTCGGGGCAAAGTTTGACCGAGTTGGACTCGGTGTTAGTTTGTTCAGTGAATGGCAGGTCGACACGTGGCAAGTTGATAGCGTCTGGTTGGCCGAAGACCAAAGAGTATTTGATAGTTATTGCAGGTTGATTTCTAGCTGGAAATAGAACTGGATTAAGGCATGGACTGAATGCCTGGGTGGCTCAATGTAATTTTATGCAGACTGGATGTGTGCTTGGTTGTTCAATGCATGAACTTGAGGGTCAATGATTGGTTGGGTCATTGAATGCAATGTATGGCTCGATCAAAGATATATATTATGATAAAACCAAAAGGTGACGAGTAGAGAAAAAAAGAAGGACAAAGAGAGGCGTGAAGAGTGTTCAAGCAGTATACTAAGGCATTGCAACTGTGAACACTCTCTCTCTTGGTTCTGAAAGATGTGAACCTACGAGGCTGGAGGCTGGGTTGACCGAGAGGCTGGCTGAGACAGTCATTTCTGGGGAGCTGAAGGGAATCTATGTAGTATGTCAACTGGATGAAATTGGAACTACATGATGGTTCTGGTTTACTGTTGCCTGCTATTTCTCCAAATGAACAAGATGTGACTCCTGTATAGGCTATGATCCTGGGATTGTATTGTAACTATTTTTTACTGCTGAATAATACAATGGCGCGATCTTTTGGAGTGTGGGGTTTTTTACCCGAAAGGGTTTTCCCCATGTATATCTGTGTGTCATCATTTTTGTCTTTCATGGTTGTTTTCTTGTGTTGAATCTGTTAATTGTTTTGCATTTACTTTCCTTAGTAGGATCAATGGGGGATTCACTTTGCCTGTTTCCGCTTTATGGTACAGTTGTTTGTGTCTTTGATGTGATTTTGAATTGAAATCAATAAGGGACTATTGTATTAGATGTCTATCTTGATGACAGACCGACTTCTTTTCCCCAAAAAGTGGTATCAGAGCTGGTTGAAGGAGGTCGAGGCTTGATGATACCAACCAGTGGTATCAAAGTCTTCTCTTGGTTATTGAAGTTCTGGGTTTTCTCCTGTGTTGATTTCTTAGCTTGGCAAGCTTGAGGAAGTCTAGAGAAATCAATTGGCGATTGATCCTTCTATGAGTGGAAGTGTGTGCTTCTTTGACTCGACACACAGTTTGAAAGATGTTGGAGATGACTAAAGTTGGTCATGTTGTAGCAACATGGTATGAGGCTCTTGGCTCGTAGCAAAGTTCCTGATGCAAAGGGCATGAGAAGTGTTCATGGTTGTGTTGCAGCAAAGCGTGGTGTTCATACTGGGTGTCTGTGTGAGAGGCTCCTTGGTGGTATGGACTTGCTTGTGTTGCTGATCAACTATGGAGGTTTGTGCTTGTGCTGGGTGTTTTTGACTTAGCACTGAAGGCAGTTTCTCTAGTTCTCTGATTGCATGGAGGCTATGAAGTGACCTTGGTGGTCTGCAACTTTTGGATAGCCTTGCTCTCTCATTTGCTTGTGCATGATTGTGGTGTTGGAACTGGTCTAAAATGGACCTATTGTTCCTATGTGCCCGTTTTCTTGCACTTGCATGGTTCAGATTCATGTCTTTGGCTCTGAAAGTTTTCTGTAGATTTTCCTAAAAATTCTATGTTACATTTTCATGTTCTTTCATTGTTCTGGTTAACCGTGATGGTTGTGCGTAGACTCCCGAGTCATCCAGATGAGCAATGAAGATGGAGATGCGTGGGTGTTTTATAAACACTGTGGTTTTGTAGGTTTTACATGGTCAAAAGAAAACTTGCGTTGTGTGGAGCTACTATCTGCTATTTTCCAGATCCTGGATTTTGGGGTGTGACTAGATGAGATAGTTGTAGTTCAACTGGTCTTGAGGAGGGTGTCTTCTTTGCATAAGAATGTTGGCATGTGTTCTTTCATTTAACATTTCTTATGGTGTTGCTTGAGGGCTTCCTAGACTATGGTGCTTGTGTTGTGGACGTATTCGGAAAGTCAGATCTGTTGTTGATCTGGTGTTTGAGTCATGGTTGTCTATATGGTTGTTCTCTTTGAGATCTTAGTTTTGCAGTTTTCCAGTGTGATAATAGATTTGCAGGGTGTCATTTTAAGTGGATCTTCGAGTTGTGTGGCTGATAGATTAGCTACCTATTGACTGTTGTGAGACAACTCGGGAGTGGACTATCTATATCCACGTGATTTCTTTTGTGTTGTTGTAGATCTATTAACTGACCTTGTATGTGGTCACTTGTGCATTGGCATGGTTGTTTTGAGATGAGAGGATGAATGGCGTTTTGAGTACCTGAATAGTCAGTGATGGGAACCTTAAGCATGAGAGTCACATTGTCATGGAGAGCTTGTTGCACTGGTTAGTGTAAGATTTTGATAGTGATAGTGTGGTCAGTCATGGTTCTTGGAAAGCTTGGTGTCACATTGCAGTGGGAGCTTTAGAAATGACCGGTGTCCTTCTTTGGTGTTGCAATTGTTGTGTTCTTTTGCATCTGCATATTCACTATTTGAAGGTGTGCAACATCTTGAAGCCATGGAAGATATTGTTAGTTTTGGTTGAGTTGTTGGTGGTGCTTGATAGGTGATGGTTTTGGTTTAGAGTTGTTTGCTTTATGTCATGGTTACTCTTTCTTAGAGTTTTGACATTTTTCTTTGCTCTTGAGACCATAGCTTGTTCACTAGAAGCATGGTATCTCCGAAGGGGGATGTGTAGATCGTGGTGTCATGATAAGTTTTGAAGCTTTGATAGTGGCCTGGGGTTTCTCTATGTTTTGAGTGCATTAGTCATATGTTGGTGGACTTCATGGTTACCGCAGTATTGCAAATTGGAGTCAACATGAGATGATAGGTTGTTGACACTCATGGATGCATGGAGAATAAGGTGAGGCTAGAATTCTTATGAGAATGTTGTTGTTACAGCTAGAAGTCCAAGAATCCTGCACCTTGGTTGAATGTGAATTCAACAAAGACCTTGAAGGAGAATGCTCTTGGGTAAGTCATGGTGACTTGTATATCTTGGAGGAGCATGTTTTCTTTTCTCCTTGGTCTACTCAACAGTGTTCTTCTGAAAGGTATTTTTCCATTATACTTTTTAGGTTTTTTATGCTCTATCTTTCATTGGTATGAATCTTGAGTTGTTGTTTTAAGATTCTGGAGGATTCATAATGGAAGATGGATAGCATTGTGTATCTCCTTGTGCTTTTGAGGATTGACAGGCGATGGTGTATGGGCTAGTCTAATCTTCTTGATGCTTACATCCATGGTGTAGTTGGGTGTTGTTAAGGCCTTTCCCTTTGGGATGTGAAGAAGATCATACTTGTCACAGTTGGCATTTAGAAGGGTTTGTAGAAGGGCATATTTTGATTTGTTGTTTCTCTCTAATCTGGTCTTGTTCTTCCTATTTGTTTCATATGACTTTAGATGTTTGTGGAGCCGTGATGGTCACTATTTCCTGTGGTCATGTGTTTGTCACATTGGTGATGGCATGAGGGGTTTTCCTTCTTCAGTTAGATATGGAACCTTGGAAGAATTGTGGATGATTGATGAGAGAAAATTTTCTTGCAACTGGAGGTTGCAGGTTGTGTAGATTAGAGTGGGTGTCCCTTGGAACTACATGATTACTTTCTTCTATATGCAGGGGCTGGTGGACTTGGTATGCCTAGATCATTTGTGATGGTTCTTTGTTTGCACTCATTTGGAAAGTGCTCTTGCAGTGGGAGTACCTGGACGTGTTTGGTCTATGACTGGTTGACACAGGGTGCTTGTTTGTTGCTGAGATGGGTGTTTTTATGATGGTGTGAGTCTGTTGTTGGTTTTTCATACCTCTGAGGTATGGGTGGTTGTACGGATTAGCATGAGTTGTGGGTGTTATGTCCAGTCGCTTGGGTTTGGTTAGTTGGATGAGGGCAGTCAGGTTTGTGGTTACTATCCTAGCTGATGGTGTTTCTTGTTCTGGAGAATTACGGTCTGTGTCCTGTTTCCCGTGCTCACGTAGGTGCCTTGTTGTTTGCTATTGTAGTGCTTTTTCCACTTGAAGGATCAATTGCTTTTGTTCCTGAGACTGGTGCATATACACCTTGGCTTGTTCCTTTTCCTATGTTGGATGTGTGGAGTGGTTGCCTGAGAAGGTGGACATTTTAGATGTCAATTGCAGGGGTCTTGGTTGGAGCATAAGAGCTTGGTTTGGTCCTTGTTTGGGTTTTGGAGAATGCCTAAAATCCCGCGTCAAGTGGGAGATTGTTGGGTTTTTTGCCTTAGCTTTCTAGCTTGTTTCTCCTTTTGCCTTGACATTTTCTACATGCTTATGGCATTTACCACCATACCGCGGGCCACCCTATTCGACGATTGGGTGGTGTTACTGCCTATTGCGATAGTCTTCATCTTACCTAGCGGTGGCATGGTGAAGTGGCGACAGTCTGAAAGGTGGTTACCTCCTTATCGCGGAAGTGGCTCAATGGTGGTAAGGCAGTGTGGTGAGTGGTGGGTTGGTGGTGCTTGGGCTTACCTCCTTATTGTGGAGGTGGCTCGGTGGTGGCGTGGTAGCATGGTGAGTGATAGAGGCAATGACGTAATAGTGTGGTGGTTACCTCCCTACCGCGTGGCTTATTTACTAAGTCGCGGTGGGCGTGGTAAGTCACTGGTGGTTGAAGGGCGGCAAACGTAATGGTTACCACCTTACCATAGGTAGTGTTTGAGGAAGCCACAGTGACTACGGTGATCAATTGGTGGTCAATGCTGGAGGCTTACTGCTATACCACAAAGGCTTATTCATTAAGCTATGGTGGTGCGGTTGACAATGACAGTGTGACCTGGCAGTCTGCCAGGGCGATTACCGCTCTACCGCGGTGAGGCCTAGCTGTCTCTGCGATAGCATAGTAAGACTGTTGACAGTTTGCAGAACGATTACCTCCACACCACGGGGTGTCACGATCTGGGCTGCGATAGCGTGGGGCGGTCAAAGATGGAGCTCGATAGGTGGCCTGGTGAGCTCGAGCGAGCTCACTGCCTTACCGTGACTGGGTGACTTGGGCTCGATGGTGTTGCGGTAGGAGCTCGGATGAGCTCGGCAAGTTGGCAGCGTTAGGTTGGCCGAAGATCAAAGAATATTTGATAGTTATTGCAGGTCGATTTCTAGCTGGAAATAGAACTCGATTAAGGCATGGATTGAATGCCTGGGTGACTCGATGCAATTTTGTGCAAATCGGATGTGTGCTTGGCTATTCGATGCATGAACCTGAGGGTTAGCGATTGGTTGGGTCATTGAATGCGATGTATGGCTCGGTTAGAGATATACATTATGATAAAACCAAAAGGTGACGAGTAGAGAAAAAAAGAAGGACAGAGAGAGGCGTGAAGAGTGTTCGAGCAATATGCTAAGGTATTCCAACTATGAAAACTCTATCTCTTGGTTCTAAAAGATGTGAACTTGCGAGGCTGGAGGCTGGGTTAGCTGAGAGGCTGGTTGAGATAGTCATTTATGAAGAGTTGAAGGTAATCTGTGTAGTATGTCAACTAGATGACATTGGAACTACATGATGTTCTGGTTTATTATTGCCTGCTATTTCTCGAGATGAACAAGATGTGACTTCTGTATAGGCTATGAGCCTGAGATTATATTGTAATTGTTTTCTATTGCTGAATAATACAATGGCTCGATCTTTTGGACTGTGGGGTTTTTTACCCGAAAGGGTTTTCCCCACGTATATCTATGTGTCATCATGTTTGTCTTTCATGGTTGTTTTCTTTCATTGAATCTGTTAATTGTTTTGCATTTACTTTCCTCAGTAGGATCAATGGGGGATTCACTGTGCCTTTTTTTGATTTATGGTACAGTTGTTTGTGTCTTTGATGTGATTTTGAATTGAAATCACCAAGGGACTGTTGTCTTAGATGTCTATCTTGATGATAGACTGACTCCTTTTCCCCAACATATAGAAATGAAATCACTACTTGGGTCATTCCCTCTCACAAGTTGGCAGGCAAGCCTGCTAAAGGTAACAAAGATTGTGAAGCTTAAAATGCTTCTATCACCCAAGATTTCCAAAAGGCACACGGGGAGAGGATAGGTACTTCCAAGAAGAAAAAGTATGCTTATCTATTTTTCTTCACCTAAGATCAGACAAAGCATAAGGGGAGAGGATACACACAACAAGTAACACAAACAAATCAAACACACATTCATTTTAACCTTAACAAGAATAATGAATTCATTTTTAGCACCAAATTGAAGTGTTGGGATTGTTTTGTTCAATTTTAAATTGATATTGCAAAATATGGATATGTGGGTTCATACACAAGAAAACGAGAATCTAAAGAGAAATTTGTCAAATTCAATTAGTACAACCCTCCTTCTAGTGCCAAAATGTGACCAATGACATAGTATAGGTTAACTACACCTAATCCATATGGATTCGAGGCATATTTAATCCTCTAAGCATCAATCCCATTAAGATATTCAATATCAATAAAAAATGAAGAAGTCATTAAAACTAACATTCTAAAACACGAAAGCTTGACAAACATCTATCTTAAGACATTGAATCTTATCCTATTGGGGAAGGGGTGTTGCATTGATGTGGAATGGCAACCCTTTATCAATCCCTTGGATAATATGAGCCTTTCTAATCAATTCTATTGATTAAAATTGATGGAAATTGATGAAAAAGATGAATGAAAACATGATAAAAGCTAGATTAACATGATAAAAGCTAAGATGTTTGATGAAAATGTATGGAAACCTATTCTAAATGTTTACAAGATTAAAAAATGCAAGCCCTAGATTCTAAAATATACTAAATGAATGCACACTAAGTTATCATGGAAGCCATTAATGGATGCTAAGCTAATAATGCATTGACAATTAACCTAAAATTATTTTAAACATAAAAAATGGATGCAAATGAGTGTGATTTTCAACAACATAAGTTTTCTCTGAAAAGGTGGATCCCTATTCAATAGATGCAAAGTCTATTTATAAAATAGGCAAAAACAAACCAATGGTCAAGATTGAAAGAATCAATCAATGGTCAAGATGGAAAGATGGTGGAGGCATGGATCATGGATTCCCATCAAGGGTTGATAATGCAAGTTGATATTTAATCAAGGGCTCACAATTATGCAAAGAAGCACACTTTCAAAACTTGCTCAAGCAGTTTGTTGAAAGTTTGTTACAAAGAAGAATATTCTCTTTTTTGAATGAGTGAAAAGGGAGAATATTCTCATGCAAGTGGATGAGGAAAATTAGCATTTAGTTAATTAAAATAAAGTTTTAATGTGCAAAGGAAAGGGATATTCCATAGGAATATTCCCTTTTGGACGAATTTAGGATTTAGCATTAAATAATTAATTAATTTAATGGAAGGGGTGGGATTAATATATTTAATTAAATAACTAGGATAAATAGGATTTATTTAATTAAATAAGAAGACATAAGAAGGCTAATTAAATAATCTGCATTATTCGATTAGACAGGATGAAAGGTGAATGTGAAAGAGAGTGAATTAACCTAATTAAATTAATTAGATTAAAAGGTGAAAATGATACATTTAATTAAATAGCTAGGTTAATTTAATCAAACAGGCAAAAAGAAGATGAATTTAGGATGAAATGACGTTAGTGATCAAATTCCAGTGTGTAATACTATTCAAGACATTTTTAAGTGTCTACAATGAGTTAAGGAACTTTTCCAAAGCCTGCCTCCCAACAAGATGCAAATTTCACTAAGTATAAATCCAAATCCTTGCACTTTGATTAACATGAGTTGTTGATAAGTCCTAAAGCTTGATAGTGAAGTCTATTTAGGTGATGGCTAAATATAGAATAAAGATTGATGTTTATATGAAATGCTTATTTTGTCTAATGATGGTGTTTGTTCAAATTATGTAGGAATATGCAAGGTGACCAAGAAAAGATGAAGTACAAATTAAAAGGTTACCACCCTCCTTTAAAGATATTCTCTCCATACGATGAGATTGGAGATACAAACCTTAGCCATGTGAATATTGAGGAATTCTTGCAGGGGTAAATAAAGAAGGAGTTGGGATAGAGCCATGACACTATCAAGCTTGACAAAAGTTGTTGCTTTCTCAATATTTGATCCAATCACCAAAGTTTGCATTGACATGTGATCAATACTATAATAAGAAATAAATACAGATATTTGGGCCATAAGGGGAAGCAGTTTTGGACATCAATATTGAAATGGTTGAAAGAGTATTTAACCTCTAAACTTATGCTAGATATAATGAATTCACCATTGATAAGGCCATGAAATACAATATGATAGAACTAACAGGAAAGAAACTAATTTCATTAATACTAATCTAATCCTTGTTCTTAGAAAATTGGCACAACGGATGTCTAAAGTAAAACATAAAAGTGAGTTTAAGGAGGATGCAAAGGATTACATCATGTTGTTGAGTAGAGTTCAAGGATATTTGGATATGCCAAAGAGTTTCATCCTTCGACGTGTTATTACATCTTGAAGATTGCAAATGGGAAGAAAATTGATTGGGCACAATGATACGTGATAATACACATAATCAATTAAGTGAAGTGTTGGAAATTGATAAGTTTTACATTAATTCTTACTTGGTTTGTCTTTTTTCTTATCAAGTTATTTTTCCTAGATTGAGAAGAATAGGTTATTTACAGATGAGGAAAAGCAAATTATATCACCATTATCCTAAAGTAGAATTGAAGGAGAGTAGGAAACATTATTGCATAGTTAATGATTTTTTCATCTTTGTAATTGTTGACGGTGTTTTTATGCACTTCACAACACAGGTAATACGTAGGCGCATTACCTCTCTTGAAAGACAATTTTCCACAATTAGATTGCAAAACACTATCCCAAGGTCTCTCGGATGTCAGATCATGACGATGCTTGGAATATTTCAGTTGATTTATGTGATTTGCTGGAATCACAAGGTGGACTTACGGATGAGTTACAAAGCAGGGAAGTTGGATCTGCAAATGGAGTTCTTGAGATGAGAAAGTTGCTGAGTGTTTGCTGCAGGTTCAAACAACAGTTTGGAACTCCATTTCAACATCGGATTTAGCTTTACAATGTGTAATGAACCTTGCCTAAAGTTACTTATTAAAAAAAAGGAAAAAGGGAAGGGAAGAGAAAAGGTTCCTGGATCTGAAACTACGAATGAACAATGATCATGGAGGCTGCTACAGTAGACAAACTCCCTAAACTGGGTTTTGCTTGGTCAAGAGGATCGTACAATTACACAAAACCAGTGCAATCTTCTAAGGACTGCAGATTTTTAGTTTGCATACACACATCATCAACATGCAAATGAACTAGGTTGCAACAATCAAATAAAGAAGCCTACACTAACTTTGCACAATAGCTTGTCATCAACAAGTGCCAAAAGTATGGGCTGAAAATTCATCAAATACTAAAACAACAATCACCATTACCACTTCCATTCAAGAAACTACAATTAAAACTAACTTGGAAGGTAGAACCATGCACACATAATGAGAAAACTCAAAAGTAACACCCATAGATCATGCAATGTTGCTTTCTATTGTTGCAGAATGTTTTTACAACAGCTCTCCAACAACTACAAATGAGGGGAAGACCCTTGTTTATAGTTTTCCAAAGCCCAAATGAATGGCTATGATTGAGTTACATTGTGTGGCTTAGATTCAATTACATTAGGGCTTCACCTACCCCACAATATTCAACAATTTAAAATACATCTTTTGTCTTTTCCCTATTCTATCTTGTAGTGGCTAGTCACTGTAGCAGTTTTGCCTTCTAGCTAATTTCCCTTTTACTGTAGCTAAAACTGACTAAAAGCTACCTTATCCCAATGGAATTTCAAAATTCCTCATTGGATCAAATGGTTCTGTCAATGGACCCATGGTAGGCTCCTTGAAACCGGAAATGAGAGGCCGAAATGTTGTTTTAGGAATGCTGATTTGAAACGGCCGACAGAGCACAAAACTTCGGATGGTATTTCCTGCATGCAAATTTGGAATTTGAAAACCAGGGGAGGATAAGACCCCATTTTAGCATCTAGGTTGAAGTCCATTTTTTATTTGAAGGTGCGCTTGTACGTTCTAGAAACATGAGCCCAGAATACTGTTCTGAAAATGCTGTTTTGAAACGGCCGACGGAGCATGAAACTCCATATGGTATTTCCCGACTGCAAATTTGGAATTTGAAAGGTCAAGGGAGGATAATATCCCATTTTAGCATCTGGGTCAAAGTCCATTTTTGATTTGGAGGTGTGTTTGTATGTTCCAGAAACGTGAGCCCAAAATGCTGTTCTAGAAATGTTGTTTTGAAATGGCCGACGGAGCACGAAACTCCAGATGGTACTTCCTGGATGCAAATTTGGAATTTGAAAGGTTAGGGGAGGATAAGACCCCATTTTAGCATTTGGGTCGAAGTCCGTTTCTGATTTGGAGGTGCGCTTGTACGTTCTGGAAACGTGAGCCCGAAATGTTGTTTTGAAACGGTCGATTGAGCATGGAACTCCAGATGGTACTTCCCGGCTGCAAATTTGGAATTTGAAAGGTTAGGGGAGGATAAGACCCCATTTTAGCATCTGGGTCGAAGTCTGTTTCTGATTTGGAGGTGCGCTTGTACGTTCCGGAAACATGAGGTCGGAATGCCGCTGTAGGAATGTTGTTTTGAAACGGTTGACATAGCACAGAACTCTGGATGGTACTTCCCAGCTGCAAATTTAGAATTTGAAAGGTCAAAGGAGGATAAGACCCCATTTTAGCATCTGGGTCGAAGTTCGTTTCTGATTTGGAGGTGCGCTTGTACGTTCCGAAAACATGAGGCCGAAATGCCGTTGTAGGAATGCTACTGCAGAAACATAGTTTTGTAATTTTCAAAACTTCCTGAAACTTAATGAAACCTTGTCAGTTCACTTAGGCACCACAAAAAAATTCAAAATCCATAGGAAATCTATCCCCAAAGTCAAAGAATGAAGGAAAAAGAGAATCGAACGAGCGGGAGGGGGTCGAAGCCCGAAAAACCCAAGACTTAGCCATTTTTATTTTAGGGGCAAAATATGGTCAGCCAAAAATGAGACTTTGAAGGGCACGTTGACCAACTAGGACAACAAAATGAGGCGGGAGTAAAGAAGCCCGCTGGGAGCGAAAAAAGAGGGTCCCTGCCTACGGCGGGGCGTGTGTGCAAAATATGCATAACAGTAATCATTCGAGGAATGGAGAATGAATTTTCCAAAAGGATGTCAACAAAAGCAACCACTAACTTGAAGAACTAGGGAAACTAGTATTATCCAACTTAAGACATTCACTTATATTAGGGTAGTTGGTTTCCATAAATCACCCTACAAACTACCCCAGTATCCAAGTGACAAGATCATCTTATTGGAACTTTGCAAACAAGTTGCATAAGCTCATAGATTGATTGTGAACAAACATGAGTCAAGATATGTCTTCCCTATCAAATTTGGGGTATATTCTTGTGCTAATATGTCGACAACTAAGACAACTGAAATAGAGATGTCTACCCTAAATATAGACTTATTTAGAGACATGAGGGGCAAGTTTGATCATATTTGACAAAATTGGTCCAATCATAGGGACATTTTAAAAGCATGATCCTGCAATAGAAGATCATTGGGCTAACTGTCTTGATGATCATGGGCTAAGAATAAAAAACTATTGCAAGTTACTTTTGGATATAATGAGGGTAGGAGATTTTGGTAAAGTGCCCAATGGTTTAGAATATTATGGAAAAGTGTTGCATCCAACATAAAATTTATAAGGGATATTCAACCAATCATTGGATATAGTAGATTGGAAAAATCCCAAGGATTATTCTATAGATAATAGAGACATAAATGTAGTTGTTAGGTCCAAGATATGGCTACAAGAATCATATCCAATGTTGGAGACATTTCCTAGGGCTCAAGAGAAGAGAATAAAAATGAAAACCCAATAGTGGTTGAATATGATGAAGAGGAACATGTTACTCTCATAAGAAAGAGAAGATTCAGAGTTCAATGTTCTCCTTCAGATCCATCTGCATACCCATCATCTTCTACATCCACTTCTAGTTCCTCTGCTCCTACCAAGCAATCACTTCACAGACCTTCTCCTCCACCTCATTCACCACCATCAACTCCTGGGCAACCTCCCCCTCAAACTGAGGATGAACCAACATTTCCTCCTCTTCTTCCATCTCCACCTCTAAATCCTAGTCCACCTCACTTATCCATTAATATTTCTCCACATCACCCTCCACCTCATTCTCCACCTCATTCTCCACCTCATTATTCTCCTCCACCCCAGGAATCGAATCCTTCAACTCCTCATCAACAAAAAGGTGTCTAACTTGAAAGAGGGGACACTCAAATTGATGAATTTCAAATGGAGGAAGGTAGGGATTCCCAGGTACAAGAGGAACCTGCTCAAGTAGAAGATCAACCTCAATAGTCTCCACCTCATCAAGGATAAATAATGGTGAATCTTACTTCCTCTCCTCATCATTACCCTCCACATTCAAAATATTTAAACCTTCCTATTTGGCTCAACCATACTGTACAAAAGAGAAAAAAGACTTATGTCGAAGAGGAGGAAGACTTTATTGTTTTGGCTAAAGTATTTAAAACTCAACCCACTAAGAAGAGAACTAGGAGGCTCTCCACCATAAGGGTCAATGAGAAAGGTGAAAGGATAGCCCAAGTTGCTACCCCAATGGTGAATACATTTGAATACAAAATGATGCTTGAGGAGTATGACATACAATAGGTAAATCTAGGCACACAAACTAGAGAGGGAGAGAAGCAATCCTTGCAACCATACAGGAGCAAGTGAAAAAAGATAAGAACATCAAAGAAGAGTTGAAAGCTTAGATTGGACAAATAACTTCCTTGGTAAATCACTTAGTAGGACTAGTGGACGCAACTACCCAAAATCTTACTATAATAGGTACATTGAATAAAGAAGCTCAACACCTAGACCCCTAGGGACTCCTACCTACCACTACAAAATGGAAAAAGAATTGGCAAGCCCTAGCAAGTAGGGTAATTAAGAAATCGGTAAGAGCTTGTCAAAACATAATTGATGAGGTAATATTGACTCAAAATTTTGAATAAGAGGTGGATGGAGACCTCCTTTTATGGGAAGACTATGTCTCAGTTTTGTAAAAAATAATGGTTGTCCCTATGAACTAGTTGATTCAATAATTTGTCTTTGATGGAGAAGATCCCAAATTTCCAAAAGAATGGTTGAAGGCCAATAAACTAAGGGTCAAAACACTTAAACAATGTAAGACTAAATTGAATAAAGGTAGAAATTTAGTAGAAGCTACTATGGTGAGAATTGGAAAGTTTGTTGAAGATCTATCATGTACATTTTGGGAGGCTTTCGTCATTGGTGCGATCAAATTCCAAAACCTTTTGGGAATTCATAGAGTCCTTATGTCAATGATTGAGGATGCCATTGATCAAATAATGAATTTCAAATTAATTATTTAGAAGTTCAAGGAGGACTTGGTAGGATTCAATGAGCTACAAGAGAAGTTGCAATGATCAACCTTCTCTCAATGAATAAAGATCAAGTATCACAAAGGTTGGAATGTGAATGACTTGATTGAAATAATCAACACCTTCCTGAAACATTATCCAGACTTGGTGTAGAATTTTGGATAAAAAATTAATTATTTGTTGATTTATTTATTCTTTCAATAAAGGTAATAAATCAACTCCCATGTTGATAAATGCTGAAGTGGCGTTGGATTTCCCACTTAGCTTGTAAAATTTCCATTAGTTTTCAATTAGAGCAAGTTGCCTAGGTTTGAGCTTAAGTTGAACTCTTTCAAATCCACAATTTTGGGGATACCTACTTGTTATTTATATATATATTTGAGACTCTTTTAAGGGTTAGAAATTATTTTTCAATTATAGCGAACACCTACATTTGGAGTGTGGAACTTTATTGCATTTTGTATTTTTGATACATTTGGATGAAATCAAAGGATCATGCATGTTGTTTTACAAATGATTTTTAATCTTGGTGTTGGTACGTTTCATTTCATTTACCTGGCATTGCATAATTTGGGGAGATCTATTTCTATTGAACTTTACATAGGGTTGTGTCTCATATCTACAGATGAATATGATGGTTTGATTTGATGCAACTTAAAAATTTTGATTTTGTATTTTCCTTAGATGATTGCATTAATGTAAAATATTGTGTAGAATATTTATTTATATCTACACAACATTGGTTTTTTTGATTTCATCTAGCTATTCATATCTAGTGAATGTGACGGTATTTATTGTTGTCCAATTAATTTAAGTTTTACTTCTCACCCCTATCGTTCTTTTGATTTTTCTTCAAAACAACACAAAATGTTTGTCATAATTTGAATCTTTGAAGCAACTGAATTTATTTAATTTTGTATGAATGAAAATTGCTTTATAGATTCGTATCTTGAAATGTTAAATGATACATGCAAAAATAGATATGTAATTTTCATTGAATATTATTAATTCCAGTTCAATCTAAATAGAACTAACAAATGCCCCTCATTGAAATTAATCACATACACCACTTCGTTGTCCACAACGGTCAAGACCTTGCTTAAAAAGAACCTCAAAACATAATTCTTTCTTTTCAAGAAAAGTAAGCGATCTCATTTACTTAGAGCTGATTGTGCTTAAATCACCATCAACACATTGATTGTCTTTACATACAAGGACATAACACTATATCATGCAAACTTGTATTTAGTGAGATCTAAGTAGGAAGGATAAAAGCAGGAAGTTAATCAAATTTGAGTTTAAATTTTTTAAATTTAGACAAGATGTATCTATAATTGTAAGGATGATCATGATCACAAAATAGTCTTAAGACAAAAAAAAAAAGATTAGATCTTGATCAATAACATGTATATGAAAATAAGTGTAAACATACAAATAACAATACAAATAGATAAAAAATTATATAATAATACATGAACACGAAAATATAGATAAACAATAAATAATAAATATATATAACAAAAAATAAGAACATAAAACAAAATACTTGACTTTATACAAAATTTTACTATTAGTTAACATATCTATATATTAACCCACCCCTTAAAATCAAACACAATACTAAATAATAATAATAATAAAAAATAACATGGACATATAAATTTCACCAAGACAATTAATCACGAAGTTAAAGTTGACTTGAATCTATAACCTTATAAATCCTATAGTTCTCGAACAACCGCACTCCCACAAAAAATATTTAAAAAACGACCAACCCAGGTTCGAGTCTCATCCAGTATATGTACTCGTCAAACCTCCAAAATACCCAAATATCGGCCCCGTCGTAGTCACAGATATTAATCCATATCGATTCACTGTTTGTTCTCTTTATATTTTCAGTATCATTTCTCTGAAGATGACAAGAACAAGATGGTGAACACAATCTGCAGTGTCCAATTACAAAGTCCAAGATATTTTGTTCCCCATCAAACAAATTTAATAAGATTTTGCATTTCAAGGAGACGCAGATCGCTTGGTGAAGAAAATTCCACAGGTATTTACGATGCCATCTTAATTTTAGCTTCTAAATTTAGGTTTAGGTCGATCATATTTAACTTTATTCTGATCGCAATCTTTGATTTTGGATTAATGAATGAATTTTAAATTGCCCAATTGAAAATGAAGGCCAGATCTTTGATTTTTTTCTTTTATAAAATTCGTTTTCGATTTACAGTAAAATATGGCTTTTTTTGAAGATCGGAAGGCTTGAAAGTTAAGTCCAGATCTTTTAAAATTCTGTTAGAAGTATTCTACACCTTTCATCATCGTTTTACGGTAAAACGAGGGTTTTGAGAAGATCATAGTGTTTGAAAATCAACTCTAGATATTTCATTTGTTTTTTTCAGAAGTCGTCTACCGTTTTACGGTAAAATAAGGTCTTTGGGAAGATCAGAATGCTGAGAACTTAATTCTGGATCTTTGTATGTTAATTTTCAGAATTTGTTTACTATTTTCCAGCGAAATAAGGATTTTGAGAAGATCACAGTTCTTGAATTTGAAAAAAAATGTTTCTTTTCAGGAGTCGTTATGAATTTATTGTAAAATAAGGTTTTCTCAGAAGATCAAACTTATTGTAAATTAATTCTAGATCTTTCAATTTTTATTCAGATGAT
This sequence comes from Sequoiadendron giganteum, assembly GCA_007115665.2. Taxonomy (NCBI): domain Eukaryota; kingdom Viridiplantae; phylum Streptophyta; class Pinopsida; order Cupressales; family Cupressaceae; genus Sequoiadendron; species Sequoiadendron giganteum. The sequence continues at coordinate 499,562,105 of CM021106.1, forward strand.
CTCTATCCCGCTCGCCATTGTTGTACAGTAAATTAAGGTTTGTGGAAAGTTCAGAGTGGCTTAAAAATTTGTGCGAGAGCTCTTGTTTATGAATCTCTTGATATGCGAGGGCTATGGCTGATTTATCGTTGCAAAAAATTGGTCTAAACCTGGCAAGTTTGGCAGGGACTGAAGTCATTTTTTTGAGTACAAAGTTTTTCTAAGTTTCGATTCTGTGAACAGGTTTGAGACAGTGAGGTTGTGTGCAACATAGTTATGTTTCAAAGTTTTGATTCTGTGACCTGTTAATGGAGACGAGGAACTAAGGCTGTGTGGCACATACATGTTGTTGGCAGAGTGCAAGTCTTGGATTTTATCCTTTCCAAGTTATGATAAAGAATTTTTTACAGAGGCTTCCACGCAAGCAGTCAAAATCAGATAACAACAGCAGTGGTGGCGATGTAGGAGGCGGAGGAGGAGGAGGGGGGAATGTGTCTGTAAATGGCTTGGGGCGCAATGCTACCGGCAATTTCAGAGGTGGAGGAGTGAGCCCTGCACCTGCAGGACCACGAACGGTGGTTCCATTTAATGTTACTGTACAAAATATTAACAGTAATAATACTGGGGCAACAGCAGGTGAGACAAATGCTTGGTCTCCTGTGGGGAAGAAATTGTCTCCGGATGTTGTTTCTTCCAATGGAAGTTTGAATTTCTTCATTGTTGAGCCTCTGCCCTCATTCAGGGACGTCTCAAGCTCTGAAAGACAGAGCTTACTCATAAAAAAATTGAAGCTTTGTAGTTTTGTGTTTGACTTCTCTGACCCTACAAAAAATGCAAAAGAGAAGGATATTAAAAGGCAGACACTTCTTGAGCTTGTGGAATTTATCAGCTCTGTGAATGGCAAGTTTAGTGAAGTTGTAATGGAGGAAATTACTAAAATGGTTACTGCCAACTTGTTCAGAACTATACCATCATCTTCTCATGAAGCTGCAGGATTGGATAGCCCTGATCCAGAGGAGGAGGAGCCGACGATGGATCCTTCATGGTCCCATTTACAGGTAGTTTATGAATTCTTTCTGAGATTTGTTGCATCAACTGAGACAGATGCAAAATTGGCAAAGAAATATATTGATCACTCCTTTGTTTTAAGATTATTGGATCTTTTTGATTCCGAGGATCCTAGAGAGAGAGAATATCTGAAAACAATATTGCACCGCATATATGGGAAATTCATGGTGCACAGACCCTTCATTCGAAAAGCAATCAACAACATCTTCTACCGTTTTATTTTTGAAACTGAAAAGCATAATGGAATAGCTGAACTGCTGGAGATTTTGGGTAGTATCATTAATGGATTTGCATTGCCATTGAAGGAGGAACACAAGCTTTTTCTTGTACGAGCTTTGATCCCATTGCACAAACCCAAATGTGTGGCTATGTACCATCAACAGTTATCACATTGTATTACACAATTTGTAGAGAAAGATTTCAAGCTAGCAGATACTATCATCAGGGGATTACTGAAATATTGGCCTATCACAAATAGTCAAAAGGAGGTGCTCTTCCTAGGAGAATTAGAGGAAGTTTTAGAAGCAACCCAGGCAGCTGAATTTCAGAGATGTATGGTGCCGTTGTTCAGGCAAATTGGACGTTGCCTGAACAGTTCACACTTCCAGGTAAGAATTTCTTTTTATTGTATTTTAACATGCTTTTTAATGAATAAATGTGGATAAAGTAGACACATTTTTCCAGGACAATGACAGGACTTTACCAATTATTCCTGTCTTGGTTGTCATTAAACTCTTACATGGATTGCATACCTCACATTCAGACAATGCATCTCATTATGTTGGTACCAGGGGAATTTCCTTGTCTGCTATCCTATTTCACGGTGCAATTGTTCAACGGGAAGGCTTCTATGATGACTAACTGTCTAGAAAGGTTAACGACATTGCATTTTGATGTTTTTATAAACTATCTCACGCAAAGCAGGACAACTACTTTACTTGATTGGGGTGCGCTTTTGTGGAATTATTATAGTTCAATCCTCCTTTTCTAGATTTCATCATTTCGTATCCAATGGCTGCCAGACTGCAAATAATAAACCTCTCCCCATTTATTACCTCTATATGCTTATGATATTATGGTGCAGAATAAGAGGCATTTTTATATTAGATGATACTATGAAAGAATCTAGTCTATTGTGCTTATGAATTCTCAAAAGTTCTTAGACCATCAGTGAAAATTATCTGCAGATAGATGCACATTATTAGGGTCACAAGCTTAACTCTAGTCCTCTTTTTTGGATAGTTGGAGAGATGGAAATTTTAAATTGAACATTTCTGCCTAGTAAAAATATTTACAGAAGTCTAAAAAGATCAGTATATGAAAGATCAATTTAAAAGTGGAATTATGTGTAAAATCAAAGAATACGCAAATAACAATGGTAATAATTGTCAGGAGGCTACACAAATTGTCACAAAGAAATTTTTGTCCTGCATCAACTAAAGTTATTATCACTTGACAATGACCTTTAATTCTTGTATCTTTCCCTCAACTTACATCCACTCTCACACAGGTCAATCACCTATTCATCCAACTATTTCAATTTTCAAGTAATTGGCATGATAATGCTTTAAAGATCTTCGTGATATAGTACATAATGTATTGCATACTTTTGATTTCGGGCCCTTTGAAGCCTTAAGGTTTTGACTTCTCTTTCTTTAGGACCCATTTATCTTTTTTAACTTATCTGCTTCTTTGTGCTTTGTGAGTACTTCATTTAGTACAAGCATGATGGGCCCTGCATGGCCTTTGAACCCTGTCTCCCATTGTGTCCTGCAAGTTGTATTTGTGCTTTGTGCCCTGCAGGAACTTTGCTGGCCTTTTGAAACAATTTCAATAAAATGGCTTCTGTGTTAGAGAGCTCCTACAGGTACGCCTTCTTGTCCTTTATGTCTTTTGAGTAACTCTAGAAAACTAAAAAGTCACATTATAGCATTATAAGAAGAGTGAAATGACTACTGGTCTACAAGTGTAATATCTAGTTCGTAATGCCGTATTTTCATAAGCTCTGTGAAGCTTAATGACAAGATACTTATATGCTAGTCATATCCAAAATTATACGAATCTTATGAGATTGCTGTAGATATGGAAAGATTGTCACAATTTATTCCAAAAACAAAGACAGTCAGTATTGAATTCTTTGAGTTCAAAGTAGAGTTATTTTATTAATCAATAAACTCAACCCAATATAATTGTTGATTTTGACCCTCATATCAATCCCATCACATGGAAAACTAATTATATAATGCATGGTGTACCTTAAGAATTTAACCACATGGAGGCAACACACAAGCTCTCATATCAATCCCATCACATGGAAAACTAATTATATGATGCATGGTGTACCTTAAAAATTTAACCACATACTTGGAGGCAACACACATGCTCAGAATACAACATACATTAGTTTTATTGTGACTCAAAAATAAAACATCCCATGAATTTTTTATTGACTTCAATCTTGTCATTTCATTTGCTTTTGCATCAATGCCACTCTTTGGTTCATATTCATAAGCATTCTGACACAACCTCAAGCTTGACACTAATTTTGAATTTTGACATGTCATCTCTTAGTTTTCAAAACCCAAGACATATTATCAATTCACATTTTATGCATTGCTCAAATTTTCTACCCATTGGGTTTTGACCTAATGACCATGTTGGGACTAAACTGGGACTGTTAAGAATCATATTATTTGCTCTTTGTTTATGCAAGAGGGTAGTTTTGGATTGGATTTCTCATGGATTTCATATTTGATGATATTTTATTTTTTGTATTTTCAATTTAGCATGAAGCCAGAAAGGTATCTGCAAATAATTTTAAGTTTTGTGTTAACCTTTTTTTGGCTGGATTTTGTTGTGATGATATTTTATCTGTTGTAGTTTCAATTTATTGTGTTCTATTTTTTTGCTAGATTTTTGGTAGCTTCCCTGTATTTTGTTAGACCTGAAACTACCGAGCTTGACAAGTAATTAGAAAACATTTTAACTTCTAAGCAATTCTGTGGAGAGGGCCTGATGGTGCTTTTGGAAAACATTTGTCTTGTAGGTTTATTGGATAAAAATATTTGTATACTAAAATTTACAGCTGTAGATCCATCAATTTTAGGAGGGGCCCAGTTTCAGAATCTTTTCACTCATAAGTGCCAAAAGTGCTAAACATGGTAACCATCCATTTTTACAAACCTGCAATAGAGGATAGACTGTTCCGGTATCTGCTGAGAATGATACGAAAGTATAGCATAAATAACTAGCATTAAGATAAGAGATGTTCACAATGTGCAAAGATAGAGATTACAAAATGACCTTTATGGGAAGGCTCTACGAGGCAAAGTATTCTTAGGAAGGATAAACTCCACAATTCCATCAAAAGCATAATCTGAGACATGCCCCTGCGATGCAGGGTATAAATATGTTTAGTCTCCTAGGTTATCCTTTTACAATTTGTTGTGCTTGGGATTGTTCTAACTCTTTCCTAAGGCCCATATGTGAAAAAAGGGTTCACCCATAGGTTACAAGATAAGAATGTTGTTGCTGTAGGAACATAACATATTGCACAAATCAATTATACAATATGTTACAACAGTCAGCATCAGAAGTTTTCTAGTTTTGTCAATCCTTTTACACATGCAAGTACAAGAAGTGCTAAACAGGGTCAGTCTACATTCCAAGATCAATTAGATACCAAAGAGGGAAGCACAAGGTTGAAATATTAATTCTTGTCTGGCGGTAACGAGATCAGTACTTGGCAGATGAGGTTTCTTGTTGATTCAAAACTAAGGGCTAACATAGGATGTTTGAATAATATTGATTATATAAATGTCAATGGGCACAATTTCCACTCTAAATCATGAATTTATAAGCTTTGTTTTCTGACTAGACTCTAAAAGATTCATGGTTTATATTAAGGAACTTAAAAATATTTAGCAATCAGGGAGAGTGTTAGAAGATCCAGTATCAAGCATTAATGTGAAGGAACTGTTTGTAGACAATTATCAATGTGTGTGCATGAAAGGATTCCTTAAAGGGTTTTGAATTGTGTGACCTTGATTCAACAATTCAAGAAACAGTATCCTAGAAGCAGCAACAATCATTGTTGTTTTGAGTTCCTAGAAGCTTAATCTTGTGGGACTGGTGTCCTTTCTTGCAGTGAAGTTGATGTACAGCTATGGACACGACAAGGAGAAGATAGTAACCTGAGAAAAGCATCCTGTCACATCATTTTGATGGTTTATTTATGAAATTGGTTGTGTTTTGATTGTACTGAACATTGCTAGCAAATTTACAATCTTGAAGAGACAGGGTCAGTTTCATTTCATTGAGCTTTAATATGATGAGAATGAGTGGCACAAGATTGTTGAAGACTAACTACAAAGAGCAGCAAGAAGATAAGGTTCTATGAGGAAAAAGGTCTCAACTGTTTGTTTCTTTAGAAGCCTTAATGGTTGCAACTGAACTTAAATATTGAGAACTAACCATTTGATAAGTAAGAGAGGTATCTAAATCCTAGATATTGTTAGTACCTGTTATCTTATTGAATCATTAAATGAGCCAATCCTTGAGTTTGGAAGTTGAACAGTGTGGATATAACAGTTTTGTTAGCCAGTAGGTTAGATATAATATGTTAGGGGTGTTGTAAGGTCATTGTATGTTACATTTATGTAGTATGAGAAGAACATGTTCTGAGGGAATGTGAACCTCTAAATGATAGATGGTGTCAGATCACTATGGTGAGAAAGGCTTCTGGCTTCATTTCTCAATCTCATGTAATCAAACAATTCATGTATCAAATAAATAAGGAGAGCCACCAAAGCTGAAGGTGGTAGAATAGCTCTTGAATCATTTACACATGCTTTTGGCGATGGCTCTTGTGGTCTTCACCAGATAGGGGCTATGACGTATGAACGCATCATTAAGTTTGGCAAGGGAGCTACCATATTGAGACTATACAGGTATCTATGTGCTGTTCAAATTGAATTTGAGAAGATTGTGCAAGAGTTCATTGATATGGATGCTATTGTTCCTAGCATAAGTCATTTTTAAGTGTTTACTGCCTACAGTGCATCAAAGAAGGAACATGGCTAATTATGGACATGTATCAATTGTTGGGCATGAATAAGAAAACTGTGAAGATTAGGTTTCCTATTCCTCAACTTGGTGGATTGATTGATGAGTTAATGAAATGGTTTTCTGTAAGATATGGTCCTCTTTAATATCAGGTTAGAGTGTGAGTTACAAATCATAAAGCAACATAGGGAACTTGTCCAGATCAATTTGAATTTTTAGTTATGCGATTTTGTCTGACAAATGACCCAATAACATTCCAAAATATAAGAAATCTTCAGAGATCTGTATTTGGTTCATTTGATGATACCCATATTTTTAGTAACAATTTGGGGGAGCAGACTGAATGCCTTGTTAAGATAACCACTTTTACTGTGCAGAAAACATATGTGAATTTGTCGAAATGGATGAGTCAATAGAGACTCGTTCATGAGACAGTTCCAGAGCTTCCTTGCTTTTTTTTCAGTTGCTAGTGTTACTTTATCATGGGGTTCTCAAATTTGTGGACTATTGAATGACTTGAAAAATTGGGTCAATTTGCATGGAGCAGGACATTAGTCTAACCTTGACAGCTTTAAGGAGGTGAGGATTTCATGCTCATCTTTTTCTAATATTGTTTCTTCTTTGTGTGTTGTATCAGGATGTGTATTGGAACTATATTAATGTATGGAAGATCAGTAGAATCTGGGGTATGAAATATAGGTGACAAACTAACCCAATTAACTTATTTTCTTCCAAGGTCATTGAGACTAATGTGGTCAGTTCTAAAAATGGATTTGGCGTTTTTTATCAGAACATGGCAATAGCCATTATTAGGCTCAAGTTGGTTGTCAATACAATAATGTAACTCATTTTTTCCATAAACATTTACATGCTCAATGCTAGTCCAAATTCTATCAATCTGCATACCAATCCAATTGATTTTATCTTAGGTTATGGTAATCATATCTTGCAGTTACCACAAATTTTTGTCCTTCTTAGTCAGCTTATGTTCGTTGCTGTTAATCTCTTGCTTAGCTTGAGTATTGAAATTTGATACCCTCTGTAAATTTGTAATCAACGATCACATTTTTGAAGAGGGGTCCTTCAATCAAGAATAATCTTCAAGAAGGAGTATCCTTAAAGAAGGGCTCGTTTTTAAAAGAAAGCACATTCTATGACTTGCCCTTTGGGAAGGTAAGGAAAAGATGATCCTTAACTTTTCCTAGGGAGAATCCATTATGGTGAACTTTCAATCCCTTTTCTAAATTTCCATCTATAAGGAGTTCCTTGCAGCATACCACTAAAATGAAATCTTTTCTTATTTGTTAATTCCATATGGAAGGCATACCTTCACACTCAGTGGTCTTTGTGTACCTTTTCCACTATATTGAAGAAGGGAGTCTATAAGTTTAAAAGTCAGTCTTTTCTTTGTGGGTCTTAGAATGCTTAACTTCAATTCAGTCTTGGAGCTTTAAGTTTGTGTACTTTCAAACAGGCTTGATATATTATTCTTTGGAAGCTATTTATTTTTGTTCAGATTATATACTATGGGTGTACTGAGGAAGCAGTTGCCAAAGTTTTTAAGAATTGTTTTATCTTGCAGTGTACTGTACTAATTATTTTGATAATTTAAGATAATTTTTGATTGTAAGAGTTCATGGATAGTTCATGCCTGAAAGAAAAGTATTCTACGACATGCCAAAGGGGAAGGTAAGGGAAAGATGATCAAAGCTCTCTACTTTTTCTAGAGAGAAACCATCTTGGCCAATGGTCAATCCCATTTCTATATTTTCAGATGTAAGGAGTTCCTCGCAGGCAATTGCTAAAATGAAATCTTTATTTTGTTGAACTCCGTATGGAACCCATACCCTTCTCCTTGGAATAGATTAATTAGTCGAAGGAATAGACTCCTAAGCTAATAGCTTTGCGTAACTTTTGTTGACTGTATACTGTCCTTATTTTCCAAATTGAGCTCAGCTCAGACAATTGTTTTCATTTGGCTTAGTCAATTGTAAAGATTGATTTTGTGGAGGTTTTCTTTTAGCCTTCCCTTGAGGCATCTTGTGGACCCTGTTCTCAATTAAAATCTTTTCATCTGTCCATGTTAGTCTAATATTTTGTATGCATTGGTCTCCTAGACCCTGTCTGATCTTATCAAGAGTAGGGTTCTTAGCATTGAAGTTGCTCCAAATGTCTATATTGCTTCCATTCTATGATCCCAAGAAAGCAATTACTTGATCAGGGATCAACCCTCTTTTAATGTCATTCTAGATAGCTGTCTTTTATACCAGTAGGTTGATGACTGACTGATTTTGCAGAGGCTTTCTTGCTTCCATTCTATGATTCCAAGTAATTGTTCTTGGCATTGAAGTCGCTCAAACTCCATCTTGCTTCCATTCTATGATTCCAAGAAAGCAATTACTTGATCAGGGATCAACCCTCTTTTAATGCCATTCTAGATAGCAGTGGCTTTTATACCAGGAGGTTGATGACTGACTGACTGGATCTTGTGGCATGTTTCTGCAATATTTCTTTAGCAGAACTTGCCTCCAAACTCTGAGGGGTATTAATCCCCATGGTCATTTTGGCACTGAGATTGAGATTAACCAATATTTGTTTTGAGGGGTATTAATCTCCATGGTTATTTTGGCACTGAGATTGAGATTAACCAATAATTGTTTTGCTAGGAAAATTTTGGAAACATTCCCATGCTTATATGTAGTGATATTGTGCATTGTCAATTACAAAATTTCCTTTGTTCTAATCAACCACACATGAGGGGCATTTGTGATAATCACAAGGGGCTTACAGTTTGATCTCATCCGTTTTCTAGTTGTGTAAGTGCCCATAGCTTCGTTTCAGTGGAAAGGAAATAGATTTGAGTGGATAGATAAGTGTGAAATTGCCTTTCAATAGTTGAAATGATTCTTTACTACTGCAGCGATTTTGCAAGTGCTCTATTCAAAGAGAGAATTTGTTGAGTGGTCAAATGCTTCATTGGATGGATTAGGAGTATCGATGGAGGATGGATGTGTGCTTGCATTTGAGTCTTGTAAATTGAAAGATGATGAACTAAACCATCCTGCACTGAAGGTTTGAAGGTACTACCTTATGGGAATACCATTCAAATTGAATAGAGATCATAAGGGACTTCAGCATATTTCCATGCAACTTGACTTGAATGCATGATAGAGAAGATGGTTAGAATTCTTGAGTAATTATGAGACTGACATTTCCTATGCCAAGGGTAAAGAAAGCCAGTTTGCAGATGCCTTAAGCCATAGGGCCAGCATGGTGGCAATCACCTAGGTGAGGCTTAATCTTATGTGAAACAATCCAACAAATGCAAGAAAGATCCATTTTGCCAATAGATTAGGATAGAAATGTAAGAATGGACTTGCAATCTCAAATATTGCCTACAAGATGATGGTACTCTACACAATGAAGGATGAGCATGCACCAGAGGACTTCTAATCTAGAACATCACCTTCAAGATGATGGCATTCTACACTATCAAGGATGAGTTTGTGTATAGTGGAGGTGGTTTGAGAGTAACGATCCTTGAAGAGAGCAATAGCTTTCCTTATCATGCACATCTTGGTGTAACCAAGATACTTAGATCTGAAAACTCTGTTTCTTTTGGCCAGGATGAAGAAGGATGTAGCTAACTTTGTTGCCAAGTGTTTGGAGTGTTAGCAAGTCAAGGCTGAGCATTGTTATCCAGCAGGAACATTGTACCCACATGATTTGCTATGATACAAACGATCGGTCATTTCTATGGATTTTATGTTAAGTTTACCCAAAACTAACAATAATCATGACAACATTCTAGTGGCTGTAGAGAAATTAATAAAGATAGCACACTTCAAACCAGGCAATGTTAAGGATGATGTACAAATTTTCCTTAAGAGGATTTATAAAAGATGTAGATTGCATGGCATACCTGAAGTAATAATTTTTGATAGGGACAAGCTATTAACATCTAGATTCTTGACCACTATTTTTTATCAGCCTTTGGTTCCAAACTCAACTATAGCACCACCTACCACTGGGAAACTGATGACCAAACTGAAGGAGTGAATCAAATTCTAGAAGATATAATCCGAATGTAAACAATAGACCTTCCAATGTTACTCTTTGGATGGTTTGTGATTTTGGATATTTAACTAACAACAAAATCAAAGTTAGGCCTTGTGGCTGTAAGATATATTGATCTTTTCAATAACCTCTGAAAAAGTGATTCATCAGTTTGTTTTGAATCATCATTGCATGGTAATTTCATACCAGCCTCCATAGGAAAAGGTCTAGCGACAATCACTCTTTTGGAAATTGTCCAACAAATTTTGGCATACTTCTTTTGAGAAATGAACGCTCCATTGTTACTTTCTTAAAAAGTCTTAACCCTGGGGCACAAAGCTAAATTTTCCTACTGAATTCTGTAGGTCTTGTTGCTTGAACTGATTGTCATCTACACACACAAGGAGAATTCACCAGCTTAAATACAAAGTGTTCTATATGGAATCTATTGAACCTTTGCTAATGATCGATATACACCTCCTCTTTCAAGCTAACATTAAAGAATGCGCTTTTGAAGTCCAATGACAATATAATTATTAATACTTTCAACATATGGATTTAGATCAAGACTTGTTTGTCAATCTAGTGAGATGAAGATCAATGTTTATGTGCCAGGCTTGTGGAGCCTACTTTAACCAATAAAGAGTCTTCACTGACTTAAATACAAAGTTTCTCTTTGCAGATGGCATATATATACTTCTTTTTTCAAGTCATAGTTGAAGAATAAACTCTTTATGTCCATTTGACAAAGATTTCAGCTGAAACTTAAAAGTAATGACTACAATGGAATTGTGACCATCTTTGTTATTAAAACAAAGGCCTCATCATAGTTGACACGCTCTTGTTGGGCAGACCTCTTCCCCACCAACATTGGCTTGTTCTTAACTAGGGATCCTTTTTCCTTGTATCCTTAGTTTGTACATTCGTTTATGGTCAATGAAATTCTTCACTGGCAGTGATCGGCAAGAACCCAAGTCTGATTCTTCATCAGGGCATCACATTCCACCTGCATAACCATTTTCATCCACCTTTTCCCTTTGCTTCATCATGTCCTAGTCTCCAATGCACTGTTAGTCGTTAAAGTAAAACAAAAGAAAATGTCAAACCATCATTGAAATTGAGGAAATGATCTATGTTCTCTTCAAGCATCTATTTGAAGTGCCTAGTGAAATTTAACCTTTGTTGCCAATTGGCACTTGGATTTGCAATGGTAAAGGTGAAACTAAAAACTGAAAGTAGGTTTTTAGGTAACTCCAATTGGGACACCTATTTGGTGTATGAGACCCCTCCAGATTCGATCCAATTCCTTCTTTATGCAATTCCAACATCTTAACGGTGAGGCCTAATCTGGTAGAACAACCAAGGCATATGTTTCTGAATAATTAGTCTCCTGAAACTTGTAGAAACGGTGATCTCTAACACAAGTCTATAATCTTATTACTCCTTTTGTCCTTTACAAAACATTTATCCAGACTAGATCTAACATCCAAATTTCCCCTTTAAGCTATTTGATTAATAAATAAAAAATTCTCAGTTTTCGGAATATATAACACAATGAAAATCTCTTACCTTCTCCAAGTTTGTTTTTACACATGTCTATGGCCCTTGGCATAATGTGTCCTGTAATAATCCAGAATTATAGTTTGTAACCTTGTCTTAATCATCTACAAATGTCACAAACTGGCCCTTACTGGTAATTGTTGGCATTGGAATCACAATAATTGTTCCCATTTGTATCCTTACAAACCACCAAGACACACATGCACAGTCATCATCTTTGTCCTTATATTCAATAATATTGGCTTGGTTATTATTGAAGTTAGACTGTTTCTTTGTGTCCATCTATATTATCTTCCTGAAATCTCTCTTTACATGACCCATCTTACCAAAAAGGTAACATTTTACATTTCATTAAGTAGAATCACCTATATTATATACCTCAGCCCATCATTTTCCTTTATGGGTTTGCAACTGCATCTTCTCATTCCCTTCGACCTTGGAAGAAAATGCACTTCCTGAAGATGTCCGTTTCTTCTCAAATTGCTTTGGCCATGTATCTTTCTATGATAACTTTATTACACAATGTATCAGATGTTATGTTAACATTCACAAAAGTCTGATAAAAAGTTGAAATGCAGGAGGAAGGCTTATAAGATGACTGTTATCAGATCCTCTTTTCCTACCTTCCATCCACGGTTAAGGGTAACTAACTGGTCTCTGACAGATCTTATGTTCAGCAGGTGCTGCCAAAGTGAATTTCTCTCTTTTATTTCTGAGGGAGAACCGAATTCTTCAACTTGGAGGTCCTAGCTGTGTTCAAAATCTTTTATTTTTCCTTCAATCTATGCTGGACTTTTGATGCTACTCTTGAACCTAAAACCTCGGGTACATTTCATTTTTCACCAAGAGTTTCAGGAGAATCAGAGGAAAATCTTGGTCTTCATCAAGGCTGCCCACGTTTCCTTACCCTCCATCACCTTCAGCCAGTTTGCATTTCTACTACATTAATGGGTTGCGTATACTTAAAAATTGCTACTGTTCGACTTCTTCAAAAACTGACTGTTGAATTTTTGAGACTTGGCCAAGGACAAATTATTCAGGTTTGACACATCCATATACTAGCAAACAACAGATTTTTACTTCTAGGAACAGAATTTTAATTTTCTAAAGTTTCTGCTTTTGCTGAGATTCCTACAAAAAACAATTTCAACTCTGAATAAAGTATACTTTATGTTATCTGATTCTCCTGGCTATACCTTAAGATTTTGTAGGCTGTTCTACATGCTCAGAATTGCAGCTATCTACTTGGCTGATCCAGTATACGCCGGAAAAATCAGTCGGTTTCAGGCCTTTCTCAAAACTGCACGAAAACTGGGGTTTCAGACGCTGCTGCTGCCACCTTCAGTCCATTTTAGAACGGAAAATTTCCGAGTCTATTTCTGCAATTGCAGTTTTTTCTACCTGTATACATTGCTGCTTCTTACACAGACCCTCCTCCAAATGTGGAGACAACCATTCTGCCTCCCCCTATCCTTGCAGATGGAAGAACTTTATGTAGAGCCATTTAATTTTCGTGAATGAAAATATAAAACTGTCTTTGATCTTTGTGTCTATCTACTTTTGAGTTTGAGTAACCTCTCTCTTCAACATACTCCTAACGTTAAGGCTCTGTTCAGCTAATTGCTTAACCTTCAACTTTTAAGCCCAAAAATCCCATAGTCTTGGGCACTGATACCATATTGTAAAAATATATAATGCATAAAAGACAACGGTAGAAAGAGAAGGGCTTGCAACACTTGATTAATTATGTTGAACTCTGCATTTGTGTTAATTTGTAACTGTCAGCTGTCGACTAACTCATAACTATCATATAACTTATCACTGATAACTGTCAGCTAACTCATTACTAAGTACAATATGATCATTACAAATATTCTGCTAACTAGGATATAGCTCAATTTCCTGGAAAGGATTTTAAAGGAGATAGTCTACCATCAACCAGTACTGCAAATAATGAAACACAAATGGTATTTGACCCTTCTGATCTAATTTTCTGCAAATCCATACTAACTCAGAACCTTTAGGAGAAACCTATAAAGAAGCTTGGCATGTCGGGCTTAATCGACATTTCCTTTGATTTGTGCAGAGTAGAGTGCCTCTACAAGACTACAACAAACATAAGATCATCTACAATTTGCTTGCTTTGCCTATTGTTATTGAAAGCACTAGTCCTTCCAAGATTAAGGAGGGAAGAACATTTTACCAAAACTAATTATAGCTTTCATGGCTTGATTATGATAGCATATACTTGTGATCACCATCAGCTGGGTTGTTATGGCATGAGGCAGGCTTACACAGGTGGGGGTCAAGCTGTGATGGTTTGGGTTGGTCCGGGAGTCTGGGTTGGGCTATAAAGGCTGAGGGTTGACACGTGACAGCTAGGGGTTAGCTTTGGTGACTGCAGATAGAATTGGGATGGTCTAGTGAATTTTGTTAGGTGCTTGTTGACCTCATAACACTCTACCTCGATTTTTGAACTTGAAGTGAAAATTCGGGATTTTTTGAGACTAAATTTCAGAAAATTGCTGAATATGATCCTGAAGAATCCATAATGGGCATACGAATCACATTATACTGTTTCATTTCAAAATGTCAACAGTACAAGTTTCTTGATTTCCATACACTTAATCCAAGTCACTGGATTTGCCGAATTTATTAAAAAAATTGAAATTCGGCTAATCCAAAAACAACCCTGAAAATGTAAAAAATGATCATAAAAATAAGTTTTCGAAGGAAAAAATTAGAGTTTCATGTATTTTTTCTGTAAAACGCGCTTCGGTATGACTGAAAAATGTATCTCTGTTGGCGTTTTGCCAGTGCCTTAGTTTTCATCACAGCTATTTGCGAGTGCCCTAGATTTCATCGCAGCTATTTGCGGGTGCCTTAGTTTTTCGCGTTTCGCAACCTTTGCCTGCGCTCTTTCCGCGGCCTTTCTACGCCCTTTCTGCACTGGTTCATTTGTTCGGAAGGCGTAATTCTGTGTGGTTGATCCCAAGGCATTTGACAGTGGCGGGACTGTGGAGGTGGCGTTTCTTTTGTTAACTTTTTACTGTGCGTGGCAGCAGCGTTTGACATTTGACGGCGGCATTCGGTTTTTACTAGCGGCCTTTTACTGTTCGTTTGTTCAGCGGCATGTATTTTTTTTCGTTACGGTGGGGTGCTATGCACAGGGGCTTCCTAAGAAATTTCAGTGGGTTCTGTCATGGAATATTTTAAATTCGGTAGTCTCATGAATTTTGTTATAGAAGTTGGTGGTCCGATTAATTTTATATTTTTGCATATTTAGTTTAACAGAGTAAATAAATATAAAATAATAAAAAATTAATTGATGAGAATTTAAAAACTTAAGATAATTGACAAGTGGCAAAAAAATCTTAATTTGATGGCACAATTTTTAGCTCCATCCCAAATGCACTTACTCAAATCTTCAAACTACAAAATAAAGACTCTTATTATTCAGGAAAAGATTCTAATTAATCCTGAAACATATTTGTTTTATGGTTTTTCTGGAAATCCTGCTCCTTCAAAATAGATATAAAGCTCCCATGAGACTCCAGCCTTAATGAACAATGTTCATTATGTCTAGTTTTTTGTTTAAAGAATTTTTTTAGTGTTTTTTAACTTACAATTTTAGGTTTAAAGTTTGCAAAATAATGTTAATAATTTTTCAAAATTAATAATATATATTAAAATTTATATTTTGTTTACAACTTTACTACTATATTAATTCAAAGTGGTTGTAATCAAGTGGTAGAGAAACTTGGTTTCATGTTCAAGATCAAGGGAATGATGAGATTGTGTGGTAGTCTCGTGAATAGTGGAATGTTAAAGTGTGATAGAGCGATAAAGAGGAAGTGTGGCATTGAAGCAAGAGAGCCATAAATAGGAGGTTTGATATTGAAGGTTGAGAAGTGCTGTTAAGGAGGAGGTGTGGCATTCAAACTAGAGAAATGTTGGTGGGAATGTAGGATAGCACAAATGGAGCCATAAGGAGGTGTGACATTGAAGAATGAGAAGCGTTGGTAGGAATTTGAGATAGCACAGGTAGAGTGATAAGGAGGATCCTCTGCAGAGGAGATAGCAGAGGTGTTGTGTTCATGCTAAAGGAGAGTTATAATTAAATGATGATGTGTTTGTAATGCTCTTTGGTGGGGCCTCATATATATATATCCAAAAAAAATATAATAAAAGAAACTATAATAATATTTATTACTTAGAATTTAGAATTTATAGATTTATAATATTCAAATTTATTAAGTCTTAATTCATTAATAAAAATTCTAGATTTATATTATTCGAATTTAATTATGAATTTTCTCCCAATTTTTATCTATGACGAAATTGCTCTGAATTTTATGTTGGTTGAACTTGAACACGAATGCGAATATAGCTCAAAATAATAGAATTATAAAAATTTGAACAGATGACATCAGCCTAGATTTGAATGACATTGTGCAAACTTTAGGGTGTGGACAACCTATTGACGTGTCCTTTCTCCTGCCAAGTTTTTCCTAAATACTGAAAATAGGAATTAGGAACACCCCAAAATTCTTTGAACCTTCGTAGTGGATTGAAATTGGTTGTTTTCTTCTCCAAGTTCTTGTTAAATGTCTTTGTGGTGGATAATATCCAAATGTTGAATTATACCTGCTTATTCGATATACCATATTCTGTATGAGGGAGGACCAGAGTCTTGATCCAGGTTGAGTTTTGTTCGACAGTCCACAGTATACCTCGGGTTTATGCAGTTTTTGATGGAGAGTAATAAATGACATGCTGATCCTTTATATATGGCAGGAATTTCTTAGTATTATTGTGAGTGCATGTCTTTCAATTGCTTACGGATTCCATTTTGTTTGAAACTCTTAGTATTTCCCTGAGCTTGTTTGTTTTCCAACATCCTCTTTCTAATATTTTTCTCGGTTACTTTATTGACGGAGTATCAAAGCAAGTTCCGTTCGAGGGAAACAATAGTTTGATATAAGCTGCTTGCATTCTTGAATATGAGAAACTGATAATTCACAGCATTGAGAGACAATCATACTGTCTGCTGTGGAGTTTCCCTGAAATTTCACTCATTTCTGGCTTCAAATGAGGTTGCGTTGTAACTTAGGTGCATGTGCTAATACTAAGCCAATTTTTTTTAATAGCGAGTACTTCACCACATTACATAACCAGTTTCATATTGATATGAACTAAATATTTTGTGTTTCTTGATACAATTTATGTGCTTTGATGGTTGATTGTTGCATTATCTATACAAGAATTTTACTACTTATTCTTAACGCAGTTTATCGTTCAGTGGATGACTTAAGAAAAAATACTCTGAAGAAATCTTGTCCCGGTTTTTGTGTAGTGCACTTTCTGTTATCAACTTTTCTCCGAAGTCTATTGAATTTCATTATGCAGAATGGGTTATCATTCTTTACTCTCTACTTTTGATATGGATGCTATATGTATTTTATAGGTAGCTGAGCGTGCTTTGTTTTTCTGGAACAACGAGCACATTCTAAACTTGATTGCACAAAATCGATATGCAATATTGCCACTGGTTTTCCCTGCACTTGAGAAGAATACGAGAAGTCACTGGAGTCAGGCTGTGCACAGTTTAACTTTGAACGTGAGGAAGATATTTTTGGAGATGGACCAAGAGCTCTTCCAGGAATGTGAACGTAAGTATCTTGAAGAGGAAATAAAAGCAAAAGGTATACAAGAGAAGCGTGAAGTCACATGGCAGCGTTTGGAAGCAGTTGCTGCTTCAAAAGCTGTAAGTAATGAATTAGTGCCTGTAGCACATCCAGCAGGTAGCAATTCTGCTCTGAAAGCTTCGTCAGGGAGTTGATCAATTGTAATATTAATCACTCCTTGGACAGGGAACTGCAGTAATTGGAGGAGGCATTTCAGTTTTGTTTCGACCTCTTCCCTTCCAACTTTCATGCAAGATTTTGTGATTGCAAGTGGGCTAAAAGTTGTCTTGCAGGTAAGTTGCTTTGAAGGTGGTTTGCTGATTGGAAACTGCAATCTGAAACAGAAATTCGAGCTTTGGTTTCAAGTTCATTTGCACAAATGAAACCTTTGAACATTTATCTGTTCTCTCATTTCTTTTTTTGTTAGCTGAAATGGAAGTTGGAAACAGAGAGCTGGTTGAGATATAGGTTATATCTGGTGGTAAACCATATTTTTCAAGAATCAAGTTGCTTTCGTTGGCCTCATACATTTCTTTCATATTGAGGGCCTTCTTGTGGCAAGCATATTTATATAAAGCATTACTTGAAGAAAACTAGTGTATAAACGAGTTGCAAAATTTTGGATTGCCAGAACATCTAGTTATTGGCCATGGTTCTAGCTTCTTTAGATCCAGAGAAGTGTGATAACTATTTCTCTGTTGATGCAGGGAGCCATTGATCCCATGAATTCAGCACAAGAAGCTATTAATGAATTTGTTTATATGAGAAAAGCTTAGATTTTGTTAAAAAATCTGAGCATATTTCTTCTATTGGATGCTTATGTTCCACTAATTATTCTTTTACTGTGGAATTATATTATTTCTTGATTCATAGTTTGAGTTTGAGTAGTGACCATTGTTGTGCAATTATTGAATATTATTATTTTCTTAACTTGAGCACTTTATGTGGTCTTTTGCATCTGGACATGGTTGGCAATATGATGGTTTTCCAAGTGAGGAGTCATCTGAAAGTTGGCAGAAAGCTTCCGTACATATTCTGAGTTGCAGGAAGATTCCACGCAAATGCAATTCTGAAACGAATGCTACAGTCCATCCACAACTTTCTGAATTTTTCTATATTGAGATGTAGGTTCCGTATGTCTCTTTATTTTAGCTTAATCAATTGAAATTCTTTCGTCATCATGCTCCAATATTCCAGTCATGTATTTTATAAAAACTGTCATCCAATGGTAACATTATGGCCAATTTTAACAACTTTCTTGACAAATTGGCTCAAAGGAAGTGAGTTTTTCAAAACACATTGAATGGACTAACTTACCTTGTGTCTCCTAGCTTATATCCCATTAGTAACCATACATAAAATGAATGTTTGCAAATAGTCTATGGTTTCTGTGTTCTGGTTTTCTTTTTCCTTTTCTGGAGGGAGGAGTGTTAAGGGAAAGGATTTAGCTATCAATTCCTTCACGAATTGAGCATGGACTGTACAAATTTATCACGTCACAGTACAGCTAGTTTTAGCCTTTTAGGCTTTAGGCTGCAGATTTGTGTCAATGTCTATGCAAATTGAAAGCCTCTTGGATATCTTCTTGTATAAAACACAGTAACTAGTTTGGGGAGGAGGGACATTGAAGGTGGATCAATGGGGCTGGCATTGAAGGGTTAATTTTGTACGTCAAGGCCTATTCAAATATTTGCTCATGACAGTTTTGTGAGAGACAAACGCTGTTGGCTGTTGGCTTACAAGTTACTGAAGTTTGCTGTTTTCATCTTGGGTAGTTTACTTGAGTGTGTGTTTGTGTGTTTTATCATAAAGTTCATCTATATGATGAGAAATATCCTCATTTAACGTCATGGACAACTTCCTCGTTGGCTCCAGCACACCTCCATATCCATAAACAATATGATTTAATACCAATGTCTCTCCTGGAGTGTTTTATACATCGTTGTTAAAACATATGAACGAATTGAAAAAAACCAATTTTTTTGAGTATGATTTACTTGTCGTATCTTGTCAAAGGAAGGATACCATAGCAATTGATTGTTATTTAGTGAATTTGAAGGTAATCTAATCGGCTACATTTGTTTATTCAGTATAAATAACACAAATTTGCAATTTTTAACTTTTAACTAATGTTTAAAATAACATAACTTCATCGTTATTTTCTTAAAATAGGAAAGGATAAGAGGGAAATTAATGCATGGAAAGCGAAGTCAATTCAACCTCTCCTAAAAAGACATTTCATTTCCATATTCATTATGATCATCCTACCCGAAATCATCATTTAGTACCTCATTGTTGCAGTTGTGTTTCAATTTGTGGGAAGTATGGTTATCCACGATTGATGATCGTTATCTGGCGCTAATTTTGAATCTAGCCACTTGTGTGGACAGCGGATGAATCTTCTTTATAAAGGATAATTTGAGCTTATGATGTTTTTGGAGTTATAGTAGATGTTAGTCTTCAAATAAGCTGGGAGAATGTCAAGATCAAGAGTATGAAACAAAACTTTCACAAGTGAAAAAAAGAGCACAATAGTATGTCTATCAATATACAAATGAAGAGTGTAAATACAATAATCAAACCTTGCATATACAGGCAAGGATGAGGAGGTGAGAAGGTAGGAGTGAAAATTTGACTATCCCTCAAAAGGTGGGACACTTGTGAGCTCACTTGGCAAGTGGGTGTACAAGTGTCAATAAGTGTCTCAAGTCATGAGTCAATACTATGAAGTGAGCCAAAAAGCAAAAGTAGCCTAAGTAAACTTAAGTTAGGTGTGAATAGGTCAATCCTAGAGAGGTGATTAGTTAACTAGGTAGATAAAGACTCTATTTACATTAACACCCCCCCTTAAGTGCAACTTAGGGAGAAATGTATGCACTAATGATGAGTCTCGACTACAAGGCCACGTTAGGTACTCATATACAAATCTCTCATAAAGTGGAGTAAAGGAGAAAAACATAACGGGAAATAAAAACCCCTCTCCAAAAAGAGAATGATGCAAATGGAATGTCAAGTGAAGAAGATAGCACTCATGATGACCCCCCAAGAACTACTTCTATCACATAAGTACAAGAAATATTCCTCCCATAAGAGAGAAAGAGAGACTATGGAGCCCCCCAAATAGAACCTATAGTGCTAAGTGATGCTCGTAGAAGAATACAAAATGTGATCCTCGAATGTCAAACAACATTTCTTCCTTGTGGAAGAAGATGAACTACAAATAGGTGCGCAATATCTTACTATGTGAGAAGAATAAAAGCCTCTAATGATGCACACAATCCAACGACAATAGTGTAATCTCTGAAAGTTGCTCAAATGCTCCATGTGAAGGTTGATGTAGAACAAAAACCAAACTTCCACAAGTGAACAAAATGAGCACAATAGTATGTCTATCAATATACAAATGAAGAGTATGTAAATACAATGATCAAGCCTTGTATATATAGGCAAGGATGAGGAGGTGAGAAGGTAGGAGTGAAACTTTGACTACCCCTCCAAAGATGGGACACTTGTGAGTTCACTTGACAAGCGGGTGAGCAAGTGTCAATAAGTGTTTCAAGTCATGAGGGCTCATGAGAACACATGTCTCAATACTATGAAGTGAGACAAAAAGCAAAAGAAGCTTAAGTAAACTTAAGCTAGGTGTGAATATGTCAATCTTAGATAGGCGATTAGCTAACTAGGTAGATAAAGACTCTATTTACACTAACACCCCCCTTTAAGTGCAACTTAGGGAGAAATGTATGCACTAATGATGAGTCCCAACTACTAGGCCATGTTAGGTACTCATCTACAAATTTCTCTTTTTGGAGAGGGGTTTTTATTTCTCACTGTGGTGTTATAAAGGTCACAGTGGAAAGTAGTACTTGATCTTTGTTATAAAGTAAGGTATATAATATTATGGTATTTATGTAGTGATGGAGATGTCAACATGTGGCATGCATCTTTATTGTGTTAATTAATTTATGGAATTAACTATATTGAGTGATGCATTATATATGTTGAGATAATGAAGAAAGCTCCTATATCATTGGTGGGAAGTTTATGTATAGCAACTGAATATCATTGTGAATGGATATTATAGGTGCATAGAGCATTCTATTTAGATTGATTTAAGTGGAGATGTTACGTGAAGTGACTTCTTTAAAGATTATTGTTTGGCAGGGTAATCCCATGTCTTTATGTTGTTGCTTAAATGTGTTTTTTGCTTAAATTTAAATAGTTGAAGTGTTCCCATGCATAAATTTTATTATGGAAAAATGATAATTTGGAAGCTTCCCCTATTTAAATAGGAGCAACTACTGTTTAAGAATTGAAAATAAGCTATGAATAAAAAGGAATGGGGGACGGTGGCGGGTAGGGGGAAGGGAGAGGTGAGGCACGAGAGGGAGAGGAGAGTGGGGCTGGAAATAAGCAATGACTACATATTGTAAACAAATCATGTAGCTCCACAAATTTCTTTCCCTTTGTAAATGTGTGAAAAACGAAACCTTGAATTTAATGCCTAAACCTAAGGTCAATTATCTTCCTTTTACAAACTAAATTAGAATGCAAATCAATAAGGTGAATAGATTGACTTTCAACCATGAAGGTGAGCCAACCGGACTTGGATCCACATTCTTGGGACCTTGAAAATGATTTGCTACGATTAACCTAATTAGACTAAATGCCCTAATATGAAAATGCAAGATCCCGTTGATGCATAGAGTGAAATATAAACTGTAAGTAGATTTGAGAAATGCAAAGGGTTGTGTACCTATCACGAGAAGTCAAATATGAGGGTTGTAGCAGGGGTGGGTCGCCCTTGGGCGAATGGGTCTTTGTAGGACACTTTTGCTATGTTTTTGGGGTCCTTTGATAACATATTTGAACTTCTGATTTTCGGTTGCAGAATTGTTAGAATGTTGTTGGATAAATGTGTAATTGAGTTTCCATGGCTTGACAAGATGTAGGTCTTCAAATTTAACAATGAACAATTTGTCTTCACACTTCCTTAAATCCTCTTCAACCCTAAAACTTGCACATTCAAAGAGGGAAAATGTTGGGGCCATTTAGGGACTTGTCTCAATCAAACCCCGTGTAAGTGTTTCCACTTCCACATTGACAATGTCAATGATAAAATGGATAAATGGATAGGAATGAATGATGAAATCACAAAGTGCTGCAACCTACCACCCTTCAGTGGCTTCCTTGAAAGACTAAAGTCATACACATCACTTCAAGGTCTTGATCTTTCTTGCTTGATTTCTTGAATGCTTTGGAGACCTACAAAAGTGTTAGCCTTCATAAAACAATGATAACATGAACACACATAAGATTTGACATATCTTGAATTGCTACAATAATGCTATGAAATGTTGCTCTTGACTTGCTCTTGATCATAAGTTTGCCAATAGTTCTCTAGATTGCTCTTGTTAATGTTCAAATGATGCAATAATTATGCATTTATAAGCATTTTTCTAATTTCCAAAGAATTAAATTCCGATAGCCAACATTTAAAATTAAAATTTTGATTATTAAAATGGCCACTTCGACATATTAAAAATTGGTCCTCGAAATAATAGGGGGACCTAATTCTCCAGGACATTTAGTAGTGAGGGAAAAATATTAATTGCCTGCATTTGTTCAATGATTGTAATTTTTTCGAAAAGTGTACAAATGGGCTATGAAATGCATAATTTTAAGAAATCAGGGACCCCATTAGGCTCAATAATTTAGGGGGAGCAAAACATAGTGTGAAATTGTCATGGGTGACAATTTATGACACTACACCCTCTTTTTTAATATTTGCTTTCAATTTTGTATTGCACAAATGATTATTAATACTATAAATACAAATTTAAGAATGTTTGTTTAAAAATACAAAGAAAAATTAAATATTCATGAGGCACCAGAACCGCAAATAATTCCTAAATAAGTTGAGTAGTGACTGTTAGCCAAAATAATCTAAGCACTTGCATGGGAACCTGCCCTAAGTGAAAGGAATTTATTCAATTTCTAAGTATATTGAAATATTAAGGCATTTTGATACATAATATATCTTTTATGGTGCCTTTTTGACACATTTCCATTATTGAATGTTTAATCTTACCAAAGCACTGATTTAGACAAAGTGTTAAAATAGATTATGAGATTATCACCCATTTTTTTAAAGAAAATATATTTTTATGACAAAGGGTCATTTTCCTCATGTTAAGGTGATTATTGCATAATTTGAAAGTACTTTTCAAGTGCATTATAAAAAGTGGTCACAACATATGAATGCTTCAATTTTTATATTAAACTTTGTGATTAAGATGATTTTTTACATGATAGTGAGATCTTTTAAGGGTTTGCTAAAAAAATGAGTGAGATGAGCAAGTTTTTGAATGCACAAGACGATTGAGAGGGGGGGTGAATCAGTTGTACATTAAAACCTTCATAAACATTCAGATCCACATTAATTTAATTAACCCTCAATTTGTTAGAATGATTTAATATGAAAGAAAATAACAAAAACTGAAACACATCAACACCATGCAGAATAGAACACCAAATTGATGTGGAAAACCCAAGAAGGGAAAAACCACGATTAGGATTAGCTCACAATACAAAGTAATTGCAATACCGAATACTAAAGGCTCACTACCAAAGGGCTCATTGCCAGATTATAGAAAAAAATAAAGAAGAATGTTATAGTGAGAAATCCATCTCAATACAAAAA
The DNA here is from genome assembly GCA_007115665.2 of Sequoiadendron giganteum. NCBI lineage: Eukaryota > Viridiplantae > Streptophyta > Pinopsida > Cupressales > Cupressaceae > Sequoiadendron > Sequoiadendron giganteum. The sequence continues at coordinate 499,586,222 of CM021106.1, forward strand.
AAAAATCCACCACATCATCACCAACACATTTACAACCTCTTTGAAAATTCTAGACACCTTCTTCTCACTACTTCCAATGGACTAACTCATTAAAAATAACACTACACTTCACAAATTCACACTTCACAGCTCTGCAATTCGCATCACACTACACACTTAATTCTCCGTCAACTCAACACTTATTTATACCTTCTTTAACCTTGAAAATATTCTCCAAAGTTGGTTATGCACCTCAACCGTATAAATTCAAATTAGGTCGGCACTGAGCATTCCCATGGAGGAAAGGAATGAAAGCAGACCGCACCACATCTTAGCTCATACCCAAATCATACATATACACCACACCACACTTCCACAATCATCAAAGTAAATCCACACTCAGTGTAAACACCCAAGGTTGACTGAACTTGTGTAAACAACATTAAAATTTAAGTACACACTTCCTCAAATCCAAAGATGACTCACGAACCACACACAACACTTGAACATAATCTAGAATATTCGACACACCTTGAAATCCAAAAACTTCCTTCACAACAAATTTCACCTAAAGAATGTACACACCTAGTACACTTAGGTAACCTTCCATACACTGCAACTCAAGAAACCACCTTGTAGAGCACTAGACAATGAAAAACTTCAACTGAAGGTAGTTATAAAATTTGTCAGTACACTTCCAGAATCACAAGACCAAAAACCAAACTGCGGAGAAAAATCATCTCCTAGACTACACTACAACACAGTTCACACACTGGTGAACACAACTTCTTCTGCACAACGATCTAGACCAAGAAATTCTGGATATAACACCTATGAAAACTTCTAATGAACATATTTGAACCATATAAGTAGATCTTCAACACAAAAGAAATACGTAGCAAAACCAGAACACCACTTTGTATACTAGAACACCTCTGCAACACACTATTTCTTTTTTTTTTCAATTTTTCTCAAAAACACTTGGAAACCAATCACCAAAAAAACATACTCATCATATTCAACACTACCTTATCATCACCAAACCAATTGCAACACAAATCAACTATACATCCATAAACAAAAGCTTATCAAAGCAACACTAAAGGTTGACACTAGTAGCACTTATTAATGACAACATAATGAAACTAATCAAAGCATCAACACAAATTCTCAACCATCACCAGTTGACATCAATGACAACACAAACACAAGTTTTTTGACATCAATGACAACACCAAGTACTCATACTTGCAACAATCTACCCTTTTTCCATTAATGGAAACACATGGTGTGAAAAACCATCAACAACAAATATAACAACTTTGATCACCAACATACTACTCCATACCAATTCTTTCTCTTTCTTAACTGATCCTTTTCACATTATTTATTGATCCATTTTCACATTGCTTCCTCTCCCCCTTTGACATCAATGGAAAAGGGCAACACATTTGCATCTCTTTCCCCCTTTGACATCAAACATACATATTTTCTCTCTTTACTGCTTTGCAACTACCTTTTTCTTTACTTCTTTGCATACTCCCCCTTAGAAGCACACACCAAACTGTACCAACCAACAAACATTGCACATATCCTTTGACACATTTGACAAAGGACAACACCAACCAACACTAGTACTCACTCCCCCTTACTGCAACAACCAACAAAGCCACTACATACTCCTAAGAGGTAGCCTGTTGGAACACAATGATCTACTAAGAGGGGGGTGAATCAGTAGATATTGAAATTTTTACTTCTCAACACTTAGTGCTGATAAAAATTAATAAGTAAATATATAAGAGAGCACACATGCAGTCATCATATAACACCAAATGTATGTGGAAAATTTAAGGTTGGAAAAAACCATGGTGAGAAATGCTGCTGGGAGCTACTGTCCTAATCCAGTATCACAAGCTTGAATTTCAACTACAATGATTTAAGGGCACCAACCCTAAGGAGACACCAATCCATTGGTTTTTGGAGAACCCACTCCAAGGAAGCACCCATTTCCTAATTTGAGCACCTACCCAGATATATGATGGCACCCACCAATCAGATTTACAATGCAATACTTTACAATTTTGATGACACTTCTATGTTGCAACTTACTTGCAACTTCACATACACGTATGTTGCACTCTTTGTAACTCTTCCTCTACTCTACACCTCTTTATCCATTTTGTATTCACTTCTTTCTCTACACCCCTGTTCTTTGCATCTACTATTTACTCAACAACACATCCCCCTTTCTGTAATACACCATTTTGAATGAGCGAAACCCAAACAAAAAACATCAATACAATCAAGGGGTTTATCCCAAACATAAATCCAAATTTGAATTCTTGATTTTTGTTTGGTTCAAATTATTCAGGCATAGTGAATTATTTTTCTATAGCCGAGTTCTCTGCGCTCTACCTCACCAAACCCTTCTTGCTCCACTCTTCTCTACAATAATCACACACAACCTTCACTACACCAACATTCTTATTATCTTTCTTTTCTTCACTAGCCTGTAGACTCTTCCTCGAGATATGCACCCTTGACCAATAGAACTTGATAATTATTTTAGGGTTTTCGTTCTTTCTTCTTTAGGAAGCATACTTTGCATCGAGCCATACCCGCATTAATTTTTTTCCTAGAAATTCTTCTAAGATTAGCAATCTGTTGACCCTAAATCGGATACACATTTAATGTAATCCTTTGTTCATAAGATCTGAACCCGATCTCTATTAACTTAACAATTTGTGCCGTCATTCTACAACTCAAATCACCAATTAAATCAATTGTGGGAATGGGTAGATCAATTAATTTCATTCTTCTAGTCGGCTTCCAGTCAGAAAATGCTCACACAGACGTAACTGTTTGAAACCATCACCTTCAAATTTTGACCGTCGATTTCATCCCTACGCGCCATGATTCATGGTTCTCCATTCATTGACAACCTTTAAAACACTAACGTTAGATGAGACTTCCCTTACATCTCAACCGTCGATCTTATTCTTCCATCACTCATTGCCACATCGAAGAGAATGGACAACTACTCACTTTGAATATAGTAGGTCACTTCAATGAGATTCTGTCAGAGTGCCGACGGGATCGCTCATTCGGTCCTTCCGATATTCATCTTCTCCTTGACTTGTTGCCTAATTTCCACATGTGGGGGTCCACTTGACCATGTCATCACCATGTAATTCACAACAAGGATGTGAATTTCCTATGAAGCAATCATTTTTCACCACTTGTCCATATCCGTCAATATCCATTGTTATCATCTATCTATCGGGTCCCACCATATTGGCCCTTTGAAGGGACCTAAACACTGTTACACTGATAAGCATGTAAAATTTTGATGAAGTAATCTTACCCCTGTAGAGATCCACCATGTCGGCAGTTCAAAGAGACACAAAAGAAACTCCCAATGAGGTAGGGTTGTCCTACCGATGTTCACAAAATCCCTTATCAAAATATCGAAGAGACAAAAGTCTCGGTCATACTGATATTCAACCTTAACACCAATGCAACAATCAAGATATCAAAGAGACATCCTTTACCGTCCTTTCGAACACTTTTTGTCTACTTGATGAACTTAGAAACCATGACAAACACTCATTGCAATATCGAAGGGACTGACAAGTAAGTCTCACCGAAGAACAACTGTCAACTCGATGAAGACTTGCCCAGCAATTCTATAAGCCACCATCGTAGTGTTGAAGAGACGTTATAACAACTCCTTCAAAAAATGTGAAGTCTCCTCGATCAACCACATGGACCTCACAAATTTGGAAGGATAGGTACATGGGGTTGGTTTCCACACGATTGCAATGACATAAGTAATGACAAGATTTGGAACCTGCAATAACAAGTCATTGACCAAATAGAACTCTTCTCAAGCACTATAACTGTAAATTTCTCATTTCACCATTTTGATCAACTTTTGCAACACTTCACAAGATATGCTCTCTACACCATGAATGAACTACACATTTCCAGAGCTTGAACCACACCTTTTTACATCAATGACAATAATATGCCAACTATCTCCCCCTTTGTCATTGATGACAAAACTCTAAATTCTCATACAAATTGTAACATTTAAGCTCTATACCAATTGAATCATTTACACAATAGTTCACTCCCCCTTTCGCATACATCTCCATGCTCCTATACGAGAATTTTCCACATCTCTCCCCCATTGACATCAATGGAAAAGGGAAAACTCCCTCTTACAAAATAATCCTTCTGACTTGACCTTTGACACTATTTCTAGGGATAAGTGAATTACAAGTGAGGCTCCCCCTAGATGCCTACCCTATCACTATAGTCTAGTGATGTGATGTGGGAGCAATTACTCTCAACTTCTGCCTCAGATATTCAAATTTTTTAGTGGAAGGGGCTTAGTAAAAATATCAACTACTCGTTCTTTTGTTGGGACATATTCCATGCTGACCTTTTTATCTACAACCTTCTCTCTGATGAAATGATACTTAATAGATATATGATTTGTTCTAGAATGCATCACTGGATTCTTTGAAATATATATGGTGCTTGAATTATCACAAAGAATTGAGATTGGTTCTATGTACTCTACCTTGATGTCCTTAAGTGTCTACTTCATCCATAAGACCTAAGTATAACAGACTACTCCGACTACATACTTTGCCTCAGCTGTGGAGAGATTAACTGAATCTTGCTTCTTACTCATCCATGAAAACAATCCATTTCCTAAAAAGAAGGCTCTTCCACTAGTGCTTTTCCTGTCGTCTACACTTCCAACCCAATCAACATCAATGTATGCGGTCAAAGTGAAATCTTTGCTTTTGGGATACCACAACCCTTAGTAAAAAATGCTTTTAATGTATTTAAAGATTATCTTCACTGCGTTGGAATGAGACTCTTTTGGTGCAACCTGAAATCATACAACCATGCATACTGCTTGCATAATATCCAGCCTTGACGTAGTTAGGTACAAGCTACCAATCATTGACCTATACATAGCCTGATTTGTATTTGGGGATTTATCTATTTTTCTTAATTTGTAGTTAGTTATCATGGGGGTACTAAATGGTCTACTTTCTTCCATTCTTAAATTATTGAGCATTTCCTTAGCATAATTAGTTTGAGATATGAATATCCCATTATCAATTTGTACTATTTGTAGACCAAGGAAAAATGAAAACACTCCTAACATAGACAATTCAAATTCATCTTGCATATGTGTAGTAAATATTTGACACATTTTATCATTGCTACCTCCAAATATTATATCATTTACATAAACAACAACAATAATCATGTGCTCACTCTTCGCACACCCCTTTTTGAATCCTTCTTGTTGCAGGTACTAGTCCAATCTAGAACACCATGCTCTAGGTGCTTGTTTTAAACCATATAACGCCTTCCTCAATCTGCAAACATAATCTTCTTCTTCTAAAAGTTGAAAACCTTTTGGTTGTTCAATGTAGACTTCCTCTTTGAGGTTTCCATTCAGAAATGCAAATTTAACATCCATTTGATATACCTTGAATCCCTTGTAAACTGAAATAGCAAGGAACATTCTTATTGCTTCTAATATTGCTACAAGTGCAAATGTTTCTTCAAAATAAATGCCTTCAACTTTTGCATACCCTTTGCACACTAACCTTGCCTTATTTCTAACAACAACCCCATCTTCATTTGGCTTATTTCTGAATACCCATTTGGTGCCAATTACGTTTTTGCATGATGGTCTATGGACTAACTCCCATGTCTTGTTCTTCTCAATCTGATTGAGTTCCTCTTACATAGCTTTTTCCCAACTCTCATCTTTGCTGGCTTCAGTAAAGCTCTTTGGTTCGATCGGAGACAGGAGAGAAAAATTTACTTGTTCCTTATTCCTTGCAAGTCTTCTCCCGGTATGAACTCCATTTTTGTCATCAATTATTCGACCTGCAGGATGATCCTTTTGTACATATTTTGTAGGGGCTTGTTCAACCTCTTTCTCATTTTTTTCTTCTTGTTCTTCTTCCTCGACTATTGCATTTACATCACCATCTTCTGATTCATTCTCAAAATTATTTCTACTAAGATTACCCTGACTTGTACTCTCATCAATATTGAAATTAATGCTTTCCACAATCTTGTGCAACCTTTTATTGTAACACTTGTAAGATTTTCTTTGAGTGGAATATCCTTGTAACGTAGAAAAAAGTATCCCTTTGGGACATTTTTCACTCATTTGGGTCTTTCTTGTGGTTTTTGGCCTAGTTTTGCTTGGATTTAATGTTGTAATGTGGTCAACACATTCACATTAGGTCTTGGACCCTTGCAAATCAATAAGAATTCTATGGTGTCTTGCAAAAGCGTTGTGAAGTGTTGTAACCCACTTTCACACTTTTCTAGGACCTTTCCATCATAATTCACCTAAACAACCTCTTTTACCCCTCTCCAAGTCTTATTTCAAAGTGTTGTAAAGAGTTGTAACAAACTCACACTTTCCTAGGCATGTCATTAATAAATTAGCTCTTTCTTATGATAAAAAGACCCCTTAATGTACTTATAGGCCCTACTTAAGTGTGCTTTGGAAGACAATCTCGTTAAGCAACATTAATCACACTTTAATTCTTGACATCCACTTAAAATTTCCCAAGTGGACTAAGTCGCCACCTTGGGCGACTTAGTCCCATTTGGCATAAAAATAAAATTTAATCCAAAATTTTGGTGGGATGTTGTCTTTTAAACCCTAAGGTTGGCCTGTGATGTGCTATTTTTGGAAAATTAGGGCACAAAATATATAAATATAGGGTTTTCTCCTCATTTTTCTTTTTCTACATCTCCTAACTCATGCATTCATCCATTCTCATTCATCATTTATCATTCTTCTCAAGCAAGTTAGGGTTTCAACATTCTAAGTCATTAAACAAGCATTGAAGATTAGGGTCTTCAACTATAGTTGCAACAATCCAAGATCTCTCATCATGGCAAGGTACTAACTTCATTATTTTATGTTCATACTTCATTAAATCTTCTATTCATTTTGGTTTAGTTACCTAAAAGGGGCTTGACCAAGGCAAACCCCCATGCCCTAATATCCAACATTTCTTTCTCTCTTTGTGTGATTTACAGGTTTGTCAAAGAGGAGAATTGAAAGTGTTGCCATCAAAGTGTCAAAATCCCTTCAAGGTTGCAAAAATCCTAAAAGAGGCTTGGAGAACACTTATAGGCCAAAAATCAAGGTTTCTGGTTCGAAAACTTGGAGGAACAAAAGTGCAGGTTGAGGTCTACAGATTCCCCTTTCGAATTTCCAGAAAAGTGGAAAATGACACTTCCCCTAGTTGTGGTGACTTAGTCCCACTATGCAAGTTTTTCAGAAATTTCTGCAGATCCGGATACCCTTTTGGTTGAAACAAGCCCCAATGTGGTTTTCCAAAATTTTCCCCAAACTGGACTAAGTCACCCAGTTTGACACAAGTGTCTCTCCAGGCTTAAATATTATATTTTACAGATCTTCAATGGAATTTGTAGTCTTCACTCTAGCCTCTATCATTTTCCAGGTGTTCTCCTTATTTTCCCTTCTACCTTGTCTTGTGTTGTCTTCAATATTTCTCTTTGCATATCCCAATGTGCTTTCCAACAAGTTGCATTTTCTAAGTCTTACATTTGTACTTAGTCTCTTTTATCAATTTATAACACTTAGATCATTGCCTTTAAAGATATTTACATCATAATTACATTAGTCTTGAATGTTAACATTGCCATTTTGGTATCCCTCTCTCCTTTTACGTGAAAAACCCTAGAAGTGTCAGAGAGTCTTGTGGTACCAAAATCTATGTTACAATCCCAAAAATACTCCTTCATCACATATTGAATCAAATCTTCCCAAGTATTCATCTTCTCTTTTAATGTAGCATTTTATACCAAACACCCTAAAGTACTTGACTGATGCAGGCTTGCCATACCATAGTTCGTATGGTGTTCTACCACTGTTTGCTCTTACAAGGGCTCTATTATGAATATATACAATAGTACGAACTACTTCCTTCCAAAAATTATCTACCAAATTTGCCTCATTTATCATGGCTCTAGCCATTTCCTTCACAATTCGTTTCTTCTTTCTACCACACCATTTTGTTGTGGTGTTCTAGGAGTTGAATATTCTCATTTAATTCCATGATTTTCACAATATTCCTTGAATTCACTTGATGTGAATTCTCCACCTCTATTTGATCAAAGACACATAATTTTTCTTCTAATCTCCTCTACTAGCTTTTTGAAAATTTTAAACTTCTCAAATTCTTCAACCTTTCCTTTAGAAATGTGACCCATGCCATTCTAGTATAGTCATTGATCAACAACATAAAGTATCTCTCACCTTGTAGCCCTCTTATCCTTGTTGGACCACACAAATCAGTATGAACTATTTCCAAAGGTTTTGTGGTTGAATAATTTTTCATTGGAAACTTAAACCTTGTTTGTTTACCTTGCTAGCATCCTTTGCAAATTGTATTTTCAGGCTTTTCTATCTTAGGAATATTCCTAACCAGTCCTTTTGAGCTTATCTTTACCAGATTGTCAAAGTTTACATGTCCCAGTCTTCTATGCCACAACCAACTTTCATCTACTTGGCTAATAAGACATGTTTGAAATTTTATGTCAGAAACCAAGATCAAACATGCAAACCAAAAGGCCTTCCACAGAAGAGAAAAACAATAAAAAACAAGAGCTTTGCATGAAGATGTGCAAATTGATATATTCAGAATTAAGAAATTACATGAGATGATTTGCTTTATAAAAACAATGTATGCGACCCTATGTTGACCTAAAAGGTAAACCCTAGTGTGCACACTTAATAATTAATCAATTATTAATGTGCCTAAGTTTAACTTAAGTAACTAAAGGAATAAGTGACTTAATTAATTAACCAATATGATATAATTAATTAAGTGTAATAACTTATTACTCTAACACCCCTCTTTAAGATGAACTTAGGAAGTAGCTAAAACACTAGAAAAAGATGCATAAAAGAAAAGATGGATCCCGATAACTAGGCCTGATCAGGTACGCATTTACAAATGCAAGAATGAGGTAAGAGAAAGAGGAGAAAACCCAGTGGGACAACCCCCCCCTCAATGAGATGACTTGTTGCAAACAAGCACTGGAAGAACACTATGGAGTAACACTAGAACCTGAATACAACAAACAAAGAAAGATACTTTTGTTTATAAGAAACCATATTGGAATCATAATAATGCAACAATAGACCCAATGCCACGAAACACTCGAAAACTCCAAACGGGAACAAACCTGGAATCCAGAAAACAAAAATAGATGATATGATGACAAAATCTAGAAGCCATGTATCTCGATGCCGATGCCAAACTGAGATTGAAACTCTTCCATGGGAACAAGTGCCATAAAGACTCTGGAACATTAACCAGAAAATTAGTGGCCCTCAAACTGAGATGGATCCAATGTAGATCATTAACCATAGACTCTCAATCTAAAGTGTGAACCGATATGAATCTGATATGTGTCAAGATAAGAAAAAATTGTTAGAGTAATTGGGTATTTACTTTATTAATTAAACAATATTTGTTTAATTACGTAAAGTTTCCTTTTAACTCTTTTTCACTTAAGCTAACATTAGGTACATAATAATTAATTACTTTATTGATTATTATTGTGCAAGCCTAGGGTTTTCCTTTTTAGGGTTTTCATCTATATGTAGTTGGAAACTATTTTTTGTATCATTATTCATTTTACATTTTCAGGTGAATACATTGCTCCACATTCTTGAGCATTTCTTTTGTTGCTTCTCTTTGTTTCTCCTTGTAACAGGTTATTTTCTTGCAAAGATCTTTTGGACTTCTGTGGTGTTGTATCTTCTCAACTCCAACATGGTATCAGAGCTTTAGATTTGCAGCTGCTTGTTCTTGTTTTGAAATTTTGTATTGGAAGCAAATCTAGGGTTTTAAGTTTTTTATGGGTGGATTCAGCATACTCCATTTTTTGGGTTCACTTTGAGCTCAAATGGACAGTGCCATTGGATCCGTAGTGCCCAAAAACCTTTAAATTGACTGTCAAATCATCGATTTTGGTTACAGTCAATTTGGAAGGAATTTTTTTTTTTGCCCTAGGGCCGTACGGAGCAAAAAACGCACAAAAATCAGAAAAAAAATTAAAAAAAAATCATTTTTCGTTGGTTGTTTTGTGTGGCGATAAACCGGCCAGGCCGCCAGATTCGCTCGAACCCCCGACCACCATACGAACCTACCCATAGCAGCCACACCCCTGGGCCATTCCCGCCGGCCCCCCGCGCGCCACCGGCCGTGCCTCCCGCCACTAGCGACACTGCCACCTCCTGCGCGCCTGCCCCCGGTCCGCCATGTGCCCTGGGGCCGCCGAATTTTAAGCCCTTGAGGGCTATTTTTTTCTCTCCAACCCCCTATTATGTCATTTTTGGTCAAATGGGCATAACTTGGGCATCCTAGCTCCATTTTTCAAACAGGAAGATGCGTTGGAAAGCTAAGAATGGCACCAATCTGATGGTACATAAATATTTTTATTTTTTTTACCAGTCTGGATATTTTTTACCAGTCAAAGTGACGTCTTCTTTCTTTACTTCTGGGGTCATAGAAGATGCAAACGGACTTCGTTTTTCAAACTTGAATAGGTGTTGGAAAGCTCTCAACATGCTCTATTCAGTGATGTGATCTATTTTATCAGAATTTTCACCAAGTACATGAGAATTTGTTTTGAAGTATTTTTTGCTTATGCATTGCTTCGTTCTTCTCAGTTTGTACTAGGGTTTGGGTTTATCTTTTGTGGGGGGTGTTTTTTCTCTTGCTTTCTATCATTTATATCAGAAAACCAGAACACCAAAACTCTCAAAAATACAAACCCTTCTGCATCTTCTGTCTATTCTGAAAGATCACATAATAATAAAAAACACAAGTAGGTACAGATGCAAGGTTTCATGATAGACTCTTCAGTTGAGCTACTCACATCACATAACTATCACACTTAGAAGTCTTGTATGATAAGGCTACTCAAGTCACGAGGGTTATAGTCTTGTTTAGATGAGGTTCAACCTTAGTTGCAGCGTCCTTTTGAGATTATGTAGCACATAAACAAGATGGATGAGGCTATGGGTTTGTTATGCATGCATGTTTCAGATAGTCTTTTGTTTCACTTTGATGCTTTGCTCACTCTTCGAGCCATGTGGCTAAAGTTTGAGACACTTTTTGGGGCCGTTAATGAGTTCCATGCATTACAGATTGAGGTAGAGCTGACTTCATTGTTACCTGATTCATTTCCCACTATTGAAGATTTTTTGAACAAGTTCAAAACTATCCGTACTATTTTACAGGGTTGTGGGAAGAACAAGACAGACACAGAGTGCATTTACTTGATTCTTTCGAAGCTTCGTGGTCCATTTCAGATATTTGCTTCCTCCTTCTACTCCACCATGGATGGTTTGGGTGCTAGTTTTACCATGCCTTCCTTTGATTTATTTTGTGAGTGATTGTTTCGGGAACAGTCTCACCTTTCTCAGATGGATATGCTCTCAGGTTCAAAGAGCAAAGCATTGGTTGCTCAGTCATCGAAGGGAAAACAAAAGCAAAAATAGAGGCCCAAGAAAGATTTTGTAGGTAGTGAGCATTCCTCCAAATCGCCTCCTAAGTCTGATTCTAAACCACCATTTAATCCAAAACATGAGAAATCTTCGAAGTCTGGTGAGTCTTCCTCTAAGACTAAGGAGAAATCAGGAGACACTTGCAGTTTCTGTGGTAAGCAAGGTCATCTAGTTTCCAGGTGTTGGAAATGATTAGAGGCTTTAGAGGAGGCCATGCAGCAGCAACACATCTCCTCACCTCAGTCTTCTTCTTCTTCCACCACAGGGAAGGGTCATGCTCTCACTGCACGAGCATCGACCAATGGTTCCACTTGGATTTTAGACTCTGGTGGTTCTCACCATATGACTCACGCTCAGCAGTTGGTCACTTCTCTTGCCTCTTGTGGTACTTCACAGATTGCAGTGGATAACTCTTCACAGCTTTCCGTCTTGGGTTCAGGTTCTGTCTCTTTGGATGGGGGCACTCTATAGGATGTTTTGGTTGTTCCTGACATTTCGACGAACCTCTTGTCCATTTATCAGATTTGCCACACTGGCTCTAGTAAGACAGTTGAGTTCTCACCACATGATGTGGTTATTCGGGACCTCCATGATTCTGATTTGGTTGTGGCTACTGGTAGTGTTGATATTGCATCTCGTCTTTACAGATTTGATGGATTTGCGCCTTCTGAGGGTACAGGTTCATCTCTTATAGCACATGCAGATTCAGTGAGTCAGCTTTGGCATGAGCGTTTGGGCCATGTCAATTACAGATATCTTCAGCAGATGAGTACACAGTCACTTGTTCTTGGTCTTCCACGGATTTCCTGCACTGACGGTGTTTGTCATGGTTGTGTGCTTGACAAGCATCTCAGGGATCCCTTTCCGAAGGGAAGTACCACTCGTGCTTTGGCACCCTTGGAGTTGATTCATAGTGACCTCATATCATTTCCCATTCTTTTTTCAGGGGCCAAGTATTTACTCACATTCATTGATGACTTCTCCAGACGCACATGGTTGTACTTTCTTAAGTACAAGTCTGATGTCTTTGGTTTCTTTCATGTCTTCAAGACATTTGTAGAGAAGCAGTTTGGTCTTTTTATCTGGTGGATACGTACAGATAATGGGGGGGAGTATGTGAATCAGGACTTCAGAGATTTTTGCACTAAGCATGGTTTGCAGCATTAGTTTTTTGTTCCCTACACCCCTCAGCAGAATGGTATCTCTGAGCGAAAGAATAGGACTTTACGGGAGATGGCTAATTGTATGATTCAGTCCAGGTCCATGGATTCATCCTTTTGGGCCGAGGCAGTCAATTGTGCCAACTATATTTAGAATCGGATGCCTCACAAGGCGATTCGACATATGACTCCTGAGGAGGCTTGGTCTCATGACAAGCCTGATATTTCATCATTTCGAGTATTTGGTAGTGAGGCATGGGCTTTTATTCCTGATGCTCAAAGGAGAGCTATGGAGCGAAAAAGTCAACCCCTCATATTTGTCGGCTACTGTGAGGATGTTAAGGCATATAGGTTGTTTGATCCTGATTCCAGAGAAGTCCTGTTTCGACGGGATGTTCAGTTTGATGAGCGCCTTCCTCTAATTGATACCCTGTCTCCAGTGTCCACTTCACTACCTACTCCACCCACTACAACTCTTCAGGATTATTTTGAGGATTTTGATGAGGATATTGATGATCCCCCATCCCCACCTCCACTTGCTCCACCTCAGAGGCCCAAATGGGCTCACTTTACTATTGAGGCAGCAAAATCTATGGCTGGTGATTCTTCAGACACTCATCACACTCGTTCTCATACTACGGGTTCTAGTCTTTTGACTCATGCTCTTTCAGAGGATCCTCAAAGATTTTCAAAGGCGATAGGTCACCCTGAGTGGGATAGTGCCATGGAGGAGGAGTATTCTTCTTTGATGAGGAATAATACATGGGATCTTTGTCCTTTTCCTAAGGACATAAAGATGGTTCGGTGTTGATGGTTGTATCACACCAAGTATGTTGTTGATGGTTTTATTGATAAGTACAAAGCACGTCTTTTTGCGAAGGGTTTCTCATAGGTTGAGGGTATTGATTACTCCAAGACATTTGCCCCTGTCGTCAAGATGAATTCTATTCGCTTTGTATTATCACTTGCAGCTTCTAGAGGATGGCTCATTTTTTAGATGGATGTGAAGTATGCCTTCTTACATGGTGACCTACAGGAGGAGATCTATATGGAGAAACCTCAGGGATTTGTTCATGATTCTTCTTTGGTTTGCAGACTTCAGCGTTCATTATATGGTTTCAAACAAGCCCCTCGAACTTGGTATGAGAAGATGGACTCTTTTTTGCTCTCCACTGGTTTCACTCGCTGTCATTCTGATCACACGATCTATATTCAACATCTTGAGGGTGAGATCCTGATTCTTGTGCTATATGTTGATGATCTTTTCATCATAGGTAGCTCATCCTCTATGATTCAGAATTCTCAGCTAGCCTTGATGGAGTAGTTTGAGATGACAGATCTTGGCTTTCTGCACTATTTCCTTGGTCTTCAGGTGATTCAGTCTTCAGAGGGGATCTCTATTTACCAGCAGAAGTATTCTTTTGATATGCTTCAGTGCTTTGGCATGCTTGATTGCAAGTCTGCCCCCACACCTTTTCAGTTAGGGGTTGTTTTGACTACTACTTGCCCCACTCCTTCAGTAGATGCTACACTTTACAAGCAGTTGGTTGGCAGTTTGCTGTACCTGACTCACACTCGTCCTGATCTTTCCTGTGCGGTTGGTCTTGTCTCTCGATTCTCACATGATCCTCATGAGAGTCATTGGCAAGCTGCCAAGCGTATTTTGAGGTACATTCAGGGCACCACTTCATATGGCATTCACTACACATTAGGGGATCCTCACATTGTTGGCTACACTGACTCAGATTGGGCTGGTGATGTCAATGATTGGAAGTCTACTTCTGACTTTGTTTTTTGTCTTGGATCTGGTCCTATCACATGGTCATGCAAGAAGCAGACTGCTCATGCATTATCATCTATAGAGGCTAAGTACCGAGCTGCTGTGCTTGCTAGTGAGGAGATTTTATGGCTTCGTCAGTTGATGACTGAGTTTGGTTTTCCCCCTGATAGTCCCACTATTCTTTGGTGTGACAATCAGAGTGCTATACACATTTCGTGCAACCCGGTGGAGCATCAGTGGATGAAGCACATTGAGCTTCATATGCATTTCATCAGATAGTTGATTTAGGATGGTTCTCTCATCTTGGAGTATGTTCCCATTGCCGAGCAGGTTGCATACATCTTCACGAAACCTTTTGCATGTCTGCGCTATCTTCAGTTGCGCTCTATGTTTGAGGTGAAGGAAGTTGTCCTTGGGGGGTCTTTATGAGGCCTTCCTTCCTTCATGTTTCTTTCAGCATGTTGTTCTATCTCTTTTTGGAGAGGAGTTTTTCCCATCGGGTTTTCTCTTTTTCTCCGTTTCATAGAGATTTCATTGTACTTGGGTACTTGATCTGGCCTTGTTGCCGGGACCCATTGCTTTTGTTTTCAATAGCTTCTTCTAGGTTTTAGCTTCTCCCTATGTCTATCTTAAGGGGGGGTGTTAGAGTAATTGGGTATTTACTTTATTAATTAAACATTATTTGTTTAATTACGTAAAGTTTCCTTTTAACTCTTTTTCACTTAAACTAACATTAGATACATAATAATTAATTACTTTATTAATTATTATTGTGCAAGCCTAGGGTTTTCCTTTTTAGGGTTTTCATCTATATGTAGTTGAAAACTATGTTTTGTATCATTATTCATTTTACATTTTCAGGTGAATACATTGCTCCACATTCTTGAGCATTTCTTTTGTTGCTTCTCTTTGTTTCTCCTTGTAACAGGTTATTTGCTTGCAAAGATCTTTTGGAATTCTGTGGTGTTGTATCTTCTCAACTCCAATAAAAATGTGGCCAAAAGAAATGAAGAAACCAGATTACAACCCATGCGAGTTGTCATAAAAAATAAATATGAAGATCAAAGTGCATGCACACTCTAATCAGATTATTATGCAAGAAAACCCTCTGATGGAAATTTATATCAGTTCATTTATTATAATACCCAATGATTGCAAAATTAGAGAATTCCTAAACATTCATAAACAAAAAACAAAAAATAGACCTCAAATATGTGTAGAGGACTGAACCATCTTTCTAACGCTGCAAAAATGACGAAAAAATGATCACTGAGTCAAAAGATATGCCCTTCGGAGTGAAAATAATAACATCTGAGTTCAAATACCTACAAAATAGTATTGGATAAAAATCAAAGAAAACTACCTCCACCAATGGATTGGCATTGGAATCAACTTTCCAATGGTATCTTGTTTGTGAAAAAAGAACATCGTACGCAAAAGTTAAGCCTGATTTTGTAAAAGTGCTCCAATTTGGCCAATAAGGCCTACAGGCAGTCTAGGGGGCTAAAAAAAATTCAGCCCCTAATCCTATGCATGACCAAGGGGTGGTGGGAAGGGGGCTAGGGCAGAGCCCCTGGTCCTCCATAGGACCATTGCGGGTGCTGAGGCTGACACTAGGGGGCTGGGGCATAGCCCTTGATCCTCAATAGGACCGCGCACAGAGAGTAAAGGCCCGTGGGGGTTGAACTTGGGCTAGCGACCAGATGGGGGAGCAACTGGCGGTGGCGGCGGACCGGTGGCCGCCTAGCAGCGGGTTTCTTCAAAATTGGGAGCATCTCACGAAAACCAAAAAAACACATTTTTTTCAATTTTCATGCTTTGGGGAGCGTGCCGGAGATGTCGTACCCCTGGCAATTTTTTTTTGCCTCATAAACCAACTTTCTCCAAAATCAACAAAATAAAAGGCGTTCTTAAGGTTTTTGGGAGATGCGAACGCGATGGTGACCTTCGTTTGTGCCCAAAATGCTCTGAAAAACCAGTTACCTCCAAAGCTTCCAAAAAATCACCGAACTTGAAACCCTCACAGATCTGGCAAATGATGACCAAAATATGCAAAATAAAAGCCAATCCTGACTTTTTCTAACGCTCTGAATCGAATGGTGAAGCCCGATCTAATCCAAAATGCCACATAGATGAACTCAAGGCATGATACCCTCGAGGAACCCCAAACAAACTCTACAATGATTTTCTCCAAAATCTAAAAGGGGTTGCATGTCAAGGCTCTGATACCATGTTAGAAACCAAGATCGTACATGTGAACCAAAAGGCCTTCCACATAAGAGAAAAATAATAAAAAGCAAGAGCTTTGCATGAAGATATATTCAGAATTAAGAAATTACATGAGATGATTTTCTTTATAAAAGCAATGCATGCAACCCTAATGTTTACCCAAAAGGGAAACCCTAGTGTGCACACTTAATAAATAATCAATTATTAATGTGCCTAAGTTTAGCTTAAGTAACTAAAGGAATAAGTGACTTAATTAATTAACTAATATGATATAATTAATTGAGTGTAATAACTTATTACTCTAACATTTTACATCACAAAGATTGTAGAGATTACTATCGGTCCTTACTCAAGCAAATATTTTATCGTTCTTTCTTATCTTGCATCCTTCGGAGTTGAATACAATTTTGTACCCATTGTCACACATCTAGATGACACTGAGAAGGTTGTGTTTCAAACCCTTTACATAGAGGACATGTTTTGTCTTATTCTTCCCATCTAGGCTTAGGATCCCTTTACCATGAATTTTGATAGAGGTTTTATCACCTAGGCTTATTGATCCTTCTTTACACTTCTTGAGTTCAATGAATTTTCTTTTACCTCTAGTCATATGCTTGGAGCAACCATTGTCAATTACCCAAAAAAAATGTTTCTTTACATGCAGTGTTGTTTGGGCAATTATAGATTGGGTGGAACTCTGCCCTTTCTACTTCCACACCTTCTTAGGTTTCTTTTCAACATTCTCTTTCTTTTTCTCATAAGCTTTAGTTTCCTTTTCCATTTTTCTAGGTGAGTTTTTCTTCTTTTCATACTGAACATTTGGTCTATAAATTTTGTTCTACATTCTCTAGCTACATGACCGAATTTTCTGCAATTGTAATAGACTATATTCATGTCAACCAAGGGAGCAAATGGATTTTTGCATACAAATATTTTGTTCTTCCTTGGAATGACTATACACTCTCTAGCCCTATGACCAAAATGATTAAATCTTCCCCTTTTTTTGATCAAGGGTTGTCTAGTTGTCTTTCTTGTCTATATTCAACTTCTTCTATTCATCAGATTTCTCTACCTTAGTTGACTTCTTTTCATCTTCAAAGATTCCCCTTTTGTCATATTTTTAACCACTAGAGATTGATTTTTATTCTTCCCTAAATCTTTCATAGAATTTTGTAGATGCATCAACAAATGAGCTCTTTCCTTTCTCCAGTCCTAAGCCCAATTTTTCTTTATTTTCTAGCTTTTGCGTACTTATGAATTCATCCAAAATGTCTGAACCACCTTTTAAATTTAAACCCTTATTAATTTTTTCATTATCTTTCTCAAACTCCTTTCTTAAGGAAACTATCTCCACCTCAAAATTCAAATATCTATCCATTTTAGATTCTAGTTTTGAATTCATCACTTCTTCAATTATTTTAGCTTCTTAAACCTGAAGTTTTAGATTTACCACCATCTTATTGGATTTATCAAGTTCTTGAGTTAGTTTATTAGTCTCCTTTTAAGCATTCTTTTTCAGTTTCTTGTTTTCTCTTTCAAGATCATCAAACTTATCTCTTAGTTCATCAAGATCTTCAAGAAAAGTAATGAATTCCCCTTCAAGATCAACAACTGGTTCCTCTTCTTCCTCTTGAGAATCCTTAACTCGTTCATCCTTCTAATCCTTAGAGTCCTTGGCCATAAAAAAGAATTCTTCCCCTTCTTCATTACAAGAGCACGATCTTGTTCACCATCTGAACTATCACTAGCATCAGATGAATCACTTTCCTCTTGAGTGTACATGCTCTTATTTTTCTTTTTGAAGCTCCTTCATTTAGAATAATAAGGTTTCTTTTTTTTTCTATCTCCTTCTTGCTCAACGTTATCTTCTTTATCACAAGGGCACTTAGAAGCAAAGTGACCTATTCTACCACATTTAAAACACTTGAAGGGAAAATTAACTTTATACTTGCCAGATCCTCTCCTCAGTATTCTTATAAAGTTTTCTTCTTCATCATCAATCTCTTCATGGTCTAACGTAGAGGTTGTGTCCTTGTCTTTCTTATTTACTTCATTCTTTTCCATTTTTACAACCTTGAATGCAAATTCTATTTTGGAAAACTCAGAATCTCCCATTCTCATCTCATATGCTATAAATATAACATGCAACTCATCAAGGGTGAGTTTATCCTCTTCTCTTCCTTATTTGATTACAAAGATCTTGGGGTCATATTTATTTGTCATAGATCTTAGAACTTTTAGCACAATGAAATCTTCTTTTACTTCTTCCCCAAATCCTCTGATAGAGTTTACTACATCATCAACTCTTAGAAGATAGTCTGCAATCATCTCCTCTTCAATCATCTTTAGGACTTCAAATTTTTCTCTTAGAATTTGAAGCTTTGCCAACTTCACATTGCTGTCTCCTTCATAGATGTTTTTCAAAATTTCCCAAACATCATACACAGTTTGACAATGCATAACCTTGCCATGCATAGAATTTGACAAATTATTCATAATGGAAAACCATGATTTTTAATTATTCTCATAGTCCTTTTTTGTAGCATCAGTGGGGAGAGTATCAGGGAGAATGTATTTTGTTTTGACTGACATCTAAACATCAAGTCCTAGGGATCCCAAAAATCCCTTCATCAATGAGATCCACTTAACATAGTTTGTTCCATCAAATCGAGGTGTCTTGCTTGAACCTTCCTAATTGTTCATTGTGTTCACACTATCAAAATCTGTCCAAACTGATTAAGCTTCACCCAGGGAACCTAGGGATTTGCTACCAATTGTTGGAACAAACTGATCTACTGAGAGGGGGTGAATCAATAGATATTGAAAATTTTACCTCTCAAAACTTAGTGTAGATAAAACTTAATAAAAAAAAACATAAGAGAGTACACATGCAGTCATCACATAACACTAAATGTACACGGAAAACCCAAGGTTGAAAAAAACCATGATGAGAAATGCTGCTAGGAGCTACTGTTCTAATCCAATCTCACAAGGTTGAAGTTCAGTTACAGTGCTTTAAGGGCACCAAACCTAAGGAGACACCAATCCCTTGATTTTAGGAGCACCCACTCCAAGGAAGCACCCACTTCCTAATTTGAGAATCTTCCCAGATATTTGATGGCACCCATCGATTAGATTTACAATGCAAGATTCTACAATTTTTATAACACTTCTATGTTGCAACTTAATTGCAACTGTACATAGACGTATGTTGCGTTCTCTAAAACCTTTCCTCTTCTTTGCACCTCTTTATCCATTATGTATTCACTTCTTTATCTGCACCCCTATTCTTTGCATCTATTGTTTACTCAACAACACATCCCCCTTTCTGTAATACACTAGTTTGAATGAGCGAAACCCAAACAAAGAGAATCTATACAATCAAGGGGTTTATCCCAAACATAAATCTAGATTTAAATTCCTAATTTTTGTTTGGTTTAGCTTATTTAGGCATAGTGCATTCTTTTTCTATAATCGCTTTCTTTGCCCTCTACCCCACTAGACCCTTCTTGCTCCACTTGTTATGCCTTGCATAACCACCCCATCTTTTGCCTTGGTCAAAAGGGGTCCCCCTTGTTATTTTTTGTCGTTAGTTGTTTTTCAAACAAAGTGAGGAGTCTTGTTTTGCCAATACTTTGTTTTTTTTCTTAAGTTTCTCTGTAGGGAGCGGAACCGGAATTGAATCAGGTTCTGAAATTTCTTTTGAAACTGGTTTTTGTTCCCATCCCGACAGTATTTCTTTTAAAATCATTTTGTTTTGTCTCTGTCGGAACCAGAGTGGGCGTTAAGTTGGGGTTTACTCAAAAATTGCAAAATCAAAATCCATCCCGTCTCCGCCTTTGCTATTTCAACTTTTGGTTTTAGTCTAAGTCCTTGTGTTAAGTTTTATTATGTCGGTATTTTGTTTTACTTTTTGTATTGGGTTTCGTTTTGTGCTTAGCTGACAGACTCGGAACCGGAACAAAAATGAAGTTGTGAAATTTCTTAAAGTTCCTGAATCAGTTTTCATTTTTGATTTTGCCTCTGCCGTTTTCTGGGTTGTTGACTTTTTGACTGAAGTCGCACTCTGGTGAAGTGTTCGTTCTCTTTTAGTTCCGACTCCGATCTACTGCATTTAATGCATTAATGACAGGTGCGAGGCATGCGTGAAATTTCAAATTTTACCTTAATTAGGGATTCACGTATAGTTATTATCATTATTCTAAAAAGATTAAAGAGCGAACAGGAGTTGCAGTGAAGTCTGGTGTGAGTGAACCGATTGATCGAGAGACATTTGTCGCCAATTGCTTCAGGTGTTTTGTCTATTTATTGGTGTTCGAGGTAGGGTTTCTTATTGTTGTTGTTCTTCATTTATTTATTCTTGCATTTTTGTGTTCGCTCGTGCTTTGAATCATTTCATTTTAAATAATTCGTGGTTCTTGGTGTGTTTGTTTGAGTAGGTTCTTGCTTTATTTGTTTGTCTGGTTAATTCTTTGTTTCTTTTGCTTTTGTTTTTGGTTCTTTGTGTTTTAGGGCACGGTCTCTTTCACACTTTAGTCGTGACCGCGTCATGCTATTTAGATTTGCAGTAAGTTAGATTAAATTGAGGTTTTAAATGGCGTTAGTTAAAATTAGGGATTTTATAGTGAGGTAGAATGAATTAATGGTAGTATTGCGTATTCATCTGGTTATAATAGGAAGTGTTAAATTCGTGCCCTAGTTTTCATGTTACGTTTTCTAGATTAGGGTTTTAAGTGCATTTCTGTAATGCCTTAATTAGGTGATTTAAAATGATTCCCTAAGAATACAGTCGCCCTTGGTCATATGGGGATGGTTTTATCGAGTTCCAGGTTAGCACCATGTCATTTTGAATATCGCCTAGTTTGAAACCATGAAGTTTTGCATTAAATTGATTAAGTTGTTTATGAGGTCATGGTCAACCTGGGCGGAACCGCGATTGGAATCAATTTTGAACTTGAAGAATTATGTTTTCCAAAAAGTATCGATTCCATTTCCATCTTGTCTCTGGCTCCGCTTATAGTGAGAAGCCTTCCTTCAAAATAATGATAACATAGACGAAAGCGGAATCAGAATGAAATAAGAATATGAAATACTACAATTTGGAGGAAAACCAAGTTCGTTTCTATTCTGGTTCCAATCCTGGTTCTGATCACATTTTCATTTTTGACTCCGAGCCCATTTCTTGTTAGTAAAGTTACCATTCCAGTTTTGACTCCGATCCCGACAGTGTGTTAAAGAAACTGTTTAGAATATGTTTCTGCTTGGTTCCGCCTCTGATGTATATATGAAAGGTATGGTTTTAAAACATGTTTTATGATGATATTGAAAGATCTAATTAGAGGTTTTTGTGGTAGGAAAGCTAGAAAATGTCAGGAACATCAAGAGAAGCTGCTCAAAGGAACCGGCCTGTAGGAACATCAAAGGAAATGCCTAAACCAAAGAAGATCAAGCCTGAACAATTGCCTTATACATTGAGGTATAATCACCGGAGTCTTGTTGTGAAAGTGAGCAAAGTAGAATCAGATTGGTCGGACATCACCGATACCAATTTGGGCCAGTACAATCTCGAGGAGCTATATGCAAAAACCTTTATAGAACGACAAGGTCTAACAGGAAGGACACAAAGAATTCTTGATTCCGGCTTGGCACATATTACTGTATTCCCTTTATCAATCCAGTGCCTAGAGTTGATCTTGACAACAACTAGTGCCTACAATCCTGCGACCAGACGATGCATGGATTCCGAAAATAATGTGATCATTGATCTCACTCCTCTGGCATTTCAAAATGTATTTAATGTCCTAGATCTTGAGAGCTTGGTGCAATTGGATGAGGCGGAGGCCTTGGAGAAATATAGTAAGTATAAGGACTCCAATAAGTCTCATTTGAATAAAAAATGGTTGAAGACAGAAAAGAAGTCTCTAAGCAAGCTTGCAGACTAGCCAAAGAGGGCAGATTTCTATAAGGAGGTATCAGATTTAATCATGATGCTGTCTAGAGTTTTTGGGAAGAGAGATACATTTCGGTTCAAGGAGTGGATGTTTCCTTTCATCCAAAAAATCTTAAATGGAGCCCAACAATTTGATTGGCCGATGATTGTGTCAAATGCTATGCATGATCAATTGACTAGCGTTAGGCAGACTAAATGCTTCTTCATGAATTCTTACATTGTGTATGTAGCAACAAGGTTGGGTATTTTCCCAGGTTTGAACAAAGTGGGCATAATGGGAGTATTGGATGGACAGAAGAAAGTGTGGGAGCATTATGACCATTCTTCAGGTTGCTGAGACTCAGTTCAAAAGAGTCAATGATGCATTCATATATGTAGTCATCAACCAATTGAATGGAGATGCAGGGTACTGGTTGAGTCAAGAAGCCATGGCATTCATTGCTGAATGGTGATGTTGGTACATTCAATACCCCAAATTCACATATTTCAGGTTAGCTGGTTTTGAAGGCCATCCACATCTGCTTCCAAGGTGTTGCAATAACAAAATAGTGTTGATGGAGTTTGTATATCAGGCTCTTGGGGTTAATGCTCGGTTTGGGATAAAACATAAGACCGAATGTCATAAGTTTCCCATGAAGTTGGGTGAGTATAGCTGTTAGCATTTGGTAGGAAAAAAGGTAGTTTGTGGTGAGCTAATACAGTTGAAATTGGGTTTATACACAACTCGTAAGTATTTTTGACCTGAAGGGTAAGATGAATGCCTTGTTGCCTTCGGTGTTTATCAAACATTTCAATTTGTTAGAAGACTTCTGGAGTGACCGACAAGATGAGTATGATCTAAGAAAGAAGAATTATGAAAGGTTATCTGTCTCGCTCATGTCAGAGCTTGGTGTTAAAGATAACATTCCTAATAGAATGGTGGATTATGGAATTGTATTGGATCCATCCTATGAAGCTTTGAACATTGGCACCAAGAGTCTGGATCCAATTGACTGGGACAGTGAGGAAACCATTGATATTAAGTAGATCAGAAGGACAATGTTGGATAGGAGTGTGCAATGGTTAGTTCTAAGAACCAAGACTCCTCAAGGACCAGCCCCTAAAAAGGGCAAGGGATACAAAAGGATCAAGAGGAAGACACCTCCTAAAGAGCCTTTGGATTTCTTTCCTCCAGACATCGAATAGATAGAACTTGAAGCAGCAGGGGATGAAGAGGAAACACAAGAAGGGGATGTTCCAGTAGGACCGGCTATTTCAACACCTACATTAGGTGAGTCTTCCACACAAATCCCACTTACAAAACAACAGAGAGGAGAAATTCAAGAGGGAGCTCTTCATAGCATGGTTGAAACTGCCAAGGGAAAAGAAGTGGAGAGGGAGATTCATGATGTTGGAACGAATTCAGATGAAACTGAGGCAGAAAAAGATATGCAAGAAAATATGCCTCTAATGGATACTGAGCAGGTTTTGACACAAGAAGATAAATGGACGTTGTTTGAAGAGGCGAAAAGGGATTCTGATGCAAGGTTTGCAGCCTTAGAGAAACAAAAGGAAATTGATGCCAAGGCACAAGCTGATGTTGTACTACACCAACAACAATTAAAAGCCAAACAAATTGAAGCTAAGGCAACAAATGATGAAGTAGAGAGACAGAAAAGGCAACAAGAATATGAACTCGAGGTTAAAGAAGAGAATGACAAGTTGGAACTAATACAAAAAATTCATGACCTTGAAGAAGAGAAGGCAAGAAACCAAAGGGAGAAAGAAATCTTGGTTGCCAAGTTAAAACTTGCTGAGGAAGCTCGCCAAAAGGAAGGAGACACAGAAAAATTACAAAAGGAAAGAGAGGCCGAAGAGCTAGTTAAGAAACAAGAAGAAGAAGAAGCAAAGGTAGATAAGTTCAAGGCTTTGGAGGCAGAAAGACTAGAGAGAGAAAGACTAGAGGCTCTAGAGAAAGAGAAACTAGAAAAGGAAGCTCTAGAGGAAGAAAAATTAGAAAAGGAAAGATTGGAAAGGGAAAAAGTGGAGAGAGATCGATTGGAGGAAGAGAGGTTGAAAAAGGAAAAAGAAGAGAAGAAGATACAAAAACAAAAAGATAGGGAAGATGCTGAAAAGCTTGTGCAGATGTATGTGGTGCAAGAAAAACAAAAGAAATCAAGGGTTGAATCTCAACCTCAAATAAATGTCCAACCACCTTCTTCTACCATTACTTCTTCTTCTACTATGATGACTGCTGCTCCAAGTGCTCCCACTTGGTTAAAACTGGACCTACAAAAAAGGGCTGTGACACATTCAAAACCTCTCAATTGGGAGGATATGATGAAGGAGATTGAACAGGAGAGGCCTAAAAATAAGGCCAAGATCCTACACTCTATTCGACTCATGGAAAAAGGAGAGATTGTTGTTGAGTGTGCCATGCCAATGACAAAAAAGGAGGTAGGGGACATGTAGCTAATACATTATCAGTTGAGTACTGTCAACTTGGAAAGACCCACTAGGAATCAGCAAATGAACCTAATTGATGTGGTGGCTTCAACAACCAAATCAAGAATGATAAAAGATAAACATAAGAAAGATGAGCTTAAGGCTTAGTTGGATCAATTACATTCATTTTTGAAAAGTGTCTCCTCTCCGAGATCACAACAGGTAACGGCCATTGAGACTCCTATTTTGTTAAGCAAAAAGGAGGTAGATGATTTGGTGCAGGTAAGAGGTAAAGCGGAGATGGTAGACAAATGGGTAGACAAGTTGATTCGGGAAGTAGGTGAAGTTCTGGTTGAGGGTTTTGAAGTTTACAAAGGCACTGAAGAATTGATTAGAGAAATGCATCAATACATTGAAGGATCATAGAAGCAAGAAGAGGAGTATAAAGAGTATAGTCATAAATTGGAGAAGGTTAATACATTGCCTTTGACTACTCTTCTTGAACAGTCAATACTTGAGGAGGAGAATAAAGATTTTGTTAGAAAAACCTCTCGTATACTTCGATTCAAAGCAGATTTCTTGTGTAAACAGAGGAATGAGGTTCAAGATGCTGTTAAAAATCTGACTAAACAGTTTGAGGAGGTGGAGGTAGTCATTGCTATCATTGTAGATGTAAATGTGTTAACAAAAGAAGGCATGCCTTTGGATTAGATAAAAGAGAAATGGGATGAAATATTTAGAGGACTCATGCAGAAAGAAGATGATGGAGAAGATTTGATGATAGATCGACTAATGGATGTCAAAGAAGAGATAAAAGCTACTAGAAGAGAGTTGACAAAGATAAAAGGTATGAGGGAGTTTGCTGCAGCAAAATTGGATAGAAATAAATTTGAAGATAGCTGAATTGATGGGCTGGAATTAGATACATTACAACAAGTCTTCACCAATTATGATGAGTTCATTGCAGACCTAGCTTCACATGCATAAATCTCTTGCATGCATGATTTCCTTCTTCTTTGCATGTTGCATGCAATACTGCCAGTTTTTGAGGTGCATGACATATTTCTCTTCTATCTTTTCTCCAGTTTAACTAAAGTCTAATGTAAGAACTCAAGATGAAATAGATTTGAGTTTCCCAAGAAAGTTTTGTTCCTAAAATGGTGGATGACTTAAAATAGAAGTGGAGTTCGAATTTTGTATATCTATAAATACCCTATGGGTATCATATTGTAAAGGTCGGCTAATTGAGAATAGGATTGGCTTACCTAATGTTAGGAGATAGAATTTTGTAGTGATTACTGAGATACATTGTTACTAGATGCTTTATAGTTAATAAAATTATAGGTTTTCTTGCAATATGGTGTTAGAATTAAATTGTTTTGCGTGATAAGGCTGATAACTTATAATCTATCTATATGTAGTGATTGTGCTGAAACATAAAAGTTTTTTGACTGATGAAAGTCATTTGAAGGAATCAGATTTAAGGATTATCTTGTTAGATTATCATTGAATTGAAGTTATTAAAGTCTTTTGATCTATGACCTTGGCAATCAATGGATGTGTGTTCTTTTGAAATTTTGGAGCTAGTCATGATATGCAAATAGTGGTATTAAATTAAGCACCTTAGATGCATGCAATGGTACAATTTATTCTATAAATTGTGTCATGCTTTGGTTTTGTGATCTGTTAGAAAACATTCATTGTTGAAGGTATATGTCCGGATATTAGATAAATTTGATTCACACTTACTGGTTTACCCTTTAATCTATATTTTTCTTTTGTTTCAAACCCCCTTTATTTACAAGAACGGTTTGATAAAATGAGTCATTGCTTGAATATTTTGTTACCAACACAGGCCCCTTGAACATTACAATTCTATAAACCAATTGAGTGACACTAGACAGTTGAGAACCAACTACCAGGACCTTGAGAACTAGGCTACTATATGTTGTCTTTCTTTTTCAGGAGAAATAGGGTAGAAATATTCTGTTTTAACGTTGTTTGTGTCATTTTCACCATCAACAAAAATTGGCACTAGAAGGAGGGCCTGAAAGGACAAGATGGCTCGCATAGGGTCGTTCTAACCGGACAAATATGAAGGATTCTTAGATCTTCTACTGATCCTGAACCATTACGAGAATTGTAAACTCCGGTTAGACCAAGACCTCATGCTCGTAGGGTTTTGATACCTACACTGCCACCACCACTTACTCCACCTGGATTTCCTTCAAATCCACCTACACCACCACCAGTTCAACCTACATCACCACCTCCAATTAGGCTCGTGTTGCCACCAATTCGGCCTATATCACCACCTACCCAACCAATCCCATTGATGACTTACTTTGTGAATAATCCCTCCTCGTTAGGGACTATTCCTAGGGGATTCCATGATTTACCAAAGAACCTATAGAGGTTCTGTCCAAAATACATCCATGGAGAATCGAGAAGTGCTGAGGAATATATACAAGCATTCAAAGATGCTTGCACATGAGCTCAAGTTGCTCATCAAGATGTGGTATGTAGATTGTTTCCTTACTATTTAGGAGATATGACATATAATTGGTATCTAAATCTGCCCCAGGGATCTATTCTGGGTTGGATAGATTTAGAAAATTCTTTTATTAATCAATTCAGGGTTTATGTAGACCCTGCAATATTATATCACTAGTTTTCCACCATAAGAAAGGAACATCATGAACCATTTCCCTTGTTCAACACTAGGTTCCAAAAGATGTATCATAGGATACAAGAGCCTTACTTAGTGCCAGAAGGTATGGCCATACAAGCGTATTTAAGAGCTGTTGATCCTTTGATTGGCCTATTCTTGCAAAGAAATGATCAACCTACTGAGTTTGACTCACTATCTAAGATTTATCATCTGGCTATCAAATTGTAACAATAGATAAGTCTGCAATTTGGAGGTTTAGGAGCAACTTTGCCTCCCATGAATTATCAGATGCCTAATCCACTGTTATACAACACTGTCCCAAGGATGTCTTATTCCCAATATGGACCTGTATTTGAGTTGCAAGCTCCACCTTTTGTGCCCTTCTTTGGAAATGGCACACAAGATTCCTCCCATCAACCTCAACAACAACAACCTCAAAATCAACCACAACAAGTGGGAGGATCAACCCATGTCCATTCCCCAACCATAGTCCAAAATGTACAGAATGAACAAACTGTTCAATTCATAAGTGAGTTAGAGACTCTCAAGAAGATGCTCTCTCAGATATCAAATGACATGGCACAACTCAAGCAAAACCCTCCCGATAATCAAAGCCAGAATTACAACAATTAGGGAGGTTATAACTATCAGGGAAATTACTCTAATCAGAACCAAATTCAGAACACCAATAGAAACTTCCAGAGTTAGAACTCAAACCAAAATTATCAAAATCAGAATAGAGGATATAATCAAAGGTTCAACAACAACAACAATAATAGGCAATGGAATACTAGACCAAACAATGAGGGAGTTCCTCATAATTATCAAACAGGAGAGGAAAGACCACATACTGCTAATGTTGTTGATTTGAATTTTATGACCAATAGGTGTAGGCTGCATGATACAACAACACATTCTGAGGTCAATTGCCCAGAAATAGAGAAAATTGTGAAAATTGCATAGGCTAATGCCCATCCTCCAACAGGAAATTCCAATCAGGATAATGGGGTAGTCAGCACTGCCATGACTTATGAAACCATTGAAGAAAAATATCAATTTCCTATGCAAGGAGATAATGAGCCAGAGGAAGATGTATATGATGCTCAAGCTTTTCAGTCCAAAGGAGGTCACTTTCTGAGAAATTAGAATAAGGGCCCATTCACTACATCTGCACCCCCTAATAACATGGTCCCACCTAACCAGAATGAAGATAACAATCCACCACCCCTAAAGGGACCTTCTGATTCTTAGAATAGAGGTAATCTGCCTCCTTTTCCTAAATATCAAGTTAGGAATGATTCAGAGTTTGATTTCGTTGCAGAATTACAGAGGCATCACTGTCTTTATTTGACATCATGAAGTGGTGCCCAACTCAACGTGAGTTGGTATTAAAAGCTTTGGAAGAGGAAGATCACCTAAAAGGGAAAGGTAAAGTGACTCCAACGAAGGAGAAAAATGCAACCATTTATAAAGCTAAGACCAATACCTCACCTTTCTTGTTAAGTTTAAGAATCTTTGGAAAGAATCTACATAATTGTTTATTAGATTCTGGAGCATCAGGGAATATCATGCCTTTTTTGATTTGTAAGAAGTTAGGATTGAGTCCTATCCCATCCAATAAAAAGATGATTTAGTTGGATAAAACCGAAGTCAATGTTGTGGGTGAATTAAAGAACATGCATGTGCAGGTTGGATCAGACCCAAGGATCCAGACCTATATAGATATCCAAGTAGCCGATATCCCAGAAACATATGGTATGCTTCTAAGTTAGGAGTTAATGAAGAGCATAGGGGGGTATCTATCTTTGGATTTCTCACACATGTGGTTACCATGGAGAGGATTTTCCACACATATAAGAATTGAAAGTGAGCCTAGGCTCAAACACATGATCACAAAATATGATGCTTCAAATGAAGTAGCATTCTTTGAGACTGAGATAGGTGTTTACAAACAAGAGGAAGTTCTTACTTTCTTTGTAACTAGTCCTGATGATACATTATCCTTAGAACACAATGACACAATGATCTACATCAACCAGCAGGTTGTGATAAGAAAATTACAACAAGATAAGCTGGTTTTAGGAGCAAAAACTGATTTGAGTAGTTTGTTGCTTCCTAATTGGTGTAGGATACATTATCATAACCATTTAGAATTAACATGTCAATCATGCTTAGATATTCTAAGTCATGTAGATCAACATCAACAAATATACCAAGAGGAACAAGCCTAGACCCCCATCAATGAGTTTTCCTTCCAAGTTAAGGATGCAACTATTTTTACACGGGCTAGTCTTTCTCAACAGGAAGGTCTTTCACCAGAAGAACAAACTCTGGTTGTTTGTTATGAAGTTCAAAAGGAAGTTGAGATGTCCCAGTTCCTATTTGATACACCTGCTCCACATACTTTGTCGATACCCAAGGAATTGATAAGAAGTGAGTGGGATGGTAATTTGACCCAAGAGGGTGTTCAGGAAGTAATTCCTGGGCAGGCTGAAAACATAGAAAAATCTTCAACTTGACTCTGTCCTGAGTTACATTCTGATAAATAGCTAAAGTCTGAGCTGCCACACGTCTCAAGTAAGCCATCCCCTGTTATTCCTAAGAAGAAAGAATTCCTAGCCAAGGGTCAGTTATGGACTCTTAAATTTGATGGTTCCAAATCTAAAGTAGGAAGTGGAGCTGGGATTGAACTAACTAACCCGAAAGGGAAGACTTACTTTGCTTCTTATAGATTGCAGTTTGGGTGCATGAATAATGTGGCAGAATATGAAGCACTTGCTCGTGGGCTTATGTTTTCTCATAAAAAGAAGGTTACTGCTCTTACAGTGATAGGAGATTCTAAGGTAATTGTGAAACAGGTACGTAGGCAATACACATGTCATAACAAAAGATTGGCTGCATATAGAAACATGGTTTGGAATTTAATTGAAGATTTTGATACTTTTGGGATTACTCTCATCCCAAGGGAAGCTAATCAAATTATAGATGCTCTTGCTATTGCTACCAGTACATTAGAGCCTATGCAAGACTCAAATCTTAAGAGGTTTTTAGTTGAGTTGATTTCAGTACCAGCTATTCCTGATAATGTCAGACACTTTTAGGTATTTAATGATGATCAACATATATTGGCCTTTTTGGAAAATTTTGATGTTTTTGAAGGGTAGATAATTGATGAATCTGATAGAGATTAGAGAGATTGGGATCTGAAAAATAACAGTCCAGAAGGGATATTGAATTTAAAGAGCAATAACATCCCAAAAGGGATGATAGTATTAGAAGGAATATTTGATTCAGATTCACAAGCTTATCAAAGAGTGCCTACGAAGAGTGAGGGAGGTAAGTATGAATTGGTTAATTTGACTCACTCAGGCCCAAAAAGGAACGTTCTTATAGGGAAGACTTGTCCTCAGGAAATTAAGGAGGAAATGATCAAAGTCTTGAAGCTATGATGACTTGAATTGTTTTGATAAATCTGTGATCACACATACAATTCCTCTCAAGCCAAAAGCTAAGTCGTTTCACCAAAAGCAATGCCTAGTCAATATATTAATTGAGCCTCTAATTCAGAAAGAAGTGCAAAAAATTTTGGCTGCAAGAATAATCTTTCCAGTTAGACACTCTACTTGGGTGGCTAATCTAGTTCTTGTAAGGAAGAAGAATGGTGAAATTAGATTATGTGTGGATTTTAGGAATTTAAACAAAGCCTCTGAGAAGGAAAACTATCCATTAGCTTCCCTTGATGAAGTATTGCAAAAGGTTAATGGATCTTAGATGATGTCTTTCTTGGATGGGTATTCAGGATGCAATCAGGTCCTTGTAAGTCATGAGGATAGGATGAAGACTGCTTTCACTACAAAATGGGGCACATTTGCCTACAAAAGAATGCTTTTTGGTCTCATCAATGCTGGTGCTACTTTTCAAAGGATGATGGATGTAGCTTTTAAAGATCTGATAGGGAAATGTATAATAATCTATGTTGATGATTTGACCATCTTCTCTAAGAATAGAGAAGATCATGCTGCTGACTTGGAAAAGGTGCTAAATAAATGTATAAGTTATGGTGTCTCTCTTAACCCAAAGAAATGTGTATTTGGAGTTTCTCAAGGAAAGCTCTTGGGTCACATTATATCATAGGAGGGAATTTCCATAGATCCTGACTGAGTGGAGGCCATTTTGAAATTGACAAAGCCAGGAAGTAAGAAGGAAATGAGGTCTTTCTTTGGGAGGATCAATTTTGTTAGGAAATTTATAACAGGGTTTGCAGAGATTGTCAAACCCCTCAATGAAATGATTAAGAAGGATGCAAAGATTGAATAGAGTGAAGAGGCTAAGTCTGCTTTCATGTAGATTAAAAAATCTATATTTGAGGCACCTGTTTTGACAAGTCCAGATTATCTAAAACCCTTCTACATTTATTCTTTTGCTTCTGAACATTCATGTGCAACAATTTTAACAGAAAGAAGAGAAGAGAGTGAGGAGAGACTGATTGCTTTTATGAGCTCTCCATTTAAGAATGCAGAAGTAAGATATTCATCACTAGAAAAACAAGCCTTTGCATTGGTATGAGCAGTAAAGAAGTTTAGGCATTACATAATCCGAAGTCAAGTTATGGCCATAGTCCCAGATCCAGTTGTGAAGTCTCTCTCCTAATGCAAAGTGAATTAGGGGAAAGAAGAGGGAAATGGATGGAAATCTTTCAGGAGTTTGACTTAGAAATTCACCTGATGAAACTCGTTTGGGGGCAAGGATTGTCAAAGGAAATGGCTGAAGTAGACAAAAGTATAACTTGCCAACAATATACTGTCCAATCATTCACAAAGGATCCTTGGTATACAGATTTGGTCTTCTTCCTCCTCAATAATAAATGTCCAGAAGGAATGAATGCTACTCAAAGGAGAGCATTGAGGATGAAGATAACCCATTACATGCTCAAAGGGGGATCAATCTACAAGAAGAATTTTCAAAGAATTTATCTATGCTGTTTGGATCAGCAAGAAGCCAAGCATGCCATAAATGAATTTCATGGAAGGCATGGAACAAGACATTGATCTGCTGATGCTTTGGCTCATCAGATTTTAAGATCAGGCTATTATTGGCTTTATGTGTTTAGAGATGCACATCAACACTGTAGGACTTGTCATGTATGTCAAACCTCCGCACCTAGAGAAAGAAATCCTGCAATGCCCCTACAACCAGTATATAAGGTAAGGCCATTTGCTCAATGGGCACTTGATTTTGTAGGTGTAATTAATCCAATTTCTTCTACAGGGCATAAATTCATCTTGACTGCGACTGACTACTGCACACGTTGGACTAAGGCACAACCTTGCAAGAATAGTACCACACAGGTGGTCATCAAGTTTTTGACTGAGAACATCACAACCAGGCTTGGAGTTCCATTTGCTCTGGTATGTGATAATGGCCCTGCTTTTTTTTCTGCTGAGTTCATTTCATGCGCCTATGAACATAAGATTGTGTTGAAGTATTCTTCCAATTATTACCCTCAGGGGAATGGAGTGGCTGAGTCCACAAATAATAACTTGTTGGAAGTTCTAAGAAAGGTGTTAAAAAGTAACCCTAGGGACTGACATGGCCAGTTGAGATTTGCCTTATGGGTAGATCGAACCAGAATCAAAGCAGCCCTAGGGAATTCACCTTTTAAGTTAGTCTATGGCCAAGATCCAATCTTCCCCATTCATTTACAAATACCTGTTTTTAATTTTATGCAGGGGTTTTACTCCAAGGATAATAGGATTGAGGTTAGATGACTTAACTTGTTAAATATGGAAGAACAAAGAGATGCTGCTTTGCAACAATTCTCTAAACATCAGGCTATTGTCAAATGTTGGTTTGACCAAAGAGCCAAGATAAAATCCTTTAGAATATCAGATCTTGTGTTATTATGGGACAAGGCTAGAGAAAAGAAGTGAGATCACCAAAAGTTTGATAGAATTTGGTTAGGTCCTTATCAATTGGTTGAAATATTAGGCGAGAATGCTTTTCATTTGAGTACCTTAACAGGAGAGCCTATTCCATTACCAATTAATGGTCAGTTTCTCAAGCACTATTTTGGTGCATAAAAGGGTTGATGTTTTGGAAAAGAATGTATTATACTGTATCATATCTAATTGAGTCTTTTTGTTTTAGTTAGATTTTCTTATTGTTGTTGTTGTTTTGTTTTCTTTGTTTTGTTTTTGTTTGTTTTGTTGTGTTTTGTTTCGTTGGGGATTTCTTTTTGTCCATCTCAAGACTTGGGGTTGTTATTCAAAGTATACTATTGGTACTAGGAGAGAAATTGGTTTAGGTATTTTCATCATCATCATTGAAAAGGATGTCGTTCTGAAACTTATGTCTTATGATCATTCTAGTTTGGGTTTGAGAAGTTATTTAAAGATAATAAGATATATTGTGAATATCTCATGAATTATCATAAAAAATATGTCACCAAATTAGATAAAACATCTACATGAGTAAATTCCTATCTATTTTAGAATGGCTCTACCTTTGATTCAAGTGAAAAATCCGACCAAGACTATCATGAAATCCATTGTAGTTCTCAACCCACATTTTAGATTCATTGAATCTGAGTATTGAGAAAGATGCATAAAAGAATTTCCATAAGTGAAGTAAAAAGATGAGTATGAAAAGAAAGAAAGAAAAGGCAAGCTCAATATCAAGTGGGTAATCAAGTATCTCTATCAGGGCTATGGATGCCTGACTGGTAGTAGAGAAATGCTTTGTGAGAATTAGAGGCATCTCCATCGGGGCTATGGACGCCTGTTTAGCAACGGAGCAATACCCAAGATTTTACTGCACGATAGTTAAAAGACTCAACTCATGTAGCTTGAATTAAAGGTATGGTGGTTCAAAGAGTAGAGAAAGTATCTATGAAGAATTATGCACAATATAATCACACACTCAAATTTAGAAAATAACTCATGAGCACATACGTCTGAGATTCCAGCTCAAACTTATCCTATGTATAATTGATCTTATTTAAGTTGAAGTGTTTATAAGCCAAGAAGTTTTTTTTTGGGTGACTGAAATTTTCCTTGAGTATCTTGAAAATGGGTGAACGATTTTCCCAGCCATGTAACACCCCTTCGTTTTGCCTTCCGGTTGGACAGTGTGTCTTGTGTGGGTTTGTTGCTTTGATGAACTTCTGGTTATTCAGATGTTAGCTTTATTCCATGCTTTGGATTAGCATAGTGGTTATTTGAATTAAAGATGTTTTATGCTTTGAAATATGTTAGTATGTTAGAATTGTCAGTTAGCTGCATTGTATTGGTGAAGGGGATGGTATCGTATCACTCGCTTGCGAGTGCCCTATGATCCCGTGATTTCCTCTTCACGGTGTGTATTTTATGCTGTTCATATTATATGTTGTGTTTACTTGATTTACAGGTTGACAAGTACAAGACATCGACTTCACCTGGTTTCATAGGTTGGAGTGTGTTCAATACCCAACGGTATTCGATTGGAAGATAGTAGCTAGGTTTCTGTGCCAAGTCGTCACCCTAGTCCTCTTATGTCATCAGTTGTTTGTCAGGTTGTGTTGTTTTGAGTATTGTGCCCTCTCTTCGTTATTTAATTGCAAGTTAGAAAAAGAGTAATTAAATGGGTTTTAGTATTTTAGTTGTTGATTAATTCGTTCTGAGATTATGTTGAAATGTAATTGATTTTATTATTAATTTAATTTAATTAATAAATAATTTAATTGTTGATTAAATCTATTTATTGATTAATTAAATTTTTGATGTTGAAAGAATTTAATTTATTTATGTTGAAGTTATTGTTATTTTGTTGAATTTGAAAATAAAGAAATTGAATTTAAAAGTCAATTTGAAATCTTGAAATTCAAAAATTAAAGAAATTAGATTTTTTTGCATTTTCTATTTTGAAGAATTTATGAGGGGGTTGTTGGATTTTTTTTAGGGTTTTATCCTTATATTGTTGAATTTTTCTTCAATTTTGGATCTTGGAGTTTTGAGAAAAAGTTTGAATTTGAGAGAGGAAGCATGTTTCAATTTTGTGGGTTTTTGGATTTGAGTTGTGAAATCTTGTGGAACTGGATTTGGAAGCAAGGTTGGGAGCTGAGCACCATTTTGGATCCTCTCACCTCAAAAATAAAACCAAGTTCATTCTTTGTAATTTGATTGTTTTGAAGAAAAATGTGTATTCATTTATATTTTGATGATGAAAATAATGTAGGAAAACTCAAAAAGACCCGATCTATGTTAGATTCTTCATGGTGATTTTGTTGGCAAATCTCAACCCCTTTTGTTTTCCTCCATTTGGGTTTCTCATGAAAATAAAAAGTGTTCTTGGCTGGAAATAATTTTTTAGAGTTTATTTTCCTCAATAAATTTTATAGTTTCTTTGTGAATATATAAATAAATATATGTTTTGTTTTACTTCATAATATTGGAGTTGGAGTATAAAAAAAACTCAATTTTTGTTATAATAAATTCGGATTTTTGTTTGGGGAAGAAAAAATAAAAATAAAAATCCGCAGGGATTTTCTTTCTAAAAAAATTTTATTTGAAAATTTTTGGTGGGGGGGTTGCTGGGGGCTCAACCCCCACTGCACCTCCCATGGAGGCGGGTGGAGGGAGCCGTGCCCAACGCATTCCCCCACCTCCACCATTTTTCCGCCGCCGTCCCCTCTCCTCCCTGCGGCGACGCTGGCTCAGCCGCCACCACCGCCGGTGGTCGGCTGTGCTAGGTACAACCGCGCCACTTGTGATGGTGGATGACTATGCATAGCACAACACCATTGGGGGTGGACTATGTGGCACCGCCATCGGCCACCCTCATACTCGCCACCCTCTATCAACAGTCCACGCCCAACCAAGGAAACCGCGACCAAAAAAAGAAAAGACGTTGTGCTAGCCCTAATTCGACGTGCGGCTCGAGACAACCACCCCTTGTCTTGTGTGGCACGTGGCTTGAGGCACCAGGGTTGGCCAAATAAAAAATAAAAGAATAAAAAAAATAGAATTTAATAATATTTTAAATATTATAATATATAATAATATTATTATTATATTATAATATTTAAAATATATATTTTAATATTTATTTTATTATTATATTGGATAGATAATGTTTTGGTTCTTAATAATAATAATTTTTTTGAATGGTGATTTAAATTAATTATGCAAGGGAAATTATCATTAGTGGGTAAAATTCTTTTGGTTAAGTCTGTGCTTTCTTCCATCCCTAACTATTTTATGGCAGTTTTGAGTACACCCAAGTCTATTCTGCTTCAGATTCATAAATTAATTAGAAAATTCCTCTGGTCAGGGAATGTGGATTCTAAAAAAAAGATTCCGTTAATTTCCTTAGAGGCTATGTGTATGGATAAGTTAAAAGGAGGGGTAGGTCTTCATAATATTGGTAATAGAAATTTAGCCTTAGGAGCTAAAATGATTTGGAGGCTATTTTCAAATCCTTCCATGAAATGGTGTAAAATTATGCAAAGTAAATACTTGGATAATCAAGATCCATCAAGAAGTTTTACTGTCCTTGATCCCCCATCAGGCTCAACAATGTGGAATTTTCTCTTGTCCTGTAGAAAGTTAATTCTTCCTCACCTATCTTGGGAAATTAGTGATGGAAAGCATGCTCTTTTTTGGAATGATTCATGGAATGGGTATAAGAAATTAAGTAGTTTCAATTTAGGCTCCTCAATAACTTTCTTGTCTCAAAATTTTGGATCATATGTGTATCAATATTTTGATAATGTGGATTCATTAACAAGTAAAGTTAATTGGAAGTGTTTTTCTTCAGAGCCAATTGATCATAATCATAAGGGTATCATTGCCTCCTTATTGGATGATCGAATTGTTTATGTTTCATCATGTGCTGACCGATTAATCTGGTCCAAATTAAAAGAGGGGTATCTATCCATTTCAAAATCTTGTTCTAATTCCAAATCTCTTCGAGCCTATAGTTTTTGTTGGAATTCTAAAAATCTTCCCAAAGCTGGTTGCTTTGCTTGGCTAGCAATCCAGAATAAAATCCTGACAAGTGATAAATTGTCACGGTTGAATATTTCAGCTCCTTTTAATTGTGTCCTGTGTGAATCAGAGTTAGAGGATGTCAATCATTTGTTTCTCTCATGTTCAATTGCACAGAGGTGTTGGCACTTTGTTTTATCAAAGCTTATGATTCAGTTTCCTCTTCCCAAAACTTTATGGGGTCTATTTTCTAGCTGGCTAAAATTGTACAAGTCTTCTTTTTTTTGCGTGTATATGGGAAGTGATTCCTGCATCAGTCTTATGGTCTATCTGGTGGGAAAGAAATAAAATCATTTTTAGGAAAGAAAAACTGAAAGTTGAGCATATTTTGTCCTCTTTGGAAATTCATATTTTTGAAATTGTCAATTCTTTTGTTTAAAAAACAAAGCACATTGAGTCCTCCTTCCTGGATTGGGACTCCAAAGTTCTTGTCAATTGGCCTCTTCT
The DNA here is from genome assembly GCA_007115665.2 of Sequoiadendron giganteum. Taxonomy (NCBI): domain Eukaryota; kingdom Viridiplantae; phylum Streptophyta; class Pinopsida; order Cupressales; family Cupressaceae; genus Sequoiadendron; species Sequoiadendron giganteum. The sequence continues at coordinate 499,624,495 of CM021106.1, forward strand.
GTCTCTGCCTTTTAAAGGTAGTCTTCATCATGTGACAAGTAAAGTTGATAGATCCAAAATTACATGGACCCCTCCCGCTTTGGGTTATTTGAAATTAAACTTTGATGGCGCCTTAAAAGGTAATCCTAGTATTTCTGGAGCAGGTATTGTAATAAGAGATTCTAATGGTATAGTTCTTTGTGCCAAATCTATCAAGTTAATTGTGGGTGCAAATAATGAGGCTGAAGCATAGGCCCTCTTATTTGGCCTAAAATTGGCAATAGACTTCAAATTAACAAAGTTAGAAATTGAAGGGGATTCTCTTATTCTGATAAATGCCCGCAGGGAAGGTTTCTCTCACAGTTGGAAGTTATATTATTTGGTAAAGAAAATTTTAAATCTTTTGAAAAATTTCAAGCATTATAACTTGTTGCATACCTATAGAGAAGGAAATAAAGTGGCTGACTTTCTCGCCAATTTGGGCTGCAATCAATCTGAAAAAGAAATGTTGCATATCATACAAATTGGGAAATGTGACATTGCATTGGAACAATTAATTTCCAATGAGGAAATTCATATTGCTCAAATTGGATAAAATTTGTTTAAGTCTTTTTTTTGTAGTGTCAATTATGGATATGATAGATGTTCAAGGTGATTTTTTAGCTATCATAATGATTGGCATGTCAACATGTGTTTTAATCTTCTCTGTCCAGTGGAGGGAGTTTTCATATAGGAAGACAATATAGGTTGTTTCCGACCTGCAGTAAGGCTCCACCTTTACAAATTAGGAAAGGTGACTGTGCATTGGGACAATTAATTCTCATGAGTTTTCTTCTATTGAACAAAATGGATAAAGTTGATCAAGTATTTTGTTGTATTTGTCAATCATGGATATGATAGGTATTCAAGTCGGTCTTTTAGAAATCATATTTATGAGTGGAATGCTACATGTTCTTAATCTCTTTTTAGTCCATCGGAGGAAGTCTTTATCTGGGAACATATGATGTTTAATCATTCTACTTTGATTTATGGCTTAAGGTGAAGTGTGCAACATGTGATTGGTATAAAGAAGGAAGGCTTGGTTGTCCTGTGATAAGAATGATTGTAGGTGAAGCCTTGTATCGGGCAGATCGTGCCATGTCTAAATTGGCCAGTTGTTGGTAAGTTTAATTATGTTTTCATAAAGGTTAGCATCTCAAATGTTTCGGGTGGTAAGATCATGATTACAAGTATAATGTCGCCCTCATTCTCTGGAAAATTTGGTGTTCTCTCGTACTTGTTGGGATGTTTTGCTGGTCCAAATCAGCTTGCATGTCATCAGTACTAATTGATATTCATATTTAGCATTCGGTTGTTCTTTTTGTGAAAAGATATGAGGGTACTTCTTCATTATAATTTGGTAAGGGACTTGTCATGATACAAGGGTAAGCCAGAAAGCATAGGTGCCGAAAGCTTATAAAGAGGCTGCATTGTGTTATTTTATACATCAGTATCTACGAGTGTTTCTTTATTTAAGTTATCTTGTCTATGATAGCTGGTGTGCAAAGTAAGGCAGGTAGATATGGATTATCATCCTCAAAAATTTTGTATGTGGTTGCCAGTTCAAAGGTGGGAAACTAAAGCTTTTGGTAAGCTTGATATTCAGCATCTCCAATCTATCTTTAAGTTTTGGTGCCCATGTGATTATAATTGTCTCAAATGCATAGTTGGATATGAGATTCTTCAGCCAAAGTCACGAAGGTTGATATTCCCGTCAAATGTTCTTTCAATATTTCTTTCTAATATCATGGATATTATTCAGTGTTTGGAGACAATTCAAGTCATTGCTGATACAATGATAGTTGACATTTTTTTGAAAAATGAAGCTGTTCTTTGCAGTGCAAAAAAGAATATATTCTTGGGTGGAGAAGGTTATATTGGTGGTATCTTCCCTCCTCATTATCTTCCTCATAATATGGTAGTGGTTAATGCTTTTGATGCATTAAAGCTATCTATAGAGTCTTCTAACCCTTGTTATTTGAATAAAGCTTTGTTAAAATATTCTAACTAGCTGGGAAGGGACTTGGCAGATAGGTTCCGGGAGAATTTTTATTATATATCCTTCCTTCTATTTCATAATTGTCATCATGCAGCTTCTTCATGGCGTGGACATCCAAGTCAAGGGATCACTCAAGGACTGGAAGAATCCAGTTTGTTGAAGGAGGAAGCAAGGATTGAAAAGCAGGAGGACACTAGCTTTGGATTTATGCCAATGGAGGTGTAAAGGAAAAATGTTGTATTATTTGCAGATTCTGTATATGCAGATTATGTAATCTTAGTATAGGTTCATACTTTTAGGTAGATAATCCTTGGTCGGGTTGTAAGATTGACAATGGTCAACATTTTGTAATCAGAAGCATGACTTTTTGGGCCATAACCAGAGGTTTTCTCACTGGCTCTTTCCTGCCGGTATGCCTTTTGAGCCAGTATAATGTACACTATATTCCAAAGATTAAAAATATATATAGTGGCTTGCCACTTTTGTTTAAAAAAAAAAATGTAAAAAAAAAAAATGTTGATTAATTTTAAAATATTATATTTGAAAGAGAGATAGATTTGTTTCTAAATAATATGTTTTTTTCTTATAAGGAAAATTAACTATTTTTATATGGTTATATTGAAATAAGGAAATGATAATTATTTTATATCATTGGATTTTGATTAGTGGAATCAATTGGTTATTTTATTATTATTTAAATGCTAGTGAGGAATTAAGTATTAAGTTTTAATTTCTCCCTTGTCTGGAAAAGACATACTTTAATTCTATGTATTTAATGCAATAAATTAGTGAACAATTATGTGGAAAATGGATTTAGAATATCCAAAGGTAGTTTATTTCATATGCCTTCACTGAATATTCTTTCGTGTGCTTGTTTTGGAAACGGGTTAAAAGTGTGTTTTGTTCGTAAGTCTTCCAGATGAGATTTTCAGTCCTGTGGTTGTCGTTTGTAATGAGTGCTTCCTTGTCGGGAGCGGTTTTTGTTATTATTGTTATCTCCAGTGTTTGGAGATGGTTTTATGTTTGTTGCCTCCTGAGAAATGAGTGGATTTTGTAATGTGTGCCTCCTTATCAGGAGTGGTCAGGAGCAGTTTTGTTATTGTTGTTACCTCCAGTGTTTGGACATGGTTTTGTCTTTGTTGCCTCCTGAGAAAGGAGTGGATTTTGTAAGGTGTGCCTCCTTGTCAGGAGCGGTTCTGTTATTGTGGTTACCTCCAGTGTTGGAGTGCATTTAAGTTTGTGTCGCCTCCTGAGAAAGGAGAGGTCGTGATGTCTTGTTTGTTGCACCTTGGTTCCATTGATGTTTGGATGGTGTGTGTGTGTTGTCAAGTAGAAGAGTGGCTTGTAACGGGGGCCAGCATACAAAGTGGTGCTAGGATAACTCGTTGTAAGTTATTTAATCAAGTGATAACTAAAACAATACTTAGAAGCTTAGGACTAGCTTCACTCTAATCAAGATTTTAATGCCTCACTCATGGACCCAAGTGCTCGGTTAGGCTTGGGATGAGATGGGGAAGGCTTGGAATGGCAAGTTCATCTATCTTGTCTGTATGAAAGGTATTTGGCTCCACATGAGTGAGTATGGGGGTTGGGATTTGGTAAAGGTCACCAGGATAACCTTTTCTTGTGGGGGTCGGAGCCTATGAAGATTCCCAAGGATAACCCATGACAAGCTGTGTGATGACACTCTGTCTAGGACAACAGTTGGTTCTTGTTTTTGCTTGGTATGGTTTCCTTAACATACCTTGTGTGACCATAGTTGGTATTCGATTATTATGTGTATTGTTCTCTTAACATACCTGTTCTGCTTTATTTCTGGAAGCAATGTGACCATGTAGAGTTGTCCTTGTGTATTACTCATGATGCTCTTGAGTTGTACTTTTGGTGTAATCATGTTGTACTCATGTTATACTTGTGATGTACCTTGGGATGTACTTGTGAGGTTCATGTGTTTGGTTGTTTCAGTTGGTTCAGTTTATGTTAGCCTGTGTCTAGAGGTAGATGGTCTTGACTAGGATTCCTAGTTACTATCTCCTAGCACGGGGGGTGGGCCTTTGGGTTCCACTTGGTTGGGTGGCGTGCACCTAAATCCGTTGGGTTCTTTCTTCATGTTCATGTGGACGAGACTTCTAGTTGGAGAGCTCGTTGGTTTCAATTTCAGTTCTTGCTTTATTCTTTTCAGTTGATCTTGTATTTTTTACCCCTTAGTTGCTATCGAGGTGGAAGTTGTAATTGTAATCTCATTATGTTATTGGACCTACCTCATTCAGGGAATGAGTGTTGCAATCTTATTGTAATGAATGAATTAATGAAATGGAAAATTATCTTTATGCTTTGATGTAATTACCTTATTGGAATGTATGTGCTTAATTTATTTAGTAATTAAATGACATGGTTTAATTCATGTTTTTTGTTTAGGTTCTTTATAACCTCTGTCTCGTAACCTTAGAGGTTGTTGGCATTAGTTAGAAAACTTGCTTATTAATTATACTTTAAAAAAAAAATTATTCTATTTAAGTAGTTAAATGCAACTCCCTCTAGGGTTGCGTGGCGGGGCGTTACAAGCCGAGTCGCCATTTGTTATGCCTTGCATAACCACCCCATCTTTTGCCTTGGTCAAAAGGGCCCCCCCTTGTTATTTTTTGTCGTTAGTTGTTTTTCAAACAAAGTGAGGAGTCTTGTTTTGCCAATACTTTTTTTTTTCTTAAGTTTCTCTGTCGGGAGCGGAACTGAAACTAAATCGGGTTCTAAAAGTTCTTTTGAAACTTGTTTTTGTTCCCATCCCGACAGTCTTTCTTTTAAAATATTTTTGTTTTGTCTTTGTCGGAACCAGAGTGGGCGTTAAGTTGGGGTTTATTCAAAAATTGCAAAATCAAAATCCATCTCGTCTCCACCTCCGCTATTTCAACCTTTGGTTTTAGTCTAAATCCTTGTGTTAAGTTTTATTATGCCGGTCTTTTGTTTTAATTTTTGTATTGGGTTTCGTTTTGTGCTTAGTTGGCGGACTCGGAACCAGAACAGGAATGAAGTTGCGAAATTTCTTAAAGTTTCCGAATCAGTTTTCATTTTTGATTCCACCTCTGCCATTTTCTGGGTTGTTGACTTTTTGATTGAAGTCGCACTGTGGTGAAGTGTTCGTTCTCTTTCAGTTTCGACTCCGATCTACTACATTTAATGCATTAATGACAGGTGCAAGGCATGCATGAAATTTCAAATTTTACCTTAATTAGGGATTCACATATTGTTATTATCATTATTCTAAAAAGATTAAAGAGCGAATAGGAGTTGCAGTGAAGTTTGGTGCGAGTGAACCGATTGATCGAGAGACATTTGCTCGCCGATTGCTTCAGGTGTTTTTTTTCTATTTATTGGGATTCGAGGTAGGGTTTCTTATTGTTGTTGTTCTTCGTTTATTTACTATTGCATTTTTCTGTTTGCTTGTGCTTTGAATCATTTCATTTTAACGAATTTGTGGTTCTTGGTGTGTTTGTTTGAGTAGGTTCTTGCTTTATTTGTTTGTCTGGTTAATTCTTTGTTTCTTTTGCTTTTGTTTTTGGTTCTTTGTGTTTTAGGGCATGGTCGCTTTCACGTTTTAGTCATGATCGCATTGTGCTATTTAGATTTGTAGTAAGCTAGATTAAATTGAGGTTTTAAATGGCGTTAGTTAAAATTAGGGATTTTATAGTGAGGTAGAATAAATTAATGGTAGTATTGTGTATTCATTTGGTTAGAATAGGAAGGGTTAAATTCGTGTCCTAGTTTTCATGTTGCGTTTTCGAGATTAGGGTTTTAAGTGCATTTTTGTAATGCCTTAATTAGGTGATTTAAAATGATGCCCTAAGAATATAGTCACCCCTGGTCATATGGGGATGGTTTTATCGAGTTCCAAGTTAGCCCCATGTCATTTTGAAAATTGCCTAGTTTGAAACCATGAAGTTTTGCATTAAATTGATTAAGTTGTTTATGACGTCATGGTCAACCTGGGCGGAAGTGGGTTCAGAATCGATTTTGAACTTGAAGAATTATGTTTTCCAAAAAGTATTGATTCCATTTCCATCCCGTCTCTGGCTCCGCTTATAGTGAGAAGCCTTCCTTCAAAATAACAATAACATAGACGGAAGCGGAATCAGAATGAAATAAGAATATGAAATACTATAATTTTGAGGAAAACCAAGTTCGTTTCTATTCTGATTCCGGTCCCGGTTCTAATCACATTTTCATTTTTGACTCTGAGCCCATTTCTTGTTAGTAAAGTTATCATTCCAGTTTTGACTCTAATCCCGACAGTGTGTTAAAGAGACTGTTTAGAATATGTTTCTGCCTGGTTCCGCCTATGATGTATATATGAAAGGTATGGTTTTAAAACATGTTTTATGATGATATTGAAAGATCTAATTAGAGGTTTTTGTGGTAGGAAAGCTAGAAAATGTCAAGAACATCAGGAGAAGCTGCTCAAAGGAATCATCCTGCAGGAACATCAAAGCCAGTGCCTAAACCAAAGAAGATCAAGCCTGAGCAATTGCCTTATACATTGAGGTATAATCACCGGAGTCCTGTTGTGAAAGTGAGCAAAGTAGAATCAAATTGGTCGAACATCACCGATACCAATTTGGGCCAGTACAATTTCGAGGAACTATATGTAGAAACCTTTGCAGAACGGGAAGGTCTAATAGGAAGGACACAAAGAATTCTTGATTCTGGCTTCACACATATCACTGGATTCCCTTTATCAAAATAGTGCCCGAAGTTGATCTTGACAGTAGCCAGTGCCTACAATCCTGTGACCAGATGATGCATGGATTCCGAAAATAATATGATCATTGATCTCACTCCTCTAGCATTTCAAAATGTATTTAATGTCCTAGATCCTGAGAGCTTGGTGCAGTTGGATGAGGCGGAGGCCTTGGAGAAATATAGTAAGTATAAGGACTCCAATAAGTCTCATTTGAATAAAAAATGGTTGAAGAAAGAAAAGAAGTCTCTAAGCAAGCTTGCAGACTAGCCAAAGAGGGAAGATTTCTATAAGGAGGTATCAGATTTAATCATGATGCTGTCTAGAGTTTTTGGGAAGAGAGATACATTTCTGTTCAAGGAGTGGATGTTTCCTTTCATCCAAAAAATCTTAAATGGAGCCCAACAGTTTGATTGGCCGATGATTGTGTCAAATGCTATGCATGATCAACTGACTAGCGTTAGGTAGACTAAATGCTTCTTCATGAATTCTTACATTGTGTATGCAGCAACAAGGTTGGGTATTTTCCCAGGTTTGAATAGAGTGGGCGTAATGGGAGTCTTGGATGGACAGAAGAAAGTGTGGGAGCATTATGACCATTTGTCTCTTCAGGTTGCTGAGACTCAGTTCAAAAGAGTCAATGATGCATTCATATATGTAGTCATCAACCAATTGAATGGAGATGCAGGGTACCGGTTGAGTCAAGAAGCCATGGCATTCATTGTTGAATGGTGATGTTGGTACATTCAATACCCCAAATTCACATATTTCAAGTTAGATGGTTTTGAAGGCCATCCACATCTGCTTCCAAGGTGTTGCAATAACAAAATAGTGTTGATGGAGTTTGTATATCAGGCTCTTCGGGTTAATGCTTGGTTTGGGATAAAACATAAGACTGGATGTCATAAGTTTCCCATGAAGTTGGGTGAGTATAGCTGTCAGCATTTGGTAGGAAAAAAGGTAGTCTGTGGTGAGCTAATATAGTTGAAATTGGGTTTATACACAACTCGTAAGTATTTTTTACCCGAAGGGTAAGATGTATGCCTTGTTGCCTTCAATGTTTATCAAACATTTAAATTTGTTAGAAGACTTCTGGAGTGACCGACAAGATGAGTATGATCTAAGAAAGAAGAATTATGAAATGTTATTTGTCTCACTCATGTCAGAGCTTGGTGTTAAAGATAACATTCCTGATACATTGGTGATTATGGAATTGTATTGGATCCATCATATGAAGCTTTGAACATTGGCACCAAGAGTCTGGATCCAATTGACTGGGATAGTGAGGAAACCATTGATATTAAGCAGATCAGAAGGATAGTGTTGGATAGGAGTGTGCAATGGTTAGTTCTAAGAACCAAGAATCCTCAAGGACCAGCCCCTAAAAAGGGTAAAGGATACAAAAGGATCAAGAGGAAGACACCTCCTAAAGAGCCTTTGGAGTTCTTTCCTCCAAACATGGAAGAGATAGAACTTGAAGTAGCAGGGGATGAAGAGGAAACACAAGAAGGGGATGTTCCAATAGGATCGGCTCTGTTGACACCTACATTAGGTGAGTCTTCCACACAAATCCCACTTTCAAAAAAATAGAGAGGAGAAGTTCAAGAGGGAGCTCTTCATAGCATGGTTGAAACTACCAAGGGAAAAGAAGTGGAGAGGGAGATTCGTGATGTTGGAACGGATTTAAATGAAACTGATTTAGAAAAAGATATACAAGAAAATATGCCTCTAGAGGAGGATACTGAGTAGGTTTTGACACAAGAAGATCAATGGACACTGTTTGAAGAGGCAAAAAGGGATTCTGATGCAAGGGTTGCAGCCTTAGAGAAACAAAAGGAAATTGATGCCAAGGAACAAGCTGATGCTATACTGCACCAGCAACAATTAAAAGCCAAACAAATTGAAGCTAAAGCAACAATTGATGAAGTAGAGAGATAGAAAAGGCTACAAGAATATGAACTCAAGGTTAAAGAAGAGAATGACAAGTTGGAACTAATACAAAAAATTCATGACCTTGAAGAAGAGAAGGCAAGAAATCAAAGGGAGAAAGAAATCTTGGTTGCCAAGTTAAAACTTGCTGAGGAAGCTCGCCAAAAGGAAGGAGAAGTAGAACAATTATGAAAGGAAAGAGAGGCCGAAGAGCTGGTTAAGAAACAGCAACAAGAAGAAGAAAATGTAGGAAAGCTCAAGGATTTGGAGGCAGAAAGACTAGAGAGAGAAAAAATAGAGGCTCTAGAGAAAGAGAAACTGGAAAAGGAAGTTGTAGAGGAAGAAAAATTAGAAAAGGAAAGATTGGAAAGGGAAAAAGTGGAGAGAGATCGGTTAGAGGAAGAGAGGTTGAAAAAGGAAGAAGAAGAGAAGAAGATACAAGAATAGAAAGATAGGGAAGAGGATGAAAATCTTGTTTAGATGCATGTGGTGCAAGAACAACAAAAGAAATCAAGGGTTGACTCTCAACCTCAAATAAATGTGCAGCCTCCTTCTTCTACCATTACTTCTTCTTCTACTATGATGACTGCTGCTCCAAGTGCTCCCACTTGGTTAAAACTGGACCTACAGAAAAGGGTTGTGACACCTTCACAACTTCTCAGTTGGGAGGATATGATGAAGGAGATTGAACAGGAGAGGCCTAAAAAGAAGGCTAAGAACCTACACTCTACCCAACTTAGTTGGACCAATTACATTCATTTTTGAAAAGTGTCTCCTCTCTGAGATCACAACAGGTAACGACCATTGAGACTTCTATTTTGTTAAGTAGAAAGGAGGTAGATGATTTGGTGCAGGTAAGAGGTAAAGCAGAGATGGTAGACAAATGGGTAGACAAGTTGAATTGGGAAGTAGGTGAAGTTTTGGTTGAGGGTTTTGAAGTTCACAAAGGCACTAAAGAATTGATAAGATAAATGCATCAATACATTGAAGCATCAGAGAAGCAAGAAGAGGAGTATAAAGATTATAGTCAGAAATTGGAGAAGGTTAATACATTACCTTTGACTACTCTTCTTGAACAGTCGATAATTGAGGAGGAGAATAAATATTTTGTTAGAAAAACCTCTTGTATACTCTGATTCAGAGCAAATTTCTTGTGTAAACAAAGGAATGAGGTTCAAGATGCTGTTAACAATCTGATTGAACAGTTTGAGGAGCTAGAGGCAGTCATTGCTATCATTGTAGATGTAAATGTGTTAACAAAAGAAGGCATGCCTTTGGATCAGATAAAAGAGAAATGGGATGAAATATTTAGAGGAATCATGCAAAAAGAAGATGATGGAGAAGATTTGATGATAGATCGACTAATGGATGTCAAAGAAGAGATAAAAGCTGCTAGAAGAGAGTTGACAAAGATAAAAGGTATGAGGGAGTTTGCTACAGCAGAATTGGATCAAATTAAATTTGAAGATAGCTAGATTGATGGGCCAAAATTAGATACATTACAAAAAGTCTTCGCCAGTTATGATGAGTTTGTTACAGACCCATCTTCACATGCATAAATCTCTTGCATGCATGATTTCCTTCTTCTTTACATGTTGCATGTAGTACTGCCATTTTTTGAGGCGCATGACATATTTCTCTTCTATCTTTTCTCTAGTTTAACTAAAGTCTAATGTAAGAACTCAAGATGGAATATATCTGAGTTTCCCAAGAAAGTTTTGTTCCTAAAAGGTGGATGACTTAAAATAGAAGTGGAGTTCAAATTTTGTATATCTATAAATACCCTATGGGTATCATATTTTAAAGGTCAGCTAATTGAGAATAGGATTGGCTTACCTAATGTTAGGAGATAGAATTTTGTAGTGATTACTGAGATACATTGTTACTAGATTCTTTACAGTTAATAAAATTATAGGTTTTCTTGCAATATGGTGTTAGAATTAAATTGTTTTGTGTGATAAGGCTGATAACTTATAATCTATCTATATGTAGTGATTGTGTTGAAACATAAAAGTTTCTTGAGTGATGAAAGTCGTTTGAAGGAATCGGATTTAAGGATTATCTTGTTAGATTATCATTGAATTGAAGTTATTAAAGTCTATTGATCTATGACCTTGGCAATGATGGATGTGTGTTCTTTTGAAATTTTGGAGCTAGTCGTGATATGCAAATAGTGGTATTAAATTAAGCACCTTAGATGCATGCAATGGTACAATTTATTCTGTAGATTTTGTCATGCTTTGGTTTTGTGATCTGTTAGAAAACATTCATTATTGAAGGTATATGTCCGAATATTAGATAAATTTGATTCACACTTACTGGTTTACCCTTTAATCTATCTTTTTCTTTTGCTTGAAACCCCCTTTATTTACAAGAATGGTTTGATAAAATGAGTCATTGCTTGAATATTTTTTTACCAAAACAGGCCCCTTGAACATTACAGTTGCATGAACTGATTGAGTGACACCAGACAGTTGAGAACCGACTACCAGGACCTTGGGAGTTAGGCTACTATATGTTGTCTTTCTTTTTAAGGAGAAATAGAGTAGAAATATTATATTTTAACATTGTTTGTGTCATTTTCACCATCAACACCACTCTTCTCTACAATAATCACACACACCCTTCACCACACCAACATTCTTATTATCTTTCTTTTCTTCGCTAACCTGTAGAATCTTCCTTGAGCCGTGCACCCCTGACCAATACAACTAGATAATTATTTTAGAGTTTTCATTATTTCTTCTTTAGGAAGCATACTCTACATCGAGCTTTACCCACATTAATTTCTATCTCAGAAAGTCTTCTAAGATTGGAATCTGTTGACCCTAAATCAAATACACATTTAATGTAATACTCCATTCAAAAGATCTAAACGCTATCTTTGTTAACTTAACACTCTATGCTACTGTTTTGCAACTCAAATCACCAATTAGTCTCATTATTTTGGTCGGTTGGCAGTCAAAAATTTCTCACACAAACGTAACCATTTGAAACTATCATCTTCAAATTTTGATCGTCGATTTTATCCCTACACACCATGATCCATGGTTCTCCATTCATTGACAACCTTTAAAACACTATTGTCAGATGCAACTTCTTTTAAATATTAGCTTTCGATCTTATTCTTCCACTGCTCATTGCCACATCGAAGAGACTAAACAACTACTCACTCCAAATATAGTAAGTCACTTCGATGAGATTTTGTTAGAGTACCGAAGGGACTGCTCGCTTGATCTTGTTGATATTTATCTTCTCCTTGACTTGTTGCCTATTTGCCACATGTGGGGGTCCACTTGACTATGTCATCACCATGAAGTTCACAACAAAGATGTGAATTTAATATTGAGAAATCATTTTTCACCACTTATCCATGTCCATCAATATCCATTGTTATCATCTATCTTTTAGGTCCCACCATATTGGCCCTTCGAAGGGACCTAAACACTGTTACACTGATAAGCATGCAACTTCTTGATGAAGTAATTTTACCCCCATAGAGATCGACCATGTTGGAATTTCAAAGAGGCAAAAAGGAAAATCCCAATGAGGCGGGGTTTTCCTACTGATGTTCACAAACTCCCTTACTGGAATATCGAAGAGATCGAAGTCTCGATCATACCGATATTCAACCTTCATACCGATGCACCAATCGGGATATCAAAGAGACATCCTTTACCATCCTATCAAAAACCCTTTGTTTTCTCGATGAACTTAGTAGCTGTGACAACCACTCATCACAATATTGAAGGGATTGAAAATAAAGTTTTGACGACGAACAATTATTAGCCCGATGAAGAATTTTCCACCAATTTTGTAAGCCTCCATCGTAGTGTCGAAGAGACACTAAAGAAACTCCTTCCAAAAATGTGAATTTTCCTCGAACAACCACATAGACCCCACAAGATTGGAAGAATAGGTACAAGGGTTTGGTTTCCACATGATTGAAATGACATAATAATGAATTAATTAATTTGTAACCTGCAATAATAAGTCACCGACCAAATAGTACTTTGCTCGAACACTATAACTGCAAAATCCTCATTTCACCATTTTGATCAACTTGTGAAACACTTTGCAAGATATGATTTATACACCATGAACAACCTGCACATTTCGAGAGCTTGAACCACACCCTTTGACATCAATTATAATAATATGGCAACATAGCCTTCAACAACAATCTAGAGCAAAGAATGAATCTTGAAATCCACTAGACTGATGCATATCCTTATGCATCTAGTTCAAAGAAGGAGGGGTAATAACCCCTAACTTCTCCCAAAGATACTCCTAAGTATCCTTAGGAAGAGGCTTAGTTTATATATCAACAACCTGAACCTTTGTAGGCACATACTCAAGCTTCACTTCATTCTCTACAACCTTCTTTCTCAAAAAGTGATACCAGATTGAGATATGTTTTATCCTTGAGTTCATCACCTAATTCTTTAAATTTTTAATAACACTTGTATTATCATAGAAGATAGAAATTAGTTCATCATATACAAATCTGTCATCCTTCAAAATTTTCCTCATCCACAAAACTTATGCGTAGCAAGATGTTTCCAAAATATATTTTTCCTCTGTAGTAGATAAAAACAATGAATCCTACTTATTGCTTAGCCAAGACACCAACTACCTCCAAGAAATAATTCGCCATGACTTGTACTTTTCTTGTCATCCACACAACTTTCCCAATCTTCATTTGTATAATAACTCAGAAAGAAATCAATATCCTTTGGATACCACAAACCATATTTCAGAGTGCCCTTCAAGTATCAGAATATCTTCTTCATTTCTTTAGCATGTGACTCTCTAGGATGTTGAAATCTAGCCACAAGACAAACTGCATGCATGATATTTGATCTAGTAATAGTTAAATATAGCAATCCTCCAATCATTGATCTATATTTTATTTGACTAGCCTTAGGAGATTCATCATTCTTAGCTTGCAACCAGTAACCATAGGAGTACATACCAATTTAGAATCTTCCATTCCAAACTTCTTCAACATTTCATTAACATACTTTGATTGTGAAATGAATATACGTTTCTCTATCTAATTAATTTGAATTCCAAAGAAGAAATTCATCTCCCCAAACATAGACATCTCAAACTCTTTCTGCATCTCTTTTGTAAATCTCTTGCACATAGCTTCATTTTCTTCAAAAATTATATCATCAACATACACAACCACAATTAGGATTTGATTTTTTTCAAATTTTAAATAAAGATTACTATCTATAGTACCTTTATTAGATCCTTCTATATCAAGTACCTATCCAAATTTAAATACCAAACTCTAGGAGCTTGCTTCAATCCATAAAGTGCCTTCTTCAATCTACAAACCATATCTGATTTGTCTGATAATTGGTATCCTTATAGTTATTCAATGTATACTTCTTCCAACTCATCATTAAAGAATGTATACATCATATCCATCTAATAAATATTGAAATCCTTATGTGTTTTAAAAGGAAAAAACATCCTGATAGCTTCCATTCATGCCATCGAAGCAAACGTCTCCTCAAAATATATTCCTTCTACTTGTGAGTACCTGTTAAACACAAGCCTTGCCTTGTTTCTCACTACTTCTCCATTATCATTTAGTTTGTTTCAAAATTACTACTTAGTTCCAATCACATTATTAATTTTTGGTCTTGGGACGAGTTCCCAAGTCTGATTCTTCTCAATCTACAGTAGCTCTTTCATAGACTTGATCCAATACTCATCTTTGCATGCTTCAATCACCCTTTTAGGTTCAAATTTAGAAAGTAAACATAGATTTACCTATTATTCAACCAGAGCAGCTTTTCTCCTTGTCAACACACCTTTGTTTTTGTCACCAATGATCTAATCTTTAGAATGATTCTTCTACACATACTTAGGAGTCTTAGGGATCCTCTCTAAATCTTCTTCCTCTTCAATTTGAACTTCTTTTTCCTTACCTTCATCTTTGTTATTTTCTCTACAAGATGAATCATCTGATTCATATCCATCTATCACCACTAAGTTCTTCTATAAGTCTTAATCCACCTTTACACTTGCACTCTCCACAATATTCTTTAGCCTCTTATTGTAGCATCAGTAAGATTTTCTTCTTGTAGAATATCCAAGGAAGATACCTTCATCAGATCTTGTATCAAAATTTTCTAAGTTTTTTTCATCTCTTCTGATATAGCACTTGCTTCCAAACACTTTGAAGTATTTTATAGTAGGAATCCTTCCATACCACAACTCATAGGGAGTCTTTGCACTATTTTCTCTTGCTTGAAATCTATCAAGAATGTAGACAACAATATGATTTGTTTCTCTCCGGTAGACTTATGGTAGGTCTTCCTCTTTCATCATTGTTCTTGTAGCTTCCTAAACAATCCTATTCTTTCTTTCAACCACTCCATTCTACTAAGGAGTCCTAGGGGTAGATAAATGCCTCTTTATTCCATGATTCTCACAAAAAATATTAAAAAATTAGAGGTGATCTCTCCACCTCTATCAGACCTCAAACACTTGATTTTCACATTCATTTCATTCTCAACCGTGACTTTGAATTCTTTAAAATTATCTAGGGATTTTGATTTTTCTTTGAGAAAAGTAACCCATGACATTCTAGAATAATCATCAATCAATAGAATGAAATTATTTTCACCTTGAAGAATTCTTACTCTGGTAGGACCATAAAGGTTTGTATGTACCAACTCCAACAACCCGGTAGTAGATTTTTCTTTGACTTTGAAACCTCTTCTTTCTTGCTTCCCAATCTAACATTCCTTATAGGAAATATTAATGGGTTTTGTAATCCTTGGCGGATCTTTCAGAACTTGAACTGAACTGATCCTCACCAAGCTATCAAAATTAATGTGATACATCTTGCTATGCAATAACCAAATTTAATTAATTTGAGTCATAAACAAATGACCATTAGCACCTTTAAGCTGATAAACATTTTCATCTATCCTTCTAGCAACAACCAAAATTCTGGAGCCTTTTCTGATGTCACACCCATCATCTTGAAATATAATATTATATCCTTTGCTACACATTTGTCCAACACTTAAGAAGTTATGCCTTAAACCCTTAACATAAAGAACATCATCTGTATTATTCTTGCCATAAAAACTAATAGAACCTTTCCACATATCTTAGTATATGTATCATCACCAAACTTAATTAGGCCTCCTTACTTTTGTCACTGGTCATATGATTTGAGCATCCACTATCAATGATCTAGTTGTTCTTCTCTTCTCTAGCATGAAAAGTAGTCACTATAGCATTATGACCTGCTTCCTGAGCACTTTTATTCACACATCTCTTAGAGTCAGCAATATTAGATTCAATTTTCATAGCCATGAACACACATTCATTATCCTCATCATCCCCATAATCAGATATATTGGCATCTTATCTAACATAATAATTTTTTTAAATTGCTTTACCTTTTTTCTCATTATTTTTTTCATTCAAATATTTGTTTGGACATCTTGAAGCATAATGACCTATCTTACTACAATTGAAACATTTAAAAGGAAACTTACCTCTGTATTTACCAGTACCCTTTTTTATTTTCCTCACAAATTTTTCTTCAACACCATCAATATCCTCTAGATCTAATTCCTCAATCTTTTTTGATTTGTCAACCTTAAAATAGTCTCAATTTTTTTCATTACTCAAACCAAATTCTCTCATTTCAAAAGCATATAAAGCACCATACAACTAATCTCTAGAATATTTTCTTAAATCTTGAACTTCCTCAATGGCATAAAATTTGAGACTGTAAGATTTAGGAAGAGTTATCAGTACTTGAATATCACTTCTTCTTCTTCAAGTTTTCCACCAAGGCCTTTGATGTAATCAACAACTTCATCCACCTTCTGCTTGTAGCTTGTAATTTTTTAATATTCTAACATCCACAGGTTCTCAAATGTGATCTTTATATTCTACATCTTAGCTTGCTTGACCTTATCATCTCCTTCATAAATACTTCCCAACTATGTCTACATATCTTTAGCAGATTTCAAGTTCATAACTTTTACAAGTTTAGTGTTAGAAAGATAACTTAAAAGTGCATACCTTGATTTACCATTATTCTTATAGGCCTTGATCTCATCATTAGTACTTAGAACATTAGTAGGAATAGTATATCAAGTCTCAACAGACTTCCAAACTCCAAATCTAAGAGATACCAGGAAAAATTCCATCCTTGTCTTCTAGAAGCCATAGTCTGATCCATCAAATAAAGGAGCATCCATTTTGTGTGCCATCCCAAATCCACCTCAAGCTGTTAAGATTTATTCCAAGGAACCTTGCTTTGATATCAATTATTGAATGCACAAGACAACTGAGAGGGGGGGTGAATCAGTTGTACATCAAAACCCTCATAAACATTCAAATTGTGGAGCAAAATCATTTCTCCTAGAAAATACTACAACACAGTTCACACATAGGTGAACACAACTCCTTCTGCACAATGATCTAGACCAATAAATTCTAGATATAACACCTATGAAAACCTTTGACCAACATATTTGAACCACACAAGTAAATCTTCAACACAAAATAAATGCGGAGCAAAACCAAAATACCACTTTGTATACCAAAACACCTTTGCAAGACAATGTTTCCTTTTTTATTCATTTTTTCTCAAAAGCACTTGGAAACCAAGCACAAAAGACACATACTCATCATATTCAACACTACCTCATCATCAACAAACCAACAACAACATAACAACTCAACTATACATCCATAAACAAAAGCTTATCAAAGAAACACTAGAGGTTGACACCAATAACACTTACTAATGACAACATAATGAAACTAATCAAAGCGTCATAAAAATTCTTAAAAATCATTAGTTGACATCAATGAAAACACAAATATAAGCCTATTGACATTTGTGACAAAACCAGCTACTCATACTTGCAATACAAGTGGCTTGTATCTCTAGGTAAAAACATGTAAGATATTTTTGGGAAGAAATAGATGGAATACACCAGAATTTTGGACAATAATTATATTGTTGAGGTGCAAACAATATATTAGATTCTTTTGTAGTTGCAAAGGGAGAGAGATGACATTGAGGTTTTGAGCATCTTTTTGTTGTGTTGCATGTTATTGCATGTGAGTGTAGACAATATATATTATCTTGGTCTTTGGGTTTTTTGATGTTTTTATGGATTTTACTTTATTTTGTTGGTCTTCTTTGGGTATCTCTCTTTTGTTCAATGTTATTAGATCTATTTTTGAAATATTTTTTTTGAGTTTTAGGGGGTTTCATGGTTGATCCTCATAATCCTTCTAAGGTTTCCTTTAAACAAGCTAAGCTTGGTGGATGTGTCAATTATTCTATTCATGAAGCTAGTGCAACAAACATTCTTGTGGATCTTGCTTAGAGACATCAATTTTCTTTAGAAAAAGGAAAATACGATGATTTAAAAATCAATGGATGTCTTCCTTGAAGCAAGGAAATTCCTATAAATTTTTTAGCTTAAAATTTGTGGCTGAAGATTTAGTTTTCTTTTTAGAGACATGTTTTGATTGTAAGTTCATGGGAGTCGAATTAAATATGTAGATACTTGAAGATTAGGCACATAGAGCTTGGTTGTTTGAAGGAGACATGAAGATTACCCTGGTTGCCAACGGGTATTTTTTTCCTTTAATAATGTTGCTGATTATGTTCAAATTTATCAAAAGAGGTCTTTATTTCTTCAAGCGTGTTGGACATTTCATGAAACATTGAAATCTAGATTTTATTTCAATAGTGGAAAATCCCATTCAATGTTTCAGTTTGGATTTGTTTATTTTCTATGCCACTAATTTCTTAGAAATATGAATGCTTAAGTTTTTGGGTGATTCTGTATGTACCTATTTAGGAACCTTAAATTACTAGAGAGAAAAAACTCTCTAGTTTTGCTCATATCTATGTTGAATTGGATTTAAATAATTCCTTGCTAGAGGCTCTTAATATTGAGACGATAGTTTTTTTGGAATCAAACCCTTGATTATGAAGCCATTCCTTTGAAATGTAGGGAATGCAATTGTTATGGACACATTTTTTAGGATTTCCCACAACTCAAATTAGATGATTATTTTTAGAAGGTGTCACAAGAAGATAAAAAGGGTAAGAAACTGATGTAACAAGATAACCACGAGTCTATTGTTGGTCCTTCTAATGCTAATGGTTTTACCATGGTTCATAGGAAAGGTAAAATTTTACCTCCTCCACACCCTAGAGAGAATAAAGTTATTTCTCAAAATAAAAATACCTACTAGATTTCAAGATGATTAGAATGAAATTGGGAAAGAATGGTAGAAAATCAAGGAAATGATGAAATAATGTAGGACCATGAAAGTCCTAGTCAACTAAAGGGGGAAAATATTTTTAGTAAGAAACAAAATCATATTGTACAAGACCTTCCACTTTTTGGGGAGTTTTAGGTGCCTACAATTATTTCCAATGACGACCATGCTCGTTTGTTGCCAAGTAAGTCTATTGTTTTTTCCTAAAACCCTATATTTATTCCTTGTAGTTCTCAAAATCTTGAGAATAAAAAGACACTTCTTTCCTTTGATAAGCTTGAAAATGTATATAAAACCCCTGTCATGAACTTTGATAAGAAAGCACATCATTCTATTACACATTCACAAGATAACTTGAAATCATAATCTTTCAAAGAAAATAAGAAAAAATATGTTTCTATTTGGGTTTTGGGTATTAAATAGAGCTAGTATAAAAAAAAGGGAGGCATGAGGCTCTCAAGGTAGGGCATAATATTGACTATGATAAATCCAAAAAATTAGGAGAATACCTTTTGGCTTCAAGTCTTCTAAATCAATCGGATCCATCCCTTCCTCATATGTCTCAATCATGATTATTTCCTAGAATTTAAGAGGGCTTGGAAACAAATTCAAACATAATGTTATAATATTGGTTAAAGACCTTAATCCTTTTAATTTTTAATTTTAGAAACTAAGGTTCCCAATGAACATTCTGGAAAACTTGGTTGGAGCATTGGTAGATATTGGGAAAGCATTGCTCCTTCTATCTTTGGTCTATTTGGTGGCCTTCTTTGAACATGAGATTCTATATTTTTTTCTTTAAAAAGATTCTTGGGTTGTAATGGTGGTCTATTTGTAGAAGGGATTCTCACTTCTAGTAGTCAAAAAGTCTTGATCACCAATTTTTATGCACCCAAGGTATTCAAGGTAAGATTAAAATCTATGATGATTTGTAAGCTCATAAAGAAGCTTCTCCTTAGGAATATCCCTGGATTAGTAGAGGTGACTTCAATATCATGTTATCCCTTCAGAAAAAAGGGTGGTCTTCCTACCCTTCCTCAAGCTAGTCTTCTTCTTATTTAGAACATAAATAATCTACAATTTAATGGATATCCCTCCTAATAATGGATCCTTTATTTGGAACAATTGTAAAATTAAGATATGAGTTCATTGCAAAGCATCTAGATAGATTTTTGGTTAGTGATTCTTGACTTATCAATGCCTTTAACTTACCTCTTCCATATTAAACAATGTTAGTTAAGATCATTGGCCCATAGATTTGTACTGGGATGAATATTTTAAGCCTTAAAATTGTCCATTTAGTTTTCAACTCATGTGGTTAAATAAGATGACTTGGAAGGAAAAAATTGGTGGTAGGAAGGTAAGCCTCATCATGGTACAACTCAATATGTTTTGTTTTAGAAATTTTTCTTTGTTAAACAACTCAAAAATGTATTTTTTTTTCATGTGGTAGTATTTCACAAAGGAAAATACATATTTTGTAAAAGTTGGTAGAGATTCAAGGTTGTATTCAAGAAAAAGGCTTAAGGATTTATTAACTTTGGATTTCAAATTTCAAAATGGTTTTGAAAAAATGGGATTTAGGAGGAAATCATGTGGGGACAAACACTAGTAGAATTTGGCAAATAAATGAGTAGGTGACTAAAAATTTTAGTCACAACAACTAAAAATGACTAAATTCTACTCATTTTTTGCAACTTAGCTATAAATGAGTAAATAAATGACTAATTTGGTCATTGACTAAAGAATTGTTTAGTCACATAAATACAAATGACTAAATAGTTAGTCATCAAATCCAAAGTAGACAAAATTTAAAAAAAATCTGGCCAATTATTGGCATGATGTATTCATGCACGTGATGTATTGGCGTGATTATTCACGTTCATTGCAGATTCATTTGTCTCTGTTGACCTTGGTTCATTCGTTCATTGAAAACCTCACTTCATTCACTATCTTGGCATGAGGCATTTTGATTAGTTATAGTAGCTACTTGCATGGGTGATAAGGATTTAGAGAGGACCTGGAGACTTCTGAAAAAGGCAGGCAAGGGAAAGGAATTTAGAGTTTGCTACAATGAATTTGAATTCACCGAGACCCTCTATAGAGAAATCGGATTTGGGGATGCCCTCTGCAATGAATTCAGAGGTAATTCGAAACCCTCATTACATTAAGCACAAATTCAAAATGCTCATTGCAATTTACTACTCTTAATAATGTTCTATTGCTCTTAATAATGTTGTTTTACAATCTTGCCACTATTCCGCTTCATAATGTGCTCGAGATAAATATAATAAAATTTGGGTGTTAGTGCCAAATTAGAATTTCCTCAAACAATTTTGATACATTTTTATTGCAAGCGCAAACTATCCTTGTACAAAGTAAACATGTGCTAGATTAACCACACATTAGGCATCTAAACAAAGATGTTTCCTGCTATAGATTCTTGTACCTATGTAAAATTTTCCTTTGCAATATCAAATCGACCCCTTTCAACTAGCACAATGGCTGCCTCATTTGTAGCATAAACATTTCCTAGTCTCTATGCCAACACTTTACAATATAGTTCTCTAGCCTTCTCAAAATTTTGTGCCTCCACCTATGGATCCCTCCTCTCATTGAGAAAATCTGCAAAATAATCCCAATTTCCAAGTGAAATATCAATATAAGATTTCTTTGCATCTGATTCACTTTGTGTAGCTTTAATTGTTTCGTTGCTTTAAGCCAATCATCTATTTCCAGTTCCATTTTACCAAGCATATATAAATAATTTGATGAATTTTTATCCACCTTAAGTGCATCCCCAATCAATTCTAGGCTTAGTTGGATCTCATTCTAAGCCTGAGCCATGGCTGCAAGACATAGATATGCATCCACATAATCAAGAAACTTAAAAAATATTAGCTTGTATAAAATATTTTCTTTTTCAGTATCATGCAGCTATTCAAACAACCTAGCAAGATTAAATTGTGTTGTGAATTTATCCCTTGGTAACTTAAAGTGAAACACCACCTTCTTCTAGTCAATGGAGGAATTTCATATCCTTAAAGAGCATAGGAAAAAATGCAGAATCAACACTATGGCTTTTATTTATGAATTCAAACCAAATGCCATTTCCTAATACCTCCATAAAAGTTTGTTGAGCCAACTCTAGTTCACCATGCTCAAAATGAAGAACCCCAAAGTTGTTTAACAATTGAATGGGTCCTTCTTCTCTTCTCTTCTTTAGAAGAGACTTTGGTGTCTTAAGAGAATCTAAGGCTGCATTGGGTTCTGACGATATTAATAACTCACCCATTTTGATAAATTCATGGGCATTGGGTTGATCTATGCAAGTTGCCTTTCTTAAAATTTCCAATGCCTTATTTTCCAGCCCTTGTTGAGCATAAATATGGCCTACAAATTTTAAGCTCTCATAATTCTCAAGGCGGACCTCCAAAACCTTTTCAAAATTTGAGAGAGAACTCTTAAGATCTCCCAACTTCAATTGAACCCATCCAAAAAGTCATGTGGCCTCTGGATTTCCTTCACTGATGTCATGTAGTAGTGACCAATGGTGTCATAATCACCTTTACTATGATGAGATTGTGCAGGATTATAATATGTTATATTTCATGAGAGGGTAGTCAGTTGAAACAAGAGTTGTCTCAGTCAACTATTCCACAAGAAAATGCTGCCCTACAGTGAAGAACAAATTATTTTCTAAATGATTCAATGCCATTGTAGAGTAAGGGTATAATTCAAAGGCTCTATGCATATTTTCCATTCCTTCATGAACAATACTTTTTCACTAAGTGTGAGAATCCTACAAGTAAAAAATGCACAAAACTGACCATAGAGATTTATGTAGAGGCAAAATATCATTTCCTAATGCCTCCATAATATTTTGTTGAGCCAACTCTAGTTCACCATGCTCAAAATGAAGAACCTCATGCCATTTAGAAATTGAATGGGTACTTCTTCTATTCTCTTCTTCAGAAGAGACTTTGGCATCTTAAGAGAATCCAAGGCTGCATCAGGGTTTGGTGGTATTAATAACTCACTCATCTTGATAAATGCATGGGCATCATGTGGATCTATGCGAGTTGCCTTTATTAAAATTTAAAAATCCTTCTTTGCTTGCCCTTGTTGAGCATATATATGTACTACAACTTTTAAGTTCTCACAGTTCTCAGGGTGGACCTCCAAAACCTTTTCAAAATTTGAGAGAGAACTCTTAAGATTTCCCAACTTCAATTGAACCTTTCCACAAAATCTTGTGGCCTCTGGCTTTCCTTGATTGATGCCATGTAGTAGTGGCCAGTTGTGTCATAATCACCTTTACTATGATAATATGGTGCAAGATTATAATATGAATGAGATTTAATGAGAGGGTGATTAGTTGAAACAAGAGCTATGTCAATCAACTGTCCCACAAGAAAATGCTGCCCTGTGAAGAAAAAATGGTTTGCTAAATGATTCAATGCCATTGCATAGTACATGTATAATTGAAAGGCTCTATACATATTTTCCATTCCTTCATGAAGACTACCTTTTTCACTAACTATGAGAATCCGACAATTAAAAAGTGCACAAAACTGACCACAAAGATTTTTCCCCATTTCAAACAACAAAATTGCCAAGAAAATGCGTTCAAAACCTACAAAAAATGCAAATAAAATCACACTGATTTTCATGCCAAAAAAATACCATGATACTATAGCTTGTTGCTTACTACTATACTTTGATATATTTTTTCGAAGCATCCATAGATTTTTTGAAATCACCTATTTTAGGCTTTTAGCTATAGCAACAAGGAAGTGAAGTATTTGATAAAATGCTTTGGTAGACATGTATGAAAAATGTGGTAGCATAGAAAAGGCAATGAACTTTGGAAAAAATGCCTCAAAGAAATGTGGTCTCATGGTAATGGAATCCCATGATGAATTCCATGACAAGCAAATTGTTATGGATTGTCATGGAATTCCATCACCATGAGACCACATTTATTTAAGGCATTTTTTCAACCAATTCATTGCCTTGTCAATGCTATTGCTTACTATTATGCTTTGATAGATTTTTTCCAAGAATCCTTAGCTTGTTCGAAAGAACTTGTTTTAGGATTTTAGCTATAGCAACAAGGTAGTGAGCTGTTTGATAAAATGCTTTGGTACACATGTATGCAAAATGAGGTAGCATAGACAAGGCAATGGAATTTTTGAAAAAATGCCTCAAAGAAATGTGGTCTCATGGAATGCCATGAAAATAAAATGCAATTGGCAGCTGCTCCTAGTTATTAGTTATGCAATGTGAAGTAATTGCATAATTGCTGAGGTTGACTTTGTAAAAACTATATTGTAATTGAAATTTTGTCATATATTAGCATCTAGTTATTAGTTATGCAATGTGAAGTAATGCTTTGAGTTTGAAAGATGTGCAATGCAATGTAATTGACAATTTGAATATAAACTACAAAAATCTATTTTCTACAATTCATTAGTTAAAATCTCTATTTTATTTTCTCTCTATAACTCTATTACAATGGAAATTCCTTTCAATTAAAAAAATAGATTTGTCTCTTAGTCTACAATTTTTTGTTGCTATGTGTAAAAAATTATAGATGGATCAATGTCGAAGGTTGAAATACTATGCATTTGATGAGAGAATAGCCAATGAGAGTGACATGGACAAATATCCATGTCCATGTAATGACTGTCTTGGTGGAAAGGTGAAAAAAAGAAGTCATATTTATTGACATGTGATAAGATATGGGCACAGTGGTATAAGCCCTTGGAATGTCAATTATTAAGAAGATATGATAGAATGGATGGGAGTGAGAGATGAAGAGGAAATAAACATAGATGAAGTGGCACCAAACATAGATGAAGAGGCAACAATGTTAGAAAAAAGATTTGAAGTTGATAGAATGTTGAATGAGGATCTAAACGATGATTGGGCCAGGTTGATGGAGGATGCTTCAAAGCCTTTGTATGATAATTGTAGGTTGTTGTTTGATAATAATCCTTCAAATTCTTAACTTGCAAGTGGTGTTTGGCTAGGCAAAGGAGAGTGTAGATTAGATATTGGAATTATTAAGTTCATTTTTACTACTTGACTCCACATTGCCAACAAAACAAAGTCAATGTAGAAAGGAAATCACTAAGCTAGGATTAGGGTATGAAAACATCCACACATGTGTAAATGGTTGTGTATTATTTCACAAGAATTTTTCAAGTGAGAGTGAAAGTCTGAAATATCATGAAGTGAGGTATAGAGAAGGGTTGAAATCAAGTGTGGTTCCTAGAAAGGTTCTTTTACACTTTCCAGTAATCCCATGATTACTCCGAATGTATAGGGACAAAGAAATTGCTGAACTTATGCAATGGCATGCCCAAAATAAGAGCAGTGATGGAAAACAATGACACATGCTTGATTGTAAGACATGGATGGAATTTGATAACAGATGGCCTGATTTTTCTCAAGATCCTTTTCATATAAGGTTGGTTTTGGCTCTAGATGGGGTGAACCCATTCTTAGATCAAAGTAATAAATGGTCAACTTGGCCAGTAGTTTTAATAAATTATAACTTTCCTCCATGGTTAGAAACTAAACCATTTTTATTAATGCTATCACTGATTATACCAGGAAAGAAAAGTGTGACATTAGATACAATTGATGCTTATTTAGAGCCATTATATGATGATCTAATGGAATTATGGAAAGGAAATGAAGCAATTAAATCTTTAAGGGATGGTCATTCAATCATATTCACTTTAAGAGCTTCCTTATTGTTTATGATTCATGATCTTCCTGCATATGAAACATTGTTTGGTCTTAGTGTTCATGGA
This sequence comes from Sequoiadendron giganteum, assembly GCA_007115665.2. Lineage (NCBI taxonomy): Eukaryota > Viridiplantae > Streptophyta > Pinopsida > Cupressales > Cupressaceae > Sequoiadendron > Sequoiadendron giganteum. The sequence continues at coordinate 499,650,293 of CM021106.1, forward strand.
TACCATGGATGCCCTGCTTGTAAACTTAAGGATTTTGTGAGGCACTCAAGAATAAGTGGATTTATTATGGACATTGTGCTTACCTTAAAATGGATCATCCATATTGTCAACAAAAAACATTGTTCAATGGTCAAGAAGAGAATCGTGAAGCACAATTGCTAATAACATGTGATTATATTATTGAGAATGGACAAAAAAAATTGTCTTTTATTGAAAATGATGGGATTGCTGGTAATATATATGCTCCATGAAATGAAAGCAATGTGAAAAGGTTGTGCATATTCTATAAGTTTTCATACTTTAAGGATATATCCATTAGGCATATTGTTAACTTTATGCATACTGAGAAAAATATGGCCTATACTATTATAAAAACTCTTGTTGGTGATTTTGATACTATTTCATCACATGAAGACTTTCAACAACTAAAGATTCGTAAAAATATTTGCGTTAAAAAATATGATGATGAAAAATATAGAAAACCTAGTGCTCCTTATTTTTGGACAAAGGAACAACGTGCATAATTATTACAGTTGATGTCTCAGACTCACTTTCCATTGGATATGTAAGTAGTAGTATTAGAAGCCAAACTGACATTAATGGCTTAAGAGGCCTCAAGACCCATGATTATCATGTCATAATGGAGAATATTTTACCTATTATGGTAAATATATTAAGTTTGGGAAAGGGGACAATATTGGTAGTTATAAGGTTGGGCCTAATATTAAAGAGAATGAATTTACATGTATTAGATCCTTCAAACTTTGATAGTTTGAGGGAGGAGGTTGTTGAAGTCCTTTGTCTATTGGAACGAGAATTTCCACCAACAATATTTAACATTTATATGCATCTTTTGATACATCTACAATATGAACTAAAGAATTGTGGCCCAATAAGAACAAGATGGATGTATCCTATAGAACGATATATGAAGGTTTTGAAAAAATAAATTCATACTAGGGAAAAATCGGAAGGCAGCATGTTTGAGGGATATTCAATGCAAAAGGCCATGAGATTTTGCACAAAATATATGAAGGATTTTAAAAATGTCAATGGGCGTGTATGGGATGATGACAAAGAAAACATAGTTGCAGGTGAAGTATTAGAAGGAAATGGATGTTGCTTAAAGCTATCACATCAAGAAAGAAGTGTGATACATACCTATATTCTTCAGAGTACATCTTTGCTTGATAAGTGGCGTAGGTAAACAAAATTTTACAAAATATTACATTTACATATTTATATTATCAACATTAATATTTTTACGCTAATATTATATGTAGAAAATATGAAGAAGACAATCAAGCTTGGATGCAACATCAACCTCAAAGGCGTAGACGCCATGCTGATTTGATTGGAGGTGATTCTTTTCCAAAATTTGAAGAATGGATTGATAGTGCATTCAAGGATGCAAAAGAATAAGGTCAAGTTATAACAATGGAGGAAAGTGAGCTTTCACAATCTCCACATTTATGGGCTACACATTTCAATGGAATGTGGGCCTATGGTAGTCATTTAAGAGTGGAAGAAAATTACAAAGGAAAGATAAAATGTGATTGTGTTGTTAGTGCTAAATTTATTCACAAAACTGAGAAGAAATTTTATGTTGGATTCATCCAAGAAATTATTCTAGTGGACTATGGTGAAAATAGTCCTATATTATTAAAATTTAAGTGGATCCAACCATCTGCAATACAATTTGATGAGTATGGATTTGTATGCGCAAATACAAGATAATTTTTATCAGAGACAAATGGGCTATGTGTTTCCCCTCTTCAAATTAACCAATCATTTCTAATTGGTGATGTAAGAAGCCTGAGATGATTGTATGCCATTCAAATAGAGTCTTGTTCAAAATGAAAATTCATAGAAGTTGTTGATATAATGACTAATGGGCAATATGTTAATTTACAAGAAAAATTCGAAGAAGTGGATGGAGACGATGATGGAGTGTTTGAAGAAGACATTTTGATTACTGATGAAGAGATTGGGAGAGAGAATTCATTGCATGCCATAGATTAGGATGAGGAAGAAAATCAAGCAAATGCAGACATGAATGATTAGGATTATGATCTTGTTGGCAATTAGATGATTATGATGATTTTTTTTCACCTTAAGAGGTTAGCTTGTCACCTAAACTTTGGTTATATGTATGGTGTAATTTATTATTGAATGTAATAAAGATCTGAGTATAGGTATGCTTATTCACTGTTGTTTTATTGATACATTTCTAAATGTAATCATCATTATTCTATTGGTACATTGAATACAAAACTTGAGATGTTCATTTCTGATTTGAAGTGCATTCAAAGTTAGGTTCAATCATTCTTCTTGGTTTTCTTACTTTGGTTGGAAATTTGAAATTAATTAATTTTTAGTTAGAATATAATTTATTGTATGTTTTATATGTTTTCTAGATGCAAACATATAATGAACATCTATGATTTAATAATACATATAGGTATATTAACATTAGCTGAACTAAACCTCCCCATTATAAAAAAAGAAATGATCTCTTAGGTCTGATTGACATTGGAAACTAAAACTAAGAGATTGCAAAATTAGAAAATTATTCAATATTTTCAATAAAATGATATCTAAAATATTGCATTCATAATAAAATCCAATATTTCACTACTGCAACAATCAATAGAGGTATGTGTGAGATGGTGGGACATATAGGTCAATGTACAAATGTTTACCGCAATACTACGACAACCAAATATGAATATCGTGGGGTGGCGGTGAGAACATGTTAACAATTAAAGTAAACCACAACCTCGCAAGGGGTAAACAATGACACTACGGTATGGTGGTGAACAATCAATCAACCACTTGAATTAACCCGCTGTCCCATGGGAGTCCAAATCAATGTGCATGGGGTGGCGATACTTCTATCGCTACCCTGTAGTGGTCTTGATATGACAAACCAGTATGGAAGTGAATAGTCACTCAACCACTAGAATTAACTCGCCATCCCGTGGGAGTCCAAAGGGGTGTGCACAGCGTTGTGGTACTGATAATGCTACCCCAAAAATATCTTGAAATTATAGAGCGATATTGTAGTACAAGCTATCAAAACATTAAATGATTACACCATTCTATTTCCCAAGATCAATGACATGTATTCAAACTCGAAATATGGGCAGATTTTAAAATATTTTGCATGAATTGAAATTAATAGTGAGGTGATTGAGCTCAACAAAAAATATTACTTGGGACTCGACAAAATTTTGGCAATCATTCACAAAGCTCAGGGTACCGGAGGCAAGGGAGTTCAAGTGGGAAAACTCTGCAGCTATTATTTCACCGAGTAAGTTTACAAAAACCCTCTATAGCAAGTGTATAAGAACTGAATTTGCTTCTACAAGTACACACTTAAAAAATCAAGTAGGAGTAAATTCTTCATCATGCCACCCAAAATAAGTCAACTTGCAAGTAAAAAGGAAGAGCCTACAGTTTCTAAATCAAAGAAGAGGTCCTTGCAACAATCCATTTTAGAGTGTTACCTAATTTTATAGACAAAGGATCCAAAAAGGTGTTTAAAGATACAACCCATGGATGTAGAGACCCAATTATCCCTATCTCAGGGTGGGATTTTTTTTGGTAATTCTATGAAAGAAGGGATGAGAAGATTCCAGTTTCAAATCCTCGGACGTTAGATTTGGCCAAATTGATAGTCCTAAATGTCTTCATAGATGTTGAGTTTATTAAAGTATTGACACAACGTTATCACCTGACTACCAGGACTATAAGAATGCCAGATGGTTCACATTAGTAGTGCTGACTAAAGAAGCAATTATAGAGTGTTTTATGTCAAACAAGAAAGCTATCACTAAGATTGACTTGGACATAAGTGAGGAGGATGATAGGAGATTGAGAAAAACCTACACGAGTGATGAAATTCCTTTACACATGAAAAAGGGTGTAAACAATAGGAGGATTCCTATCTCTCTCTCCCAAAATGAGCCATTTTCCATAGAAGAATTCCAATTATATTTAAAAAGAAATTTTTCTTTGTGCCAAGTGCTTGGAATAGATGCTGAAGAGAGTATGCCAACCTATATCATGATGATGGCAATGAGGATACAACATCCTGAAGTCAACATTCAGTATGATATTTCTGTTGAAATTGAGAAAAGGCTACATAAGGGATTTTTGCAAGTAAGAGAGAACTTAGCTCCCATCACTTTTAGGAAATACTCTCTGCTATGTCATTTAATATTGTACCAAAAAAAAATAGATGGACTAAAAGAATGTGTTTAGGAATGACTGATGATGAAGGGAATAGATTTCCTGCACAAAACTGTTGTTACATGTGGGATAGTGGATGTAAAAATAGTGATTATGTAATATTTCATGATGATTTCATAGTAAAGGCCATGACTGCTCTTGGTCATATTTCACCAAGATTGCCTAATAAAATCATGCAAGTATTAAGACATTTAGCATTGAAGCCAAAGTAGGGACATACTCACAATTTTGGTGACTGGTTCTTCTTAGCAGATCAAACAGTAATAAGGGTCTATGGGTGTCTTCAAGCCCCACATGTTTTACCCAAATTTATTTCTATTCGAATTGCATTTTTAAAATTTATGTGGAAAATGTTATGGATCGAGTAGGATGTTATGAAAAGACAGAAAAAAGGGACATTCCTCCCTGACCTAACTTAATGTGAGGAGCTATCCGTAGGGTCTGACACTCTTGAAGAACTGCAAAAATATTTGAAGATGCGGTATTTATTGAAATCACGAGGAGAAAGGGTCTTTGATCCTAAAGGGAATATTAATTTTATAAAGCCAACACTTCTCAGTAAAGCTAGGATTAGCCATGTAATGGATTACGAAGAATATGTAATAAGAATTTTCTTTATAATTGATGAAGTTTTTCAAAGGAATAGGAAGTTGGAAATCATAAAGAGGCTTGAGGAGGAGAAGAAGAAAAGGGGCACTAGATTCCAATGATTCTATGTTGAAGAAAAGGATCCTATCAAAAAGATGAACGTAATAATTGACAACTTTGAAAGATGATATGTTGAACCAAAAATAAACCTAAGGGTCAGTTTTAAAAACCCTCCAAGTTTCCCATCAAACCAAGTGGTATTGTGATCACAGAGCCCCTACCAGAAATTGCCACAATACAATCATAATCATCCCCTGAGAAACCAAGTCCTAAAAGGTAGAAGACACATGGAGTGTTCCCCTTAGTTGCATATGAAATAAGTGAAGGAGTAGGGGATACTGAAGAGGTGGCCGATGCACTTTTGAATTTTAAAGATGATGAAGTTGATTAGCCACCACCTAAGCTTCCAAATGATGCTCACAAACCTAAAGAAAGAGTGTATGTACATGGGAATAATGATCAAGAAGTGCATGATGATGAAAGGGTGATTGATACCCTTAGATTTAGTGAAGATGATGAATTTATTCAAACTCCCAAGTTTAAGGATTTTCGGTTTAAGATGAAAATGAAAGAATTTGAGGAGGGACTAAAAATTAATAAGATGGGAACTGAGGAGTCACAACATGACCAAATTTTTGCCTAGACTCTTAAAGAATTTAGGATTAATGAAATTACTGTTAGCCCCCGAGAAGCAATAAAATTGGTTTTAGAAAGCAATATACTAATTATTCCTAGGATGGAGTTAAAAAATATATTATTACTAGATCAATTAAGAAGCCAAGAAGATCCCATGTTGGTTTTTGAATTCAATTCATATGAGGGAATGAGTGTCACATGTTACAATCCAAGAGTTGAAACCCTAGCCTTTTGGACAAAGCAAAAAAGAATAGAAAAACCAAGATTTCTTAATGTTGTAAAAGAAATGACAGGGACTTCCATGGTAAAGACACTTCAAGAAACATTAGCATTGGAGGTAGCTACTATGAAAATACACTGAACAATGTTTACTAGGGATGCGGTTAAAGCTATGGAGCTTAGATTGGCATAATATAACAAATCACAAACTGATGTGAATGATGAAGGGAATAGGTTACTCATAAAAAAATGTGAAATTGAAACAACAATTGAAGGGACCAGGTCCTTCCCAAAGCACAAAATTAACAATATGCCATCCCCTTACCATCCAAATTGATACAAGTGCAATCACTTTTAAACAAATTAATTTGCTAAAACAAGAAATTGAGAAGTTGAAAAAGAGTAATGAAGAAACAAAGGAAAGAGAAAAGAGAGAAACCCTCAAGGTATTGTTACAGATCTTGGAGCAGAAAGTGTAACTAATTATGGACAAATTTGAAAATGTGTATGAATGTTATGTCTCCTTGTCATAAGCAATTGATTAGATAAAGGCCCATGTACCTATATTAGACCTCTTATTCAAGAAATGAAAACCTGTACATCACACCTTGATGACTTTGTGTATAATTTTACAAAGGAATGTTGAGGCCCCCACAAATTTAAAGCCTAATGAGAAAATGGTCCAAATGGTCAAAGATGAATTTCAATACATGTCTACAGAAGACCAAAAGATCAAGGCAAGAATGGATTCATTTCACATGCTAAAGCAATGGTTCGTGCCTAAGATACTAAGGGATGATGATCAAATGAAAGGATCCAAGGATTGGACAAATGAGTTTAGAAAAATTGTTCCCAATTGCCTCACTAATATATAGAAGGAGGTGACATAAATATTCACCGCCTCAATTTAAACTTGGATGGAATAATTGCACCGGATGTTGGGTACTCAAAATTCATCACAAATATCAAAAGGTTATTGGATAGTAGATGGAATAGTCAGTCAGCCAACACAAAAAAATCTAGGAGTAAAAATGGCCTCATGATTACACGGTGTACCAATGGGAGCAAACATATCTAGCTCCCCTAGAAGAATAGGCCTTGTAGTGAAGTACCACGCCTTGCAAATACTATCATGGAGAGATGACCTTGCAAGATATGAATGATCATGGGTACCTTACGATGAGTAATAAACTTTCGTATCTTGTGAGTGTTGTGGACTTCAACATCTGATAAACTCTCTTCACTTCTCATCTTTCATTGCTTTTAAAGTTTTATGTAATCCTATGTAAATAACGATAATTAAGAATTTTTTATTTATGTTAAAAGTGGGTAACTGACAAGACACTTTTTGACATGTTAGTTAGGAAATTTTTTTGAAACATATTGTAAAACATTTTTGAAGATCAATATAATGAAGTTATAATTGGTGGCCGAGTTTTGGTTTCAATTGTTTGTTGAAGTGAATTAATGAATGCTATCTTGTTGTCTCTAGTTTGATCTTTCCTTGTTATTTAAATCAATATATCAAGGGTATATCTAGTTTATCAAAACACATTTGCTGTCAAAAAAATCATTTTGTAGTACATTTTTGTGTCAAATCTTTGGTAATTATGGTTCATTTCATTACATTCAAATTATGAATTCTGGGAAATTATATATAGTAAATAGATTGATGGATATTTGGATAGTGAAATTATCTCTCTTAGAAATCAACTAAAATATCTTGTCTTGAAATATCTAGAAGGATTATTTTAATTAAAGAGGATTTTGTGGTTATTTTTCTAATAATGATTTTATAGTGCAACTAGCTTGCTATTTTCATTCAAGATACAAGTCATGATCAAAGTCAAGCACATACCAAGAATATGGTACTCTACTTCAAACCCTCAACCTCACTTAGTTTAGTCTACTTACATGGGAATATTAAGGAAATTGCTAAACAATTAATATATATCATTTGTTTTTTGTGTAGAAGAATCTTGTGAGATCCAATATGACAGTGGGTCAATATCCAGTTTCTTTTTTGCTAATACTCAACGAGTTTAGGGTGCTACAACAACCAAGATGTTATAATTTAGAACATAAAATTTTATAGTTATGGAATTTGATATGAATCCTCCTACCATTCTCGATCCTTTGATTTCATTGGCCAAAGATAAGGTATTGATTTTTTCTTTCCTTGTACCATTTTGAATTTTGACATTATTGCAATCTTTTAAGATGTCAAATGGGAATTGCAACATTTTTAGGTTAAATCCATGTGCCATGCAATACCTAAATCATTCCTTAATTTGTGAGAGGCTTTCTTTCAATCCCCTTTCATATGTTTCAACCATTCACTAACAATATTTACCTCATGTAGATGTTGCAAAGGTGGATTGAAGGGATCAAAACCAACAAAAAGAACATAGATTGTTTCTTATTGTATAGGGCAGTAATCACATAGGTAAAATGGTGGGATTGAAACTAATGAAATGATGTTTGACATAGTACAAAAACCTTTTAACTATAAATTTTTCCCATGATCAAATCCCTTGACTTGCTATCCTTTTTTCTAATTTTGATGAATTGTAAGAGAATAAGCCTAAATAACTTGCACATGAACATGAAATTTTTGGACTTATACTGACAATGAGTTTTGAACCATTTGGTGATACTTCTGTGTGTTTTTTCAAGTTGTCATTTTCTTGAAATTTTAATGGATGCCTTAAGTTTTGTTATTAATCATTAGTTTGAAAATTATTGTTGCAAAAAGTACCTTATGTGTTTGTGCCTTCAAAAGTTGAATTGGGTGATGCTTGTAAAGTGAACGGGGAAGATGATGTCATAGTTGGGAAACTTGTTGTGAAACATTAGGTTAGTAATTTTTGGATATTAAGGCTTCCAGTTGGATATTAAAGATCTTTTCTCATCAAAATAATTTGGAATTTATGTATAAATGGATTCTTTAATGGTGTAGGTATTTACTGAGACAACACATGAACTAGGGTTGACATTTTTGTTGTCCAAGTCTGATGGTATTCTTGGGCTTGGTTTCCAAGAAATTTTTGTTGATAATGTTGTTCCAGTCTAGTTAGTGGTGATAGCCTTCATTCTACAATATGTCAACTTCATTCTATAATCTAAGTGTATCACCTTTCTTAAATTTTGGACAAGGTTTTGAAATCAAGGGTTGAATATGCATATTTTAGGCCTATGTTGAATACTTTGTTTAAAGAATTTGTTGACAAGGCTACAATTTTTAATTGATTTATCTTTTTGTTGTGTTTAGACTTTCTTTTGTAAACTTGTGATATACAATGCACTTTTATTCTTTTTGAATTGAGACGAATATTAATTTTGTTGGTTGTATTGAGACACAACTTCATTCATGCTGGAAAAAACAACACCTTGTTGTCATATTAGATGACACGTTGCATATAAAGGATGAAATATTCTAGCTGGGTTATTGTTGACTGCATTGAATGAGAGAGCTTCATATATGGGATACAATCAACACTCTCCTTGGATTCTACATGTTACAACTTGCTCCAAGAAGATTGCCCACATTGTAGAAATTTTAAGAGATGAAAGGGGTGTGTGCTCACATTGAAGGGCTTCAAGCATACATTTCCATCATTGCATAAGTCTTTTGGAGAATTTTCTTTCTTGCAATCATTTATCTGCAATATTGTAACTCAAATTTTTAGTCTTGTGATTGAAAATAACAATTGTAATACTCTATTTGTAAGCTGTAACTAGAACGCCTTTCTTTTATTAATAAAGTTCATCACTTTTACCTTCTCAATGGTTGTCTTTTTGTGTGCAATTGATGATTGATGTGTATTTCTATGTTTTATGCTTAAATCATCAAATATCAGTCAATTAAAATGATTAAACATACTACTAATTGACATCAATTATTAATTAAATTGACTAAATATACTACCAATTGATAGAAATCAGTGAAAAATGAATAAATATGACTAGATATATGACCAGTGAATAAAAATGACTAAGTATACTACAAAATTGATCAAAATGATGATTAAAAATAATGACTAAATACACTACCAATACATAGAAAACAATGAATAAAAATGACTAAATAAGTGACCAGTTAACAACAATCAATGACTAAATATATTAGAGAATAAAAAAATAACTAAATAAGCGACCAAATTACAACAATCAATGACTAAATCAACAACTAAATAAGTGACCAATTAAATATATCAATGAAAAAGATGACTAAATAAGTGACCAGATTACAACAATCAATGACTAAATATATCAGTGGAAAAAAGTGACTTAATACGTGACTAGATCACAACAATGAATGACTAAATCAACGACTAAATATACTACCAAATCGATCAATTAAAACAACCAATAAATGAATTAAAATGGTTTAGTCATCAATTTGGTCATGTTATATATGATTGGAAATAAACTACTAATAGTCACGTGACCAACTGTAGTCATTTATAATCAATTTTTAGTAGTTTTTTCAGTAGTTTATTGTTGTTTCTGTACTAGTGAAAAATCTCATGACAAATGGTTGTATGCAGGGGATAAGGATGCTTCTTCTTTTGATCGCTTTTTTGTGGCACAAAAACATGTCAATTCTTTCAAGGAGATTCAAAACAGGATGGGTCTAAAATTGTTTCCATTTAAGATATTCAATTGGAGGCTATTTCTCACTTTTGTGAGTTATTCAAAGCTCCCACCGACATCTATGTTGATAATAGGTGTGTCATTTTTAATTGTATTCATAATCTTATCTTTGCTTAGGAAAATTCCTTTCTCAATGGACCTATTTCCATGGATGTGTTAGAATAAGTTGTTTTTATGATGAAAAAGATAGAACTCTCGACCTTAGTGGATTTCATATTGAGTTCTTTCAAGATTTTTTGGGATATTGTCAAAGATGACATTCTGGCTGCTTTTGAGGAACTACATACCTCAAAGCAAATGCTTAAATATCTTTATATATTTTTTCTTTCTTTGATTCCTAAGAAGGATTAGGTCTTGAATTTTTTTGATGTTAGACCCATAGCTCTTTGCAATACAATTTATAAGATTTTCTCTAAAACTATTGTTAAGAAGCTAATTTTTTTTCTTATTTCACTCATTTCTCCCAAATAAAGGAGGTTTATTTAGGGTCATCAAATAATTGACAATATTGTAGTTATCTAAGAAACTATTCACTCTATGTATGTTAATAGGAAAAGTTCTATGTTCATGAAGCTTAATATTTCCAAGTCTTATGATAGAGTTTGATAATTTTTTTGGAAGATTATCTTATGCTCCTTTGGTTTTGATGATATTTGGATTCAATTGGTGATGACTTGTATTTTCTTATGATTATAAATGGTTCTCTTGATATTTTCCATTCTAAAAGAGGTTTGCGTTAGGGTTACCCTCTCTCTCTCTCTCCATATCTCTTTATAATTTTGGTAGAAGGTTTATGTAGGTCTTGAATTATCTCAGGTGTTATAATTGTCTCTAGTTTTCACATCGTGTAGGTTTTAGATCCACTTTCTCACCTTCAATTTGTGGATGAAACTTATTTGACTAGAAATTCCACCCTTGAGAAAGCTATGGCTCTTAGGCATGCTCTTGAAATTTGTATTAGTGTGTCTAGCCAACTTTTAAATGATAGGAAATTAAGTTTTATTCTTCCATATTGACCCTCTTCTTCAGGATTAGATTGCTAATGTCTCCATTTCTAGATTTCTTCTACACCTTTCAAGTATTTTGGAATCCTTATTTCTCCTACTTTCATAAGGAAAAAGGACTAGAATATTATGTTGGATTCTATTTAGTCTTATATGAATTAGTGGACACATAGATATATCTCTTTGGTTGGTTGTATAATCCTTCTTAAATCTATGATTGAAGCTCTCTTGATATATAGATTTATGGATCTTGCAGCTCTAAAGGACATCCATCATGTCTTGGATTGTAAGATGAGATATTTTTTTTGGGAAGGAAGTTTGGAAAAGAAATGTGTTGCAAGTATGTGTAGTTGGTGTTTTCATTGATTTCAACAAGCTTATGTTTGTTTGTCATTGATGACTAGTGATGGTTGAGAAGTTGTGTTGATTCTTTGATTAGTTTCATTATGTTTTCATTAGTAAGTGTTACTAGTGTCAACCTCTACTATTTCTTTGATAGAATTCTGTTTGTGGATATTGTTGGTTTAGTGATGATAAGGAAGTGTTGAATATGATGAGTATGTGTCTTCAATTCTTGGTTTCCAAGTGATTTTGAGAAAATTTGAATGAAAGAGGAAAACAATGTGTTGTAGAGGTGTGGTGTTCTAGTTTGCCTCCACATTTATTTTGTGTTGAAGATCTACTTGTGTAGTTCAGATATGTTAGTTAGAGGTGTTCAGATGTTCCATATCTAGAATTTCTTGGTTTGTTGTGTTCACTAATGTGTGAACTATGGTGTATTTCTATGAGTCATCTTTGGATTTGAGGAAGCATGTACTTAAATGTTAATGGTGTTTACACTGGTTCGACCGACCTTGGGTGTTTACACTAATTATGGATTTTCTTTGGTAATTGTGGAAGTGTGGCCTGATGTATATGTATGATTTGGGTCCAAGTTAAGATGTGGCATGCTTTCATTCCTTTCCACCACGAGAATTTTTAGTACCAACCTAATTTGAATTTGCATGATTGAGGTGCATAACCAACGTTAGAGAATGTTTTCAAGGTTGAAGAAGGTATAAATAGGTGCTGTGTTGATGGAGAATTGTGGTAGACTGTGTATGCTCCAAATTACAAAGTTATGAAGTGCAGTGTGATATTAATGAGTTATACTATTGGAAGCAATGAGAAGAAGGTTTCTACAATCTTTAAAGAGGTTGTGAATGTGTTGGTGATGCTGTGATAGAATTTTCTATTGCATTGAGTTGTATTTCTCATTGTAACATTCTTCTTTCTTCTTTTTTGGAATCTAGTAGTGAGCCTTTGGCAATGATCCCTTCTTTCTTTTGGGAAGTGAGCCCTTTGTATTTTGTGTTATAATTACTTTATGCAATGTAAACTAATCCTCACCATGGTTTTTCCCTTCTTGAGTTTTCCACATAAATCTAGTGTTCTATTGTGCATGGCATTGATGTGTTTTAGTTTCTGTTATTTACTTTCATGTTAAATCATTCTAACAGATTCAGGGTTAATAAAGTTGATGTGTATCTGAATGTTTATGAGGGTTTTGGGTGTTTTAATGTACAAATGATTCACCCCCCACTCAATTATCTTGTGTGCATTCAAAAATTGACATTAGAGCAAGGTCCCTTGGAATAAATCTTAACTTCTTGAGGTAGATTTGGGATGATGCACAAGAGGGAAGCTCCTTTATTTGATGGATTGCACTATGGTTTTTGGAAGACAAGAATGAAAGTTTTCTTGGTATCTCTTGGATTTGGAGTTTGTAATTCTATTGAGACATGGTATACTATGCCTACTGATGGTTCAAAGATTGATGATGTGATCAAGTCCTATGAGAATAATGGTAAATCAAGGTATGCTCTTTTAAGTGGTCTTTCTAATAGTGAACTTGTGAAACTTATGAGTTTGAAAAATGCTAGAGAGATTTGGAAAAAGTTGGAAAGTATTTATGAAGGAGATAATAAGGTCAAGCAAGCTAAGATGCAAAATCTAAAGATCACACTTGAGAAGCTACAAAAGTTTGAAGATAAAAAAATTACAAGCTACATGCAACAGGTGGATGAATTTGTCAATTCCATCAGAGGTCTTGGTGGAAATCTTGAAGAAGAAGAAGTGGTAAAGAAGGCACTAAGAAATCTTCCTAAATCTTATAGTCATAAAGTTTATACTATTGAGGAAGTTCAATATTTAAGAAAATATTCTAAAGACTAGTTGTATGGTGCTTTATCTACTTTTGAAATGAGAGAATTTGGTCCAAGTAATGTAAAAGATGAGACTTATTTTAAGGCTAGCAAATTAGAAAAGACCGAGGAATAAGATTAGGAGGATCTTGATGATGTAGAAGAAAAATTTATGAGTAGAATGAAAAAGAGTACTAGTAAATACAAAAGTAAGATACTTTTAAAATGTTTTAGTTGTAGCAATATAGGTCATTATCCTTCAAGATGTCCAAAAAAATCCTTGAATGATAAAAAAAGAAAACAAAGGTAAAATAATTAAGAAAGTTATTATGTTAGAGAAGATGCTAGTATACTTGATGATGAATCTGGTTATGGGGATTATGTAGATAGTGAATGCTTGTTCATGGAAATTAAAGATGAAATTAATTTTGCTAACTCTGAGAGATGTGTGAAGGAAAGTGCTTCGAAAGTAGGTCATAATGCTATGGTGACTACTCTTCATGATAGAAAGGAGAAATACTGGATTATTGATAGTGGATACTCAAATCATATGATTGGTGTCAAAAGTAAGCTTGTTACACTTGAGAAATATGAAGGAGGTCTAGTTAAGTTTGGTGATGATACATCTACTAAGGTACGTGGAAAAGGTTCTATCAATTTTGATGGCAAGCATAATACATATGCTGTTCTTTATGTTAAGGGTTTAAGGAATAACTTCTTGAGTGTTGGATAAATGTGTAGAAAAAGATATAATATTATGTTTTAGGATGATGGATGTGACATCATAAAAAGCTATGAAATTATGGTTATTGCTTGAAGGACATATGAAAATGTTTATGAGCTTAAAGTTGTTGATGGTCATTGCTTTGAATTAGATTAATGAAGCTTGGCTATGGCATAGAAGGATGTGTCATATTAATTTTGATAGCCTAGTGAGGGCCACTTCAGCTCAAGTTGTGAGAGATCTACCAAGGATTACAAAGCCCATTAATGCTAGCTACAATGAATTCCATATTGGGAAGCAAGTAACAAGAATTTTCAAAGTGAAAGAATAATAAACTATCGAACTGTTGGAGTTGGTGCATACAAAACTTTAAGGTCCTACTAGAGTAAGAAGTCTTCAAGGTGATAGGTATTTCATGCTATTGATTGATGATTATTCTAGAATGACATGGGCTACTTTTTTGAAATACAAATTTGAAGCTCTAGATAAGTTTAAAGAATTCAATTTTTTTGTTTCAAGAATGAAATGTATATGAAAATCAAGTGTTTGAGGTTTGAAAAAGGTAGAGAGTTCACCTCCAATGAGTTTAATAGTTTTTGTGAGAATCATGGGATAAAGAGGCATTTATCTACCCCTAGGAATCCTTAGTAGAATGGAGTGGTTGAAAGGAAGAATAGGAATATTCAAGAAGCTACAAGAACAATGATGAAAGAAGCAAACCTAATTGAAGTCTACTGGAGAGAAGAAATTCATACTACTGTCTACATTCTTAATAGAGTTCAAGCAAGAGAAAATATTTCAAAGACTCCATATTAGTTGTGGTATGGAAGACTCCCTACTATAAAATACTTTAGAGTGTTTGGAAGCAAGTGCTATATGAGAAGAGATTAAGAAAACTTAAATTATTTTGATACAAGATCTAATGAAGGTATCTTCCTTGGATATTATACAAAAATAAAAGCTTACCAGTGCTACAAGAGATTGAAGTATATTGTTCAGAGTGCAAGTGTCAAACTGTTGCAGAGAAAATGATAGAGATGAGGATAAGGAAAAATAAGTTCACATTGAAGAGGAAGAAGCTTTAGAAAGGATCCCTAAGACTCTTAAGTATGGGAAAAAGAATCATTCTAAAGATCAGATCATTGGTAACAAAAGTAAAGGTTTTTTGACAAGGAGAAAAGCTTCTATGGCTGAAGAATAGGTGAATCTATGTTCACTCTCTAAATTTGAACCTAAGACAATGATTGAAGCATGCAAGAATGAATATTGGATCAAGGCTATGGAAGAAGAAATAATGTAGATTGAGAAAAATTAGACTTGGGAACTTGTCCTAAGACCAACAAACGAGAATGTGATTAAACTAAGTGGCTATTCCAAAACAAATTGAATGATAATGGAGAAGTGGTAAGAAAAAAGGAAAGGCTTGTGTGTAAGGGGTACTCACAAGTAGAAGGAATATATTTTGAGGAGAGTTTTGATCCAGTGGTAAGAATGGATGCTATCAAGATGTTTTTGGATTTTGCAATACACAAATATTTCAAGGTTTATCAGATGGATGTGAAGTCTTCTTTCTTGAATGATGAATTAGAAGAAGTATAAATTAAAAAACTAGAAGGATTCTACTTATCAGATAAACTAGATATGGTCTACAGATTGAAAAAGGCATTATATGGATTGAAGCAAGATCCCAGAGCTTGGTATGCAAGGTTGGATAGGTACTTAATACAACAAAGATTCAATAAAGGTACCATAGATAATAATATTTATTTCAAAGTTGAAAAAGATCAAATATTGATTGTGGTTATGTATGTTGATGATATAATTTTCTAGAGGCAATGAAACTATGTGCAAGAAATTTGCAAAAGAGATGTATAAAGAGTTTGAGATGTCTATGAGATGAATTTATTCCTTGGGCTTCAAATCAATTAGATAGAGAAAGGTATATTTATTTCAAAAAGTATGCCGAAGAAATGTTGAAGAAGTTTGGAATGAAAGATTATAAATTGATATGTACTCCTATGGTTACTAGTTGCAAGCTAAGTAGGAATGATGAATCTCCTAAGGCTTATCAGAGCAAGTATAGATAAATGATTGGAGGAATTCTATATCTAACTACTACTAGATTGGATATCATGCATGCAGTTTTTATTATGGCTAGATTTCATGAAGATCCTAAAGATTCACATGTTGCAGTAGTGCAGAGGATATTCAGATACTTGAAGGGCACCCTGAAACATGGCTTGTGGTATCCAAAGGATACTGATTTTTATCTAAATGCTTATAAAAATGCAGGTTGGGAAGGATGTTTTGATGACATGAAAATTACACGTGGTGGTGTATTCTTTCTTGGATGCAGATTGGTGTCTTGGTTGAGAAAGAAGCAAGATTCAATATCTTTATCTACTGTAGATGGAAAACATATTGCAATTTTTGTTGTTGCATGCATGTGTTGTGGATGAAGAAAAAATTGAAGGATATCAAAGCTGTTTATGATGAACCAATTCCTATCTTCTGTGAAAATACAAGTTCTATTAACATTTCAAAGAATCTGGTGATGCACTCAAGAAAAAATATATCTCGATTTGATATCACTCTTTGAGAGAGAAGGTTGCAAAGCATAAATTGAAGCTTGAGTATATGCCTAGAAAGAATTAGGTTGCTGGTATATTCACTAAGGCTCTTCGTAAGGATAATTTTGAGTATCTTCAGGAGAAGTTAGGAGCCATTACCCCTCCTTCTTTGAACTAGATGAATAAGGATACACATCAGTCCAGTGGAGTTCAAGATTCATTCCTTGTTTTGTATTGATGTTGGAGGCTACCTCTCAGGGGGAGTAGGTAGTACTTTGTTGGTTGTTGGAGTCAGGGGGAGTTGATGTTGGTGTAGGTTGGTGTTGTCCTTTGTTAGCTGTGCCAAAGGATATGTGCAATGGTTGCTAGTTGGTAAAGTTTGTTTTGTTCTCCTAAGGGGGAGTATGCAGAGCAAAAAAGAGATAAAACATGTATGTTCGATGTCAAAGGGGAAAAGAGATGCATATTTTTGGGATATGGTGTGTTACACCATTGCATAAAATGATATATTATAATGTTGTAATTAAATTAGTATTTAGTTGTGATGCACCTAGGTGGTGTGGTTAATCACAATAGGTAATCATTTGGGGACCACTTTATGTTGTATTGTAATATTGTTTTATTATTTAATGTGTGAGAGACATGTGATAATAATTTAATATCAAGAAAATATTTAAAAACTAAAAACTTAAATAAGGGGTTAGTGGTTTTGTGTTCACATGGTTTTATCTTACCACTTGGTTGTATTTGTGTGATATTGAGTCTATAAAAGAAAGCACATGTTTAGTGGTTAAGGTTGGCTAGGTGAGTGGGCTATCATTATTGACTCTTTTTGAGGAGTGCATATGTGAAGCATGGCACGGGATCTGTGGATTCATTCTTGGACACATGAGGATGCATTGAGAGTCTTGATGCTTTAGAGTTATTCATTGTAACTCTTGTATTGATTTATTGGTAAATAATATGATGGAGTATGGATGATTTTGGAGGCTAGGTTTTTCCCTGTTGAAGGTTTTCCTAGGGTATTTCTTGTGTTATCTTGTGGCTTGTCTATTTGATCTATGTATTATGGTTCTTTGTATGCATCTTTATCTCTCATGGGGTTATGTAGGAAATGGAATAAGTTTGTATCGGGAAAACAAGGATAGAAAAATGAGAGGGGGGGTGTGAATCAGTTGTCATAGATTATTCAAACTTATTAAACTTTACTTTACTTATTCTCAGATCCGATTAAAGAACATTAAGCATAAACAATCACCACATGAAAAAAATTAAAAACACCAAGATTTTATACTTGAAAACCCTATTAGGGGAAAAACCTCAGTGGATGTCAGTCCACAATATTATACCCCGTTAAAAGTATAAAGATGAATAATGGGAATGCACATGCATTCAAGCACACTGCCTAGAGATCATTGCTAAAAAAAGACACATTTTCTTACAAATATTAAGATTAAAACCATCTGAAGGATTTGAACTAAGAATTTAGCTTCTACAAAAGCTTGATTACAATTTCGGTTAAGCACAAAAACACTTATTCACACTTCACTCAATCTTCTTCACACTTTGCTCTGTAATTGAATGATTTGATCTTTATTCACACACAACACTCACACATTTCACACTACACACTTCACACACATATCAAAATGAAGAAATAATCACTCTTATATATCCACTTCATGGAATTACATCAACAACTTTGTTGACCAAAAATAAAATGATAAATGAATACAAATTTTCAGCCCAATTCATGAACAAATCTCAATGAGCACCAACCGAAGTCAGTTACAACATAATGAAGACCTAAAAAAAAATCCTCAAATCCACCAAACATTTAAAAATTAATCCAAAAGGATCCACAACATGCTACAACCATCATGTCAACCAAGAACATGAAAACCTGAACATGCAAAGGAAAAATATTCGATCACGAGCAAACCGATCGATGCGAATGTGCAAAAAAGATAGAGAATGATCTAGAAACATCAACGATAATCACAAGAGCATAGAAAAAAAATCAAATTACCATAGTCATGTTCTCTTATTCTAGAAAAACCAACTATAGTAACAAAATAATTATAGGAACACAGAGACTCACAACTTGCTCAAATATTGATGCACACCTATGAAACTTCCGATAGATACACTTGATAGGATAAAAAAAAAACCCTTTAATCCAAAACTTCTGAATACCAACATTCTAAATTTTATAACACGTTGAAATTCACAGCTTCACAGACAACATTCAACATATTTATTATAATTTTCTCAATATCCTCGACATATACAACCTCCAAGAGGCCAATTCTAATAGTGTTGACATCAATGAAAACCATATATAATCAACTCAACCACAACATCCAACAATCTCCCCCTTTGGAATTGATGGAAACAGATGATGTGAAAAATACACCATCAACGCAACTAACTCTTCTTCCAACAATCTCTCCTTTACACATTTATCTTCTCATACTGCTCTTCTCCCTCTTACTTTTGGCTCTTCCATAGTTTTTCACATTACTCTTCTCCCCCTTTGACATCAATGGAAAAGGTACACATTCTATGAATCACATATTTGAATCATCTGACTACTCCCCTTGAGTAGTAGTGACCACAACATCAATCCAAATCAAGATATGATTATGAATGCACAAATTGATGCAAAGATTATGCATCTTAGTTCTGATTAGGAGGGGTAATAAACCCTAACTTCTCTTTGAAATACTCAAAAGTATCTTTAGGCAATGACTTAGTAAATATATCTGCAATCTATTCCTTAATAGACACATACTCCAGTCTGACTTCTTTGTCACTTACTTTGTCTCTCAAAAAGTGATATTTGATGGATATATGCTTTGTCTTTGAATGTAGCACTGGATTCTTTGAAATGTTTATTGCACTTGAGTTATAAAAAAATATAGTAATAGACTCATCATACTCAATTCTGATATTTCTCAACATCTATTTCATCCATATTACTTGAGTACAATTGTTTGCAGCAACAATATATTCTACCTTAGTAGTAGATAAGGAAATGAAAATTTTCTTTTTACTTAACCAAGACACCAATTTCTTCCCCAAGAACAAGACACCACCACTAGTACTTTTCCTGTCATCCACATCACCTACCCAATCTGCATCAGTAAAGGCGCTCAAAGTAAGATCATCATCTTTAGGATACCAAAGGCCCAAAATCAACTGTCCCTTTCAGGTATCTGAAAATTCTCTTTACAACAGTCACATGAGATTCCTTTGAATCAACTTGATATCTAGTAGCCATACATACAAAATTCATGATGTTAGGTTTAGTCTGAGTCAAATAAAGAAATCCACCGATCATTAACCTGTGTCTTGTCTGATTTTCCTTAGGAGAATCATCATTCTGTGTTAACTTGCATCCGGTTACCATGGGTGTACCAACAGGTATTGAGTCTTCCATTCCAAAAATTTTTAGTAGGTCTCTTACATATTTGGACTGAGATATAAAAAATTCTATTTTCTAACTAAGTGATTTGCAATCCAAAAAAGAACTTCATCTCTCCAATCATAGAAATTCCAAATTCACTCTTCATTTCATCAAAAAAATTCATACACAAATCATCATCACCTCCAAAAAATGATGTCATCAACAAAGACTTCAATAATCAATTCTTTATCATGATCCATCTTAAAATACAAATTATTGTCAGCAATACCTTTATTAAATCCAAGCTTCAATAAGTATTTATCCAGTCTAACGTACCGGGTTCTAGGGGCTTACTTGAGTCCATACAATTCTTTCTTCAATCAAAAAACCATATCTCCCTTATCAATCAGTTGAAATCCATCTAGTTGCTCAACATATACTTCTTCTTCTAGCTCACCATTCATAAATGGTGACTTTACATCCATTTGATAGAATTTGTAGTTCTTAAAAGCAACGTAAGCAGGAAACAATCTTACAACTTCAATTCTAGCAACATGGGCAAAGGTTTCTTCAAAATCAATATGTTCCACCAGTGAGTACCCTTTACACACCAATCTTGCTTTATTCTTGACCACTTCACCTTGTTCATTTAGCTTATTTCAAGAGACCCATTTAGTTCCAATCACATTTTTATCCTGAGGTCTTGGAACAAGAGTCCATGTATAATTTTTCTCTATTTGCATAAGTTCTCGCTTCATTGCTTCCTTCCAATGTTCATCTTTACATTCTTCATTGACATTGTTGGGCTCAATATTGGAAATCAAACAATACTCTTCTAAAATTATTCTTCTAGTTTGAACACCCTTGTTCTTATCTCCAATAATCTGATCTTCAAAGTGATTTAGCTTTACATACCTTGGAACTTTAGGATTCTCTTGAACTTTTGGTTCTTCTATTATCTCTTTTTCACTTCCACTAGTCTCTCCTTCTTGATTCTCTTGATTCACCAAAACAATTTGGACTTGGTTCTCTGTTTGAACATTTTTCCTTTTATCAATATTATCAAGTTGATCATCTAAATCATATCCACAATATCTAGATGATCTAGCAGCGTCTTCATCAACTCTGATATTTGCACTTTCAACCATTTTCCTCAATCTTCTATTATAGCATCGGTAAGACTTTATTTTAGTAGAATAACCCAAAAAGATTCCTTCATCACTCCTAGCATCAAAATTGCCTATATCTTCATCTCTCTTGATGTAACATCTAATTCCAAAGATTTGGAAATATTTAACAGTAGGCTTATAACCAAACCACAACTCAAAAGGAATCTTACCAGAATTACCATTGACATTTACCCGGTTAAGAGTATACACAACAGTGCTTACAACTTCTCTCCAATAGATATGAGGTACATTAACTTCCAACATCATAGATCTAACAACATCTAGAATTGTTCTATTCTTTATTTCTACAACTCCATTCTGTTGAGGAGTCCAGAGAGCAGATAACTATCTCTTGATTCCATTCTCTTCACAAAAGGAGTTGAACTCCCGAGAAGTGAATTCACCACCTTTGTCTGACCTTAAGTATTTTATTTTCAAACCTATCTCATTCTCGGACATAGCTTTGAACTTTTGAATTTCTCTAATGCTTCACATTTTTATCTCAAGAAAGAATCCGTATCATCCTAGAGTAATCATCAATAAGCAACATAAAGTACCTTTCTCCTTGTAGACTTTTGATTCTGGAGGGACCACACAAATCAATATGCACTAGCTCCAGTATTCCATTAGAATGATGTTGTTTGCTCTGAAAAGAGACTCTAGTATGCTTTCCTATCTGACATTCCTTGCATATGGTGTTAGTAGGCTTCACTAACTTAGGAAAATCTCTTACTGCTTGAGTGGAGATTATCTTCACAATGTTATCAAAATTCACATGACATAACCTTCTATGCCATAACCAACTTTCATCAACTTGAAAAATTAAACAACTTTTAGTAGTAGCACTCAGGTGAAAAATATTACCTCTTGTCTTTGTACCTGAAGAAATTACATTTCAAGAACTTCCCAGTATCCTACACTTTCCATCTTTAAACTGAAGATTGTATCATTTGTCAACCATCTGTCCAACACTCAAAAAATTATGCTTCAAGCCTTCTGTTAGGTCTCAAAAACGCAGGTTTGGACCACGAGAGGTTGCCAAGCTCTCACAATTCTTTTGGCCAATGAACAAGACCAATTAATGTAATTGAACCTCCTAATCTTGAGGCTCTGCTAAACCTAGGCGGGTGTACCTATGAAAGTGATACAGACTTTGTCTGATTACCACCTATGTGATCTATCCCTAATGGAAAATTGTGAGGGATAAATAAAAGCTTGATAATTATTTCTACTCCTAATAATGTTTAAAATATGAATGTATGGATAAGATTTTATGAAATCCTAAAATGGAATTGGTATGACCAGTGCCTACTTCTATTGGGTTAATGGATTCAAGACGTGTATGAGGTGTGAGTCCTATTTCTGGATACAATTCAAATTGTTTAGCACTTTTATGAGTTTATGTCTGGCATAAACGTGCAAGGATGCAATTATCGAGTTCTTCTTACTGATCCAAATGTCCTTTTCCAAATTACTATGATTAATTAAATGAGTTTAATCCTTCCTTGAAGGAGCCAATTAACTGAACCACACAAGAGCAGCAAATGTGCTATGATAAACTAAAAATATCCTTGATATATCAATTTAAATAATAAAGAAATGACAACCTTGGAGATAACCGGATAATATTTTTGATAAATTCAATAAACAACTAACACCATAATTGGATCACCAAATTTATGCGTTCTTCTCCATTATATAATTTGAAAAGATTTTACAATATACATCATCATATTTTTCAGCAACTGCTCACCCTATCCAACTACTAGTAACTTCCTAAATCTACTACTACCTTCTTCATGATTTTATTTCATCTCACATATATACATTGTATTAGGGTTACGACCCTTCATATTTCTTCTGTTGCAATGCTTCACTTTATTTTAATTAATTGCCTTCGAAAAATTAAAGTACTTTAATCTTCGTTATCTCTGTTTCTCTCGTGAAAATAGTAATATTTCCCCTTTTGCATTTATATTTTCACCAAACAAATATCTCCTTCGAGTAATTACCCATCACCTACTCTTGTAACTCCTTAGGTGAAAAGTATTCCACCTCCTAATGTAAATATTTTATAAATTTTGCTCTTTGTACATTTGCGAGTAAAATAATTACTCACCTTATAACTCCCTTTAAAATATTTCATATTTCAGTAAAAATATTTTACTTTATGATGAAAATACTCACATTCACCTCTATTAAACAAGTCTTTACTTTATTTATTCGACAATTTTATATTTGAATATCTTTTTAATCTTTACCCATATTGAACCAATACCATTTATTTTAATTTTTATTTCCACCTTCTAATTTTCGGCCTAACATGCACCATCGAAGAGACATTATTATTTTTATCCCAATAGTAAATGTCTCCCTGATGAAGTTTCCGTTGGCGTGACAAACACACTCGATATGATATTTAAAAACTCACTCCAATCACCTTGCTCTCGCCAATGCATTATTTATTTTAGGGTTTAGGGTTTTTTTTTGCTGAGCTGTTTGTGGGTGCGTGGGAAAGACCTGGAGTTATCTATGCATTTGTTTCATGCTTCTCAAATACTACCTCTTTAAATTCCACGAGCCATTAGAACCATTGCAAAAGATAAACAGATATGGGCACAATATTTTTTAAGATCCAACTATCTGGTTCATCTCATTCATCTTGTATCAAGATCAAGAACCTCAATAGCACCATCACTGTCAACATATGCAATCACTGGTGTGAATTAATTTTTTAAAAGCCTTCTTTTGATGTTGGGTCTCAACTTGATTTTCATCTTGCCACTCCTTTTGGCACTTGAAATCCATTCTCTCCTTTCATCAATTTTGTTCAATATCACAGACTTCAATAGAAACATGTATATGTATGCATTTATACAGATATTCAGGCAGCAATATGTAGATTCAAAGCATACAACATATAAAATTGTTCACACTTGCATTTGTAATAATTCCTTCATCGTGCAGATCCATCCATGTACCTGTGTGCTTTTTTAGGTAATCAACTGCTACAAAAATCCTTTTTCCATGGGATTTGGGAATGTGATACCGTAATGTTTATTCCTTGATTCTGATATTGCCGAACAAAGCTCATCAGCAATACATTTTTCTTCTGTATTGCTATGCCAACATAAAAGAGTAACATGTAATTGGAGGGTGCTAAATTCATTTTGAAACTGTCCCAAATTCATTTTAAAACATACCAAATGTTTTAAAAAATTATGCCACTCAAACTTTAGCACAGGAAAATTTTAATTTCGACTAGAGAGTAAACAAATTAATTTCACCGCAGCAACACAGAGCATCTCAGAGTTATAAAAATTTGCAAGGGACTCTGATCAATTATTTTGGAAGTGGGTTTCCGACAAATTTGGAACAGCTCGCCAAATCGAGATACTTCCTTTGTAAACTGGCCATGCCGAAACATGTAGTGAGGAAATTGAATTTTTAAATTAATGCACCAAATGACCTTGGAATTCAATAAAATTGAAATTGGAGACATTTGCGGTCAAAAAGCCAACTGGGTCATCCATAGAATTTCAAAATTTGCAACTGTTTTAGAGCACCAAATATAACCCGGAAGCAATCACAAAACAATTAAAAAGCATATCACGACTCTTTTGACGACTATGAAAATGAACATCCATGTTGAGTTGTGATAGGAGAGTATGCTCATCAAACGGTTTGTCATGAATTTGTCAGAATTGAAAACTATAAATTCTCAAAGTTGTTTATTCAGCATTTTCTGAAAATTGCACGTGTCCAACTCAACTGAAACTCACCAACTTGCTATTTTTTGGAAATATCAAATCACTTCCTGTGAATCCATAAATTTGGGGATTTATTCTTTTAGGTATGGTGAATATTTGTGCAAGAGGGTTTCTCTTCAATCTTATTCCTTTACAAGATATTAAACATCAAACTTGACCACTTTATATCTATCTAAAAATGCAGTCATCAAACTGTGTAAAACCTATTTGGTTTTATATTGCTAAAAATATAAAACGAAATGATAAGGCTCTAAAAATTTACATGAAAGAACATTAAGGTGGGAAGAATTTGAAGCACTAATTTATTTTTCATGATATCTTTTTAATTGCCTAATATTTACCCCCAAAGTTGATCATTTCAACAAAATATTCACTGTACTGACAACAAATTTTCTCAAGAACCCTTGAACTTGTCACTTTGAAACTTTGTCAAATTTGATTGTATGAAGCTGAAAAATGACGTGCACACTCACATATGTTAGAAGAACACACCTGCAAGATGGCATTGCATGAAAATGACTAGATTCAAAATTATGATTCTTCAAAATGTGCTCTTTGGGCTACCTTTTCAACTGAGTTTCTGAGTGTTGTATTAGAATTTTTGACATGGCACCTTCAAATTTTTCCAAAATTTGATGGTTCCAATAGTGGCTCCGTCTGGGGATGTATGATTGTGAGATCATTGTAAGAATCCAGGTCTTTGGGAGAGTAGACCAAGTATGTTATCTATTGAGCAGCAAATTGAAATTCTTTTCTATCATGAAATGATATGGTTTTCTTAAAAAAGAAACCTCACCCAACTGATGGCACAAGGCCACTGGAAAAGAAATGCCATTATCTTCCCTTGTTATACACCTTGTTTTGTTGTGATTTCATCAGATTCCTCTTGAAAGTAGTTATGCAATTCACCCTACGACATATATTACCATTGAAAACTTTCAAAAAATGATTGTGCCCAGTTTGACCATTCTACAGTTCATCATTATGTGATGAATCTTTTTCATCTTCAACACACAATATGTACGTATATTCAATGCAACTTTCCTCATTATTTTTCTCACTATCATGTGTTATAAAATGATCTCTTGGTTGATCTAAAATTTCAACATCAGAATGCTTCTCTTGAAAGTATTTTTTTTCTCATCAGTATCTTTTGGGATAACCAAATTTGAAACATTTTTTATTTCTTCAACATCACTAACTTGCATTGGCACAAATTTTTGATTCATATAATCATCATTATGCACATTTGGAACAACTAATGCTGGATTTCTATCATTCATGGTATGTAAATAAATGTCTTCTCTACATGAGCCCAAAAATTCTAAATCACATATCTCTTCTTGAAAAAATACAAATTTTTGATCAGCTTCAAAGGTTTTTCCATCATATTTTTAAATGGACATGGAGTCATATGAATCATTGCACAAAGTACTTTCATTGTCAAAGAAAATGTAGGTTAGAATCAAAAATTTGGAATCATCCTTGTGTGCATATTTCTGATATTCAAGAGTTAACAGATCTGAAACCTGCTCACTGCTGAGTGAACATGTTTCATCCAGATCTTCTACCATTTCTCCATTTTCTTGATCTTCATAAGAACTGAAAATATCCCCTTGTTGTGAATCAAGATTCATGTGATTGTCATCAAACTCATCTTCATTGTGGCATGATACACAATTCACTTCTGTTTCAAATTCCAATTCATCAACGCGACAATTTCCAACATCACCATAGTTATTCTCTTCACATGCTGATCTAATCTCATCTTCATTTGAGCATGTTTTATCCTCATCATGGAGTGGTTTCAAAAACACAAAGAAATCATTTTGAGGCACACTTTGGCAAAATGTCATTTCTCATCCTTCTATTATTTGATCACACAATGGTTTTGAAAAAAAATCAAAACCACTTTCAAGTGTGCAATATTTTTGTTCATCAATCATGTCCTTATGTTTATCTGCCATAGATCGAAATGTCATGTGTTCTTTGTCAAGTGGATTTGATTCTTTATTGACCTCTTCTATATTTTCATCATCTTGGCCCTCATAAAAAAATTCTCGCATGAATTCTTCCTCATCATCAATTGTGTCATCATGGTGTTGGTTTGAGAATGAGGGCACAATTTGTTCACCTTTGCTTGCTTTATCACCAATACATTCCTTATGAAGTGTATCTTCAAGAACATCTTCATCATTGTATTCCTCATCACAAATGTATGATTGATCTTCCATATCATCGCCATCTTCCCAATCTGAACAATTATCATTGGAAATCTCAATTTCACATGTTTCCTTTGTTTGTTGCATTGTTTGAGCATCCATGATATCACTACTAGATTTATTATTTCCAGTATCCATGTGTTTTTTCCCAAACATGGAATCAAGAAATTTGTTCACTACATCAAAGGCATGCTGTTTTGATGACTCTGACCAATAAATTGACCTAGGATCCCATGCTCTTGTGAATTGTGCAACAACCATGGGCCTTGTAGGTCTATAACAAGGAGGTAATTGCATACAGATGTCTACCATCCTGTTGTACATAGAACTTACAGATTTTCCCTTATATTTCCTTTTGTCAAAAAATGTATCTAAGGAGGAAATTCCATATTCTTATTTTGTAGTGGAGTCTTGGCTTTGAGTATGTACATCATCTTCTTCTTCTTGATTTTGTAAATACTCATCATCTCTGTCCTCATACTAGCTCAAGAATATTTCTTTCAAATCCTCCCACGAAGATATACTTTGCACAGGAAAAATTATAAACCATTCTCTTGCACTATCCCTCATAAATATTTTAATGACATCCTCTAAATAAATTTGAAAGTTGACAATAAAATTCCCGAATCATTCCATATGATCATAAGCTGATTCATCCCATTCTCCATGAAATTTAGGGATATGCATTAGTAGTTCTATCTCATCACAGGGGTAAGGATTTGGGTAGCCCTGGACATTACTAAAGTTAAATGGTTTATCAATAATTGAGACAAACTTTGGAGGGCCATATGGGTTTTGGTAGATCATTGATTTTTTTTCAGGAAATGGAAGATGAATATTCATTTGAGGTAATGGCTATGATGCATAAGTGTTCTTCTGTGAATAGCACACATTACCTTCATTGTCTAATTCGAATCCCAATTGCAACATTTGTTGTTTCAATTGTAGTGTTTTTTGTTTCCAGTATAACTATTATTGCTCCATTTCTTCCAATTCTTCCATTGTACGATGTCTTCTTTCTGCTCCTAACATCTTGAAAAAGGTTACTCCTCGACAATATCTATGCATTATTTATGAATGTTAA
This sequence comes from Sequoiadendron giganteum, assembly GCA_007115665.2. Taxonomy (NCBI): domain Eukaryota; kingdom Viridiplantae; phylum Streptophyta; class Pinopsida; order Cupressales; family Cupressaceae; genus Sequoiadendron; species Sequoiadendron giganteum. Next base: position 499,678,841 of record CM021106.1, read on the forward strand.
ATAGAGTCACCACCGAATTTTCCAAAAGTAGGAAAATGAAATGGATTTCTTTCGGTTTGCCCCAGCGGAATCTCCAAAAAAATGTCAAACTTTGTTAACTCATAAAAGGAAAGGCTAGAAAATTTTCTGAGTAATCCCCAATGGAGTCGATTTTCAAATTTTAATTGTGGTTCTCTTTCAATGACTCTATGTGGAAAGGCTGTTTACCACCGGATTTCTCTCAAGTTTCCTCAACAGAGTCGCCAATTTGTTAGGTCTCAAAAACGCAGGTTTGGACCACGAGAGGTTGCCAAGCTCTCACAACGCTTTTGGCCAACAAACAAGACCAATTAATGTAATTGAACCTTCTACTCTTTAGGCTCTACTAAACCTAGGCGGGTGTACCTATGAAAGTGATACTGACTTTGTATGATTCCTACCTATGTGATCTATCCCTAATGGAAAATTGTGAGGGATAAATGAAAGCTCAATAATGATTTCTACTCCTAATAATGTTTGAAATATGAATGTATGGATAAGATTTTATGAAATCCTAAAATGGAATTGGTATGACCAGTGCCTACTTCTATTGGGTTAATGGATTCAAGACGTGTATGAGGTGTGAGTCCTATTTCTGGATACAATTCAAATTGTTTAGCACTTTTATGAGTTTATGTCTGGCATAAATGTGTAAGGATGCAATTATCAAGTTCTTCTTACTGATCCAAATGTCCTTTTTCAAATTACTATGATTAATTAAATGAGTTTAATCCTTCCTTGAAGGAGCCAATTAACTGAACCACACAAGAGCAACAAATGTGCTTTGATAAACTAAAAATATCCTTGATATATCAATTTAAATAATAAAGAAATGACAACCTTGGAGACAACCGGATAATATTTTTGATAAATTCAATAAACAATTGACAACATAATTGGATCACCAAATTTATGCATTCTTCTCCATTATATAATTTGAAAAGATTTTACAATATACATCATCATATTTTTCAGCAACTGCTCACCCTATCCAACTACTGGTAACTTCCTAAATCTACTACTACCTCCTTCATGATTTTATTTCATCTCACATATATACATTGTATTAGGGTTACGACCCTTCATATTTCTTCTGTTGCAACGCTTCACCTTATTTTAATTAATTGCCTTCGGCAAATTAAAATACTATAATCTTCGTTATCTCTGTTTCTCTCGTGAAAATAGTAATATTTCCCCTTTTGCATTTATATTTTCACCAAACAAATATCTCCTTCGAGTAATTACCCATCACTTGCTCTCATAACTCCTTAGGTGAAAATTATTCCACCTCTTAATGTAAATATTTTATAAATTTTGCTCTTTGTACATTTGTGAGTAAAATAATTACTCACCTTATAACTCCCTTTAAAATATTTCACATTTAGTGAAAATATTTTACTTTATGAAGAAAATACTCACATTCACCTCTATTAAACAAGTCTTTACTTTATTTCTCCAAAATTTTTATATTTGAATATCTTTTTAATCTTTACCCATATTGCACCAATACCATTTATTTTAATTTTTATTTCCACCTTCTAATTTTCGGCCTAACATGCACCATCGAAGAGACATTATTATTTTTATCCCAATAGTATATGTCTCCCCGATGAAGTTTCCATCGAAGTTATCTATGCATTTGTTTCATGCTTCTCAAATACTGCCTCTTTAAATTCCATGAGCCATTAGAACCATTGTAAAAGACAAACAGATATGGGCACAATATTTTTTAAGATCCAACTGTTTGGTTCATCTCATTCATCTTGTATCAAGATCAAAAACTCAATAGCACCATCGCTGTCAACATATGCAATCACTGGTGTGAATTAATTTTTTAAAAGCCTTCCTTTGATGTTGGGGCTCAGCCTGATTTTCATCTTGCCACTCCTTTTGGCACTTGAAATCCATTCTCTCCTTTCATCAATTTTGTTCAATATCACAGACTTCAATAGAAACATGTATATGTATGCATTTATATAGATATTCAACCAGCAATATGTAGATTCAAAGCATACAACATATAAAATTGTTCACACTTGAATTTGTAATAATTCCTTCATCATGCAGATCCATCCATGTACCTATGTGCTTTTTTAGGTAATCAACCGCTACAAAAATCCTTTGTCCATGGGATTTGGGAATGTGATACCGTAATGTTTATTCCTTAATTCTGATATTGCCTCACAAAGCTCATCAGCAATTCGTTTTGCTTTTGAAAAGTGAAGTTAAAAGCCTTTGTATTGCTACACCAACATAAAAGAGTAACATGTAATTGGAGGGTGCTAAATTCATTTTAAAATTGTCCCAAATTCATTTTATAACATAGCAAATGTTTAAAAAAATTATGCCACTCAAACTTTAGCACATAGGAAAATTTTAATTTTGGTTGGAGAGTAAACAAAGTAATTTCACCGCGGCAACACAAAGCATCCTGGAGTTATTAAAATTTTTCAAGGGACTCTGATCAATTATTTTGGAAGTGGGTTTCCGACAAATTTGGAACAGCTCACCAAATCGAGGTACTTCCTTTGTAAACTGGCCATGCCAAAGCATGTAGTGAGGAAATTGAATTTTCAAATTAATGCACCAAATGACCTTGGAACTCAATAAAATTGAAATTGGAGACATTTGAGGTCAGAAAACCAACTGGCCATCCATAGAATTTCAAAATTTGTAACTTTTTTAGAGTGCCAAATATAACCCGGGAGTAATCGCAAAACAATTAAAAAGCATATCAGGACTCTTCTGACGACCATGAAAATGAACATACATGTTGAGTTGTGATAGGAGAGTATGCTCATCAAATGGTTTGGCATGAAGTTGTCGGAATTGAAAATTATAAATTCCCAAAGTTATTTATTCAACATTTTCTGAAAATTGCACTTGTCCAACTCAACTGAAACTCACTAACTCGCTATCTTTTGGAAATATCAAATCACTTCTTGTGAATCCATAACTTTAGGGATTTATTCTTTTAGGTATGGTGAATATGTGGGAAAGAGGGTTTCTCTTCAATCTTATTCCTTTACAAGATATTAAACATCAAACTTGACCACTTTGTATCTGTCTGAAAATGCAATCATCAAACTGTGTAAAACCTATTTGGTTTTATATTGCTAAAAATATCAAATGAACTGCTAAGGCTCTAAACATTTATATGAAAGCACATTAAGGTGGGAATAATTTTAAGCACCAATTCATTTGTCATGATATCTTTTTAATTGCCTAATATTTACCCCCAAAGTTGATCATTTCAACAAAATCTTCACTGTACTGACAACGGATTTTCTCAAGAACCCTTCAACTTGTCACTTTGAAACTTTGTCAAATTTGATAGTATGAAGCTGAAAAATAATGTGCACACTCACATATGTTAGATGAACACACCTGCAAGATGACATTGCATGAAAATGAAAAGATTCAAAATTATGACTCTTCAAAATGTGCTCTTTGGGCTACCTTTTCAACTGAGTTTCTGAGTGTTGTATTAGAATTTTTGACATGGCAGCTTCAAATTTTTCCAAAATTTGATGGTTCCAACACCTTCTACATAAAGGATATCATCAGTATTATGTTTACCACCAAGAGAAATAGTTCCTTTGCTACAAACCACACCAAAATTTTTATCTCCAAATCTTACAACACCACTGTCGTACTTCTCCAATCTTACAAACTTGCTTTTGTCACCAGTCATATGATGTGACTATCCACTATCAATTACCCACTCATCCTTTTTTTCAATTCTTTCTGCAAGAGATTTCTCAACATTCTTATTACTAGTAGATTTAGTGGACACAAGACCATTTTCCTTAATAGCAATGAATACCCATCCATCCTCATTTCCATTTTCTTTATTAGATTCTTCATAAGTAACACCTTATTTAGTATAATAACATTTATTTTGAAATCTAGGCTTGTCTGGTTTGAACCTAGGAACTCTTTCAAGACATATTGATGCAAAATTACCTATCTTATTGCAAGAGAAATATTTAATAGGCAACTTTCCTTTGTACTTACCTTGTCCTTTGGCTTTTATTTTCACAAACAGTGCTTCTATTTCTTCTACCTCTCTTTCTTCATCTTCAATTTTTTTCATCTCATCTTCATAATTGAATGTATTTCTAGAACTTTCTCCCGAATCATATCTCTGTTTGTTTCTTCCAGATACAATAACTTTAAATGTAGATTCTGTCTTAGGGGTAGAGTCACCAAATTCACTCAACTCAAAGGCAACAAGCTTACCAATCATCATATCTCTTGTCACATGTGTTACTATCTTAATCTTTTCAATAGCATGAGCTTTCATTTTGTAAGAGGTAGGCAATGATCTGAGCACTTTAGCTACAATCTCTTCTTCATCCAAGATTCGACTGACACATCTAATACCCATCACTAGTTCATTTAATTTTTGCATGAAAGAAATAATGTTTTCATCTTCACCTATTTTCAAGTTTTCCGACTTTCCTTTCAAACTTTGTAGCTTAGAAACTTCCACTTGTGCATTTCCTTCATACAATGTTTCCAGCTTCTTCGAGATCTCATGTGCTATTTTCAAATCCATCACATTTTTCATCTTTGAATTTGTCAGAGCACTCAACAATGGTTCTATAGCCCTGATATTTGTTTGAGCTTCTTTTATCTCATCAAGAGTAGAGGGAACATTCTGAGGAATAACATATCCATTCTTTGTAATCTTCCAAAAGGGTTCACCAATGCAATTCAAGTGACACTCCATTCTAGCCTTCCATAGATAGTAGTTTGTCCCATCGAATCTAGGACTATCCTTCTTGTATGATGCCATCTCAGATCACCTCAAGCTATTAAAATTCTTCAGAGGAACCTGCTCTGATACCAATTGTTGGAAAAACAAGGATAGACAACTAAGAGGGGGGGTGAATCACTTGTCACAAATTATTCAAACTTATTAAACCTTACTTTACATATTCTCAGATCCGATGAAAGAACATTAAGCATAAAAAATCACCACATCAGAAACACAAAGAACACCAAGATTTTATATGTGGAAAACCTATTAGGGGAGAAACCATGATGGATGTTAGTCCACAATATTATACCCTGTTAAAAGTATAGAGATGAATAATGGGAATGCACATGCATTCAGGCACACTGCCTAGAGCTCACTGCTCAAAGAAGACACGCTGTCTTACAAAGACATTCAGATTAAAACCATTTGAAAGATTTGAATTAAGAAATTAGCTTCTGCAAAAGCCTGATTACAGTTCCGATTAAGCACAAAAACACTTCTTCACACTTTGCTCAATTTTCTTCACACTCTGCTCTGCAATCGAATGATTTGATCTTTATTCACACATAACACTTGCACATTTTTTATTACACACTTCAGACACATATAAAAATGAAGAAACAATTTCTCTTATATATCTGCTTCATGGTATTACATCAACAACTTTGTCGACCAAAAATAAAATGATAAATGAATACAAACTGTCGGCCCAATTCATGAACAAATCTCAATGCGCACCAACTGAAGTCGATCACAACATAATGAAGACCTAAAACATCCTTGAACACACCAAACATTTAAAAATTAATCCACAAGGATCCACAACATGCTACAACCATCATGTCAGCCAAGAACATGAAAACCCAAACATGCAAAAGAAAAATCTCCGATCACGAGCACATCAATTGACGCAGACGTGAAGCAAAGATAGAGCATGATCTAGAAACATCAAAAAACATCACAGGTGCATACACATCAACTCAAATTACCAGAGTCACATTCTCTTCTTCCAAAACACATAGAATCACAACTTGCTCAAATCTTGATGTGCACCTCTGAAACTTTTGGTAGATAAACTACACAGGCTCAACAACAAACCCTTTAATCCACAACTTCTGAATACAAACATACTGAATTTTATAGCACGTTGAACTTCATAGCTTCACAGACAACCTTCAACATATTTATGATAATTTTCTCAATATTCTTGACATATACAGCCTTCAAGACATCAATGCTAATAGTGTTGACATCAATGACAACCACATATCAGCAACTCAACCACAACATCCAACAGTTTGTGGGTTGAATGCTCTATTTCCTAACAAGTGGTATTAGACCTTTAATGGTTGATGGGTTTTTGTTATAACCCTAGTTTGAGAGATTTTTGCAAAGTTGAAGCCATGGATATGCATGATAGATTTGAGGCATTGCAAGATGTGAAATACATGTTGCAAGTGTTTATATGTAGATTTGGGATTTTGGGTTGTCAAGATTTGTTGGGTTTATTGCAGATATGAAGTTTTGAAAATATGGGTCAAAGAGGGTTTCTTGGTTTGAGTTTTCATATGAGGGTTTTGTAGGGGAAATTAATGGATGACCTCTTGAGAAAAAATTGACCTCACCATTGGATCCAAGAGGCCCGAGACATGAAAAATGAGATAAAATTTGAACTATTTTGGAAAAGTTTAAAAAAGACAATTTATTTTAGCCGTACGACCATTTGGTCGCCCAATTTTGCCTTGTACAAGAAAAATAATTAAATATATATATTTTCAGGTTGGAAAAATTGTTTTATTAAAAAAATAAAACCTACAAAATGAGAAATGAAGGGTTAAAAAATTTATATATATATATATATATTTTAAATTCACTAAACCCTAAACGACTGTCAACCATAGACTGTCAACTAGCAATCGACAAAAACTACTAGTTCAACAGGTAGTGGCTAGTGGTCAACTCTTAGCCAGTGGCACCCAACCTGTATGGGCATTAAACAAAAAAAATTAAATTTAAATTTCTGACATATATTTTAAAACCCCGTTGGAATTCAAATGATTTATAAATTAGAGTTTATAATCGATCAGGTCTGGTGGTATGGGGGGACAACAATTTTTTTATTTTTAAAATGAAAAGAAATTTAAATTGGATTTGAAATCCACCACCGGCTGGCCACCACCAGCGATGGGCTGCCAATGGGGCCATTGGAGCGCCACTAGTAAGCCAAATTGTGCATTTTATAGTAGTTTTTTCAAACATGCATTACTTTTTCCCACAATGTCAAATTTTTGATTTCTTGTACTTGTTGGAAATCTAGTTCTGAGAGCTATGTAGTGGTATAGGTTTGGTTTCTTGATTTTTCTATTTTGATCAGTTTTTATAGCTTGTAATTTAAATTTTCTCAGTTGCATAATTTTGGTCATAACTTTTGCATACGAAATCAAAATTTTAATTTTGAAGAGGCATTGGAGAGCATGTGTAGTGTATTGCATATTTGATTAGTCATATTATCATTTTGTGGTGCTGGATGAGTTTGGTACTTGTTTGATCACTTGTAGAATCCTGAGATTCAAGGTGTGATTGTGTGAGCATTCGAACGAGTCAAAAGGAGAAACCTTAAGGGAGTACATGTTTTTATATGATATTTATGATGGTATAGTTGATTATCAGTTTGGTACTTCTTGGTATAGGTTTAAAGGAGTTTTTTAGAGTTGGGCTTTGATGATGATAGGTATACAATTTCTCTTCAATTTTGAGGACATGGTTTGACACAAGTGGAGACTTGGAGTCTCATATGGGTGATAGTTGAGTGCAAGTACAACATTGGCCATGATTATGATGTCATGGTATGCAAGTACATTTATGCATTGGCACAACATGATCATGTATGTGGTTATTTGGTGGTGATATGGTTTGATGTTAGGAGGTTTTTCTTATCTCCTTGATGCTTATTTGGTTCACTGACTATGCTTACTCATTTTTGCACATGGTTGGAAAATTAGATCTATGGTTGATTTGTTGTTTGAATCTTGATGTCTATAGGATTATATTATTTTATATCTTGGTTTTTAGGTTACTAATGTGATGCTGAGTTTGCATGCTTCACTAGTTTGATCATGAGTTATGCAAGTTTGTGGATTATCTACCCATTTTCTTGCAGTGGGATGGCTCAATGTGGACTATCTATATCCACAAGATTGGTTCAACATTGGTGTAGATTTTGTTAGCTAGTATTGTCTATGGTCATTTGTGCATTGGTATGTTACATTGAGATTAGATGATGGATGGTTAGAGTACTTAATTAGTCGGGTGATGGGACTTGTAGAATGTGGTTTGATCACGATGTCATGATAGCTTGTGTAACATGCCAAATGTTCATACAAGTAATTTACTAAGTTTTCACTTTCAAGTAAATAAAATACATTTCATAACCATTGCTATAAAAATTTTATTTTCCAAAAGAGGAAAAATGAGCATAAATGACACAACATATTCCAAGAATTGATTTTACCTCCAATATAAAATTCCACATATAATAATATTTCCAAAGATTGTATAAAATATATATACATATGGCTCAATCAAGCTTCAAAGAAATAGATACATAAATGGTCCAGGAATCTCCTTTCAAATCTTGGTTGCTAGTTGAGGAGGAGAAGCATCACTCAAGTGATTTTATACCAACCAAAGACTCAAATGTGGTCCCCCACACATCTAACACATATGGTAATATGGTCCTAACCTTCGACAAAGATATTGGTGGAATAACCTCATAACTATAACCACTTTGAGCTTAGTGTTGTGCCCTATGTAACTATAATTTATAGACACTACAATCTTGAAATAGCATGCATAAAAGGAACATAGTGAATTAATAGTGGAGCCAGAGACAATCACACTACTCTGGCCAAAGTATTTTCACTTAGTATCTCGAGTGACAATCATCCTATTCACATACACTATTATAGATCGATTTGACTTTAGGCCATTATAATCTATGCATAGGAAATTTCCTTCAATAGGTAATCATTAACCTAAAAAATAACCTATTCCCCTTTTCCAAAATGTAATGGTATCTCTACCAATAAAGAATAAGCATAAGTTACCCCGTTCAATGGATAATCTAATCCCTGGTATAATATATGAGTTTTCAAGCATAAGTTACCCCTTCAATGGATATCCTATCCCAAGTATAACATATGAGATTTCTAAGTCTACAAATTAACTTTGCATAAAATAAATTAACAAGCTATTACAGTTTCATCAATTCTAGTATATAATACTATTGATGATAATCAATCACTCCTTAATATGGAGTAAGTACAAACACTCATAAGGAAATATTATCAATAAGACTTTTCCTTTCCTATAAGAAAATAGACTATTACTCTTTTTCAAGCAATAAAATGCAATTCCAAATTAAACACACAAGACATTTAATCTTTCAGAAAAATAGATAAACATAAAGAGAATAAAATCTCATGCCTTATAATTGCTTTAATCCAATTGACTCTCTAGTTCTTAAGCTTCCCCCCCCTCTTATAATTAGCTTAGCAAAAAATCCCTCTCAATTCCCTTCACTAAAGTTTCCTCACAAAATACCTCTTAGCAAAAAATGAACCTCACAAATAAAATGAAATAGAATGGAGCAGCATATTGATGCATAGTAGAAGTGTATCAATATGAGGTAAGATTTCTTCTATTTATACCCAAAAACCAACATTTATAGGCTACAAACAATGCTTATGAAATGACACTTCTCAACTTAATTCCATCGACTCAACTTGATAATAAAAAGGTGGCGAATTTTTATCTCAATACTCACCCAAACAAGACAATAGGTCGATTCTTTTTTTGAAAACAATAGGTTTGAATAATTAATAATGCACATGTTCTATCTGGAAATTGACTTATAGGCTCAAGAGACTTTTAAATGAATCACAAAATTCATAATATGGCTCCAACTATTCACCATATTCCCTATTTACTTGCTTGTTGTTAAATAGAAGACTAAGTCTAAATTCATTTGGCCGCATTTTAAATAGCTGACTTGGTCTATGCTAGAGAAATCGACACATAGTTAATGAGTTGACTTCCCTCATTATAGAGATGCTTTATCATTATCTTAGCACATCACTTTGTATAGTGCACAACCTTTGCATTATTCTTTATTCATTAAGTATGAACTATGTGCAGTAGCTTAAAACTTATGTATTTCCATAAATTTTATCATTGATGATATATGCGGTTTTAATACTTAGAATTGCACTATTATATGAAGCACTATAATCACATTATATTGGTCATAGCATATACTCAATAAATTGATCAAATATATATATAATATATATATATATATATGCATGTGTATATAGTCTTTGTTAATAACATTAGATGCTATTTATATATATGTGTATATACGAGTATATATTTGTATATATATTCCTTGACAATAAGTTTGTCTTAATAATCCATTTGTTATTCAAATGAAAGAGATCAAGTTATCATTTCATATACAATATTGTATGTGTATACATATCTATATTCATGTATATGTACATATATACATATTGACATAATCGTATGAACTTTCCCATTTTTCAACACATACATATATATCAACATGTATACACATATACATATATATGCATATATCTCATATATCTCATATATCTCATATATATATGCATATATCTCATACATATCATATATATACATTTGATTATACAATCAATCACATAAAAAATTGCTATCTTATCGATAGGTATATATATGTGATGTATATACATATATACATACATGTTTCATTGTCCTTTCAATATCACCATGCCCATGAGCAATCTGTCCATGAGAGTGCGTAGGTACGTCTTCCTACACATTCTCATGTATGTATTATCTCATGTTTATGGATTATCGTTGACATGTACATGTATACATATATATACATTCTATGTATATATCTCACCAATCAAGTATAGTAATATAAAGAAGAACTCACATGCACCAAGCACTAACACAAACCAAGAATGCTCTTAACAGAAATCAAGATCCTTCCTAATGTAAAGAAGACATCATACTAAAGGATGACTTACCAATTCCCAAAACTATGACTTGAGTCAACCATTCTATAAGTGAGTGTGTGTGTAAGATTAGTTAGGTTTCTTTACAGGTTATTCAACCAAGTTATTCTCTTGAGTGATACTTCCCCTCACTTCAAGAAGATTGAATCTGAATCTACATCCAACTTAACACATTTTCATAGTAGTCAACCATTCATCAAAACAAGAATTTACATTACACATTTCATATTTAGAATATCAAATTCAATAACCATTCATTCTAGATATCCATTTAACTATATAACATCAAATGAAATAAAATTCATTCATAATTTTCCAATGGTTTAGATAAACAAAGTGCAACCATATATATTTCCAATCATAATTCCAAATACATTCACATATGCAATAATTTACCCTAACATAGTAATAGTAAATAGGTGAACGCACAATGGGGTGTAACATACTCCCCCCTTGTGAATCATTGTACCTAATGATTTTATGTAAAATAAATAAATAAACAAGCAAACAAAACATTATTTTTCAAGCACTTTTAAAAGAATTCAAGATATGTTGAAACTTTTTCTCTATTTTAGCATAGTCTTCCCAAGTGGTCGAATCTTCTACATACTGGTCCCACTAGACTTTACACTATAGAACCTCTCTATTATGCAAGTGGAACTTACACATTCTAAGCACCTTGATAGGCTCAATTGTTATCACTCCAGGATTCTGCACCTATAAAGCATTCCATTCAATTACATGATTATCACTTGGTACATACTTCTTTAGGTAAGAAACATGAAATATATTATGCATCTGGGCAAGAGCTGGTGGAAAAAAAATTCAATAAGATACAAGATTCACTTCCTAAAGAATCTCAAAAGGATCCACATAGTGCAAAGCTAGTTTGGATGAATTTCCAAACTTGATGGAACTCTTATGGGGTTTAAACCTTAACAATACCTTATCTCCCACTGTAAAGTTCTTGGGTACTCTCTTTTCATCTGCATAGCTTTTCTGCCTATGATTGGCTTGAAATAGCCTTTTCTTAAAAATTCTAACATGTTCCTCCATTTCAGCTAATATATTTGGCCCAAGACTTACCCTATCTTCAAGTTTATCTCAAATTATAGGGGTTCGAGACTTTTGGCCATATAATGCTTCGAAAGGATTCATCTTTATTGCAAAATGATACAAATTTTTATAATAAAATTCCACTAAAGGAAAGTAATCTTCCCACTTGTATTTTTGATCCATGCAATACATTCTTAGTAGGTCTTTTGAGTACTTGGTTCACTCTTTCTGTTTTTCCATCCATTTCTGGATGATATGTTGAACTTATATTTAGTTGAGTCCCAAGTGCATAAAATAAGGTTTTCCAAAACTTTAAGGTCACACATGCATCCCTATCCGAGATAATCTTTTCAAGAATTCCATACAATCTAAACACCTCTTGAATGAATTTTTGAGCTATGATAGGAGCTCCTTCAGTTAAATTTATAGGTATGGAATACACTACCTTAGTAATCTTGACCACAACCACTAGCATGACATTGTGCTTATTCCTTGACATAGGTAATCCTTGGAAAAATTCCATACTAATGACTTTCCACTTATTCTCTGGAATATAATGTGGATATAATAAACTTTCCAGATGATGATGTTTATCTTTCACCCTTTGACATTCTAATAATCTAGCCACAAATCTAGCAACACTCCCTTTCATCCCTTTCCAAAATATAATGGCATCACATTGGCCAAATTTTTTGTCACACCAGGATTTACAGAGTATGGTGCTTCATGAACTTCTTTCCACACAAGATTCCTTAACTCTTCAGAGTTAGGCACATACATTCTTCCCTTATACCTTAGAAATCCAATGGGTTCAAAGTGAGATCCCTCATACCTTACATCTTGTGGATTGATCATGAATGCTTGCTTAACTTGCATATAGTACTCATCCTCCTTGCATTAAGACTCCACCTAAGCCTTCTCCCAATGTATCTATGATAACCGTGAAGTCACCATCAAGATCTGGTACTTTCAAAATTGGGGCATTAGTTAACTTTTCCTTAAATAGATCAAATGCTACTCGAAATTTTTCTATCCATTGAAACTTCTTCCCTTTCCTCTACAAATAAGTAATAGGAAAATAATATTAGAAATTTTTTCCACAAACGTTCGATAATATATTGCCAAACCCATAAAACTTCTTACCTTAGAGACATTTTTGGGCACTAGCCATTTTAGCACTGCCTTGATCTTGGTTGGATCAATTGAAATACCATCAACACAAATCACATGTCCAATGCATTGTACTTTCTTCTAAAAGAAGGTACATTTAGAGATTTTCCTATACAACTTATGTTCTCTTAGTCATTGTAGAACTATCTCCAAATTCAATGATCCTCCTAATTCTTGGAATAAATTAGGATATCATCCAAGAAAACCAAAACAAACTTATCTAGGAAAATCCCCAAACATGTTGTTCATTAGGTTCATAAATTCTACTAGTGCATTAGTAAGTCCAAATGGTAGGAGTTTAAACTCATAATGCCCATATTTGGTTTTGAAGGAAGTCTTAAAAATATCTTCATCTTTGATCCTCAATTGGTGGTATCCGGATCATACATGAATCTTAGAGAACATAGTAGCTCTTTGCATTTGATCAAAAAGGTCATCAATGTGTGGCAATGGATACTTATTTTTTTATCGTAGCTTTGTTAAGTATCTAATAATCTATGCACAAGCACAATGTACCATCCTTCTTTTTCACAAAGATTACTAGTGCTCCCTAGGGTGAAACACTAGGTATTATCAATCCCTCATATAACAATTCATCTAATTGTGTCTTAAGTTCCATTAACTCAATTGTTTTCATCTTGTAAGGCACTTTGGAAAAAGGTTTTGATCCTAGCACTATCTCAATGGAGAAAAAAAATATCATTTTAGGTGGTAGTCTAGGTAGTTCCTCTGGAAACACATCCACAAAATTTTGTAATATAGGATATTTTTCCATATCCATCTCTCTAGTGTTCATCATTTCACCATGTTCTACCTCCTGATGATCTTATGGCCCACAGTCGACAACACCATCTTGATAAATGAATTCCACACATTCCTCAAGCTTTTCCATCTTAACTAAAAAGAGCTTACATCCTTTCTTCTTGGCCCTATACAATTGCATGGTGGAAATTTGGCACAACTTGAATTATCTAGGTATCCCTTGTAGCATTACCTGGTTACCTAAATCATCCAAGCACTCTACAGTTTTGGAATGACAACCTATGTTGGCTCTATGCTTCCAAAGCCAATTCATTCCAAGGATAATATCATAGGATCCCAAGTGTGCTATATATAGGTTAAACTTTGTAGAGAAACATGTAAGTTCAATCCTAGCTTCAAAAAAACATTGTTCCATTTTTCTCTTGTCTAGTTTGCATATTATACAACCCAAGATTTTGCCATATAGCCAGATTTCCTAGATATTATATTTGCTATTCTAGGTGAAACACAAATTTTAGTAGCTCTAGTATTTATAAGTATGGAAATAGGAAAACCAAATAAAATACCCTGAGTCTCCACTGGAGTAACTTGATACTCTGCTTAACGATTGTCCAAGGCAACATGAATCTTCTGTTGGAATGTCATTTGCTGGGAAGGAAGTGTTGAAATGCACAAGACAACTAAGAGGAGGGTGAATTAGTTGTATCTAATAACATTCACCACAGATCTTAAACAATTCCACAATCACTTTAATCTATTATTAAGTTAAGCATGAAGTGCAGATAACAAAAAGAAAACACAAGAAACACCATATTTATTTGGAAAACCCTATAAGGGAAAAATGACGGTGAGGATTAACTCATAATATAAAAGTAATTGAAAAATCGGATACAAAGAGGCTCACTTCCCAAGATAGGACTCACTATCCAAATAGGACTCACTATCCAAAAGGGAGGCTCACTTCCTACAAATACAAAAACATATAAAGAAGAATGTTACATAGAGAAAATTATCTCAATGCAACACAAAAGATCAACCACTTGTTATGCCTTGCATAACCACCCCATCTTTTGCCTTGGTCAAAATGGGTCCCCCTTTGTTATTTTGTACTTAGTTGTTTTTGAAAACAAAGTTTGGAGTCTAGTTTTCGTCAATGCTTTGTTTTTCTTTGGTTTCTTTGTCGGAACCAGAACTGGAATAGAATTGGGTTCTAAAAGTTCCTATGAAACTTGCTTTGGTTTCCTTCCTGGCAATCTTTTGTTTGTATCTTTTATTTTGTCTTCAGCGGACCCAAAACTGAAGTGGGTGCTAACTTAGTCTTTACCAAAAATTGCAAAATCATAATCAACTCCGCCCCCGCCTCCGCTATTTTGACTTTTGGTTTTGGTCTTGTCTTTTTGTTTAGTTTTGTCATGTCGGTCTTTGGTTTTACTTTTTGTGTTTTGTTTTGCTTTGTGTTTAGTTGGTGGACCCGATGTCGGAATGGGAATGAAGTTTGGAAATTTCACAAAAGGTTCGAACTTCAGTTTCTATTTTAGCTCTGCCCCCGCCACTTTTTGGATCGTTGACTTTTTGATTGAAGTCACACTATTGTGAAGTGTTGATTCACTTTCAGTTGCGACTCCGCCTTAATTGCGTGTTAGTGCATTAATGACAGCTGTTTGTGTAGGTAGAAATATTCAGTTTTACATTCATATAAGGATTAAATGAGTCATTATTATCATTATTAAGAGATTGAAGAGCACGAAAGAGCAGCGACAGAGTTCATTTGAGTAAAAGGATTGAAGGAGGAGAAGATTGTTGTGATCAGATCAGTTCAGAAGGTTAGCTGCATTCTTGTGTATTCGAGGTAGGTTTTCTTATTGTTGTTCTTTGTTTTATTTACTATTGTGTGTTTTGTATATATGTTTTCCTGTGTTTGGAATCATGTTATTTTCAAATGATTTCAGGTTTCTTGGCGTGTTTGTTTGAATGGTTGCTTTATTTTTGTTGATTTGGTTGTTTCCTTATTTCTGTTTGTTTTATTTTTAGTTCTTTTTATTTTATGGCACGGTCGCTTTCACGCTTTAGTCATGATTGTGTCGTGTTGATTTGGATTTACAGTGAGTTGGTTTAAGTTTAGGTTTTTAAATGGTGGTTAGTTAGATTAGAAATCTACAGTGAGGTAGATTAGAGATTTTATAGTGAGTTAGGGTAAATTGATTCATCGTTTTTACTTAGGGTTTTTGTCGTGTTTGGCATTCTGGTAAATGGCAAGGTTCAAAATTCGTGCCCTAGTTTTATCAGGTTTGTTAGATTAGGGTTTCGTGTCTGTCGATCAATTAGAATATGATGCCCTAAAAGGATATACACTCGTTCCCCATGGTCATATGAATGTAGTGTTAAGCCCCTTTTTCATTTTTAATGACCTAGGCTAAATCGTGGAGTTGTCGGCTGATGATGATGTCATGGTCAATCTAGGTGGAGACGGGATCGGAATCGATTTGGAACTTGAGAATTTTGTTTTGTAAAGATATTGATTCCATTTTCCATCCCGTGTCCGGCTCCGCGCATAATGAGAAAATCTTCCTTCAAGATAATGATGACGAAAACGGAAGAGGAGGCGGAATGGAAATAGAATATGAAAGAATGAAAATTTGAAGTAAACCAAATCTGTTTTTCATTCCGATCTCGGTTCTGATAACCTCCCCGATTCCGACTCCGAGCCCATTCATTATTAGAGAAATTTCTATATTGATTTTGGCTCCGAGTTCGGCAATGTTGTAAAAAGGGGACTATTTTAGGTTGTGTTTCTGCTTGGTTCTGCCTCCGGTGCATATAAGGAAGGTATGGTTTTTAGAGCATATTTCTATGATAATATCTAAAGATCTAATTAGAGGTTTTTGTTTGCAGGAAAGTTGAAAGATGTCAGGAACATCAGGGGAAGCTGCTCGGAGAAACCAGCCTGCAGAAACATCAAAGGTAGCATAAAAACCAAAGAACTTAAAACCAGAATAACTACCTTATACCTTGAGGTATAATCATGCAAGTCCGGTTGTGAAGATGAGCAAGGTGGAATCAGATTGGCTGGATATCACTAACACTAATTTAGGTCAATACAATTTTGAAGAGTGGTATTCAGAAGCGTTTGACAAGGATATTACATTGACTACGGAAAGAATTGTCAGCTTTGGGTTAGCTCATATCACTTTGTTTCCTATATCTGTCCGGTGCCTGGAGTTAATCATGACAGTAGCCAGTGCTTACAATCCTGCTACAAGACTATGCATGGATTCACAAAGCAATGTGATTATTAATCTCTCCTCAAGCATTTCAGAGTATATTTGATTTTCAAGATCCAAAGAACTTAGTGCAATTGAATGAGGTGGAGGCCTTAGAGAATTACAATAAGTATAAGCAGTCGAATAAATCTCACTTGAACAAGAAGTGGCTGACAACTGAAAAGAAATCTGTATCCAAGTTGCAGACCAACCAAAGAGGGTGGATTTCTATGAAGAGATATCAAGGGTGATCGTGATGTTGTCTAGGGTGTTTGGGAAGAGGGATGCATTTTACTTCAAGGAGTGGATGTTTCCTTTTATTCAGACTATTTTGAAAGGAGAACAACAGTTTGATTGGTCAATGATTGTCTCTGATGCCATATATGATCAGTTAACAAGGATCAAAGAAACCAAGTGCTTCTTTATGACCTCTTACATTGTTTATGTAGCAACAAGAGTGGGTGTTTTTCCAGGTTTAAACATAGTTGGTATAATGGGAGCCTTGGATGGGTAGAAGAAGGTGTGGGAGCACTATGATCAATTATCTCTTCAGGTTGCTGAGACTCATTTTAGAAGAGTCAATGATGCATTTTTATATGTGATCATCAATCAATTGAATGGAGATGTAGGATACCGGTTGAGCCAAGAAGCTATGGCTTTCATTGCTGAATGGGGATGTTGGTATATCCAATACCCTAAATTTACATACTTCAGGTTATATGGTTTTGAAGGTCACCCACACTTGCTTCCAAGGTGCTGTAATAACAGAATAGTGCTTATGGAGTTTGTGTATCAAGCTATCGGAGTTAATGCTAGGTTTGGGATCAAGCATAAAACTAGATGTCATAAATTTCCCATGAAATTGGGTGAATATAGCTATCAAAACTTGAAGGGAGCAAAGGTGGTTTGTAATGAGTTGATACAGTTGAAATTGGGATTGTATACAACTCGTAAGTATTTTGACCCAAAGAAGAAAATGTGTGCTTTATTACCTTCAGTGTTCACTAGACATTTTAATTTGTTAGAAGACTTTTGGAGTGATCGGCAGGATGAGTATGATTTGAGAAAGAAGAACTATGAAAGATTGTCGGTTGCACTCATGGTAGAGCTAGGTATTAAAGAAAACATTCCTGACACTTTGGTGGATAATGGAATTGTATTGGATCCATCATATGAAGATTTGAACATTGGCACCAAATGTCTAGATCCGATTGACTGGGATGCTGAGGAGACCATTGATATCAAGAAGATAGGAAGGCAAGTATTGGATAGGAGCGTGCAATGGTTGGTACTAAGAACTTAGAATCCTCAAGAACCAGCTCCTAAGAAGGGTAAAGGGTACAGGAGGATTAAAAGGAAGACACCTCCCAAAGAGCCATTGGAATTCTTTCCTCCAGACATTGAAGAAATAGAACTTGAGATGGTAGATGATGAAGAAGAAACACAAGAAGGAGATGTTCTAATTGGAGGATCTGTTGTTTCAACACCTATATTAGGTGAATCATCCACTCAAGCCCCAATTACAAGAAAGAAAAGTAAAGAAATTCAAGAAGGAACCCTTCATAGCATGGCTGAAACTGTTAAAGGAAAAGGAGTGGAGGAAGAAGTTCTTGAGGTTGAGACGGATTCAGATGAGATTCTATCTGAAAAATATTTGCAAGAAAACATACATTTGGAGGAAGGTATTGAGCGCATTCTAACACAAGAAGAGAAATGGAAAATGTTTGAAGATGCCACAAGAGATTCTAATGCAAGGGTTGCAGCGGAGAAGCAAAAGGAAATGGATGCTAAGATACAAGCTGATGCTCTACTTCACCAACATCAATTAAAGGAAAAACAAGTTGAAACAAGGGCAGTAACTGATGAAGTAGAGAAGCAAATGAGGAAACAAGAGCATGAGTTCAAGGTCAAAGCAGAAAATGACAAGTTAGAATTGATACAAAAGATCCATGATCTTGAGGAGGAGAAAGCAAGAAACTGGAGGGAAAAGGAAATTCTGGTTGCTAGGTTGAAACTTGCAGAAGAAGCTCGACAAAAAGAGGAAGGAGTAGAAAAGATAAGAAAGGAAAAAGAGGCCGAAGAGCTGATTAGGAAACAATAGGAAGAAGAAGCCGAAGCTGAAAAACTTAAGGCTTTGGAGGCAGAAAGGTTAGAAAGGGAAATGCTAGAAGCCTTAGAAAAAGAGAAATTGGAAAGGGAGGCTCTAGAAAGGGAAGCTTTAGAAAAGGAAAGGTTGCAAAAGGAAGGAGTAGAGAGAAATCAGTTGGAGGAAGAAAGGTTAAGGAAAGAAGAAGAAGATAAGAAAATACAAGAACAAAGAGATAGAGAAGAGGCTGAGAAGTTAGTGCAGATGCATATACTATAGGAACAACAAGAAAAAGAAAAGGTTGATTCTCAACCTTAGGAAAATGTACAGCCACCTTCTATAGTTGTTGCTTCTTCCATGATGACTACTGCTCCAATTGCTCCTACATGGCTGAAATTAGACCTGCAGAAAAGGGCAAGAACACCTCCGCAACCTCTCAATTGGGAGGACATGATGAAGGGAATTGAGCAAAAAAGGCCTAAGAAGAAGGCTAAAATTCTACATTCTACCAGAATCACAGATAAAGGGGAGATAGTTGCTGAATGTGCCATGCCTATGATAGAAAAGGAGGTAGGGGATATGCAACTAACAGACTATCAGCTGAGTACGGTCAATTTGGGAAGACCCACTAGAAGTCAGCAAATGAATTTGATTGATGTAGTGGCTTCAACAACTAAATCAAGAATGATAAAGGACTAGCAAAAGAAGGATGAGCTTAAGGCTCAATTGGATCAGTTGCATTCATTCTTGAAGAGTGTCTCCTCTCCAAGGTTACAACAAGTTGCAGCCATTGAGACTCCTATTTTGTTAAGCAAAAAGGAGGTAGATGATTTGGTGCAAGTTAGAGGTAAGGCAGAGATGGTAGACAAATGGATAGAAAAATTGAACCGAGAGGTGGGTGAGGTTTTAACAAAAGGTTTTAAAGCTTACAAAGAGGCATAAGGAGTAATAAAAGAGATGCATCAATACATTGAGGCATCAAAAAAACAAGAAGAAGGGTATAAGGAGTATAGTGAAAAGTTAGAAAAGATAAATACATTGCCTCTAACTACTCTTTTAGAACAATCTATAATTGAGGATGATAAAAAAGACTTTGTGGAGAATACTTTTCGCATACTCAAGTTTAGGATTGGCTTTTTGAGCAAACACAAGGATGAGATTCAAGAAGCAGTTAATGGTTTGACTGAGCAGCTGGAAGAGTTGGAAGCAGTCATGGCCATAATTAGAGATGTGAATGTAATGACAAAAGATGGCATTCCTTTGAGTCAGGTTAAAGAGAAATGGAATGAAATATTTCAAGGACTCATGCAAAAAGAGGATGATGGAGAAGAGTCAATATTGGATCGGGTAATGGACGTTAAAGAGGAAGTAAAAGCTACAGGAAGAAAATTGACAAAGGTGAAGAGTATGGAAGAGTTTGCTGCAGTCGAATTGGATTGGATCAAATTTGAAGATGATTGGATTGATGGGCCAGATATGGATACTTTACAGCAAGTCTTCACCAACTACGATGAGTTCATGGTAGATCCAACTTCGCATGCATGAATCCTTGCATGCTGCATGCATGACTTTTATCTTCCTTGCATGTTGCATGCATACAACACTGACAGTCTTGGGGGCACATGATTTATTTCCTTTTCTTCTATCTTCTATTTTTAGCTAAACTGGGCGTCTAATGTAAGAACTCAAGATCAAATTGATCTGAGTTTCCAAGAAAGTTGTTCCTAAAAAGGTGGAAAGCCTAAAATAGAAGTGAAGTTCGTGTTGAGAAATTATGTCTCAACTTCCAGCTTGAAGTCCTCATTTTCATGCCTTGGTGATTTTGTGTTGTTTGAAAAGTTCTGGCAGAGGCGGAACCAGGATGGAACTTGGCATTGTTCTATTTGCCTAAGTTTCGGGTCTCTGACGGAGGTGGAACTAGGATGGAACTTGGCATTGTTCTGTTTGCCTAAGTTCTAGGTTTCTGTTCTCGTTCCAACTCCGCTTCCTACCGTCTGTTTCTTCTCGCTTCGTTTCGTAGGTTCTGGCAGTGGCAGAACTAGTTTTGGAAGTTGGCAATGTCTGTTTGCCAGGTTCATGTTTCAGTTTCTGTTCCGACTCTGAGCCCAACTCCTGCTTTTACGATCTAATTCCTCTGGATGTTTGGATTCTCCTCGGGGTGTTTTCCTCCACCTTGTCCTAGTTCTGGATTGTTGTTTCTTGCAGTTGGTGGAGGCAGAGCTGGAACCTGATTGGTTCTTGATCTTGGACTTTTGGTAAAGTCCTGTTTCTGTTCCTATTCCGTCTCCGGGTCCGACTCCAACTTCGGCTGTGTGTATTTTTGGTGGAGTCCTGTTTCGACTTTGGCTCTGGCAGTGTTAGAAATGACTTGAAGTCTTGGTCACGCCCAATGTCTATTTGACCATTTTGGTTGCTCTGTCAGCTGCGATTGTTGATGGGTCTTGGACGTGTAGCACCTAGTTGAATAGTGATTGGACAGATACCAAGATAGTTATTGTGGTAGTTGCATTTGTCAACGAAGGGTGGCGAGCTCAACTGTTTTGAGTACTGGCTTTGAATGCAAAGTCGGCTCACTGCAGGAAATCTATTAGATCCGAGCAGTTGCATGATTTAAGGATGGACTTCATTGCTCTTCTGAGTCGGTTACATATGGATGAGAGATGTGTTATTTCTCAAAATTTAGACAAGTCAAGAGTTGAGTCGTATGTTGCAGAGCAAGTTTGAAGTTGCGGGCTGAAGAACAGAAGGACGTGAGTTCTTGAGGAGGGTTTTGAACTGTATGTTGTAAAAGCATTGTAACAATGAATCTGAAACTCTCTGGGTGATCGTGAGCTGAACAAAGAAGTCTGGATATTGTATGTAATTGATTCATTACTGTAATACAATAGTTTTGACTTTGTGTGGTGGGTTTTTTACCTGAAAGGGTTTTCCCATGTAAATACTATGTCATCTTTGTTTGCTTATATTTCTGGTTTCTCATTGCCATGGTTGTATGCATCTCTATAAGTTTTGGACACTGTTAGTTTTTCATTTTTGCTTCTCTCCCCTGTAGTAAAGGTGTTAAGGGAATGTATTCCACACTGTTGGGTCAGTAGATCCGCATTCTTTTCCCTTCAGTTCAGACTTTTTGTATATCTATAAATACTAGATGGGTATCATATTGTAAAGGTCAGCTAATTGAGAATGAGATTGGCTTACCTAATGCTAGGAGATAGAATTTTGTAGAGTTTTGCAGAGATACATTATACTTGATCTTTTATAGTTAATAGAATTTACAGGTTTATGCAATATGGAGTTGGAATTGAGTTATTTTGTTTAATAAGGTTAATAAGTTATAATCCATCTGAATGCCAGTGATTGTGCTGAAGCATGATAGTTTCTTATGTGATGAAAGTCATTAGAAGAAACCAGATTTAAAGATTATCTTGTTAGATTGTCATTGAATTGAAGTTATTAAAGTTTGTTGATCTATGATCTTGATGATGAATGAATGTGTGTTGTTTTGAAAAGTCCTTGAATTATTTGTGATATGTGATTGTGAAGTTAATTAAGCACCTAAAATGTATACAGTGGTATAGATTACGCTATAGATTGTGTCATCTTATGGTTTTCTTGATCTGATTGGAAGAAACATTCATTATTGAAGATATATGTCCAGATGATAGATAAAGTTGATTCATACTTATTGGTTTTTACCCTTTAATCTATATTTTTCTTTTTGTTTAAAACCCCATTGATTTACCAAAAATAGTTGGATAAGATGAGTCATCGCTTGAATCTTTTACCAGCACAGGCCCCTTGAATATTACAGTTGCATGAACCAATTGAGTGACACCAGACAGTTGAGAACCAACTACCAGGACCTTGGGAGTTAGGCCACTACATGTTGTCTTTCTTTTTCAGGAGAAATAGAGTAGAAATATTTTGTTTTAATGTTGTTTGTGTCATCTTAACCATCAACACCACTGCAACTTGCTCACATACGTAGCCTTGATCAAATAATTGAAAACACCATCAAATCACTACTTTTAGGATTCTAACACATTGAAGTCCTCACTTCCTCAATTCACTTTCACATAATCTCTCACATCTATCTCACTTCTCACATTGTGGCTTTTAATCCATAACATCTTGAATTGTATTTATACCATCTTCAATCTTAGAAAATTTCTCCAAGGCCAACTACACATTCTTTATTTTACAAATTCAAATTAGGTTGACAACTCAACATTCCTAGAGTGGATAAGAATGCGAGTGGACCAAACCAATGCTTAACTAGGACCCAAAACAACATCTTGGATCAACC
Organism: Sequoiadendron giganteum; assembly: GCA_007115665.2. NCBI lineage: Eukaryota > Viridiplantae > Streptophyta > Pinopsida > Cupressales > Cupressaceae > Sequoiadendron > Sequoiadendron giganteum. The sequence continues at coordinate 499,702,344 of CM021106.1, forward strand.
ACACACTTCCTTAATTGGTACTTATCCTTCACATAATGTGTAAACACCAGGTCGGTCAAACCTAATAAAAAAACCAATGAAATTTGAAGTACACACATCAAAAACAAGAGGATAACATGTGGAACACATAATGCACCTCACCATACACTGGAACACATCTTAGATAACTTTAGATTCATCCGTAAGACTTTAAAAAAACCAACAAAGCAAATGCATTTCTCCCAGTCCACAGACAAACAAATCTACCAGACCAGTTCACAAACCGGTGAACACAAATTTCACTCTTCATCCAACCAAAGGCTATGATACAATATATATCACCCAAGGATACCCATAAAAAACACTACATATCCACACAAGCATAGGATGAACACAAAATAAATGTAGAGAAAATTATCAAAGCACATTTTGAACACACCCACAATTTTGTCTTCATTATTTATTAATTTTATTAGAAGAACTTGGTAACTCATCATATCAGCACACTTGCAACACCATAAAGATAGCTCCATTTACTGAAAAAATCTCTATAGTATCTCAAATATACATGCACTGCCTGCAATCACTTGATTCCTTTCACTGCAACAACCTGTACTGTGTTGACATCAATGACAACATTAATGACAACACCACCATGCTTGTTCATACTTGCAACAAGAAGTGGGTTTCCATAAGATCATGACCCCAAAGGCTTATTGGGACAATTTAAAGCAAAGTGGTCTCCACCACATGTGAAGCATCCCATTTCCGGTCCTTTCTTCCTTGCAAGTTCACTAGGTCTACTAGCATTTCCTCTAGCATTGTTAACATTATTTCCATTGAATTTATTCCTTTCACGTTCTCTCCTTGATTCCATTCCATTATTTCAGGGTCCCTTATCCCCTTGCTTCTGAGAATCTTGCACTTTGTAAGAATTTCTTGGAGTTGGTTTAACTTGAGCTCCTTCAAAATTCTTATGGTTTCTATAATCTTGGTGGATGTTGATGGCTTTGAGCTTCTTCTCTTGCTTAATGACATTCTCATAAACTAGGTCCATAGTGGATGGACCATGAACATCTAATTTTCCACCAATCTAGCTATTAAGCTCCATAATGAATTTCCTTATGTGGAAAAATTCATCCTTTTGATACATTGGTACATAATGTAATAGATAGGTAAATTTTTCCTAATACTCATTTGCTGACATCTCTCCTTGTTTCAGATTTTTTGAAATCAATGAGTTTCTGGTTATAAAAGAGTTGGGGTAGCCATCTTTTTTGGAATATTTCCACAAACTTGTTCCGTATATTTTTTAAAGAACTTAGTCAGAGTTCCATTTTCCTGCTAATCCACTAGTTAGAGGATTTTCCCACTAACTGATAGGCTCCTCATATCGCTTTCATGACCTTAGAATAGTTTTTGATCTCAAAATATTTATCCATCTGTATTAACCATGCCTCAACTTCTTCCCTACTGGTACTACCTTCAAATTTTTGTAGAGTTATTTTCCTCATGTCTCTAGAAATTTTTGTGATGAGGTAAAAATAACCTCATCATAATAAAATTAGAAAAGCTTATTCTTACAAGCTCAATCCTAAGTCTGTGCCAATTTATTAAACTTTAGGAGAAATAATTGCTTATTTTAAAGGAAAATTATTCAAACTTTCTTTATTTTGATCAATTGAGGAAATTTACCAATGCAGGTTTAATGGATTGACTTGAGTGTTTTTGTAGGGAATAATCGATCATCTAGCAGTTGTTACAAATGTTGAACCAACACGTGCCTCAAGCGTGGCAAAAGATAGATGCTGCGAACCTTCTCCTAAATATTGGGAGGATGAACCGAAGATTTAGTTTTTGTTTCTTTAATTTCTGTTATCAAAATCTTCATGGCTCGTCTCGAGCCTTCTATATGTTTATGAGATTTAAAGACATGAAAGTTAGTTTTAAATTGTTGAAGAATTTTTCAATGGCTATCCACACCATCTAGAATCTAGGATTTAGTTATAAGTCATTTATAAAAATGTAACCTCAAAAGAGAATAGAGAGAGTAAATGATAATGTTATGCTACTTATATAATCTGATGAATGAAAGAAATTTCTTCTATTACTTACTAAGTTGTTGCACTATGAATGATGATAAATTTTTGTAATGGAAAAACTCCAGAATTTTTAGTTTATGTGATTTGAGAATGAAGTGTTAACCCACGAGCTGGCCACTCGAGGGAAGTTAGCTTAAATAGATAAGTATTTTACTATTATGTTATTTTATTTGTTAAAATAGATAACTATTCAGTAGGAAGTAACCAATTTGATTGAGAGTCGAGTCTGAAGTTCCAAAGCACCATTGTTCTAGTTAGTGTGGGTTACTTTTCATAGTTGTTAGAATCTTTTACTATTTAAAAAGATGTTTCACAGTTTGTTCACTTATTTCTCTACTTCCATAGTATATCAGTTGTTCAGTTTGCTTGTTTCCATGCTTTCTAGTTTAGTTGTGATGCTTTCTAAATTAGTTATCTTAGGCTTTCTAGCTTAGTATTTCTTGTTTTCTTAGAACAAATTATTTTCCAGCTAAGAAGTTAAATGGCCATAGATTAAAATTGATTTCAATAGTTTAAAGAAAAACAAAAAATATAAAATGAGTTATCCAAATCATCTTCTTCTACAAACTGCCTTGGACACTACCCGATCGACTAATTGACATTCTATATTCTAAAGTAGTAGGACCTAACGACAACCTATCATTTGGTAGCCATACACTTCATAATAGTTCCTTCAGATTGAGAGTGTGATTTCTCATTCTCATGTTTATGGGTCTGAGTATGATCATGAAAATTCTCTCCCTCATCCTCATTCATAGGGACTTCTTCATTAATTAAAAATTATTGTTCTACTCAATGTTTTTCCCTTACTTCCTTCTTATTATTTCCCAACCTTACATTGGTTTCATGAATGATAGACAAAATTTGATCCAACTTGGCTTCAACACCCTTCAGACCTTGTTGGACTTCCTAACTCCCTCCAAGATTAGTCCCTATTCTCACCATCATTTGCAAGAAAAGGGTTATACCTGAAGGTTCATTTTTATTAGATTCAATCATGTTCTTACTATCTTATGGATAAAATTTAAATGAGTATTCATTCACACATAAAATAAATTTCACATAAGATTTGAGCACAAGCTTTTAGTAAGAACACGAGTTTTATTATTCACAAGGATCTCAATATCCTTTCAATTTACATAGAGTGATTATTCAAATTGTTAATTCGAGAGTATCCCTCAAACTTTCTCTCAAACACATAACTCAAAGGGGTATACCACTCAAATTTTTGTGTTCATCTCTCATTTTCTCTTCTCTATCCAAAAATGGGTAGTATCCTTAAAATTTATCATCCAATACATAGTTACGAGGGACATAACCCTCTAATTCATTACTTAAGGAAATTACATTCACTTCTGAAATAGGAAAGAATCTAGTGTCTTTAAATATGAATGTTGGATTGAAACCCTTCTGAGGGGATATCCTTGGAAAGTGACAAGGAATCAAACATTTTTGGTGAAACTAGAGGTAATTAGTTGAATTTGGTCTCCTCCTTCATCCTTCTCTTTACTTCACTAACTTGAGAAAGATCATGTCTGATGGTCTTCGTATCACTTAACCAAACAAAATTTTCATAGTTGGTTCCCTCTATCATACGAACAATGGCCTCTTTTTCCTTCTTGGCTTTCAGGTAGCACCCATTCTTGATTACTGACTTTCTTGCAGTTAACTTAAGACACACCATCCTGACACAAGAATTTCCAAGCATTAGCCTCATTCAATGTTGGATGGAAAGTATGGTGAGAACATAGGTTCCAGAGCTAAAACTGGTAGCTCTGATACCACATGTAACATGCCAATTTTTCATGCAAGTAAATTTACTAATTTGTCACTTTCAAGTAAATAAACTACGTTTCATAACTATTGCTATAAACTTTTTATTTTCCAAAAGAGAACAAATGAGAATAAATGACATAACATATTCCAAGCATTGATTTCATTTCCAATATAATATCCACATATTGCAATATTTTCAAAGATTATATACAATATACATACATAGCTCAATAGAGCTTTAAATCAATAGATACATAGATGGTCCATGAATCTTCTTTTAAATATTGGTCACCAATTGAGGAGGAGAAGCATCACTCAAGCAATTTTACACCAAATCCAAACTCAAATGCGGTCCCCTACATATATACCACATATGGTAAGATGGCCCTACCATTCAATGAAGAGATTGGTGGATTAACCTCATAACTATAACCACTCCGAGCTTAGTGTTGTGTCCTACATAACTAGAACCTATAGACACTACAGTCCTGAACTAGCATGCATAAAAGGAACACAGTGAATTGATAGTGGAGCCAAATAAAATCACACTAATTTGACCAAATTATTCTCACTCAACATCTTGAGTGACAGTCATCCTATTCACATACACTACTATAGCTCGATTTGACTTTAGGCTGGATTATAATCTATGCATAGGTAATTTCCTTCAATAGGTAATCATGAACCTCAGAAATAACCTATTCCCCTTTTCCAAAACATAATGGTATCTCTAACAATAAATCATAAGCATAAATTACCCCCTTCAATGGATAATCTAATCCTAGGTATACCATATGAGCTTTCAAGCATACATTACCCCCTTCAATGGACATTCTATCACAAGTATAACATATGAGATTTCTAAGTCTACAAATTAACTTTGCATAAAATAACTTAACAAGCTATTACTATTGATTAATCCTAGTATATAATAATAATGATTATAATCAACCACTCATTAATATAGAGTAAGTAAAAACACTCATAAGAAAATCGTATCAATAATAATTTTCCTTTCCTATAAGAAAATATAATATTACTCTTTTTTAAGAAATCAAATGAAATTCCAAATTTAACACACAAGACATTCAATCTTTTAGAAAAATAGATAAACATAAAGAGAATATAATCTCATGCCTATTAATCAATTTAACCCTACTGATTCTTTGGTTCTAAAGCTTTCCCCCCTCTTATAATCAAATTAGAAACAAATCCCTCTCAATTACCTTCAATAAAGTTTCCTCACAAAATACCTCTCAGCAAAAAATGAACCTCAGAAATAAAATGCAATAGAATGGAGCAGTGCAATGATGCGTAGTAGAAGAGTATCCAAATGAGTTAAGAGTGCCTCTATTTATACCCAAAAACTAGCATCTGCAGGCTACAAACAAGGATTATGAAATGATACTTCTCAGCTTAATTCTATCGAATCAACTTGATAATAAAAAGGTGGCAAATTTCTATCTCAATACTCACCCAAAAAGGGCTACAGGTTGATTCTTTGCTTGCCAACAATAGGTTTGACTGATTCACAAGGCACATGTTCTAATATGAAATTGACTTACAGGCTCAAGATATTTCTAAATGAATCACATAATTCATAATATGGTGCCAACTATTCACCATATTCCCTATTTACTTGGTTTCTATTAAATAGAATAATAACTCTAAATTTATTTGGCCACGCTTTAAATAACTAACTTGGTCTATGCTAGAGAAATACACATATTTAATGAGTTGAATTCCATAATTATAGCACTTCCTCATCATTATCTTAGCATGCCACTTTGTATAGTGCACAAACTTTACATTATGCTTTATTCATTAATTATGAACTATACACAATAGTTTAAAACTTATTCATTTCCATCGCTTTTATCATTGATGATATACGTGGTTTAAATACTTAGCATTGTGCTATTACATGAAGTGCTATAATCAAATTATATTTTCCATACCATATATTCAATAAAAAATTAGCCAAATATATATATAGTATATATATTTTTATATATATGCATATGTATATAGTCTTTGTTAATAGCATTAGATGTTATTTATATACATGTTTATATTAATATGTATATATATGAGTATATATTTGTATATATATTCCATGAAAATAATTTTGTGTAAATAATCCATTTGTTATTCGAATGAAAGAGATCAAGTTATCATTTCATAAACAATATTGTATGTATATAGATATCTATATTCATGTATACGTACATATACATATATTGACATACTCGTATGGACATTCCCATTGGTCAACACATGCACGTATATCCACATGTGTATATATATGTATATATGTATATACATTCAATTATATAATAAATCACATAAAAAATTGATATCTTATCGATAGATAGATATATGTGATGTATATACATTTACCTACATACATGTCTCATTGTCCTTTCGATATCACCATGCCCATGTGGTGCAGGGGCACCATGGTCATGTTAGTGTTAGTGTCACATTTAGGTGTCTAGGTTAGTAATTTGGGTGTTTTTTCACCTAATGGATGTAATAAGGTTGAAACAAGACCATTTTAGCATGTTATATGTCATGTAGGGTCATATTTAGGCATTAGGTAAAAGTTGTTAGAAGAATGAAAAGTTGCTTAGAAACTTGGCAAAAATTGCATGTTGAGGGAATTTGAACAGTCACTTGAGTGTTCTTGTTTTGTAAGTGATGAGTGACAGTTTCATGGTAGTGTTTTAGCCTCACAAACTTTGAGGTATGATCATTGTAACTTTTGGTGGACAAAGGAAGTGAAGAAGCTCTGTTTTTCTATAATTTTGTGCATTTTTTTGTGTTCTCTTGCTCGGTATGGCCCTGTATAGTATTGTTATGAATTGCAACTAATGTGAAAGGTTTCTATAGAGTTTTAGATTTCATTTGAGCTTAGTGTGGTGTATTTTCATTATAAATAAATATTTTTTGAGGCATTTCTTGATAGACTGCTTAGAAACCCTCCATTTTCAAGGGCGTGAGAGCAAAAATGTAAGTTTAAGACCATTCCACCATTGTAGTTTAGAAAAAATCAATGGAATGGTATTTTTAGGTGTGTTCTTAGTGTTTTATTTGTTTTGGAAGCAGGGGATGGAGTTTGGAGGAGTTTTGTCAAAGCCCTAACCTAGGATAGAGAAAGAGTGGGACAACATATTGGAAGTGTTTTGTTGAAAAAGTCTTGTGATTGTGACCCTATGCGACTGATTAAAGACATTGGTGAAGTTTTTAGGTGTTTTGGAAGTGGTTTCCTAGTAGGTGCTTTGTAAAAGTGGCCTAATTGGCCTTGTTTCAAATGTAGCAAACCATATTTGTGTGATTTTTTCCAAAAAAACCTATGCCCCTAGGAAGATATGTTAGAATAGGGCATAATGGGTATTTGAAAAGGTCTAGGTTTCATGGTGAGATGGCCTTCTCTATTTTTTTTTTCTTCCATAAAACACTATTTTGGAGACCTAGTTGGAAAGACTAGCTAGTTAGTTAAAATGACCAATGTTGGGGTCTCAAGGGTAAATTAGTGGTTTAATTATGTTGTGTTGAGTTAGGAAAAGCTAATCCACCCTTGATATACATCAATTGTACTAGAGAAAAGGTTCTGATTGGAAGTGGGAAAGTGAAAGAGAGTGGGCATAAGCAGAATGCCTCTAAAGGGTAATCCAATGGCCAAAGAGGTAACCGAATTGAAAGAGCAATTACTTTAGAAGGAAAGGCTCTATAAGGAGTCACAAGAAGAAAAACTTGAAATAATAGCAGCCCTGGAAAAGAATCAGAGGAGAGGAATGGTTAGTGGTGATCAAAGTGAGAAGGAAGATGAGGGTGAGAGTGAGAACCCTCCAGTAGGAGTCCAAGAAGAGGATGAAGGATTGGACCTTGAAAAAAGAGAAATTTCAAGATGATAAAGGTTGTCAAGGGTGAAAATATTCCAAACGTGAAAGTGTAGGTGCCAATGTATGGTGGAAAATTGGACAGTGAAGAAGTCTTGGCTTGGATAGATTCTCTAGACAACTTCTTTGAATTTGAGGAGATAGAAGATAGCAAGAAGTTGAAATTTTCAAAGAATAAGTTGAAGAGTCCTACCATCACATGGTAGAACTATGTCCAAGAAGAATAGTGAAAAAGGGCAAGTCAAAGATAATCTCATGGGATCGGATGGTAGCAAAAGTGAAGAGACAATTATTGCCTGTAGACTATACAATTCAAACCTTTAGGAAGATACAAAATTAGAAGCAAAAGGAGCTATATGTAATGACATATACTGAGGAATTTCATAAATTGAGCATAAGGGTTGGACATACTAAAGATAAGGTGGAGAAAGTGGCAAGGTACTTAAATAGCCTTAGATTTAATATACAATATGAGATTGGTCTTACAACCCCTAGGATAGTTGAGGAGTGTTTTCAATTGGCAGTTAAAGCAGAAGAAAGAATCAAAAGAAAGCAAGAGTAGTAAGGAAGAGGAAGAGGGAAAAATTTCAGAGGTAGAGGAAACTTTGGTGCAAGAGGGTAGTCACAAATACCACAAGGTGAATCAAGCAACCAACAAGAACAAAGTAGAGAGTCAAATAGAAAAGGTAACTTTAGAGGAAGAAGATTTGGTGGTAGAGGAAGGTTTGGTGGACAAGGGAGAGGATCCAACACCTTCTTAGGTAGATGTTATAGCTGCAATCAATTTGGACACCCAACTTGGAAGTGCTTAGAAAAACAAGTCTCTAGTTCTCATGGTGGTGAAAGGAGGACCCAAATAGTGCATGAGGAGGACAATGAAAGTGTGAATTCACCTTCTCTACATGCTGCTCCAAAGATAGGTGAGTCTTTGATGTTAAGGAGGACACTAATCAAGGTGAAAACCACTAAAGAATCCCCACAAAGGAATGAATTATTCAAGATAACTTTCAAAGCACAAGGAAAGGTATGTAAAGTAGTGGTAGATTTTGGTTCTACAGACAATATTATGTCTTTGGAGATGATAGAAAAATTGAAAATGAAGAGGAATCCTCATCCAACACCCTAAAAATTTTCATGGCTCAATAAGGGTCAACAAGTTCTAGTAAATGAGAAGGTTTGGGTTGAATTTAACATTGGTCCCTACAAGGATAAAATACTTTGTGACATCATCCCTATGGATGCATTCCACATCCTAGGGAGGCCATGGAAGTTTGATAGGAATGCCAAACATGATGGGGAGAAGAATATATATGTGATAGAGAAGGATGGGAAATCATATACCCTTTCACCCATTCAAGAAGATGTTATTTAAGTTCATGAAGGACCAAGCATGTTGGTGGTCAAGGAGAAAGAGTTTTTGAAGAGTTTGAATGAAGACGAAGTTGGTTATGCCATCATTGGGAAGCCTGCATCTATTGTGACTATAGAAAAGGGAGTGGAGATACATAAAGAGATGCATACCCTATTAGATAGGTATGAAGACATAGTGGAGAAGGAGCTTCCTAATTCTTTGCCTCCTATAAGGGATGTGATTCATCACATTGATCTCATACCAAGTGCAAGATTTCCAAACAAAGCAACATAAAGATGATACCCAAGAAAAATGAAGAGATCAAAAATCAGATTCAAGAGTTGCTGGATAAAGGTCTCATATGGGAAAGCTTGATCCCTTGTGCTATTCCTACTGCCTTGGCACCCAAGAAGGATGGAAATTGGAGGTTATGTAATGATTCAAGGGAAATCAATAAGATCAAAATTAGATATAAATTCCATATACCCTGGATGGAGGACTTGATGGATATTTTAGCAGGTGCATGCTACTTCTCAAAGATTGATTTGAAAAGTGGATACCATCAAATTAGAATAAGGAAAGGAGATGAGTGTAAGACTGCCTTCAAGACCAATGAGGGTTTGCATGAGTGGCTAGTGATGCCATTTGGGTTGTCAAATGCCCCAAGAACATCATGAGGCTGATGAATGAGGCTCTAAAGAAATTCATAGGAAAATTTGTGGTGGTATTATTGGATTAAATCCTTGTATACAATAAGACAAAGGAGGAGAAATTATAGCACTTGGATATGGTGTTGAGTAAATTGAAAGAGGAGAAGCTAATGATCAACCTCAAGAAATATGAGTTCATGAAATAATAACTTTTTTATCTTGGGTTTGTGGTCCAAAAATGTGCCTTGAAGATGTATCCCACAAAGGTAGAAGCCATACTCAATTGTCCAACTCCTAAGACAACAACAAAGGTAAGGAGATTTCATGGCTTAGCTATTTTTTATAGGAAGTTCATTAAGAACTTTAATCACATTTGTTCACCTATCATTGATACCATAAAAGGAGATAAGAAGAATAAGTTTCATTGGAATGATGAAGCTGAGAGGAGTTTTGAATACTTGAAGAAAAGAGTGGATCAACAACCCATACTCACATTACCTAACTTTAGCAAAGTGTTTGCCATTGAGTGTGATGCAAGCGGGTATGCCATGGGTGCAATTTTGAGTCAAGAAGGGAGACCGGTAGAATTATTTAGTGAGAAGATTAATGAAGCCAAAAGAAAGTATTCTTCATAGGACCTTGAGCTCTATGCAATGGTATAATCCCTCAAGAAGTGGAGACACTACCTCTTTCCAAAGGAATTGATAGTCTTCACAGATAATCATGCTTTAATACTTTTGAATAGTCAAGATAAATTGAGCCAGATGCACATGAAATGGATGAAATATTTGTAGGCCTACACCTTTAAAATAAAAAAGAAGAAGGGATAATCAAATAAGTTTTTTGATGCATTGAGTAGGAGATCTATGATGGTGCAAGAGATTCAACTACAAAGTGTGGGGATGGATACACTAAAATGTATGTACAAGGATGATGATGATTTCAAAAATGCATTTGCTATTTGCAGACAATCTCAAGAAGCTTTTCATAGTGAGTATTCTGATTTTGTGTTACAAGATGGTTTTCTATTTAAGGGTGCTTAGTTTTGTGTTCCAAAGTGATCTATGAGGGCAAATTTGATCAGAGAAAAGAATTGTGGTAGTTTGAGTGGACACTTTGGGTATGATAATACCTTGGAGCAGGTCAAGAGGTTCTATTATTGGCCAAGGATGCATGTGGATGCCAAGACATTGGTGGAGAGTTGTGGGATATGTCAAAGGGATAAAGGTTCTAGTTCCAATGTAGGACTCTATCAACCCTTACCAATAATAGACCAACCATGGGAGTCAATTAGCATGTAATTTGTATCAGGCTTTCCCAAGGCACAAAGCGGGTATGATAAATTTTTTATTGTTGTGGATAGGTTTAGTAAAATGGCTCATTTGGTTCCTTGTATAAGTAATAATGATGCATCTAATATTGTTGGTCTATTTTTCAAGGATATTGTAAGGATTCATGGACTTCCTTTAACCATTGTGTCTTATAGAGATACTAAGTTCATAGGTCACTTTTGGAGGACCTTGTGGAGGAAATTGGGCACAAAATTGACATTCAATTTTTCCTATCATACACAAATAGATGGGAAAAATGAAGTGGTCAATAGGTCACTTGGGAAATTTCTTAGGTGTCTTACTAAAGAGCATGAACAACAATGGGGCTCGATACTCCCTCAAGCAGAGTATGCCTATAATGATTCCATCAACTAGAGCATAGGAAGGAGTCTATTTGAATTAGTATATGGTGTGAGTCCAAGGGGAATACATGAACTCAAATATTTGAAGGGTACGCAGAAGAGGAGTGCATAAGGTGAATAATTTTTAGTGGTATTGAGAGATATCCACCAACAAGTAAGGGATAATGTACAAAAGAGTGTGGAAAAGTATAAAAGGCATACAAATTTGAAGAAGAAGGATGTACAATTTAAGGTTTGAGACATGGTACTTGAACACTTGAGAAAGGAGAGGTTACCATTGACTCCTATCATCCAAGATTGGTTGTTTACAAGCTCTCCAAGGGTCTACAAGTTTTGGGTCTTCCTCATTCAAGTTCTTCAATTCATCAAAGCCTAAAGTCTCCACTATCATTCCTACCAACAAATTCGTTCTCCTAATCAAGGCATAAACAAATCTATTTGAATTTCCACTCCTCTATTTCAAAAAAAAATTATAACTCTACAATAATTCCACCCATCTCATGTGTTTCTAACTCAACTTACCTTGACTGTTCAAATACTATAAGGCCTGATGATCTATGTACAACACAAACTCCTTAGACAACAAAGCTTGAACTATGGCATATAAATCTTGATCATAAACTGAATACCTTTTCCTTGCATCATTAAACTTCTCACTAAGATAAGCTAATGGTCTTCCTTCTTGACTTAATACTGCTCCAATTGCATTTCCACTTGCATAAAAGTATACTTGAAATACCTTAATAAAGTATGGTAAATCCAACACAGGCTTCTCAATCACCTTATTTTTAAACAACTCAAAGCTCATGTTTGATCCAGATGTCCACCTAAAATCCTTCCTATCTCCTCTCATTGTTTCTATTATAGGACTACAAATAGAACAAAAATTCCAAATGAACTTTCGGTAGAAACTAGCCAGTCCATGAAATGATCTTACCTCTCCAATCCTTTTTGGTGTAGGCCACTCAAAAATTTATCTTACCTTCTCAAGATCCATCTTCAATCCAACCACTGATATCACAAATCCTAGATATACAAATTCTTCCTTCATGAAACTACACTTCTTAATGTTTATCAACAACTTCTCTTCTCTCAACCTCTGCTAAAATTTTCTTATATGCAACAAATGTTCTTCTCTAGTCTTACTGAAAATCAAGATGTCATCCAAATAGACAATCACAAATTTACCCAATAATTTCTTCAATACCTCATTCATCAACCTCATGAAAGTACTAGGTGCATTTTTTAGTCCAAAAGGCATCACCAACCACTCCTACAATCCTTCATTTTTCTTGAATGTTGTCTTCCATTCATCCCCTTCTTTGATTTTGATATGGTGATATCCACTCCTCAAATCTATCTTTGCAAAGTACTTAGCTCCACTCAAGCAATCCATAATGTCATCCATCTAGGGTAAATGAAATCTATACTTCACGGTGATCTTGTTTATGGCTCTAGAGTTTGTACACATCCTTCATTCTCCATCCTTGTTAGGTGCGAGCACTACAGGTACTACAAAAGGAATTAAGCTTTCTCTGATCAAACCCTTTTTCAAAAAATCTTGAACTTGTCTATTCAACTCTTAATTCTTTGTTGGTGTCATTCGGTGTGCTGCTTTATTAGGAAAACTAGCTCCAAGAACTAGATCTATGCAATGACTAATACTGTTCACAGGTGGCAATCCATCAGGTACATTATCTGAAATGATAGCTTCATATTCTACCAACAATTCCCTTATCTCATTTGGTTGTTCTTCTACATACTTCAAGTCCTCAGAATTATTTGGAACCAAGGCATTGCACATGCTCTGATGTCTCAGTCTACCAGAAAGTCTCCTTCCATCAACCAAAAAAATTCTAGCATTTGTACAAACCTCAACTTTAGGAACATCCTCCAATGGTAACAAAGTCTGCTTCATTCCATTTGCAACAATGGTAAATATGTTCTTCTTTCCATCATGAATAGCCTATCTATCATACTACCAAGGCCTTCCCAAAAAAACACGGCATACATCCATAGACATGATATCACACAAAACTTCATCATGATAATTTACTATCTTCAATTTCACTCAACATTGTTCACTTACCAGTATCTTATGCTCATCTTGAATCCATGATATCAAATAGGGATTCAGGTGTTTCAACATTTCCAACTTCAACTTGGTCACCATTTCTTCAGAAACTAGGTTCTTTGAGCTTCCACTATCAATAATCACTTTGCAACATTTACCAGCTACCTTGCATCTGGTTCAAAACAAATTCTTTCTCTGCAACGGGTTCTGCTCCATCTCACTTTGACACAATACTCTTCTATTCACCAACACTTCTCCCTTTTCTGGTTTATTAGATGATCCAACATGATCATCCTCAATAAAGGCTTCTCTTCTACTATTCTCTATATTTCTACTTGCTTCTCCCTTATTACATTCAAATGCTCTATGTCCTTCTCCACCACACTTATAACAAGCTCCTCTAAATACTCGTTTATCCTATCTTCTATCATCTTTTCTATAATCCTTATTCCGGTAACCACCATATCATCCTCTCTGGAAAGAGTTTCCATCATATATACAATATGGATTGTCATTCTTATTGACTTATCTTTATTCTGATCTACAAAATATCCTCTTCCTCCTCCAATAAAAACTCTCACTCTCTGAAATCTTCCACCTCTTCCTCTCTGTCTATGCTCATGTATTTTGTTTAGCTTCTCTTCTGATTTTAGGGCACACTGATATGCCTCCTCCACACTTAGTAACTTAATCAAACTAATCTCATCTTATATAGATGACCTCAAATAATTCATATATCTGGCTACTTGCTCGATCTCAATTTCTGAATGTCCAGATCTGATATTCAACTTGTAGAAGTCCTTAGTATATTCTATCACACTTAACTCCTTCTGCTTCAAATTCTACAACTTTTAGAACAAACTATTTTGATAGTCTGTAGGCATAAACTTTGTCTTCAACTTATTCACCATCCGATCCCATGATCTTATCTTCTCTTTTCCTTTTCTTTTCCTATCTGTCTACAAATGTTCCCACCAAAGGGTTGCATGTCCTTTCAACTTTGTACAAGAAAATTTTACCTTCTTGTCTTCTGTGGTACCTTAAATATCAAAGTACTTCTTCATCTCTATTATCCAGTCAAGAAATTCATCCGAATCCAACTTACCTTTGTAATCTAGTGGATTGAAATGTGGTTTGGTATTCACTCTGGTTAGGGCTCTTATGAACCTCTCTTCTCCTTGACCAAGGCTAGGTTGATCTTCTCTTGGCCAGTTTGATCTTCTCTTTCCCTTTCTTCCTGTTCTACTTCTTCATCACTCACATCATCAACTGGTTGACCTATCCTTTGGGCTATTTCAACTACTTCTAATCTAACAACAATTCCTCTCAACTTCTCCATTACAACTGGGTCTGCATTTCCACACACTCCATTTCTTCTACCATTTATTCTTCCTACTATCTTTACACAAGTCCCCTGTAGTTGCAGGTCAAATCTTGAATTTGACACCCCACAAAAAATATTTAACATGACTTTGAAAACTTTGACAATCTTCCATGGAATGAGCCTCGCCCTGATACCAATTTTGTGCAGTCACGATTGGAGGGTCCTCAAAGAGAACAATTCAAACCATGCTTCAAGAGTTAGACAATAGAAGAAACACATAATATGGAGGTAAATGTAGATTCAAAAATTATTATTATCTGAAAAATTAAATTACATACAATCAACAACATCTGAGTTTATAGATTTGGCTCATAGGCCTGATACAACATGATCAAAATAAAGTATTCCTATATGCGAGAAAAAATATTATAGATCGAATTCTATATACATGATAATATACTTGATCTTCATTTCCCTTTGTGTCTTCAGTAAGAAAAGTATGAAATCCATACTGATATCCTCCCAAGGTCTATTTGGAATGGTCAAAGGTTTATACAATCCAACATTCTGACTACTCCCTTTTGCGACTTGACAAACTTTGCAAATTTGCACAAATTTCCTAACATATTTATGAATCTGAGGCCAAAAGAACTTCTCACTTACCAATGCTACTATCTTATCAATTCCAAAGTTTCTTGCCAATCCTCCACTATGTTTTTCTTATTTGGTGTAGTCATGGTCGGAGGGTCCTCAAAGAGAACAATTCAGACCATGCAACAAAATTTACACAGCATAAGCAACACCAAATATGGAGGAAAATGCAGATTCAAACATTCTTATTATTAAAAAATTCAATTAAATATAGTCGGCCACATTTGGGGTTATAGATTGGGCTCACATGCCTAATACAACATGCTCAAAATACAATATTCCTATATGCGAGTGAAAATATTACAGATCAAATTCTATATACATCTTTATCATCTTAGTCTTGATTGATTGATATCCTAATGATCCATTATAAGCTTTATATCATATCCATAGATCTAGACACATCTGAGTCGACCAAAGATCATTACAATCTCTGATGAAGGAAACGTAACGTGTGCATGAACAAGTCAGCCTCAAATTTGAATTTCTTCATGGAAGGTGCATAATATGAAGTGTGGACCTAAAATTAAGGTCGAGGACACTCCACAAAACAAATCAAAATACCTCATAAGGATCCACAAGCTATGAGAAAGATCCATGATTGATCAAACTAGCTGTTAGGTTTTGAAATTATTCTAGGGCCAGTTCCATAAATAGTCACTTAATCCAAAAGTGATAACTTGCTGGAAAAAGATCCAATCGAGTTGAAATATTGGTATAAGGAAAATTAACATATCCATGATGAAAATATAGATCCACATGATCTGGTGAACAAACATGATGAAGTACCGAATCTGCCAACTTGAACTGAAGAAGAAAAAAACTGAATGAAAATATTTTTGGTTGATGTAAGATTGTCAAGAACCAAGGATGCTCTTTGATCAGATATTAGAGGGATACAAACCCTATATACCAATTGTCTATTAGCATATAATCAGCTGGATTTCTGAGGTTTATCTTGTGAGGTTCATTCTATGGAAGATTGTTAGTGTTTGCAATCCTATATACAAACCCTATATTTCATTATGTTTTGCAAATTTTATCAGATTGTTAGAGTTTACAATCCTCGAACACAAAACACCTTTAAATATTTTTCCAGCCACATCCAAAACATGAAGAAATACCAAATCTTCCAACTTGAACTAAACAAGAAAAAAACTGAATGAAAATATTTTTGGTTGATGCAAGATTTCCAAGAACCAAGGATGCTCTTGCATCAGATATCAGAGGGATACAAACCCTATATACCAATTGGATATTAGCATATAATTATATTTGATAAACTTTGCATTAGATACTAGAGGGATACCGAACCTATATACCTTCAAAGGGATACAAACTTTGACATATGATTAATTGGTATCTGATTGGATCTTTATTTGACAATCTTTACCAATTTGGCAACACAAGGGAAAATAACTGAGAGGGGGGGCTGAATCATTTGTCACATAATTTCAAAATTATTAACTTTGTTAACCCTTATTCTTAGATCTGATTAATAACCATGAAAGCATAAATCAACAACACATCAAAATACACATAACACCAAGATTTTTGCATGGAAACCCTATTAGGGGAGAAACTAGGGTGGAGGTTAATCCACAAGTTTATACTCTATTAAAATTATAAGAAGAATAAATGGGAATGCACATGCATTCAGGAACACTACCTAGAGCTCATTACTCAAATAAAAAGGAAGACTCACTGTCTTACAAAAATATTCATATTAAATCCATCTAAAGAATTTGAACCGAGAGAGTATCATCTGCTAATTCCTGATTACAATTTTGGTTAAGCAGATGAATAATTCTTCAATTTTCTTCACTCTTCTTCACACTCTACTCTGCCTTCAAATGATCTGATCCTTATTCACACATAACACTCACATAATTCACATCATACACACATCAAATGAGATAAACAATCGCTCATATATATCCACAACAAGTAATTACATTGCTTCATGTTGGCTTAAACAAAATAATAGAATGAATGCAAACTGTTAGCTCAAAACAATAAATATTATTAATGTGAATCAACCAAGGTCAGGCACAACATAGTAGAGAATCAAAATAATGTCCTCAAACATAAACAAACATTCAAATATTTTTCCTCGAAGATCCACAAAACATTATAATCACCCCGTCGGCCATGAACATGAAAAACATGAACACACAAGTGAAAATCATGGATCATGAGCACAAAAATCAATGCAAAAATGCAACACAAAGGAAACATGATCTAGAAACATCAAAAAACATCACAAGAAAATAAAAAACAACTGAGATTACTAGAATCACATTATCTTCTTCTAGGAATACCAACTTCAGTAACAAAATAACTATCAGAACACATAAACTCATGGCTTGCTCAAATCTTCATGCTCACCTTTGAAACTTTCGATGGATAAAATATATAGGCTTGAAAAAAAACTTTAATTTACAACTTCTCATGATCAACATACTAAAATTTCCATCATTCTGATCTTCACTGCTTCATAGACAACCTGCAACTTATTTTATTACAATTTTCTTAATATCTTCGACATATACAGTCTTAAAGACATTAATGCTAATAGTGTTGAAATCAATGATAACCACATATCAAAAACACAACCACAACATACAACAATATCCCCCTTTGGCATTGATGTCAACACATGATGTGAAAAACACCATCAACAGAACTAACTTCAACATTTACTCCCCCTTAGGTTTTGACTCTTCTATCAAGACTTATTCCAGATTTTTTTGCATTATTCTTCTCCCCCTTTGACATTAATGACAAAGATATAGAAGCTCTGAATCACACATTTGAATCTTCTGACTACTCCCCTTGAGTAGTAACCACACAACATCAATCCAAATCAAGATATGCCTATGAAATGCTCAGATTGATGCAACATTTTGCATCTTAGTTATGATTAGGAGGGGTAATCACCCCGAACTTCCCTCTGAGATACTCAAAAGTATCTTTAGGCAATGGCTTAGTAAAGATGTTTGCAATTTGTTCCTTAGTAGGCACATACTCCAGTCTGACTTCCTTATCACTCACCTTGTCTCTCAAAAAGTGGTATTTGATAGATATATGCTTGGTCTTTGAATGAAACACTGGATTCTTAGAAATGTTAATTGCACTTGAATTATCATAGAATATAGCAATAGGTTCATCATACACAACTCCGATATCTTTCAACATCTGCTTCATCCATAGTACTTGAGTATAATTGTTAGCATCAATAATATATTCTGCCTTTGTAGTTGACAAATAAATAACATTCTTATTTTTACTTAACAATGAAATCAACTTATTTCCCAAGAAAAATGTGCCACCACTGGTACTTTTCCTTTCATTCACATCTCATGCCCAATCAACATCAGTAAAGGAACTTAAAGTAAGATCATCATCTTTAGGATACCAAAGGCCAAAATCAACTGTTCCCTTCAAGTATTTGAAAATTATTTTAATAGTAGTCACATGATATTCCTTAGGATCGGCTTGAAATCTTGCAACAATACATACAATATTCATGATATTAGGTCTAGTTTGAGTCAAATAAAGCAATCCACCAATCATTAATCTGTATCTAGTATGATTTGCCTTCGGAGAATCATCATCTATTATCAACTTACATCTGGTCACCATGGGTGTATCGACTGGCTTTGAATCTTCCATACCAAACTTATTTAGCACTTCTTTCACATATTTGGATTGAGATATAAAGACCATTATCTAAATGAGTAATTTTCAACCCAAAAAATAATTTCATCTCTCCAATCGTTGACATCTCAAACTCATTATGCATCTCATTAGTAAACTTCATGCACAAACCATCATCTCCACCAAAAATGATATCATCAACAAATAATTCCATAAAAAAATATTTATCATCATCAATCTTGAAATACAAATTACTATCAACAGTACCTTTGTTAAATCCAAGATTCAAAAAATACTTGTCCAATCTAGCATACCAAGCTCCAGGGGCTTGCTTGAGTCCATACAATGCTTTCTTTAACTGACACACCATATCTCCTTGATTATTCAATTGAAATCCATCAGGTTACTAAATATACACTTCTTCCAATTCACCATTTAGAAATGTTGACTTGGAATCCATCTGATAAAACTTGTAGTTTTTGTAAGCAACACAAGCAAGAAATAGTCTCACAACTTCAATTCTAGCAACAGGAGAAAAAGTCTCTTCAAAGTCAATTCCTTCCATTTGAGAATATCCTTTGCATACCAGTCTTTCTTTGTTTCTAATAACTTCACCTTGCTCATTCAATTTGTTTCTAAAGACCCATTTAGTTCCAATTAAATTTTTATCCTTAGGTCTAGGAACAAGAGTCCATGTATTATTCTTCTCAATTTTCTGCAGTTCTTGTTTCATTGTTTCAATCCAATGTTCATCCTTGCATGATTCATTTACATTACTTGGCCCAGTCTTTGATATCAAACAATATTATTTTGCAATTCTTCTCCTAGTTTGGACACCTTTGTTCATATAACCTATAATCTGATTTTCTGAATGATTTAATCTCACATACCTTAGAGTCTTAGGCTATTGTTTAATTTCAGGTTCTTGTGATCTCTCTTCTACACTTTCACTAGTTTCTACTTCTTCTTGATATTCTTGATTCAATAAAATGATCTGAACTTGATTTGAGGTCTAGAATTTGTTTGTACTATCATTCTAATAATCAAAATCATATCCACAAATTCTGGATGGTCTAACAATGTCTTCATCAACTTTAACATTTTCACTTCCAACCATTTTCTTCAATATCTTCTTGTAGCACCGGTAGGCCTTAATCTTAGTAGAATAACCAAGAAAGATTCCTTCATCACTTCTAGCATCAAAATTTCCTATATCTTTGTCTCTTCTGATGTAGCATTTATTCCCAAAGATTTTGAAATATCTAACAATAGGATTATGAACAAACCATAGTTCAAAAGGGGTCTTACTAGTATCACCTTTGATCTGTACCCGATTGAGGATATAAACAATAGTAATCACAACTTCTCTCCAATAGATATGAGGAAAATTTCTTTCTAGCATCATAGTTCTAGCAAAATCTTGAATTGTCTTGTTCTTCCTTTCCACAAACCCATTTTGCTAAGGGGCGTGTGGTGCAGATAATTGTCTCTTAATCCCATGTTCTTCACAAAAATAATTAAACTCACTGGAAATGAATTCACCACCTCCATCTGATCTTAGACACTTAATCTTTAGACCAGTCTTTATGTCAACCATAGCCTTAAAGATCTTGAACTTCTCTAGAGGTTTAGATTTCTCCCTTAAGAAAGTGACCCACATTATCCTAGAATAATCATCAATAAGAAACATGAAATACCTATAACCTTGCAAATTTTTGATTCTAGAAGGACCACACAAGTCAGTATGCACAAGCTCCAACAATTCATTTGAACAATGTTGTTTGCTCTGAAATGAAATTCTAGTTTACTTTCCTAACTGACATTCCTTGCATATGGAGTTAGTAGGATTTACCAACTTGGGAAGATATCTCATTGCCTGAGTAGAAGTTATCTTGATAATATTGTCAAAGTTTACATGACACATTCTCCTATGCCACAACCAAATTTCATCAACTTGAGCAATCAAACAACTTTTACTAGCAACATTCAGGTGAAAAATGTTACCTAAGATCTCTCACTGCCCAAGTAGAACTTATCTTGATAATATTGTCAAATTTTACATGACACATTCTCCTATGCCACAACCAAATTTTATCAACTTGAGAAATCAAACAACTTTTACCAGCAACATTCAGGTGAAAAAAGTTATCCTTTTTTGTACCTGAAGCAATCACATTTCTAGAACTTCCCAATATTCTACACTTTCTATCCTTGAATTGAAGATTGTATCCATTATTAACCATATTTACAACAATCAAAATATTATGCTTGAAACCTTCAACATAAATAACATCATCATTATTATTCTTACCATCAAAAGAAATACATCCTCTGCCATGAATTATACCACCATTGTTATCACCAAATCTTACAACACCACCATCATACTTTTCTAGGCTCAAAATTTTTATTTTATCACCTATCATGTTATATGTGTTGGATGTTGTTTTTGAGTTGCTGATATGTGGTTTTCATTGTTGTCAACACTATTAGCATAAATGTCTTTAAGACTGTATATGTCAAGGATGTTAAAAAAATTGTAATAAAATATGTTATAGGTTGTCTGTGAAGTAGTGAAGATTAGTACAATGGAAATTTTATTATGTTGATAGTGAGAAGTTGTGGATTAAAGGGTTTTTTTTAAGCCTATCTAGTTTATTCACTGAAATGTTTAGAGGTGCACATGAAGATTTGAGAAAGCTATGAGTTTCTGTATTCTGATAGTTATTCTGTTACTATAAATGGTGTTCATGGAAGAAGATAATGTGATTCTGGTAATCTGAGTTGTTGCATATGTTACTATGATGCTCATGGAAATTTATAGATCATGTTCTATCTATGTTTCACGCCCGCAGTCATCATTATGCTCACAATCCAAGATTTTCTCTTGCGTGTTCATGTTTTTCATGTTCATGGTCAACAAGGTGTTTGAAGCATGTTGTGGATCTTTGAGGAAGAATATTTGAAGGTTTTTTGTGTTTGAAGAAATTATTTTGGGTCTGTACTATGTTGTGGCTGACCTTGGTTGTTTCACATTAATAATATTTATCGTTTTGGGCTGACAATTTGCATTCATTCTATTATTTTTTTGAAGCTGACATATAGTGATGTAATTTCTTGTTGCAGATATATATAAGTGATTGCATCCTCATTTGAGAAGTGTGAGTGTGTGTGTGACACAAAGTGTGCATGTTATATGTGTAAAAAGGTTCATATCATTTGAAAGTAGAGAAAAGTGTGAAGAAGAGTGAAGAAGTGTTCATGTGCTTAGCCGAAACTGTACTCAGGCATTAGCAGATGCTACTTTCTCAGTTCAAATTCTTCAGATGGATTTAATCTGAATATTTTCTATAAGATAGTGAGTCTTCCTTTGAGTAGTGAGCTCTAGGCAGTGTGCCTGAGTGCATGTGCATTCCTAATTTATTCTTCTTATACTTTTAACTGGGTATAATTTTTGGATTAACCTCCACCATGGTTTTTTCCCTTAACTGGGTTTCTACACAAAAATCTTGGTGTTATGTGTGTTTTTGATTCATGATTTCACTATTATTAATCAGATATGAGAATAAGGGTTAATAAGTTTGAAATTATGTGACAAATGATTCACCCCCCCTCTTAGTTGTCTGCCCTTGTGTTGCCAAAAATGTGAACATCCACAGTCAATTACCCATTCATCCTTTTCTTCAACTCGAACAACTAGGGATTTCTCCATGTTTGTACAACTAGCAGATTTAGTAGAAACATGTTTATTTTCCTTGATAGCAATAAACAAAAACACATCTTCACTTACATTACCTTTATCAAATTCATCATCTGTCACACCTTCATCAACAACATAATAACACTTGTTTTGAAATATTGGCTTAGGGACTCTTTTCAGACACCTTGATGAAAAAAGACCTATCTTATTGCAGGAAAAACATTTAATAGGAAATTTTCCTTTATAATTACCTTCTCTAGCTTCTCTTTTAACAATGAGTGCTTCAAGTTCATTCAGTTCTCTTTCTTCTTCTTCAATCTATCTCATTTCTTCTTCATACTTGAATACCTTTCTAAGAGAAATTTCACCTAGATCATATCTTTGCTTGTTGCTTCTAGAGGTATTAGCTTTGAATGCAGATTCTATCTTAGGAAGGGCATCACCAAATTCACTCAACTCAAAATAAATAATTTTACCAATCAACATATCTCTGGTTACATTTGTCACAGTCCTAAGCTCATCAATAACTATAGATTTAAATTTGTATGCATCAAGCAAGGATCTAAGAACTTTAGCAACAATCTTCAATTCATCCAACTATCCAACAACACATATGATACCACACTCAAGTTCATTCACTCTTTGCATGAAAGTAGTAATATTCTCATCATTGCCCATTTTCAACAAATCATATTTCCCTTTCAGACTCTATAGCTTAGAAATCTTCACGTTAGCATCACCTTCATACAAAGTTTACAAATTTTTCTAGATCTCATAAGTAGTATTTAGATTCATAACATTTTTCATCTCAGAATCAGTCAAAGCACTCGACAATGCTTCCTTAGCCCTGATATTGTATTCAAAATCCCTAATCTCAGCAGTAGTAGTAGGACCACTTTGAGGAAAAAATACCTATTACTTTTAATGTTCCAATAAGATTCACCAATGCATCTTAGATGACACTCCATTCAAATATTCTATATAGAATAGTTTGTTCCATCAAATATCAAACTATCCTTCTTATATGTCACCATCCTAGATTACCTCAAGCTATTAAACTTCTTCCAAGGAACCTAGTTTGATACCAATTGTTGGAAACACAAGGGCAGGAAACTAAGAGGGGGGGTGAATTAGTTGTCACAAAATTTCAAACTTATTAAATTTTTTAACCCTTATTCTTAGATTTGATTAATAGCCATGAATGCATAAGTCAACAACACATTAGAAATACACATAACACCAGGATTTTTGTGTGGAAACCCTATTAGGGGAAAAAACATGGTGGAGGTTAATCCACAAGTTTATACTCTATTTAAAGTATAAGAAGAATAAATGGGAATGCACATGCATTCAAGCACACTACCTAGAGATCACTTCTCAGATACAAAGGAAGACTCACTGTCTTTCATAAATATTCAGGTTAAATTGATCTAAAGAATTTGAACTGAGAGAGTAGCATCTGCTAATGCCTAATTACAGTTCTGGTTAAGCACTTGAACACTTCTCCACTCTTCTTCACACTCTGCTCTACCTTCGAATGATCTAATATTTATTTGCACATAACACTCACATAATTTGCATCGTACACACATCAAATGAGATAAACAATCGCTCATATATATCCACAACCAGTAATTACATTGCTTCATGTCGACTTCAACAAAATAATAGAATGAATGCAAACTATCAGCCCAAAAAAATAAAGATTATTAATGTGAATCAACCAAGGTCAGCCACAACATAGTAGAGACCCAAAAAAATGTCCTTGAACACAAAAAAGATTCAAATATTTTTCCTCAAAGATCTCTAACACACTATAATCACCTTGTCGGCCATAAACATGAAAAACATGAACACACAAGAGAAAATCACGGATCATGAGCACAACGATCAATGCAAATGTGCAACAGAGATAGAAAATGATCTAGAAACATCCACAAACACCACAAGAACATACAAAAATCCTCAAATGACTAGAATCATATTATCTTCTTCTAGGAACACCAACTTCAGTAATAGAATAAATGTCAGAACACATAAAATCATAGCTTGCTCAAATATTCATGTGCACCTCTTAAAATTTTGGTGGATAAAATAGATAGGCTTGAAAAAAAACCCTTTAATCCACAACTTCTCACCATCAACATACTAAAATTTCCATCATATCGATCTTCACTACTTCATAGACAACCTACAACTTACTTTATTACAATTTTCTCAATATCCTCGAAATATATAGTCTTAGAGACATTAATGCTAATAGTTTTGACATCAATGACAAACACATATCATAAACACAACCACACCATCCAACAACCACATCTTAGGAATATATTTTAAGCCATACAAATATTTCTTCATTTTACAAACCAACTCACTTTTACCTTTCACCGCATAGTGCTCTGGTTGTGTCATATATATATCCTCCTCCAAATCACCATGAAGGAAATAAATTTTCACATCCATTTTCTCAACCTCTAAATCATAAGAAGTAGCAATAGAAAGAAAAAATATAATGGATTTAATTTTTCAATAAGATAAAATATCTCACCATAATCAACACTCTCAACTTGAGAGTAACCCTTCATAACCAACCTTGCATTGCACTTCTCAATACCTCCATCTAAACCAATATTTTTCTTGAACACCCATTTAAAACTAACATGTTTTTTTCCTTTAGGAAATGGTACAAGATCCCATATATCATTATTTTTCAAAGATTTCATTTCTTTATCCATATAAATCTTCTAAGATTCTGCATCATTCATACCTAACACCTCTTCTACAAATCTGGGTCCATCCATGTTAGTATTCAAAGAAAAAATGCATCTCCAATCATCAGGTGAATACCTTTTAGGTGGTTGTCTATGCCTTGTAGACCTATGAGAAATATGAGTTGGAGGTTATTCCTCCTCTTCTAAATATTCAAAATTGGATGGGCTCTCCTCAACTTCTTGTCTATCCATGGGCCTTGATTCAACTTTCTTGGGCGTAGAAGGAAATTGAATCAAGTTTTCTTGTTTACTTTTTTCTGTCTACAATGTAACAAAAGAAGGCTTTGTTTCTCTAAAAATAACACTTCTATTATGTATTTCCTTCTATGTAACAAGTACTAAAGCTTGTATCCTTTCACACCATAACTATATCCGATGAAAATACATTTCACAACCTTGTTTTCCAACTTTGTTTGCTTCTTCTTTGGCACATGTGCATATGCCTCACAACCAAAAAATATATGATGTCTTAAAGGCTTGTGGACTGACCATGCCTCTATAGGTGTCTTATCAACAAAAGTTGATGTTGGAGACCTATTAATCAGGTAACAAGCAGTGTCAACAACTTCAGCCCAAAACCTTTGTTCTAGACTAGCATCGCTCAACATACTCCTAGCCTTCTCCATCAGTGTCCTATTCATTCTTTTTGTAACTCCATTTTTCTACAGAGAATACAAAGTTGTATTCTGTCTATGAATACCACAATCTTTGAAAAATCTATCAAAATCATTAGAGAAAAATTCACCGCCATTATGAGTCCTCAAATATTTTATTTTCTTTCTAGTTTGTAATTCAACCATTTCTTTAAATTCTTTAAATTGACTGAAAACTTCTGATTTACTCTTTAAAAAGTATATCCATGTCCTTCTACTATGAGCATCAATAAATGAAACATAATATGTGGATTTACCAATTTAAGGAACATCTATAGGACCAAACACATCAGAATGAATACGATCCAATACACCACAAGATTTATGAGAACTCAAGTAAAACTGAACATGGTTTTTTTTTCAATAAATACAATCCTCACATAAATTAAATTCAAGATTACAATTAGATAAACCTTCAACAAGGTTTTTATTTTTCAAGATCCTTAAAACCTTTTCTCCAATGTGGCCAAGTCTCTGGTACCATAATATAGTTTTCTCTGTAGGTAAGTTTATCTCAGAAGAAAGAGAACCCTTGGGTACCCAAAAGCCATGACCATCTGCTAAAGGTGAAACCCTCACTTCTTCTATAGACTTTATTTTCACAAAAGTACTATTGTACTCAATAGTGTATTCATCAAGATTATACAATGTACCATATATGACACCTCTAGAAATCACCATAACACCTCTAACCATCTTGCATCTTGTATCAGAAAATACTACCTACACACCCACATCTATTAGTTTGCTCACATATAAAAAATTTCGTGCCAAGCCATGGATATGAAACACACCGTTAATCTTTCGTATTCTACCATAAGGAAACCTAATTTTAAATTTACCACGACCAATAATTTCTAAATAAAAATCATCACCTGAGTACACCTTACCTCCATCAAATTATTCATATTCATAAAACCAATTTCTATTAAAGGTCATATGGAAAGATGCACCTGAGTCAATTAACCATGCATCATTACTTGCACAAGTTTCCAAAGTTGCAATGAATGTGTCACCATCTTCCTTCTCAGACTCAAAATCAAAATCAAATTTCTTCTTTTTATTTTTCTTTTCTTCTTTGCAGTCCTGATGAACATGTCTAGGCTTACCATAGTTCCAACAAACAACTTTGGAATTTCCAGGATACTTAGATATCCCCTTGGACTTGGATTTGTCACACTTCTCATTCTTCTTACCTTTTTTCTTATGTCTTCCACAAACAATTTAGGGCCTCCTTGGCACTCATGGATACCTTCCTCCTCATCTATTTAGAACAAAAAGAACCCACCACACCTTCAGTCTTCAATATAATATATGTACTCCCAATAGCCATAACAAGAGAATTCCATGAATCAAGCAAAGAACAAAGCAAGATCTAATATTTCTCTTCCTCATCTATTTTGACACCAAATAATGCCAACAAAGCCACTAGCATATTGAATGCTTCTAGGTGGTCTGTAATTTTTTAACCCTCTTCCATTCTCAAGGAATATAATTTATTCCTTAAGAAAATCTTCTTCACTAAATATTTGGCCTGATACATCTCACCAAGCTTCTTCCATGGTTTTTGTGCAGAGGTATCTTCATGGACATTGATTAAAACTGAGTCTGGCAAGCATAATTTGATTAGACCTTTGGCTTTACGGTCCATAACATCATATTGAGTTGTTTGAGTAGGATTTGTAGGCCTTGAAAAATTCTCATCAACAACATCCGACAAATCTTGATCTATCAATAGATTCTTCATCTTTAGCTTCCACATCTCAAAATTATTTCAAAAATTTTTATCCACCTCTATTCTCCCTAATGAACTTTCCATCTAAAAATTCCTACAACAAGATCAAAAACTGTCTTTTACACAAGCTCCCACTCAAACATGGATTAGTTGAAAAAATCCAACAACCCACAATTGAAACCAAAGGTGATCAAGCTCTGATACCACTTGTAAGGAAGTCAAGGTAGTGAAACAAATTCTTACACTAATCTTGAGAGGAGAAAAATACAAAACTTTACAGATCTTTAATAGTTACAAAAACTTAAATAGAAATAAACACAAATATCATGCATACTACAACACAATGATTTACGTGGGGAAAACCCTTTTAGGAGAAAAACCATACACTCCAAAAGCCACCCAATATATTATTAAGAAATCAAAAGATTACAATATACTTGTAGAGAAAGCTTCTCACAAAAGTAGCACCACCAGAGATCAAGAGGCAACCCAATCGCTATCAGACTCTTAAAAATACACTATCATCTACGTACATCCCACCTGTTTATAACAAGAATTTCAGATCCTTCTAGAATTAGGGTTTACAAGGTTGTTTTTCATTTGATGTGTTAATGATAAAGCTTTGACAAGTCAATAGGAAAAAACCTTGACATGTTACTAGGAAAAATCCTTTACATGTCAACGAGAAAAAACCTTGACGTGTCAATGGGAAAGAAAGTTGACGTGTCAATAATTTTTTTGGGGGATGATGTTCCAAACCCCATGTCTTGCTACGAGTGTTTAGTATTTTCATTATTAGTCACCATCTATCAACAATAAATTGTATATAATTTCAAGGTTGAGACACATTTTCCCAACATCTGTCTCCACCTCTATCATCCTCCATGCCTACATATTTACCACCCATTTCCAAAAATTTCCCAACATCCACCATTCATTATTTTGTTTTTTCTTCACCCCCTTCGTTAGACATCTCGATGGATATTACACCTTCTTGGTGATGGTGAAAATGACACAAACAATGTTAAAACAAAATATTTCTACTCTATTTCTTCTGAAAAAGAAAGACAACATATATTAGCCTAACTCCCAAGGTCCTGGTAGTTGGTTCTCAACTATTTGGTGTCACTCAATTGGTTCATGCAACTGTAATGTTCAAGGGGCCTATGTTGGTAACAAAGAATGCAAGCAATAACTCATTTTTACCAAACTATTTTTAGTAAATCAAAGGGGTTTTAAACAAAAGAAAAAGATAGATCAAAGGGTAAACCAGTAAACATGAACAAAAATCATCTAACATCCGGACATATATCTTCAACAATGAATGTTTTCCAATCAGATCAAGAAAACCAAAGCATGATACAATTCATAGAATAATCTATACCATTATATACATCTAAGGTGCTTATTTTAATTCGCCTATCACAACTACTTCAAAGATATATATTTTTTTTAAAAGAACACACATTCATTCATTGCCAAGATCATAGATCAAAAAACTTCAAAAAATATAATTCAATGATAATCTAACAAGATAATCTTTAAATCCGGTTTCTTCTAATGACTTTCATCACATAAGAAACAATCATGCTTCAACACAATCATTGGCATATAGATAGATTATAACTTATCATCCTTATCAAGTAAAATTCAATTCTAACAACATATTGCGTAAATCTATAATTTTATTTTACTGTAAAATATCAAATAACAATGTATCTCTGTAATCACTACAAAATTCTATCTCCTAATATCAGGTAGGCCAATTCTATTCTCTAATAGCTGACCCTCTACAATATGATACCCATAGGGTATTTATAGATATAAAAAATTCAAACTCCACTTCTATTTTAAGTCATCCACCCTTTCAGGGTTTTACAATTATCCTTGGAAACTTAGTTAATCAGGAATAAAAGATAATAGAAGAGAAAAATGTCATGCGATTCAAGAACTTCTAGTGCTGCATGCAACACTCAAAGAAGAAGAAAGTCATGCATGCAAAAGATTTATGCATGTGAAGTTGGGTCTGCAATAAACTTATCATAACAGCGAAGACTTGCTGTAATACATCTAATTCTAGCCCATCAACCCAACTGTCTTGAAACTTAATTCACACCAATTCTGCTGCAACAAACTTCTCATATCCTTCATCTTTGTCAACATTCTTTTAGCTGCCTTTATCTCTTCCTTGACATCCATCAGCCGATCTATCATCAAATCTTCACCATCATCCCCTTTCTACATGAGTCCTCTAAACCTTTCACCCCATTTCTCTTTTATCTGGCTCAAAGGCAGGGCTTCCTTTGTTAATATACTAACATCTACTATGATAGCAATGACTGCCTCCAACTCCTCAAACTATTTAGTTAGATTATTAACAACATCTTGGACCTCATTCCTATGCTTACACAAGAAATCTATTCTGAATCAAAGTATACGAGAGGTCTTTTCCAAAAAAATATTTATTATCCTCCTCGAGTATTGACTATTCAAGAAGAGTAGTCAAAGGCAATGTACTAACCTTCTCCAATTTCCGACTATACTCTTTATATTTCTCTTCCTATTTCTTTGATGCTTCAATATATTGTTGCATTTCTCTTATCAACTCTTCTGTCCCTTTGCAAACCTCAAAACCCTCAACACAAACTTCACCTACCTCTTGATTAATCTTGTCAACCCACCTATCTAACATCTCTGCTTTGCCTCTTACCCACACTAAATCATCTACCTCCTTTTTTCTTAACAAAATTGGAGTCTCAATAGCCGTTACCTATTGTGATCTCGAAGAAGAGACACTTTTGAAAAAGGAATGCAATTGATCCAAGTGAGCCTTAAGCTCATCTTTATTCTACTTATCCTTTAACATCCTTGAATTGGTTGTTGAAGCTACCACATCAATTCGATTCATCTATTGATTCCTGGTAGGCCTTTCCAAGTTGACAATACTCAATTGATAATTCATTAACTACATGTCTCCTACCTCCTTTTCTATCATTGGTATGACACACTCAGCAACAATTTCTCCCTTATCCATGAGTCTGGTAGAGTGTAGGATCCTGGCCTTCTTTTTAGGCCTCTCTTGTTCAATCTCCTTCATCATATCCTCCCAATTGAGAGGTTGTGAAGGTGTTAATATTCTTTTTTGTAGGTCCAATTTTAACCAAGTGGGAGCACTTGGAGTAGTAGTCATCACAGTGGAATAAGATGCAATAGTAGTAGTAGGGGGTGGTTGCACATTTATCTAGGATTGAGAATCAACCCTTGGTTCCTCTTGCTATTTTTGCATCACATGCATCTGTACAAGATCTTCAACCTCTTCCCTATCTTTTTGTTCCTATATCTTCTTATCATCTTCTTCCTTCTTCAACCTCTCTTCCTCCAATTGTTCTCTCTCCAACTTTTCTTTCTCCAATCTTTCCTTTTCTTGTTTTTCCTTATCTAATTTTTCCTTTTGTAGAGCTTCTTTTTCCAGTTTCTCTTTCTCTAAAGCCTCTAGTCTTTCTAACTCTAAAGCCTTAAGCTTTTCTGCCTTCTCTTCTTCTTCTTTTTGGTGAGCTTCCTCAACAAGTTTCAAATTGGCTTCCAAGACTTCTTTCTCCCTCCTATGTCTTGCCTTCTCTTCCTCAAGGTCATGAATCTTTTGTATCAGTTCTAACTTATCATTTTCTTCTTTAACCTTGAGTTCATGTTCTTGTTGCCTTTTTTGTCTCTCTACTTCATCAGCTCTTGACTTAGCTTCAATTTTTTTCTGCGATAGTAGGGAATCAATTTGTGTCTCGGCATCCATTAACTTTTTATTTTCTATTTCTTTAGCTTTTTCCTTAGCATCCTTTCTAACTTCCTCAAACAAGGCCCATTTCTCCTCTTGTGTCATTACCTATTCAGCATCATCCTCTAGAGGCATATCCTCTTGCACATCCTTCTTTAACACAGTCTTGTCTGAATTCGTTCCAACATCATGTATGTTAGAGTAAAGGTTTTAACTTAATTATGTTAATTAACTTGTCTTTATTCCTCTCTCAAGATTTCACTTAGTTTGCATAATGTGACATTTAATAATTAATAATAATTATATTAATTATTAAATGTCTACCTATTAGGGTTTCTTTAGGGTTGCACAATCTCCTTTCATAAGGATTCATCTTTGTATTATTTTACTCTCTCTGATTAATACATATTTTCAGCTTTCAGAGCACCCTTGCTCTTTTGTCTCCAATGTCTTCTTTTGTGACAGGTTATTTGCATGCAGGTGATCTTCGGGGTCTGTGAAGTTGGATTTCATAACTTCTACATGGTATCAGAGCTCCAGACCTGTGGTTGCCTATTCGGTTTTTTGAAGATTTCAGATTACAGAGTTTTTATTTATGTGCAAGGGTTTCAAGCTACAGCCATTTTTTGCCAGATCAGAGGATTTGTCCATCATTTTTTTAGAGATTTCAACTTCTCTCTCTCAAACGGTGCATGCTAGTGCAAAACAGGCTTCATGGTTGCGCTCAGAAGACCCAAAAACCCCTATTTTCATATAAAATATGATAGGGTTTGCTGAAAATTGGTTTTTTTTGAATTTTTTGGGGTTTTCCAAAAATGCTGCCAGAAAAATCCATACGAACGCCTCGATTTTCATGCAAATTTGTGTCAATTTTTGTGCCATATTTTTTGGCATCAAATACATTTTTGAGTTGCCTCGGTTTTCATGCCATTTTTGCCTCGATTTCCATGTTTTCTTGATTTCTGTGCTACCTCGGTTTTCGTGCCATGAAGGTACAACTGTATAATTTTATTAATGTCTTAATCTTTAAATTAATAAAATATTTGGTTTAATGCCTAAATGAGTACTTTTAGTAAAATGGTCATATCTTGGGAATACGGTGTCAAAATCGAGCAAACAAGATATCGTCGGAAAGCTGGTTTTAGGCACTATCCAATGGTGTAATTTTAATTTTTTGGGTTTTCAATTTTGATATATATTTTTCCAGTCAAAGTCAGATGATAATTTTTGCACTTCGGGAGGCATATCTTTTGCGTCTGGACTCCGTTTTGTGCAAACAAATACGCGTTGGAAAGGTGTGTCAGTGCTCTTTCTAGATTTGTAGTCTATTTAATCAGAAAATTTACCAAGTATATTTTATTCAGCTTTGTGTGTTTTTACATTTTGCGTAATTACTTGGACATTCTGGCACCTACATGGGATCTGTTTGTGTGGGATGGATTATGTTGATATGATTTATTATGGCTGAGAGTTTCAACTTTTTATTTTTTCATTTGAGTGAGTATAATGGGTTTTTCTACTCACCCTTTAGTTGTATTTTTGGATAAGGATAATTATGAGTCATGGGCAAAGGGCATACTTACACATTGTAAGTGGCTCAATATTTTGCCTTATTTATATGATCTCATACCTATACCAGACACATCAAGGGGTTTATCAGCATGGGTTATTATTCGAGATCATATTGTAGGGGTTATTGGTTGTAGTGTTGATTTTGACACTTTGTGTGCTTTATCCGACATTCGTTGTCCTCACACACTTTGGCAACATCTTTGGGAGATTTTTGGAGACCCTAATATCTCTCCATTCCCAAAGAATCCTACTGCAGATTGTCTCATCCCTCTTGCAGATGTAGATTTCATACCCTATGATAATTGTACTCTAGAGGAGCTTGAGTATCTTATAGGTCTTACATGTGCCGATGGTTCAGAGACTTGTATTCATGTTCCCACTCTTCAGACTGAGACTTCATCAGCATCTCCTGTTGTTCCTGATTCAGTGCAACAGGGCATCATTCACCTTCCAGACATAGCTATTTTGGACTCTTATCTGGCAGACATATCTTTCTTGTTTGTGGAGTCCTATATTGCAGATTTGGAGGATTATTTTGAGGACATTCATCTCCTCTACCTTGATAGTCAAGTTATTACTGTATGCCCACCATTATTAGTGCATTCAGAGGTTGCATTTCAAGATTCTCCACATTAGTTTGGATTTGACATCATTTGTTTTAGTTCAGACAGTGAGATTCTTCAGCATCCAATCATGGCACACATCTTGAGACAGATTGGTTCATCACTCTTCACAGGGTTTCTTCGACATCATCCTTTGGATCCGTTTCTTCCCAAGGGGAGGAATATCATTTTCCACTTTAGGATCTCTTTTTGGATTCTACATC
This sequence comes from Sequoiadendron giganteum, assembly GCA_007115665.2. Classification (NCBI taxonomy): domain Eukaryota; kingdom Viridiplantae; phylum Streptophyta; class Pinopsida; order Cupressales; family Cupressaceae; genus Sequoiadendron; species Sequoiadendron giganteum. The sequence goes on from CM021106.1 coordinate 499,736,535, forward strand.
AGGCATCTACCATTGTGACAGGAGTTTCTTCATTGTGGGGGGGCCTTCTTCTCTCTTTCTATCTCTCCTATGGAGACCATTGTACATGTACCTATATGATAGAAGTTGTCTATGGGGGGTATCATGTAATCCACCTCCTATCCTTCTTTCATTAGTGCATTGCATTCCTTCTTTGAATTTTATTTTGGGGAGGAGTTTTTTTCTCATTGGGTTTTCTCATTTACCCCATTTCATTTAGTTTGCATTGCTTTTGTAAATGGGTACCTGATCAGGCCTAGTTCCCAGGACCATGTTTACTTTCATGCATTGTAGTTACCTTTGTTTTTTTGCACATGTTTGTAGTTGCACTCTTGCTCATCTTAAGGGGGGTGTTAGAGTAAAGGTTTTAACTTAATTATGTTAATTAAGTTGCCTTTATTCCTCTCTTAAGATTTCACTTACTTTGCATAATGTGACATTTAATAATTAATAATAATTATATTAATTATTAAATGTCTACCTATTAGGGTTTCTTTAGGGTTGCACAATCTCCTTTCATAAGGATTCATCTTTGGATTATTTTACTCTCTCTGATTAATACATATTTTCAGCTTTCAGAGCACCCTTACTTTTTTGTCTCCAATGTCTTCTTTTGTGACAGGTTATTTGCATGCAAGTGATCTTCGGGGTCTGTGAAGTTGGCTTTCACAACTTCTACAATGTATTTCCCTCTCCACTTCTTTTCCCTTTGTAGTTTCAGCCATAGTATGAAGAGCCTCCTATTGAACTTCTTCACTCTACCACTTTGCAAGTGGGACTTGTGTGGAAGATTCACCTAATGTAGGTGTTGAAACAACTGATCCTATTTGAACATCTCCTTCTTGTGTTTCCACTTCATCACCTGCTGCTTCAAGTTCTATCTCTTCAATGTCTCGGGGAAAGAACTCCAAAGGCTCTTTGGGAGGTGCCTTTCTTTTGAGTCTTTTATACCCTTTCCCCTTTTTAGGAACTAGTCCTTGAGGATCTTTGGTTCTTAGAACCAACCATTGAACACTTCTATCCAAGACTTCTCTTCGTATCTGCATTATGTCAATAGTTTCTTCACTATCCTAGTCAATCAGATCCAGGCTCTTAGTTCCTATGTTTAAAGCTTCATAAGATGGATCCACTACAACTCCATCATTTACCAAGGTGTCAGGAATGCCATTTTTGACTCCAAGTTCTTCCATGAGTGAGACAAATAACCTCTCATAATTCCTTTTCCTCAATTCATACTCATCTTTCCAGTCACTCCAAAAATATTCTAATAAATTGAAATGCTTGTCAAACACAGAAGGCAACAAGGCATGCATCTTCCCCTTCGGGTAAAAATACTTACAAGCTGTGTATAAGCCTAGCTTTAACTATATTAGCTCACTGCAGATCACCTTTACTCCTACCAAATGCTGACAACTATACTCACCCAACTTCATGGGAAACTTGTGACATCCTGTCTTATGTTTTAAACCAAATCGAGCATTAACTCTAAGAGCCTGATATGAAAACTCCATCAACACTATCCCATTATTGCAACACCTTGGAAGCAAATATGGATGGCCTTCAAAACTAGCTATCCTGAAATATGTAAACTTGCGGTATTGAATGTACCAATATCTCCATTCAACAATAAATACCATGGCCTCTTGACTTAGCCTGTACCCTACATATCCATTTAGTTAGTTAATGACTACATATATGAATGCATCATTAACTCTTCTGAATTGAGTCTCAGCAACCTGTAGAGACAGCTAGTTATAATGTTCCCACACCTTCTTCTGTCCATCCAAGAATCCCATTATCCCTACTCTATTTAAACTTGGGAAGACACCCAACCTTGCTGCTGCATACACAATGAAAGAAGTCATAAAGAAACACTTAGTCTCCTTGATGTTGGTCAGTTGATCATGAATAGTATTTGATACAATCATCGACCAATCAAACTGATGAGTGCCATGTAAAATTGTCTAGATGAAAGGAAACATCCACTCCTTGAAACAAAATGTATCTCTCTTCCCAAAAACCTTGGACAACATCATTATTGAATCTGATACCTCTTTGTAGAAATCTGCCCTATTTGGCTGGTCTACAAGCTTGGGTAGAGAATTCTTCTTTGTCCTCAACCACTTTTTGTTTAAATGAGATTTATTGGATTCTTTATACTTACTATATTTCTCCAAGGCCTCAGCCTCATCCAATTGCACCAAGTTCTTAGGATCCGGGACATTAAATATACTTTGAAATGCTTGAGGAGTGAGATCAATAATTACATTGTTTTGTGAATCCATGCATTGTCTGGTAGCAGGATTGTAGGCACTAGCTGCTATCAAGATTAACTTCAGGCACTAGATTGATAAAGGAAATACAGTGATATGGGCCAAACTATAATCAACAATTCTTTGTGTCCTCCCTGTTACATCTTCCCATTCTACAAAGGTTTCTACATATAGCTCCTCAAAATTGTACTGGCCTAAATTTGTGTCGATGATATATGACCAATCTGATTCTACTTTGCTCACTTTCACAATAGGACTCTTGTGATTATACCTCAAGGTATAAGGAAATTGTTCTGGCTTGATCTTCTTTGGTTTAGGTATTGCCTTTGATGTTCTTGCAGGCCGGTTCCTTTGGGAAGCTTCTCCTAATGTTCTTGACATCCTCTTAGATTTCCTGTAACAAAATCTCTAGTTAGATCCTCTAGATAAACATCTCAAAATGTGTCTTTAAAATCATACCTTTCAAATATACATCGGAGGTGGAGCGAGGCAGACAACATCCTAAATAATCTTCTTTTGAAACATTGCCAAGATCGAAGTCAGACTTGGAATGGTAACTCTACTAACAAGAAGCGGGCTCAGAGTCGGAAGTGGAATAGTGATCAGAATCGGAACCGGAATGGAAACTAATTTGCTTTCCTTCAGGTTTTATGTTTTCATATTCTATTTTAATTCCGCTTCCGCTAAGGTTAACTCTTTTTTGAAGTAAAGCTTCTTACTATACACGGAGTTGGAGACGGGATGTAAAATGGAACTGACACTAAACATTAAAACACATCAAAGACTCTAAATCAATCTTGATCTCGCTTTTGGCTATGTTGACCATGATGTCATCAACAATTTTATCAATTTAACACTTAAATCCATGAATAAAGAATAAGGTCATATTTAAATGAAATGAGGCTTAAAATATATAATGAAAAGACTATACCCATATGACCGTGGGGATGACTGTATTTTAGGGCATCATATTTCATCATTTTAAATGTGATCACAAAATACATAAAACCCTAACCTAGAAAACACGATATAAAACTAGGGCACGGATTTAACCCCCTTACTTAACCAGATCTAACATGTATAAAAATCCTAAGTAAAATGAGATTCTACCAACCCTAACTCACTGTAAAAACTTAGATTTAATCTACCTCACTATGAAAACCCTAATTAAACGTACACATTTAAAACCTAATGTAACACGTCACGATCACGACAAAATGTGAAAGCGACCCTGCCCTAACCCACTATAAAAGCAAAAACGCTAGCATAAAACAAAATCAAGAACAAAAAATAAAGAAAGAAAGAAAACAAACACACAAACCAACCAAAACGGAGAACCCTACCAAAGATCTAAATCAAACAAACACAAAACCGAAAACACGAAAGAAAATAAATAAATAAGAACAAGCACAGGAACCCTACCTCGAACGGAAAACCTGGCTAACCTTCTGAAATGATTCGCAAGCAATTATCTCCTCTTCCTTCAATCAATTCACTTAGATGGACTCCACAGCTGCTCTATCTCGCTCTTTGATTTGTTTAACAATGATAATAATGCGTTTAATCCTTAATGAAGGTAAAAATCAAAGTTTCTACCTACGCATGGAAAATTTCATTAACACATTAAATGAAGTTAAGCAAAGTCAGAACTAGAGAAGAACAAACACTTCACTACAGTGCGACTTCAATCAAAAAGTGAATGACCAAGAAACAACGGGAACAAAATTGGAATGGAAATTGATTCGGAAACTTGAGTAATTTCCCAACTTCATTCCCGTTCCGAGTCCGGGTCTGCCAACAAAGCAGAAAACAAAACCAAACACAAAAAGTAAAATAAAAAGACTGACATAATAAAACTTAAGACAAGGACTTAGTCCAAAACCAAAGTTGAAAAAGTGGAGGCGGAGACGGGATGGATTTTGATTTTGGAATTTTCAATAAACACCAACTTAACGCCGACTTCGGGTCTGGGTCTGATAAAGGTGAAAAAAAAAAGGGTAAAAGATATACTTTTGGGATGGGGATCAGATCGAGTTTTGAAAGAAGTTTCAGAATCCAATTTGGTTCCGGCTCTGATTCCGACAGACTAAACCAAAATAAAACAAAGTGTTGGAAGCAAAAGAATCTAGACTTTGTTTGAAAATCAACCAAGGATAAAAACACAAAAGGGGGACCCATTTTGACCAATGCTAAAGATGGGTTGGTTATGCAAGGCATAACAAATGGCGACTCGACTGGGAAAATGATTTACCTATTTTCAAGATACCCAAAGAAAATTTCAGTAACCCTAAATCTACTTGGTTTATGAAGCATACTAACTTGAATAAGATCAGATATATGTAGGATAAGTTTGAGCTAGAATCTCAAATGTATGTGCTCATGAGTTATTTCTGAATCTGAGTGTGTGCCTATTTTGTGCATCATTTTTTGTAGATACTTTCTCTATTTGTGAACAACTATACCTTAAGATTCAAGCTATATAGGTTGAGTCCTTTAACTATCGTGCAGTAAAATCCTGGGAATTGCTCCACTACCAGAAAAGTGTCCATAGTCGTGACAGAGATACCTCTAGTTCTCTCAAAGCATTGCTCTACTACCAGCCAGGCGTCCATAGCCCCGATAGAGATACTTGATTACCCATTTGATATCGATTTTTCCTCTTCTTTCATTCATTTTTTTTCTCTTTTAGAACCTTTCTTGTGGAAATATTTTCCTCAATACTTGAGACATAATGAATCTGAAACATGGGTTGAGAACTACTATGGATTTCATGATAGTTTTGGAATCGGATTTTTCACTTGAATCAAAAGGTAGAGCCATTCTAAAACAAATAGGTACCTACTCATGCAAATGTTTTCCTAATTTGGTGACAGATCTTTGATCACAATTCATGAGATATTCACAATATATCTTCTTTCCTTAATAACTTTTCCAACCCAAACTAGAATGGTCATAAAACATAAGTTTCAGAACAAAATCCTTTTCAATGGTGATAATGAAAATACCTAAACCAAATGTATAGAGAAGATCATGCTGCAGACCTGGAAAAGGTTCTAAAGAAATGTATAAGTTATGGTGTCTCTCTTAACCCAAAGAAATGTGTATTTGGAGTTTTTGAAGGAAAGCTCTTAGGTCAAATTATATCAGAGGAGGGGATTTCCATAGATTCTAACTGAGTGGAGGCCATCTTGAAATTGACAAAGCCAGGAAGAAAGAAGGAAATGAGGTCTTTCTTTGGGAGGATCAATTTTGTTAGGAAATTTATAATAGGGTTTGCAGAGATTATCAAACCCCTCAATGAAATGATGAAGAAGGATGCAAAAATCGAGTGGAGTGAAGAGGCTAAGTCTTCTTTCATGCAGATTAAACAATCTATATCTGAGGCACCTATTTTGACAAGCCCAAATTACCTAAAACCTTTCTATATCTATTATTTTTCTTCTGATCATTCTTGTGTTACAACTTTAACACAGAGAAGAGAAAAGAGTGAGGAGAGACTGATTGCATTTATGAGCTCTCCATTTAAGAATGCAGAAGTAGGGTATTCACCACTAGAAAAACAAGCCTTTGCATTGGTACGAGCAGTGAAGAAGTTCAGGAATTACATAATTCGAAGTCAAGTTATGGCCATAGTTCCAGATCTAGCTGTGAAGTCTCTTCTGATGCAAAGTGAATTAGGGGAACGAAGAGGGAAATGGATGGAAATATTACAAGAGTTTGACTTAGAAATTCACCTGATGAAACTCGTTCAAGGACAAGGATTGTCAAAATCAATGGCTGAAGTAGATAGAAGTATTACTTGCCAACAATACATTGTCCAATCATTCACAAAGGATCCCTGATATACAGATTTAGTCTTCTTCCTCCTCAATAAAAATGTCCAGAAGGAATGAATGCTACTTAGAGGAGAGCATTGAGGATGAAGAGTGCTCATTACATGCTCAAAGGGGGATCCATTTACAGAAATAATTTTCATGGAATTTACCTACATTGTTTGGATTAGCAAGAAGCTAAGCATGCTATTTTTGAGCTTCATGGAAGGCATGGATCTGTTGATGTTTTGGCTCATCAGATTTTAAGATCAGACTATTATTGGCCTTATGTGTTTAGAGATGCACATCAACACTACAGGACTTGTCATGTATGTCAAACTTCTGCAACTAGAGAAAGAAATCATGCAATGCCCTTGCAACCAGTATATGAGGTAAGGCCATTTTCCCAATGGGCACTTAATTTTGTAGGTGTAATTAATCCAAATTCTTTTGCAGGCCATAAATTCATCTTGACTGCAACTGACTACTGCACACGTTGGACTGAGGCACTACCTTGCAAGAATAGCACCACGGAGGTGGTCATCAAGTTTCTGACTGAGAACATCACAACCAGGTTTCGAGTTCCATTTGCTCTGGTATGTGATAATGGCCCTGCTTTTTCTTCTACTAAATTCATTTCATGGGCTCCACTGCCAAAAAAGGGTCCAAAATAAAAGCCTTTTCTGGCTATGGACGCTTTTTTGGCAGTGGAGCCCATGAAATGAATTTAGTAGAAGAAAAAGCAGGGCCATTATCACATACCAGAGCAAATAGAACTCGAAACCTGGTTGTGATGTTCTCAGTCAGAAACTTGATGACCACCTCCATGGTGCTATTCTTGCAAGGCAGTGCCTTAGTCCAACGTGTGCAGTAGTCAGTTGCAGTCAAGATGAATTTATGACCTAAAAAAGAATTTGGATTAATTACACCTACAAAATCAAGTGCCCATTGGGAAAATGGCCTTACCTCATATACCGGTTGCAAGGGCATTGCATGATTTCTTTCTCTAGTTGCAGAAGTTTGACATACATGACAAGTCCTGTAGTGCTGATGTGCATCTCTAAACACATAAGGCCAATAATAGCCTGATCTTAAAATCTGATGAGCCAAAACATCAACAGATCCATGCCTTCCATGAAGCTCAAAAATAGCACGCTTAGCTTCTTGCTGATCCAAACAATGTAGGTAAATTCCATGAAAATTATTTCTGTAAATGGATCCCCCTTTGAGCATGTAATGAGCACTCTTCATCCTCAATGCTCTCCTCTAAGTAGCATTCATTCCTTTTGGACATTTGTTATTGAGGAGGAAGAAGACTAAATCTGTATATCAGGGATCCTTTGTGAATGATTGGACAATGTATTGTTGGCAAGTAATACTTCTGTCTACTTCAGCCATTGATTTTGACAATCCTTGTCCTCAAACGAGTTTCATTAGGTGAATTTCTAAGTCAAACTCTTGTAAGATTTCCATCCATTTCCCTTTTCGTTCCCCTAATTCACTTTGCATTAGAAGAGACTTCACAGCTGGATCTGGAACTATGGCCATAACTTGACTTCGAATTATGTAATGCCTAAACTTCTTCACTGCTCGTACCAATGCAAAGGCTTGTTTTTCTAGTGGTGAATACCCTACTTCTATATTCTTAAATAGAGAGCTCATAAATGCAATCGGTCTCTCCTCACTCTTTTCTCTTCTCTGTGTTAAAGCTGCAACACAAGAATGATCAGAAGAAAAATAATAGATATAGAAAGGTTTTAGGTAATTTGGGCTTGTCAAAATAGGTGCCTCAGATATAGATTGTTTAATTTGCATGAAAGAAGACTTAGCCTCTTCACTCCACTCGATTTTTGCATCCTTCTTCATCATTTCATTGAGGGGTTTGACAATCTCTGCAAACCCTGTTATAAATTTCCTAACAAAATTGATCCTCCCAAAGAAAGACCTCATTTCCTTCTTTCTTCCTGGCTTTGTCAATTTCAAGATGGCCTCCACTCAGTTAGAATCTATGGAAATCCCCTCCTCTAATATAATTTGACCTAAGATCTTTCCTTCAGAAACTCCAAATACACATTTCTTTGGGTTAAGAGAGACACCATAACTTATACATTTCTTTAGAACCTTTTCCAGGTTTGTAGCATGATCTTCTCTATTCCTAGAGAAGATGGTTAAATCATCTACATAAATGATTATACATTTTCCTATTAGATCTTTGAAAGCTACATCCATCGTCCTTTGAAAAGTAGCTCTAGCATTGATGAGACCAAATGGAATCCTCCTATAAGAAAATGTTCCCCATTTAGTGGTGAAAGCAGTTTTCATCCTATCCTCATGACTTACCAAAACCTGATTGTATCCAGAATAACCATCCAAGAATGACATCATCTGGGATCCATTTACCTTTTGTAATATTTCATCAAGAGATGGTAATGGATAATTGCCTTTCTCAGAGGCCTTGTTTAGATTCATAAAATCCACACATAACCTAATCTCACCATTCTTCTTATGGACATGAACTAAATTAGCCACCTAGGTAGAATGTCTAACTAGAAAGATTATTCTAGCAGATAAAATTTTCTACACCTCATTTTGAATTAAGGGCTCAATTAAAGCATTGACCGAGTGTTGCTTCTGGCGAAAAGGCTTGGAATATGGCTTGAGATGGATGGTATGAGTAATGAATTGATGTGTCAAAATTTTTTAAATCATCATAATTCCAAGCTATAGCTTCAATGTTTTGCTCCAAGACCTTGATTATCTTGTCCTTAATCTCCCAAGGACAAGTTTTTCCTATAAGAACATTCCTTTTCGGACCTAAGTGATTCAAATTAACAAATTCATACTTACCTCCCTCACTCTCTATAGGCATCCTTTGATGAGACCTTGAATCCGAATCAAATATCCTCTCTAAAGCAACCATTCCCTTCATAATGCTATTACTCTTTAAATCCAATATCCCTTCTGGATTATCTTTCTCAGGGTCCCAATCTCCTTGATCTGGTTCAGATTCATCAATTATTTGTCTTTGAAATATATTAGAACTTTCCAAAAATGCTAAAATGTGCTGATCATCATCAAATACATGAAAGTGTCTAACATTATCAAGAACAACTGGGACTGAAATCAACTCAACTGAAAACCTCTTCATATCAGAATCTTGCATAGGTGCTAACGTGCTAGTAGCCATAGCCAATGCATCTGCAATTTGATTAGCCTCCCTAGGGATCAAACTAATCCCAAAAGCATCAAAATATTTGATTAAATTCCAAACCCTATTTCTGTATGCAGCCAATCTTTTGTTGTGACATGTATATTGGCTACATACCTGATTTACAATCACCTTAGAATCTCCCATAACTGTGAGATCAATAACCTTCTTCTTATGAGTAAACATAAGACCCCGTGCAAGTGTTTCATACTCAGCCACATTGTTTGTGCAACTGAACTGCAATCTATAAGAAGCAAAGTAAGTCTTCCCTTTTGGGTTAGTTAGCTCAATCCCTGCTCCACTTCCTACTTTAGATTTGGAACCATCAAATTTCAGAGTCCATAATTGATCCTTGGCTAGGAGCTCCTTTTTTTTAGGAATAATAGGGGATGACTTACTTGAGATGTGTGGCGGCTTAGACTTTTGCTGTTTATCAGAATTTGACTCAGGACAAAGTTCAGTTGAATATTTTTCTATGTTTTCAGCCTGTCTAGGAATTACTTCCTGAACACCCTCTTGAGTTAAATTACAATCCAACTCACTTCTCATCAATGCCTTGGGTATTGTAAAATTATGTGGGTTAGGTGTATCAAATAGGAACTAGGACACCTCAACTTCTTTTTGAACTTCAGAACAAACAACCTGAGTCTATTCTTCTAGTGAAGGACCTTCCTATTGAGAAAGACTAGCCCGTGTAAGAATAGTTGCATCCTTAACTTGGAAAGAAAACTCATGAATGGGGGTCTGGGCTTGTTTCTCTTGACATATTTGTTGATTTTGATCTACATGACTTAGAATATCTAAGCATGATTGACATGTTAATTTTGAATGGTTATGATAATGTATCCTACACCAATTAGGAAGCAACAAACTACTCAAATTAGTTTCTACTCCTAAAACCATCTTATCTTGTTGCAATTTTCTTATCAGAACCTGTTGGTTGATGCAAATCATCAAGTCACTATGATCTAAGGGTAATGTATCATCAAGACTAACTACAAAGAAACTAAGAAATTCCTCTTGTTTGTAAACACCTATCTCAGTCTCAAAGTATCCTAGTTCATTTGAAGCATCATATTTTGTGATCATGTGTTTGAGCCTAGGTTCACTTTCAATTCTTATTTGTGTTGCAACTCCTTTCCATGGTAACCACATGTGAGAGAAATCCAAGGACATATATCCCCCTATGCTTTTCATTAGCTCCTGACTTAGGAGCATACCATATGTTTCTGGGATATCCGCTACTTGGATATCTATATAGGTCTGGATCCTTGGGTCTGATCCAACTTGCACATGCATGTTCTTTAATTCACCTACAACATTGACTTCGGTTTTATCTAGCTGAATCACCTTTTTATTGGTTGGGATAGGACTCAATCCTAACTTATTACAAATCGAAAAAGGCATGACATTTCTCGATGCTCCACTGTCCAATAAACAATTGTGCAGATTCTTTCCAAAGATTCTCAAACTTAACAGAAAAGGTGGGGTACTAGTCTTACCTTTATAAATGGCTGCATTTGTCTCCTTTGATGGAGTCACTTTACCTTTCCCTTTTAGGCGATATTCCTCCTCCAAAGCTTTTAATACCACCTCCTGTTGAGTTGGGAACCACTTCATGATGTCAAAGAATGACAGTGATGTCTTTTGCCTCTGTAATTCTGCAATGAAATCAAACTCTAAATCATTCCTAACTCGATATTTAGGAAAAGGAGGTGGATTACCTCTATTCTAAGAATCAGAAGGTCCCTTTGGTGGTGGTGGATTTTTATCTACATTCTGGTTAGGTGGGACCATGTTATTAGGGGGTGCAAATGTAGTAAATGGACCCTTATTCTAATTTCTCAGAAAGTGACCTCCTTTGGACTGAAAAGCTTGAGCATCATATACATGTTCCTCTGGCTCATTATCTCCTTGCATAGGGAACTGATATTTTTCTTCAATGGTTTCATAAGTCATGGCAGTGTTGACTGACCCATTATCCTGATTGGAATTTCCTGCTGGAGGATGGGCATCAGCTTATGTAATCTTTACAATCTTTTCCATTTTAGGGCAGTTAACCTCAGAATGTGTTGCAGTATCATGTAGTCTGCACCAATTAGTCATAAAGTTGAGGTCAGCAACATTAGTAGTATGCGATCTCTACTCACCTGACTGATAGTTATGGGGAACTCCCCCATTGTTAGGCCCAGTATTCCATTGCCTATTGTTGTTGTTGTTGTTGTTAAACCTCTAGTTATACCCTCTGTTCTGATTTTGGTAATTTTGGTTAGAGAAATTTTGACCTTGAAAGTTTTGATTGGTGTTCTAGTTCCCATTCTGATTAGAATAATTACCCTGATTGTTAGAACCTCCCTGGTTGCTGTAATTCTGATTTTGGTTGTGGGGAGGGTTTTTCCTTAGTTGTGCCATGTCATTAGACATTTGAGATAGAGTCTTCTTAAGAGTCTCTAACTCACTAGTCAGTTGGACAGTTTTCTCATTCTGCACATTTTGTACTATGGCTGGGGAATGAACATGGGTTGATCCTCCCACTTGTTGTTGTGGTTTTGAGGTTGTTGGGGAGAATCTTGCAAGCCATTACCGAAGAAGGGTATGGTGGGTGGAGCTTGTAGCTTAGACAGAGGTCCATATTGGGAATAAGACATCCCTGGGACAGTGTTTTATAATGGTGGATTAGGCATCAGATAATTCATGGGAGGAGGAGCTTCTCCTAAACCTCCTAGTTGCTGACTTATCTATTGTTGCAACTTGATGGCCAGATGATATAATTTAGACAAAGAGTCTATCTCACTAGGCTGATAAGTTCTCTGCAAGAATAGGTCAATTAAAGGATCAACAACTCTTAAATATGCCTGTATGGCAATATTCTCAGCTACTAGATAAGGGTCTTGCAACCTATGAAACATTCTTTGGAATCTAGTATTGAACAATGGTAGTGGCTCATGATGTTCCTTTCATATTGTGGAAAATTGGTGATACAAAATGGTAGGGTCTACATAAACCCGAAATTGCTTATTAAATGCATTTTTAAAATCTTTCCAACCTAGGATAGATCCTCGGGGAAAATTTAAATACAAGTTATACGTCATATCTCCTAAACAGTAAGAAAACAGTCTACATTCCAAATCCTAATGAGCAACTTGAGCTCTTGTGCAAGCATCTTTGAATTCTTGTATGTGCTCCTCAACACTTCTTCATTCACCATGTATGTATTTAGGACAAAACTTTTCTGGGTTCTTGGGTAAATCATGGATTCCTCCTGGAATAGTCCCTAATGGACAAGGGTTATTGATAAAGTAAGCCATGGGTGGGATTGGTTGAGATGGTGGTGATATAGGCTGAATTGGTGGAGACTCAGGCCTACTTGGCAATGGTGATGTAGGTGGAACTGGTGGTGGTGTAGGTGGATTTGGTGGGAATCTAGGTGGAGTAAGAAGTGGTGGTAAGGTAGGTATAAATATCCTACGAGCATGGGGTCTAGGTCTAACCGGGGTTTTAAGTTCTTCAAATGGTTCAGGATTAGTGGAGGATCTGAGGATCCTCTTGTATTTTTCAGGTGAGAAAGACACAATGTGAGCCAACTTGATCTTTTAGGCCCTCCTTCTAGCGCCAATTTTCGTTGATGGTGAAAATAACACAAACAATGTTAAAACAAAATATTTCTACTCTATTTCCCCTGAAAAAGAAAGACAACATATAGTAGCCTAACTCCTAAGGTCCTGGTAGTTGGTTCTCAACTGTCTGGTGTCACTCAATCGGTTCATACAACTGTAATGTTCAAGGGGCCTATGCTGGTAACAAAGAATGTGAGAAATAACTCATTTTTACTGAACTATTTTTAGTAAATCAAAGGGGTTTCAAACAAAAGAAGATAGATCAAAGGGTAAACCAATAAACATGAGCACAACTCATCTAACATCCGGACATATATCTTCAACAATGAATGTTTTCCAATCAGATCAAGAAAACCAAAGCATGATACAATTCACAGAATAATCTATACCATTGTATACATCTAAGGTACTTATTTTAATTTGCCTATCACAACTACTTCAAATTTTTTTTTTTTTTTAAAAAGAACACACATTCATTCATTGCCAAGATCATAGATCAATAGACTTCAACAAATCTAATCCAAAGATAATATAACAAGATATTATTTAAATCCGGTTTCTTCTAATGAATTTCATCACATAAGAAACAATCATACTTCATCATAATCACTAGCATACATATAGATTATAACTTATCGACCTTATCAAGTAAAATTCAATTCTAACACCATATTGCATAAATCTGTAATTTTGTTTTACTGTAAAATATCAAATAACAATGTATCTCTATAATCACTACAAAATTCGATCTCCTAATATTAGGTAGGCCAATTCTATTCTCTATTAGCCGACCCTCTACAATATGATACCTATAGGGTATTTATAGATATAAAAAATTCGAACTCCACTTCTATTTTAAGTCATCCACCCTTTCAGGGTTTTGCAATTATCCTTGGAAACTTAGTTAAACTGGAAGAAAAGAGAATAGAAGAGAAAAATGTCATACACTTCAAGAACTTCTAGTGCTGCATGCAACATGCAAAGAAGAATAAAGTCATGCAAGCAAGAGATTTATGCATGTGAAGTTGGGTCTGCAATTAACTCATCATAACTAGTGAATACTTTCTATAATACATCTAATTCTGGCCCATCAACCCAGCTGTCTTCAAACTTAATTTGCTCCAATTCTGCTATAAAAAACTTTCTCATATCCTTCATCTTTTTCAACTCTCTTTCAGCATCCTTTATCTCTTCCTTGACATCCATCAACCGATCTATCATCAAATCTTCACCATCATCCCCTTTCTGCATGAGTCCTCTAAACCTTTCACCCCATTTCTCTTTTATCTGGCTCAAATGCAGGCCTTCCTTTGTTAATATATTAACATCTACTATGATAGCAATGACTGCCTCCAACTTCTCAAACTATTCAGTTAGATTATTAACAACAACTTGGACCTCATTCCTATGCTTACAAAAGAAATCTATTCTGAATCGGAGTATACGAAAGGCCTTTTCCACAAAATCTTTATTATCCTCCTCGAGTATTGACTGTTCAAGAAGAGTAGTCAAAGGCAATGTACTAACCTTCTCCAATTTATGACTATACTCTTTATATTCCTCTTCCTGTTTCTCCGATGCTTCAATATATTGATGCATTTCTCTTATCAACTCTTTTGTCCCTTTGTAAACCTCAAAACCCTCAACCAAAACTTCACCTACCTCTTGATTAATCTTGTCAACCCACCTATCTAACATCTCTGCGTTGCCTCTTACCTGCACTAAATCATCTACCTCCTTTTTTCTTAACATAATTGGAGTCTCAATAGCCGTTACCTGTTGTGATCTTGGAGAAGAGACACTTTTCAAAAAGGAATGCAATTGATCCAACTGAGCCTTAAGCTCATCTTTCTTCTACTTATCCTTTAACATCCTTGACTTGGTTGTTGAAGCTACCACATCAATTAGATTCATTTGCTGATTCTTGGTAGGCCTTCCCAAGTTGACAGTACTCAATTGATAATCCATTAATTGCATGTCTCCTACCTCCTTTTCTATCATTAGTATGGCACACTCAGCAATAATTTCTCCCTTATCTGTGAGTCTGGTAGAGTGTAGGATCTTGGCCTTCTTTGTAGGCCTCTCTTGTTCAATCTCCTTCATCATATCCTCCTAATTGAGAGGTTGTGAAGGTGTTACTGTTCTTTTCTGTAGGTCCAATTTTAACCAAGTGGGGGCACTTGGAGCAATAGTCATCATAGTGGAAGAAGAAGCAATAGTAGTAGTAGGGGGTGGTTGCACATTTACCTGGGATTGAGAATCAATCCTTGGTTCCTCTTGCTTTTTTTGCACCACATGCATCTATACAAGCTTTTCAGCATCTTCCCTATCTTTTTGTTCCTGTATCTTCTTATCTTCTTCTTCCTTCTTCAACCTCTCTTCCTCCAATCATTCTCTCTCCAGCTTTTCTTTCTCCAATCTTTCTTTTTCTTGTTTTTCCTTATCCAATTTTTCCTTCTCTAGAGCTTCTTTTTCTAGTTTCTCTTTCTCTAAAGCCTCTAGTCTTTCTATCTCTAAAGCCTTAAGCTTTTCTACCTTCTCTTCTTCTTCTTTTTAGTGAGCTTCTTCAACAAGTTTCAACTTGGGCTCCAAGACTTCTTTCTCCCTCCGGTGTCTTGCCTTCTCTTCCTCAAGGTCACGAATCTTTTGTATTAGTTCTAACTTATCATTTTCTTCTTTAACCTTGAGTTCATGTTCTTGTTTCCTTTTCTGTCTCTCTACTTCATCAACTCTTAACTTAGCTTCAATTTTTTGCTGTTGTAGTATGGAATTAGTTTGTGTCTTGGCATCCATTAAATTTTTATTTTCTATTTCTTTCACTTTTCCCTCAGCATCCTTTCTAACTTCCTCAAACAAGGCCCATTGCACCTCTTGTGTCATTACTTGTTCAACATCCTCCTCTAGAGGCATATCCTCTTGCACATCCTTCTTTGACATAGTCTCGTCTGAATCCATTCCAACATCATGTATTTCCCTCTCCACTTCTTTTCCCTTTGTAGTTTGAGGCATACTATGAGGAGCTTTGGTTCTTAGAACCAACCATTGAACACTTCTATCCAAGACTGTTCTTCCTATCAGCTTTATGTCAATAGTTTCTTCACTATCCTAGTCAATCAGATCTAGGCTCTTAGTTCCTATGTTTAAAGCTTCATAAGATGGATCCAATACAACTCCATCATCCGCCAAGGTGTCAGGAATGTCATTTTTAAATCCAAGTTATGTGATGAGTGAGATAGATAACCTCTCATAATTATTTTTCCTCAAGTCATACTCATCTTTCCGGTCACTCCAAAAATATTCTAATAAATTGAAATGCTTGTCAAACACAGAAGGAAACAAGGCATGCATCTTCCCCTTTGGGTCAAAATACTTATGAGTTGTGTATAAACCTAGCTTTAATTGTATTAGCTCACTACATATCACCTTTTCTCCTACCAAATGTTGACAGCTATACTCACCCAACTCATGGGAAACTTGTGACATCCTGTCTTATGTTTTAAACCAAATTGAGCATTAAATCCAAGAGCTTGATATACAAACTCCATCAACACTATCTTGTTATTGCAACACCTTGGAAGCAAATGTGAATGGCCTTCAAAACCAACTCTCCTGAAATATGTAAACTTGGGGTATTGAATATACCAAC
The DNA here is from genome assembly GCA_007115665.2 of Sequoiadendron giganteum. NCBI lineage: Eukaryota > Viridiplantae > Streptophyta > Pinopsida > Cupressales > Cupressaceae > Sequoiadendron > Sequoiadendron giganteum. The sequence goes on from CM021106.1 coordinate 499,753,109, forward strand.
ATCCCCATTCAACAATAAATGCCATGGCCTCTTGAGTCAGCCTGTAACCTACATCTCCATTTAGTTGGTTAATGACTACATATATGAATGCATCATTAACTCTTCTGAATTGAGTCTCAACAACATGTAGAGACAACCAGTTTTAATGCTCCCACACCTTCTTCTGTCCATCCAAGAATCCCATTATCCCTACTCTATTTAAACCTGGGAAGATACCCAACCTTGCTACTGCATACACAATGTAAGAAGTCATAAAGAAGCACATAGTCTCCCTGATGCTGGTCAGTTGATCATGAATAGCATTTGATACAATCATCGACCAATCAAACTGATGAGTGCCATGTAAATTTTTTTGGATGAAAGGAAACATGCACTCCTTGAAATGAAATGTATCTCTCTTCCCAAAAACCCTGGACATCATCATTATTAAATCTGATACCTCTTTGTAGAAATTTGCCCTCTTTGGCTGGTCTGCAAGCTTGGGTAGAGACTTCTTCTCTGTCTTCAACCACTTTTTGTTTAAATGAGATTTATTGGATTCTTTATACTTACTATATTTCTCCAAGGCCTCAGCCTCATCCAAATGCACCAAGTTCTTAGGATCTAGGAAATTAAATATACTTTGAAATGCTTGAGGAGTGAGATCAATAATTATATTGTTTTGTGAATCCTTGCATTGTCTGGCTGTAGGATTGTAGGTACTGGTTGTTGTCAAGATTAACTCTGGTCACTGGATTGATAAAGGAAATACAGTGATATGGGCCAAACCAGAATCAACAATTCTTTGTGTCCTCCTTGTTACATCTTCCTGTTTCGCAAAGGTTTCTGCATATAGCTCCTCAAAATTGTACTAGCCCAAATTTGTGTCAGTGATATCTGATCAATCTGATTCTACTTTGTTCACTTTCACAATAGGACTCCTATGATTATACCTCAAGGGATAAGGCAATTGTTCTGGGTTGATATTCTTTGGTTTAGGTACTGCCTTTGATGTTCCTGCAGGCCGGTTCCTTTGGGAAGCTTCTCCTGATGTTCTTGACATCCTCTTAGATTTCCTGTAGCAAAATCTCTAGTTAGATCCTCTAGATAAACATCTCAAAATGTGTCTTTAAAATCATACCTTTCAAATATACATCGGAGGTGGAACCAGGCAGACAACATCCTAAATAATCTTCTTTTGAAACACTGCCAAGATCAGAGTCGGAATTGGAATGGTAACTCTACTAAGAAGAAGTGGGCTTAGAGTCGAAAGTGGAATAGTGATCGGAACCGGAACCGAAATGGAAATTGATTTGATTTCCTTCAAATTTTCTTTTTTCATATTCTATTTCGGTTCCACTTCCGCTAAGGTTAACTGTTTTTTGAAGTAAAGCTTCTTACTATACACAGAGTTGGAGATGGGATGGAAAATGGAATTGACACTAAACATTAAAACATATCCAAGACTCTAAATCAATCTTGATCCCACTTCTGGCTATGTTGACCATGACGTTATCAACAATTTTATCAATTTAATGCTTAACTCCATGAATAAAGACTAAGGTCATATTTAAATGAAACGAGGCTTAAAATATATCATGAAAAGACTATACCCATATGACCGTGGGGATGACTATATTTTAGGGCATCATATTTCATCATTTTAAATGTGATCACAAAATGCATAAAACTCTAACCTAGAAAACACGATATAAAACTAGGGCATGGATTTAACCCCCCTACTTAACCAGATCTAACATGTATAAAAATCCTAAGTAAAACGAGATTCTACCAACCCTAACTCACTGTAAAAACTTAGATTTAATCTACCTCACTGTGAAAACCCTAATTAAACCTACACATTTAAAACCTAATGCAGCACACCACGATCACAACAAAACGTGAAAGTGACCCTGCCCTAACCCACTATAAAACTAGAAACGCTAGCATAAAAAAAAATCAAGAACAACAAATAAAGAAAGAAAAAAAACACACAAACCAACCAAAACGGAGAACCCTACCAAAGATCTAAATCAAACAAACACAAAACCGAAAACACGAAAGCAAATAAATAAATATCAACAAGCACATGAACCCTACCTCAAACGAAAAACTTGGCTAACCTTCTGAAATGATTCACAAGCAATTATCCCCTCCTCCTTCAATTGATTCACTTAGATGGACTCCGCAGCTGCTCTATCTCGCTCTTTGATTCATTTAACAATGATAATAATAATGCGTTTAATCCTTAATGAAGGTAAAAATCAAAGTTTCTACCTACAGATGGCAACTGTCATTAACACATTAAATGCAGTTAAGCGGAGTCAGAACTGGAGAAGAACAAACACTTCACTACAGTGTGACTTCAATCAAAAAGTCAATGACCAAGAAATGGCGAGAACAAAATCGGAATGGAAATTGATTCGGAAACTTGAGTAATTTCCCAACTTCGTTCCCATTCGGAGTCTGGGTCCACCAACAAAGAAGAAAACAAAACCAAACACAAAAAGTAAAATAAAAAGACCGACATAATAAAACTTAAGACAAGGACTTAGTCCAAAACCAAAGTTGAAAAAGCGGAGGCAGAGACAGGATGGATTTTGATTTTGGAATTTTCAATAAACACCAACTTAACGCCCACTTCAGGTCTGGGTCTGATAAAGGAAAAAACAAAAGGGAACAAGAAAGACTGTCGGGATGGGGATCGGATTGAGTTTTGAAAGAAGTTTTAGAACCCGATTTGGTTCCGGCTCCGATTCCGACAGACTAAACCAAAATAAAACAAAGTGTTGGAAGTGAAAGACTCTAAACTTTGATTAAAAATCAACCAAGGATAAAAACGCAAAAGGGGGACCCATTTTGACCAAGGAAAAAGATGGGGTGGTTATGCAAGGCATAACACTTCTATTCCTAGTACTTCTATCACTCCTATTTCCATAGAATCATCTCCATCTCCTACTTCTTTCCCTCCTACCAAATCTATCCTTTCTCCTCAATTCACCATGTCTATCATAGCCTTTATCATACTTTCTACTTCATCTCATCTTGCTTCATTTATCTTTCTCAAAACCTTCATCTCCCATCTTTCTAACCTGCCATTAGAGGTAGCTACCATTGTATGTTTTGAAGTCAATAGATCATTGTTGAATAATTTGGCACAAACTAATTCTCCTTCTTCCCAAATAATTTTGGAGCCTCCTATTATGGAGAGTGGTGATAAGATCTTGGAGGAAATGCAAAGGAAAGAAAGAGAGGGTATGGAAGGGTTTTATTCATTAGAGGAAGTCTCAATTACACTAGAGCACAAAGAAAATCCTTCAAAGGAAATTCATTAATTTGAGTCTGAGAAACCTATTAGCCATGAGGAGTAGGTCTACAAAAGAGCTATATAAGGAGCTAGAAGAGAAAGTGCATGAGGAAGTGGTGGTAGAAGATATTAAGGTAGAAACTTATCCTCCTTCCCAACAAAAAAATAAAGCTATTACTCCAACATGGCTAGAAGATCAATTGAAGAGTAAAAGGCCATCAATTGAGACTCCTCAAGCAATTCTAGAAGCCATTTTGAACATAATTGAGAGGCCAAAAGAAAAGAAGGCCAGAATACGGTCTTATATGACCAAGGATTCTTCAAGCTCCCAAAATTTGCATGTAGCCAGTCCTTTTGTGGAGAATGATAATACCACAATCTTGCTAGAATAATTTAATATATCAATAATAAACCTTGGTCCCACTAATAGAGCCCAAGATATTGATAAAATACAAGGCTCAATGACCAATATTTTGAGGCAGATGAATAAGGATGAGGTGATGAAAGTTGAGTTGAAGTCTCAGATAGTAGAGCTGATTGCTTTTATCCAACACTTATTAACACATATTTAGATCACTCGAGTTAAAATAGTAACTCTTATGGTGTTGTCCAAAGATGAAGTGGATAAGATGAAATAGATGAAATCTTGGGTGCAATCTACCCAAAAATGGCTAGGGGGTATTTTTGATATAGGAAACAAGGCCATTAACATTGCCATTTAGGTGTACAATAACTTTTTCGATTTTGAAGGAAGAGGTAGATAAGCTAGTTCAGGATTGTGCCAAAAATATAAGTATCATAATATGGTATTTTAAAAAGTAGAGGCAATAAGGAAGATTCCCATTGAAGTGATAGAATAGGAGGGAAAAGAAAGAATTAGTAAAATATCCCCATTATTGGATACACACACTAATGTGTTGGAAACAATCCACACTGAGAGGGGGGGGGGAGGTGAATTAGTGTTGTGTAAAAATTAACTTTATTAACCTTTAAATTCCAAGCATTAGGAACATTCAATCATAAAGCATAAAAAAGAAAACAAACACAACACCATAACACCAAGTTTTTTACATGGAAATCTTGTTAGGGGAAAAACCATGGTGGATGGCCAATCCACAATTATGATTTGGAGTATACTCAAAGTGAAGATTACAAAAGGGGAATGCATTTGCATTTAGGCACACTTCCTAGAGCTCACTGCTCAAAGAAAAGAGGGATTGCTTCCAAAGAGTTCAGATTAAAAACATCTGAATATTTGAACTGAAATGATAGCATAAAAAATGCCTAATTACAGTTCCAGATTAAGTACAATAATAGATTTGTTTCCTTATAGACTGATTCTATAATTTTGTTCTACTTTGCTCACACACATCACACAAACATTCTATGCACAAGTGAAACTACTCTTAATCACACCTCTACTCTACTCTAACTCGAAATTTGAACACTATATATACGTCATCCAAAATGATACAGATGATCATGTATATATATCCACAACATAGGATTTATTTGCACTTACTCGACTTCAATATAACACAACAAAATTACAACTGTTGGCTCACATAATGATAAATATGCAATGCGTACCCTTAATGGTCGGTCACAACTTGAATAAGACTCAAAAAAATATGTACAAACATAGAGATACTCAATTAATTAGTTCTCATAAATCTGTGACTTAATATATTTATGAAGTCAGCCATAATACAAGAAAAACTGAGAATACGCAAACCAAATATTCTAACTCCCATGTGAATTGGTACAAGCTACTATGCTTCAGTTTTAATAGAGATAATATACCCACAATCATTTCCTGAGATGCGCAATACAAAATGGAAACTTGAAATCTATGCATAGATCGATGAATGCTAAGTTACCATATACTCTATTTTGCCTTGTCGATTTTCAATCTATTTTCCAATAAGCTTATATGAGGATATGCGTACCTTATCAAAGCATAGGGTTTCCATCAATGACAGAAAAAGATGATAGTTTTAGTGTTCTTTTGCCAAAAATATCCCCCTTTGACATTGATGCAAACACTTTGTGAAAAATGACTAAGTGTCGGATCAGTACCAAGATAAACTTCACTGCAATTCAAAATTTCAAAAATGTTACTCTCCCCCTGAGAAGATTATACATTTTTCACACCACTTCCCCCCCTTTTAAATCAATGGAAAAGGAAGGGGTCGCATATCAAAAAGACTTAATCAAAATTTAGTTTGTACAAAGGAGCTCTTTACCTTACAAAAGCTGAAAGATGTCTGTAAAATATTTATGTAGCTACACCAGGTTTGAATCCCAAATTCATTTGAGGCTTTCCATTATGGTTATGTGTCCACAAATAGGAAAACATTTATATGGATTCCGGGCTATTTGGATCATTGACTACCATAGTTTCCTCTCCTTCTTTTAGGGAACTACCCATTGAATCAATTTTGGGGATAATGATGCTTCTAAGTTCACAAGTTTTGGAGACAATTTTATCATTTTCATGTTTCAACCCTTTTATTTCATTTAGCAGAGACATAACTTCACCTTCAATCTTTCCAACACCACTAGATAGTGGATAAAATTCCTCAGAGATAGTTGCTAACTGATTTTCCAGGTCTTTCACCTTCTTTTCATTTTCTTCTATGAAATTGGAAAAAAACAAACACGATTTGTAAATCTTGCCTCCTTCAGATAAGGCATCATGTATGTGCTTGAAACAAGTGGCCAAAGTGACTTTGTCTTTGGCAATCAGTATTTTCAGTCCACTAAACCTTTTTGAATCAAATTCCTTTTGCACTTTTTCCAACATATACTTTTCAATAGACTCAAAATGAGTACTGACCAAGCTAATAAACCTCTTTAGCTCACTAGATGAAGATTTAGTCTGATTTTTCACAAAGGAGGGCGTGATCTTCTCTAGTACTCTAGACACAAGTGCCAATAATTCACTATCTTCAATATGAGATTTTAGCAACTCTTCTTGAGATTTTACTTGAGCAATTGGGGCCACCTTCATAATCTGGATTGGGTTCAAGGTTGATAGGCCAATGGGACCTTTAATGAATTCTAGCTCAATCTCTTCCTTATGTTCCATGAAGAATTTCTTAAGTGTCTCAACAATGTCTCTTGACTTCATCTTTACATCACTTTTCCTTTCCTCAACTAATACTTCCTTAATTGAATCTTTTGATTTTTCTTCAATGTTCTCTGCCTATTCAACTTGTACATTCATAGTTGCATCAACTTCCATGGGGATTTCTGTGTTGATATCTAGAAGTGGAATCTCAAAATTTCCTTCTTCTGTATCTTTGACCAGATCAAATGAGACATCATCTATATGAGTTTCTTTAGGCACAAATTTAATTCTGTCATTCAGTATTAGCTCTTTCAAAATTTGTTTTTTTTCCTGTATAACTTCATTTGTTAGGCCAATCATCAGTTTATTGACCCTTGACTTGCTTTTGAACTTCCTTTTTGCTTTGTTCAAAAATTCTTGCATTTCTTCCACAAACATTTCCGAATATAGTTCTACAAGAACTCTTTCTCTCATTCATTCCTCTTTAGTTAGGGCACTTAATCTCCTTGATTCTAGAATATCATACAAACCTTTGGGCAGGCTAGGCATGATTTCAACCAAAATTTTGTTGAAGATATTCATGTACTTTATTGTAGCTTCTTCTAGAATTGTTCTATCATATTCAGAGAAAGATTCATACCATTGAGAAAGCAGTTTAAGATTTCCATATGAAATTATTGCTTTTTCAATTTGAGCAATGAGCTCTAGGCAGTGTGCCTGAATGCAAGTGCATTCCCCTTTTGTAATCTTCACTTTGAGTATACTTAGAATCATAATTGTGGATTGGCCATCCATCGTGGTTTTTCCCCTAATAGGGTTTCCACGTAAAAATCTTGGTGTTATGGTGTTGTGTTTGTTTTCTTGTTTATGCTTTATGATTGAATGTTCCTAATGCTTAGAAATTAAAGGTTAATAAAGTTAATTTTTGCACAAAATTGATTCACCCCCCTCTCAATGTGGCTTGTTTCCAACAATTGGTATGAGAGCTACTGTGCTTCAATATCAATAGAGATAATATACCCACAATCATTTCTTGAGATGCACAACACAAAATGGTAACCTGAAATCTATGCATAGATCAATGCTAAGTTACTAGATACTCTGTTCTGCCTTGTCAATTTTCAACCTATCTGATGGTAAGCTTGAATGAGGATATGGGTACCTTATCAATGCATAGGGTTGCCATCAGTGACAACACCAGATGATATTTTTAATGTTCTTTTGCCAACATAATGTTCCTAAGAGGGATCATGTTGTAGGTTGAGCCTAAAGTAAAGAATATTTTTGAATAAATCAATGAAGTTTTAGAGGCACGTATTTAATTTTTGTATGAGCTTATGAAGGTACAACTGGGTAAATATATGAAACCAAATGAAGATACAATGGAGAAACAATGGAAGTTGTTGATCCATAAGGGGTTGAAAAAGATCTATCTACATATTTACTAGGTCCAAATTTGATCACAAAGCAACTAAGGTTTGATGATTGGCTCACTACCACAAGGGAGAGCTAGTCTACTAGGGTTTGGTTATTTTGAGTTTCAAAGAGGAGAAATTTGATGCGTGTTTTAACAAGCATATTTAACATAAAACCTTGGATTTGAAAATGTAGTTTATCACACAAATCAAAACAAAAACTGAAAGAAAAAATTAAAATATGAAAAATAGTGACAAAGAAGAACCTTTGCTTAAAAGTTGATCCTAAATTTGAGGGTCAAGGGTGAATTCAACCTAGACTAGGAATGTTTCTTTTAAGGGGTTACAAACTTTATATGGCATATTAGAGTCCACTCTATATTTTCCTATAGTTTTATTTTGATGAAACCTTTGAATCTGACCAACACACAAGAAAATATGAAGAAATTTTGTGTTATATAGGGGTTGGACTAAGTTAAATCCCATTTTTGTGTTTCCACCTCCATAAATAAAAAATGATGATGATCAAAAGGACTTACCCTAGTTCAAGCAGAGGCCCAACAACAATAAATTACTGAAAAGACAAATGAAAATTGATAATGTTACCTTAATTATGAAACCCTTGTCAAAATGATGTTCACACCATAAGTTTCCATCAAAGGTTGTTTGATGGATTCTTGACCTTCTTGAAGACCTACAAGAGGTTAGTACACATAACACAATAGACTAGTGTATCTATCTTGTAGAGGATAAATCAATACATCTTCATGATGGTGCATGATTGAATATAATTTCTTCTTATTCATAATGCTTCCTTCTAATGTTTAATTAAGAAGAAAGCTTATTTATATATGTATCTTGATTGATATTTTTGATTATAAGAAAAATTGGGATCCATTCAAATTCTTAGAGGATTGACACTAAAGCAATAAATTTGAAATATGTTGTACCTTTAAGGTCAAGGGTTCCCTAACCCTTAACCAGGTGCTTTAGGCCCAAATTTTTAGATGTCAGAGATTTTAATATGTTTTCTTAATCTAGCCTCAAAATGAATAAACTATTAATCTAATTAAGTCCATAGGGAAAATAGGGTATCTATGTAGTGTGGGATTTTCAAGCTAAAAAAATTATGATGCTACATTTAGCCCCCACATTCGTGAGAGTGTGATCTTACATTCATGATCAAACTAAAGGAACATATTTCTTTATCAAAATATTGAAGAGATGGGATGAAACCAAGTTGAGGGGTGCACAATCTCCCAAATTAGGATCCCATAAATACACAATTTTAAGACAATCATGAAGTAGATATATCACACACAAGATAAAGGAAAAATTCAATCATACTTGAGTACACACAAAAGTACACATAAGAAATTCATAAAGAAAAAACAATGCATATAAGGAATACATGAGGAAAACACATAAAATACATGAAGAAAACACATGAAATACATGAAGAAAACATACAAAATAGATTAATAAAACACATAAAATACACAAGGAAAACATAACGAAAACATAACACACATATAGAATAAAAAATGTTAGTACACAAAATTAAATATCTTAGTTGGCAAGGTAATGCGGCCTCAGTATGTAAGGTTGTCTCTAGTATTACAATTTTTAGTTTTTCTTGGTTCCTAGTCTTTTACCTCAAAATTTTGTTCAAAAATTATATTTTGATAGGGTTTTTGATAAAAGGTTTTCCATGCTTAAAACCCTACCTAAAACCCTAAGTCTAGTTAGCACCGCAATCACTTTTTTTATATTCTCACATTTACTGCATGTACCTAGTTCTCGACCTTTTAGTTTTCACATAAGGGTTATTACCTCATGCATTTACTGACCCCTCATTCCTAGGTTGTTGATTAGACCCACCTCTTAAAATGATAAGGTCTTATGCCTGTATCCCCCATGTTTTATTTACCTATCGACCCATTTGTTCCCTAGTAGCATAAATTTGTTTTATGAGTGTGTGTCTTATAAAATCCTTAAATTACCCACACCCTACATATGGACCCACTACATTTATGCTCAATTCTACAATAATATTTTATTGTGAAAATAATACTTTTTTGAACATTTAAAATATTAACAGGTGTCACCTTTCTAGTGGATCCCACATTTCACAAAAAGTATATTACTAAATCCAAAACTCAATTGCAAAACTACAAAAGTGATGAAATGTGGTGTGTTTAGCATCATTCATCACTACAAGTATTTTATGAATACTAGATATGGAAACATGACACATTTTAAGGGCATTTCATGAGTCTACGAGATATCTTGAAAAGGGTCCAATAGTGCCTTGTGAAACCATGAAAAGGGGACACATGGATTGATCTCATTGTTTCCAACATGTCTCATGTAAAAGGTTAAATTTATAAAGAGCATAATGAGTACCACATGGTGAAATCTCAACAACATTTTTCCAATCTACAAGCTCTTTGTACAAGTTAGATTTTTGAGACGTGGAACTAAAAATGTTGCCATGTAGATCTTATGATGATGTCAACAATGTTCAACTTGTATTTTTATGGGCCACTCTATATTATGTGTAAAGTGACCCCACATGGATTAAGTTCATTTTTCAAAGATCTTTTTCAACTTATGTCAAATAGTTTAAATCGGTCAATTTTTTGATGAGCGTCAAATCTTGTCCTTTCACTCAAGGATCAACGAATTGCATTCCAACTTAGAAAATAGATGGTTTCATGTACTGGCTCATACAAGCCAAGTAATTTCATACAAGATGGATTTCTACTAGATATTTAGTGATATTTGTGCTATAAATTCTATAAACTAGCTCGTTTTTGTCTCATTTGGCATCTAAAGCATCCAATAAGAAGAATTGAAGAGCTCAAGTGATTTTGACAAGTTAGGGTTTTCAAAAGTGAAGAAACTCTCTCTCTCTCTCTCTCTCTCTCTCTCTCTCTCTCTCCCCCTCCCCTCTCTCTCTCTAAATCCCATTTTTGTGTTTCCACCTCCATAAATAAAAAATGATTATGATCAAGAGGACTTACCCTAGTTCAAGCAGAGGCCCACCAACAATAAATGACTGAAAAGACAAATAAAAATTGATAATTTTACCTTAATTATGAAACCCTTATCAAAATCATGTTCACACCATAAGTTTCTATCAAAGGTTTTTTGATGGATGCTTGACCTGCTTGAAGACCTGCAAGAGGTTAGTACACATAACACAATAGACTAGTGTAGCTATCTTGTAGATGATAAATCAATAGATCTTCATGATGGTGCATGATTGAATATAATTTCTTCTTATTCATAAGGCTTCCTTCTAATGTTTAATTAAGAAGGAAGCTTATTTATATATGTATCTCAATTGATATTTTTGATTATAAGAAAAAATAGGATCCTTTTAAATTCTCAGAGGATTAACACTAAAGCAATAAATTTGAAATATGTTGTACCTTTAAGGTCAAGGGTTCCCTAACCCCTAACCAGGTGCTTTAGGCATAATTTTTTGGATGTCAGGGATTTTAATATGTTTTCTTAATCTAGCCTCAAAATGAATAAATTATTAATCTAATTAAGTCCATAGGGAAAATAGGGTATCTATGTAGTGTAGAATTTTCAAGCTAAAAAAATTATGATGCTACATTTAGCCCCCACATTCATGAGATCATGATCTTACATTCATGATCAAACTAAAGGAACATATTTCTTTATCAAAATATTGAAGAGATGGGATGAAACCAAGTTGAGGGGTAAACAATCTCCCAAATTAGGATCCTATAAATACACAATGTTAAGACAAACATAAAGTAGATATATCACACACAAGATAAAGGAAAAATTCAATCATACTTGAGTACACAGAAAAGTATACATAAGAAATTCAGAAAGAAAAAACAATGCATATAAGGAATACATGAGGAAAACACATAAAAACATGAAGAAAACACATGAAATACATGAAGAAAACTTACAAAATAGATTAATAAAACACATAAAATACACAAGAAAAACATAACACACATATAGAATAAAAAATGTTAGTACACAAAATTAAATATCTTAGTTGGCAAGGTAATGCAACCTCAGTATGTAAGGTTGTCTCTGGAATTACAATTTTTAGTTTTTCCTGGTTCCTAGTCTTTTACCTCAAAATTTATATTTTGATAGGTTTTTTGATAAAAGGTTTTGTATGCTTAAAATCCTACCTAAAACCCTATGTCTAGGTAGCACTGCAACCACTTTTGTTATATTCTCACATTAACTGCATGTACCTAGTTACTCAAACTTTTAGTTGTCACATAAGGGTTATTACCGCATGCATTTACTGACCCCTCATTCCTAGTTTATTGACTAGACCCACCTCTTAAAATGATAAGGTCTTATGCTTGTATCCCCCATGTTTTATTTAACTATCGACCCCTTTGTTCCCTAGTAGCATAAAGTTGTTTTATGAGTGTGTGTCTTATAAAATCCTTAAATTACCCACACCCTACATATGGACCCACTACATTTATGCTCAATTCTATAAGAATATTTTATTGTGAAAATAATACTTTTTTGAACATTTAAAATATCAATAGGTGTCACCTTTCTATTGGATCCCACATTTCACAAAAGGTATATTGCTAAATCTAAAACTCATTTGCAAAAATATAAAAGTGATGAAATGTGGTGTGTTTAGCATCATTCATCACTACAAGTATTTTATGAAGAATAGATATGGAAACATGACACATTTTAAGGGAATTTCTTGAGTCTACGAGATATCTTGAAAAGGGTCCAATAGTGCCTTGTGAAACAATGAAAAGGGGACACATGGATTTATCTCATTGTTTCCAACATGTCTCATGTAAAAGGTTAAATTTATAAAGAACATAATGAGTACCATATGGTGAAATCTCAACAATATTTTTCCAATCTACAAGCTCTTTTTACCAGTAATATTTTTGAGATGTGGAACTGTAAAATGTTGCCACGTAGATCTTATGATGATTTCAACAATGTTCAAGTTGTATTTTTGTGGCCCACTCTATATTATGTGTAAAGTGACCCCACATGGATTAATTTCATTTTTCAAAGATCTTTTTCAACTTATGTCAAATATTTTAAATCGGTCAAATTTTTGATGAGCATTAGATCTTGAACTTTCACTCAAGGATCAATGAATTACATTCCAACTTAGAAAATAGATGGTTGCATGTGCTAGCTCACACAAGCCGAGTAATTGCATACAAGATGGATTTCTACTAGATCTTTAGTGATATTTCTTCTATAAATTCTATAGATTAGCTCATTTTTGACTCATTTGGCATCTAAAGCATCCAGTAAGAAGAATTGAAGAGCTCAAGTGATTTTGACAAGTTAGGGTTTTCAAAAGTGAAGAACAAGTATGTTTTCATCAAAGAATTTTACATAATTTTTTGTTCTAGGGTTATAATTCAGATAGTATATGCATTAAAGTATCTTGAATTACCATAATTACTCTAAGTTTCCCTAGTTGTTGCTTGAAAATATTTAAATCCTTAGAACCCATCTTAAGAAACCATACTTTAAGTTTGAATTGCAATCATGAGCCCTCTAAGAGACCAACCTTCCACTTCAAAAACTTCATTGGAAAAAGGACCTAATCATCCAAATTCCTAGTTCAACAAAGAGGCCTATTAGGGTTCATGGTCTTGGTGTAGTCAATGGTATAGTGGATGATACTAGAGAATGTAGAAATGTTGAACTACCTCTTATAGGGTGGAAATTATTTATTTACTGGTATGGGAAAAGGAATTCCAAGGTCCCCATTTCCAATTTATGGACCTATGACTCGAGGAAGTTGGTAGTACCCAATGTATTCATGGATGGGGAATTCCTCAGACATATTTCAAATAATTATGATAAATTTTTTAGAATGGTTAGAGTTACAAATGGTGGAGAAATAATTAGAATTGATAAAACCCACATTTCTAAAGTTTTAAAATTAAATCTAGCTAATAATAAAGCCATTGTTTTCAAACTGTTCAAACAAAATTATCATTAGGATAGGAAAAATTATAGGGTGCATTGGCCCCCTAGGTGGAGAAAATGGTTTTGATATGAAATCTATCAGAATCCTACAAAATAAGATGTAGCCTTTCAATTTGGTGTCCTTTGTGGATTATTTTATAAGGAAATACTATTCTTTGTGCTAGGTTCTTGGAGGTAATGCACGTGAAAATATTCTAGTACACCTCATATACATGTCAATGGAAATTCAAAATCCTCTTGTAAAAATTGAGTTTGAATTTTCAACATTCATTGTGTTGGGTGTTTTTACTATAACCAAGTTGATCTTCTAATCTACCTATGGAATTGCCAATTCCAATCAGGGGCAGCTCAAAGGACCTAGACCAACTGACGAGGGTTTTAATAAACCTCATACACTTTGGGCTCTGCAAGACTCGGGAGGGTGATCCCTTAATGTGTTTAGAAAATATACAACAATATTATAAATAACATTGACAACATCAAATAATCTAATTCAATAGTTGAACATAACAAGATAATATCGAATAAAATTGGCTATTCATCAATAATATCAACTATTTGGAGCATGAGATAACTACAACAACATTTCACAATGTAAGATAGTCATTGATTTTCAATTTTTAGCAAGCTCTAAGTAAAGAAAATTAAATATTTAACCTCACAAAAATGTACAACCTAGATCAGTGCCATATACCATTGGAGGAGTCAAATTCATAAGCATTTAAGGGTTTATGAAAGATTTAACACATAACATGCAAGATCTCTGATAATATTGCCTTACAATATCATCATTATGTATTCTAACCCAATACTTCTTATCAAATAATTATATAAAACATATTCACCTATGATCCCATTCAAGCATTTTAATTAATTCTTTGAATTAAAGCTAAACTGAGAATCATACACACCACAACATTGAGATGAATGAAACAACCCTTAATTATTTTATTCAAAATTCCAATATGCTTATACAATGGAGAGACGTGAGTTCAAAATAATTCATTTCAATTCAACTTCTTGTACTGTCATGAAACATCAAATTCCCATGAATTCAAAACCTACTACAAAATGACACAAAACCTAAATTTCATTTTCACTAAAACTATCAGGCTTTACAATTGCTCTGCAACTTTACCTAGACTCGACCAAAATTATCTAACTTGATAACCCGTATTTCTAGCCTTGAAATCCCTCTTATAGGGAATGAAGGAGAAAACAAGCATTGGGCCAGAAATACACATGTCACTAGTCACTTGGACCACGCTGTGACATTTCGAAAATATGTTACAACAACTGAATCCCTAGAGAATCTTCTTGTTCATCCCATCCGCTGAAAATAGTTGATGCATCAACCAAACTTCAAAAAACCTGCTCCAAAACTGCCATCAAAACATAACTGCAATCTGTTGTAACTGCAACAGCCGAGTAGTTTACTGCTAGTAGCCAACTCTATTTTATTCTTTCCTGGTTAAGTATTTACTTACCCATCTCTGGTATTCTTCATCGTTCGGCCAATCAAAATTAACTACCTCACTCACCTTAGCACTATAAGGTGTGATTTCATCACTACCTGATTTTATTCTCTCTCAAAAGATTCCAAAAATGTGTTGGTGCTAATTATCTTGTCCATACAGCTCACCAACAGGTCATAGTCTAAGTCATCACAAATCAATTTGATTTGTGCATTGATGACCTCATCTGCTCTATCCTACCACTGTTGCAATGATTTAACATTTCCCTATGCATCAATTATATTAGGTAAATATGGATCACTCCAATCATCAAAATTATTTACCAGTTCTTTGATTTTCCCACTCAAATCATTTGGTAAGTCTTGAAAAACCTACAGTGACTTTAAAAATATTTGAGTAGGTCTTAATGATTGGGGCCTATTATCTATATCAAACCTTAAGGCTTTGTACATTATATCTAAATCATTGGCCCTAGGGATCCATTTCTCAACTAAGAGAAATACTACCTCTTGATCCCTACTAATATTCTTTATTGCATCTCGGTTGGAGGGTCACATGTGGTTAGTCAAGAGGAGATAAGAGCTCACTTCTTTCGATTCTATAAGGACCTTTTTTCTTCAGACAAGATACAAGAAACAATTACCCAAGAAAGGAAGCTCATTAAGAACCTCACCCCTAAGAAAATCAATAAAGATATAGCAAAAGACTTAGGGAAAGAGATCTCAAAAGAGGAAATCCAAAAGGTTATTCTCTCTCTCAAAAATGATAAGTCTCCAGGGGCTGATGGGCTTTCAGCTGAATTCTATAAAACTTTTATAGATTGGATATCTCATGACCTTCTCCAGGTATTCAATGAGGCCTTTGAGAAAGGTTCTCTTGGTAGAAACATTAATAAAGGAATAATTAAACTGATCCCAAAGGAAGGTGATAAAGCTCTAATAAAAAAATGGAGATGCATTACTCTCTTGAATGTCTCGTGTAAGATTTTGGCCAAAATCCTTCCTGAAAGAGTGGCTCTTGTCCTCCCATCCATCACAAATGCTACTCAAACTAGATTTATAAATGGGAGGTTCATTTTGGAAAATCTGATTACTGGTTGGGAACTTTGAATTGGCAAAAATCTCTGATCAAAAAGTGACTATGATGCTTATTGACTTTGAAAAGGCATATGACAGGATTGAATGGGATTTTTTTTGTTAATGCTGTAGGCTTTTGGGTTCTTTAAGGCCTTCTGCCATATGGTGAAAACTCTTTTTTGGGATGCCTCTACTCAAGTTGATGTTAATAGTGTTCTCACTCAAGAGATCCCCTTGGAAAGATCTATAAGGCAAAGATGCCCCCTTGCTCCTGCTCTCTTTGTCCTTGCTTCATATGCACTCCATTTTCTATTGAGAGAAGGATCCTCATCTCCTAATGTTAGGGGTATAAGGCTTCTGGATGGAAATGAGCTCATCAATCTTCAGTTTTTTGATGATACTGCCATTTTGTTTCATCTGGAGGATTGGTACTTTAGCAATCTCTTGAAAAAGTTGGAGCTCTTCTGCTTAGCCTCAAGTGCTAAGCTTGCCCCCTCTAAATCCCAGCTGTTAGGCTGGGAGGAATCTCCCCCAAATCGGCTCAAGTAATCAGAATTTCAATGGGGTGGGCCTCACAAAATTGTAAGGTACCTTGGGATTCCTTTTGCAATTGAGCCAAATCTGAAGGAAATGTGGATTTGGACTCGTGAAAAGATTGAAAAAAAAATTGGTAAGTGGAATAGGCAATTTCTATCTTTAGCTGGCCGTTTGCAAATCTATCAAAAGATTCTTTCTGCTTACAGTATATACTTTGCTTCTATCTAGTTCTTCAACTCCTACCAAATCAATGAAATTCAGAAAAGAATTAGGACCTTTCTCTGGTTAGATGGCAAAGGAAATAAGAAAAGGCATGTAGTTAAATGGGAGTGGTGTATCATTGCAAAAGAAAATGGGGGCTTGGGTTTGAAAGACCTAAAATTACAAGGTATTTCCCTTTCTTCAAAATGGATCTTTGGAGATTAGTAAGGTAGTGATCCAGGGAAGGTGTTGGTCCGACAGAACGTTAGTAGTGTTGTTCCTAAGAGGGAAAAATGGTGGGAAGGTCTGCCCCTTATTGATATCCTTGGTAGTGTGGAAATTATGTCTCTTGCAGGTTCTAATGTCTTCAAAACTATTTGGAAGGCCTGGGAAATGTTGAAACCTTTTCTTGTTAATCACCATTTCACCTGTGGGGATGAGGGGAATGTCTATTCCTTTAGATCTATTTGGTGGAACTTAAATCACAAAGGGAAAAATTTAGCTCTTCTTCAAGGCTGCTTGATAAGAGGTTGGGTTGCTAAAGGCATCAGATTCTTTAAGGATATTCTTGAAAATGGGAAATTAAAAGGTTGGAATGATCTAAATAATGAATTCAACATCCCCCCCTCCAACTGGAGAAATTACTATGTCCTTAGGGAGGCCTATGGCCGGTTAAAATTCCCTGTGCTAACTAAAGATGGAACAAAACAATTCAAAGAATTTAAATGGGAAAATGGAACTGGTATAAGAAATAGTAAAGTTAAAGATCTATACACTTTCTTAACAAGGAACATTGATTTAACTGAGCATTTAAATCAAGTTTGGAACTTACAATGGGATAATGAACAATGGAAAAAAATTCTTAAAAATAATTGGAATAGTCTGTTGGAGGCTAAACTATCCTGCTTTAGATGGTTGTTGACATTACAAAGACTTTCTTTCAAGGGTAAAATTAATGATATTCCAATTTGCTCTGTCTATAGGGTCCCTAAGTCAATTGTTCATATTTTCTTTGAATTCTCCTTTTCTAAAGAAATTCGAGAACTCTTTTGCTCTGGTCAGGAATTTTGGGCTGAGAATGGAAAGTTGTTACTAGAGAGAATTTTGTTTAATCATAATATTAAGTTTCCAAAGACTGATAAATTATTCTGGCTCTCTTTGTCTTCTAGTATATTGTGGTCAATCTGGAAAGCAAGGAATGAAGATTTGTTTCAAGGAAGGAAAAGGTTGCTTACAGAGTCTTTTCAAAGACTCATCTTTGTTGATTATCAAGGTGAAGAAAGCTTGCAATATGAACTTAAATAAGTGAATGAAAATATGAAATATGTAGATTAACCTTTAGCCTTAGTGTGAAGAAAGAATGAGAGAGAGAGATGGAAGAATCATAACACATGCAACAACAGATTTACGTGGAGAAACCCCGAAGGGAAAAAAAATCCACCATCGAAAGATAGAAAAGTATATCACCAATAATCTAAGATATTACATGCAGCAATAGACTTCTCTTATCACTCTCTATAAAATCCAACCGCACCCTGTTACCTTGCAAACCTGCAAAACTGAATTGAATAACTCTAGCTCAAGGCCCCAATTTAAAGAGATTTGTGAGGATGAAAACCACCATGGTTTCACCAAACAATAGGAAGCAATACCACCTAGAAAAACCCATGCCTCCCTCCTTGAAATGGTAAAAAAATGCCAAAATAGGCTCTTATAGATGCTCTTACAAATTTCATAAGGCATCTCTCATGCATGGGCACCTAGGGTCTAAAAATAGCATATTCCTGTCATAAGAATCTGTCATACTATCATAGCATCTTATGAAAAATGTCATAAATGTCATAGATGCTCTTACAACACCCTATTTAGACCCAACAACCTCATTCTATAAGATTCCAAAGTGGGACGCCTAGCTATTTTGTCCTTTTCCAAAAGGACAAACGATAATGGTAACATTGCATTTACATTGTCTCTTTCACCACCGTTGGTCAAACAGTTTCATCTCTTATGGGTAAATGTAAAAAACACTAGAGGAGAATAATTAATTAAAGGATTTACAAGGTTGATGGCACCTAAATCCTAACATTCTCCCACTTGACATCATACATTGTCAATTACACCCATAGAGATACAATTACATAGAATCAAGTATAGTGATCAAGGCCCATGGCCTTTCTGCACCAAGAGAACTTATCCGTGGTGACTGGCTTCATAAGAGAATCTGCAACATTATCCATAGTGTCAACTTTTCCAATCAAGACCTGTCCATTCTCAACCATTTCTTGCACAAAGTGATACTGAACATCAACATTCTTAGTACGAGCATGATACATAGGATTTTTAGCAAAAAATATGGCACTCTGACTATAACATCCGATCCTCACTATCCTTCAATCAAAACCAATACCATTACCAAGTCTCTGTAACCAAACTGCCTCCTTAGAAGCATGTGTAGCAGCCATATACTATGCTTCAATGGTAGATAAAGCAACTGTAGCTTATCTTTTACTCATCCAACTGACTCCACCTCCAAACAAAGTAAACACATAGCCACCAGTGGACCTTCGACTGTCCAAGTCACCTGCCCAATCTACATCAACAAAACCCTGTATGTCCAATGACTTATCAACATTATCAGTACCATGATAAACCAAATAATAATAAGAAGTGCCTTGCAAATATCTGAATACCCTTTTAACAAAATTCCAATGTTCTTTACTAGGGTTAGACATAAATCTACTTAGAACTCCCACTGCTTGGGCTATATCTAGTCTAGTACAAACTATTGCATACATTAAACTATTGAAAACACTAGTATAAGGAACTTTAGACATTTCATCAATATCATCATCCGTTTTAGGACACATGTCTAAACTTAACTTAGTACCAACAGGAAATGGAATATTTACTGGTTTACAGTCCTACATATTAAACCTCTACAAAATAGTGTTAGCATACTTTCTCTAACTTAACCAAATCTTTCTGTGAACCCGATCCCTAATGATTTCCATCCCACAAATATATTTAGCAGCCCCTAAATATTTTATATCAAATGTGCCAGAAAGTTGAGTTTTAAGCTCCCTAATCATTTCCTTATTGTTACCAACGAACAACATATCATCCACATATAAGACAATAATCAGTATTTGATCATCAATAACTTTAAAATAAACACAGTGATCCTCTTCACTTCTAACAAAACCCAACTTTAATGCAAAGGCATCAAACTTCTGGTACCACATCCTAGGCGAATGTTTCAAACCATATAGAGACCGTTTTAACCTGTAAACCAAGTGTTCTTTTCCTTTCACAACAAAACTGCTAGGTTGTTTCATGTAAATTTCTTCCTCAAGATCCCCATGCAAGAAAGAAGTTTTAACATCCATTTGTTCTATTTCTATATCATAAGCAACAACAGTGGATAAAAGGAATCTAATAGAAGTTAACTTAGCAACAAGAGAGAATATTTCACCAAAATCAACTCCTTCTCTCTAGGAGTAGCCCTTGGCCACTAATCTGGCCTTGTATCGTTCCAACTTACCATTTGCACCAAACTTCATTTTATATACCCACTTACAACCAATGGCCTTTCTTCCTTTGGGAAAACTAACAAGAACCCAAGTGTCATAGTTTTCCAAAGACATCATCTCATTCTGCATGGCCTGTATCCAAGACTCACATTATTTTGAAGATAGAGCCTCCCTGAAGGATCTAGGTTCATCATCAGTACATAACAAAGAAAATTTACAATGAAAATCAGGTGGGCTATACCTGTCAACTGGATTTCTTTGTCTTGTGGACCTTATCAAAGGTGGCGTAAGAGGTTCCTCCTCATGTTCATTCTCATTGTTTTCAAATTATTCTGTTACAATAGATTCTTCATAACTCTCTTCTTCTTCTCCATCTTCTTGTCCATCTCTCTGTTCTTCCACATGTGCATCTTCTTTCTTAGTTTCAAAATGCACTATTTTTTATTTTTCCTTTGGTTGCTCATCTTCAAAGTTAGCTCTAAATTCCCTGAAAATTACATCTATAGAAAGTATCATCTTTCGTGTTAGTGGATTCCAAAGTTTATAACCTTTAACATTTTCACATAACCTACAAAGATTCATTTATGAGATTTGGGATCCAATTTAGACTGCTTCTCTTTAGGAACATGAACAAAAGCCTCACAACCAAAGACCCTTAAATGTGAAACTGATGTCGTTTTACCCAACCACATTTAATAAGGTGTTTTATCAATAAGAGCTTTACAAGGAGATCTATTAATTAAATAACAAATAGTAGCAACAACTTCTACCCAAAATCATTTATCTAACATAGCACTACTTAACATGCTCCTAGCTCATTCCATTAATGTACGGTTCATTCTTTCTGCTACCCCATTTTGTTGTGGTGTGTAAGGTGTAGTATTTTTCCTAACAATTCTTGCATGTTTGCAAAACTCATCAAATTCCTTAGAACAATATTCACCCCCATTGTCAGATCTCAATACTTTTATCTTATAATCTGTTTGCTTTTCAACCAGTGCCTCAAATTCCTTAAATTTGGTGAAAACTTCAGATTTTGTATGCATAAAATAAATCTAAGTATATCTTGAGTAATCATCAATGAAGGAAACATAATAATGAGATCTACCCAAAGA
This sequence comes from Sequoiadendron giganteum, assembly GCA_007115665.2. NCBI lineage: Eukaryota > Viridiplantae > Streptophyta > Pinopsida > Cupressales > Cupressaceae > Sequoiadendron > Sequoiadendron giganteum. The sequence continues at coordinate 499,774,817 of CM021106.1, forward strand.
ATATGTATCCACTGGACCACATACATCCGAATGAATTAGTTCTAACAATCCATTAGCTTTATTAGTTCCTTTAGGAAATGATGACCTAGTTTATTTACCAAACACACAATTCTCACATAAATCATTTTTACCAACAAAATAATCAGAAATACCGTCTACATTTTTCTTATCAATTATGGTCCTAAGAACTTTTTCACCAATGTGACCCAATCTATGTTGCCACAACATACATGTATTTTCAATGCTAGTTACAAAAAGTAGATGCATGTAGCATAAAAAACTCCCTGTCTGAGATCCTTTATCAACCACAAAACTTCCCCTTACCATCCTGCAACCATACTTGTCAATTGTCACATGCATTCTAGTATCATTCAGCTTGGAAACTAAAATTAAACTTTTTGTAAGTCCTGGAATATGAAAAACATCATCAAGTATTTTAACCCTCCCATCACTGAAACACAACTTTACCTTTCCTTTACCGATAATATTTTGTGAGCTATCATCACCCATGAAGACCTCTTCTCCATCAAATTCTTTGTATGTAGAAAACCACTCCTTATGAGGAGTAATATGGAAGGAAGCACCTGTATCAATAAGCCAAGCATCAAAATCACTGTTATCAGAGGACTTTTCCATGGAGGAATCTGCAAACTTTTTCTTGTTTCTACTTTCCTTCTTCACATGTTCCCTTTTACCATAGTTCCAACACTTCACTCTACCCTTTCTAGGAGTCTTAGATCATCCTTTAGAATTATCCTTCTTATTATCCCCTTTCGGCCCTTTCTCCTTGGACTTACCTTGCACATGCAAGGCATCTTGGGAGCCACTATGCATGGTCTTTCTCCTCATCTCCTCTGAAAGAAGTATGGGAATAATATTATCCATCTTAGGATCTGCACCACCACTTGTTATAGCAACAATTAAATTTTCCCAAGATTCTTGCAAAGAGCAAATCAATAAAATACATTTATCCTCATCTTCTATTTTAACATCAATAGATGCAAGCTGACTTATAATAAAATTAAAAGCATTCAAATGTTCAACAATAGAATCACCATACTTCATCTTTAATGAATATAAAAACCTTTTGAGATACAATTTGTTAGACAAACTCTTAGTTTGGTAGATTTCACCTATCTTCTTCCAAATCTTGTATGTTGTGTCTTTTGAAGAGACATTCAAGAGGAAAGAATCAGTGAGACTTAACCAAATGGTCCCTTGAGCCTTCTTGTCTAACTTATACCAATCTTCATCCGACAAGGTTGAAGTAGATGGCTTCGTATCAACTGAAACTAGTAACCATTGATCTCTCTCCTCAAGGAGATCTTCGACCTTGAAATTCCAAATCTCATAACTAGCACCATTGAAATTCTCAATATCTCGATGAGAGGTGGAGGCCATGGTAGACAATCTTTCACAAATCTGCAAAAAACCCACAATACAAAAGCTCCCACTGCAGCAAAAAACCTTCAACACTTAAAAGGAAAGTGTCCCTTCCTTAACATAACCATTAGCTCTGATACCAAATGTTGATTATCAAGGTGAATAAATCTTGCAATATGAACTTAAATAGGTGAATGCAAATTTGAAATATGTAGATTAGCCTCTAGCCTTAGTGTGAAGAAATAATGAGAGAGAGATGGAAGAATCATAACACATGCAACAACAGATTTACGTGGAGAAACCCCGAAGGGAAAAAAACTCCACCACCAAAAGAGAGGCAAGTATATTACTAATAATCTGAGATATTACATGTAGAAATAAACTTCTCTTATCACTCTCTATAAAATCCAGCAGCACCCCGTTACCCTGCAAACCTGCAAAACTGAATTGAATAACTCTAGCTCAAGGCCCCAATTTAAAGAGATTTGTGAGGATGAAAACCACCATGGTTTCAACAAACAATAGGAAATAATAACACCTAGAAAAAACCATGCCTTCCTCCTTGAAATGGTCAAAAAATACCAAAATAGCCTCTACAGATGCTCTTTCAACTGTCATAAGGCATCTCTCATGCATGGGCACCTAGGGTCTAAAAATAGCATATTCTGTCATACTGTCATAGCATCTTATGACAACTGTCATACATGTCATAGATGCTCTTAAAACACCCTATTTAGACCCAACAACCTCATTCTATAAGATTCCAATGTGGGACACCTAGCTATTTTGTCCTTTTCCAAAAGGACAAACAATAATGGTAACACTGCATTTACATTGTCTCTTTCACCACCGTTGGTCAAACGGTTTCATCTCTTATGGGTAAATGTAGAAAAAACTAGAGGAGAATAATTAATTAAAGGATTTACAAGGTTGATGGAACCTAAATCCTAACAATATTTTTCAATATTACCATGTAGGTTTACATAACTGTTGCTCTCTCAAAGGACAAATTCTGGAACTACTTACAAAATAAAACGGTTTCAATAGACATCATGGATGAAAGGTATGGGCATATGTGGCCAGAAGGGCATCCAAATGTCTAAGTCTTTGTTAGGGCTCTCTAGGCTTTCTGTCAGGATGTGGTAGGGGTGTAATCTGTGGGGAATCCTCAAGCTTAGCTTGTTACCTCTCCCTCAATAGAGGAGGTGGCTGCTTCTTAGGCTCTAGTTTCTCTAAGGGGGTGCCATGGGGTTGTGTAGTCAGCCAACCATTTGCTCTTCTCCCTTTCTTGTTCCTTTACTTTACCTTTTGTCAATTTTGTATATATTGTTGTTTATGGTATGTGACTAATCCATATGATACAGGAACTTTCTAACACTTCTTTTATGGCATATTTTTTTGTAGCTATTCTATAAAGTGTGCCCAACTAATCTTCAAAATTTGCTGCTACTATGAGGACATTTATTATTTTTGATACAATGTACTGGGGGATTTTATCTAGTATTCCTTGTAATAGATTTTTGCTTTGTATGGGGTGTGATTAAATACTGATCGCATGCTAATGGTATAACCGTCTTATGAACTACTTTGTATTTTATGTTCTTATTATGCTTAATATAAAAAAAATCTGCCATCAACCTTTTCATTCAATTGCCTCAAAACTGTGTCCATAATCTCACTCTATTTTACAAGTTCTCCTTCCTCACTTTCCTTTAAGGCTGCCTGTAACTCTATAATCTTGTTCATCAGCTGCTTCTTGGTAGAATCCATAGAGTATTCATTTTCTTCTTCAACTAGCTCTAATGTAGGACTAAGAGAAGGAGTTTGGATGAGGGACCCTGGTGTAGAAACAATTGGAGAGGTAGGAGGTACCGATCCTGATGTGGAAGGAAATGTAATGATACCTAGAGCACTTGAGGATTCCAAAAATTGTGTATAATTTAACCTATCCACCTCATTTTTCAGCTCAACGATCCTTTGTTGCACCCTGATGTACTCTCCAATTATGAAGTTATATTTCTCTATTGAGATCTTCTTCTCAACTTCTTCCCTCTCAATATTATTTTGAGCCAATTTAGCCACATTTACAGTTAAGTTAGTAGCCTCTATAGTTGAAGTTTTTAAGGCTCTCTTTATTATTAACCATCCCCTTAGGTTTGGGATAATTTCAGTAACATTAGGCTTTCTACCCTGAGGTGCCAATGCCCAAATTGCAAGGGTCTCATATTCTTGGCTAAAGGAAAAATCTTGCAGTGTTTCCTTGACCTCTTCTTCATAGTTTTGCATGGGATGCTTGGATTTTAGAATAGCATTAAATTCTACTACATCTACTATATCTCATTTAGGAAAAATTAGCACACCTTCCCAAGTCACTAATTTCCTCCCCTCTTTAGGAGTGATGTTCTTGAATTCTTCCATCAATTCAGATTTTACTTCATCATCATTCTCTTGGTCAGACCTATCAAGCCTCAACTCTCTTATCTTCTTGCACTTATCTTGATACTCCTCTAATCTCATTTGCCATACTAATTTCAAGAACACTAGAGTTTTAACAAATGCATCATCACCTAAAAATTCCTTACATGCCTCCAAACTGGCATCTTGCACACACTATCCCTTCACAACCATATCAAACAAAACTAACTTAGTTGACTTGGTAGAAGAAGGTATACCAACCTGCATCTCTTGATCTATGACAATAATTTCATCCATGAGAGCCTCTTGTGGATCTTCAATCCTTTTCCTCTTAGGGCTTGGCTCTGATGGTGGTGGTGAAGGGTTATCCTCTCGTGATGAGTCCAAATCAATGTTTTTTTATTCCCCCAGGTGCTCTGGCCTTCAGACCTGGTTGTGTTGAGGCTTTCATGATTTGTTTTCCTTTCTTATCTTTCTCCTCCTCATTACTACTATCATTTATATTTCTTTTATAAACACGAAAATTCACCATAGGCTGATATGTTGGCCTCATTTTAGTAGACCTCACATCTGGTTTCTGTATGCAAAAGTACAACTCTAAGTTGATTTTCTTTGTCATCAAAATACCCATGATCTCCTTGAATTTGTCCATCAAGAAATAAATTTTCTTGTGGAATGGGGTAAATTCCATTAATGGATCATAGTTGGGATCCATTTTATGCACAATGGCTAATAGCTTCTCATATGCTATCAATTTTTCTTTATTCAATTCCTACTTTTTCAAATCAAATTCATTCCTAATCAGATCCTCGGGAAAATTGAACTCATGTGCAAACTTACCACCCTTTATCTGTTGTCTAAAAAGGGAAAAGAAGCCCTCAGGGTCATGCTATCGCTTGGGACCAAACCTTAAATGATAATCATCCAAAAACTTCCCAAAATGGACCCAACCTCCTTTGGAGAACACAAAATCAGATACAACTATATAATCAGGAGAAAAGGTTCCCTTACCCTTCCCTGTTAGGTTATCTTCATGAATACAACCTATCTGCCACATAACCTCAAAAAACCCTACTTTTGCTAGCACATTGATCAGAAGGATATGTGGAGTTCCTTGGAAGCCATACACTCTTAAAATAGTGCTGACTGGGTACATGATAATGTTACCCCAGTTATGACAAACCTTCAAAACTGGCTTCCTCCCCTTTGGTATGATAAAGTCACATAAATCCTCGAGGATTGTGGGTACATTCACTGCCAACCTATCCCTTAGTCTGGAAGCAAATAAATTATCAAATTTCATAAAATTGGCATTCTCCTTGTTATAGGATAAATCTACAGTCCATGCCTGCACTGATAATCTTTCTCCATTAACCTCTTACCTTAACTCCATCTTCTTTGAGAAGAAATTAGAATTCTTGTACAAGAACATGTACATCAACAAAGAATACTAGAAGAATGGAGTTCTTGCATCCTTTAGCTACAACCCTAACAAACCCTCATGTACCTTTTCTGCTAGAAAAGATGCAAAATCATAGATCTCTAAGAAGTTAGGGTGTTGTATTTTCACCCCCATAAACATGTAGGCAATCAAAATTACTGCATTAGGGTTAAAACCCAAAATTTGGCACAATGAATAAAAAGTGGCCAAGAAGTGGTTTGCAGAACAGTTTAGCCTAAAAGGCTTTTGGTCACTTGGGCTGATATAAAAATTCAATTCACCCACCCTTTCCAGATGAGGAGGATGCATCTTAACCCTGAAAAGTGACTTTGAATTTGCATACTCTTGCTTCATCTCCTCAAGATTAATCTGACCCAAGAATGAGCTAGGTTCAATCAAGTCAAAAACTTGTTGAAATTATTCCTTGTTTACACTTAACAAGACTCCTCCATCATTATCTTTTATTACTCTTGTAATAGGGTCACAACATGTTGCCACTGCCCTGAGCAAATCCACATCGGGGAATACATTTGGTACCACCAGCTTCCCCATGTCATACCTCCAACCATTCGAGAAAGGGTGAGGAAAATTCCTCTGTCCATACTACAACCTAAACATCTCCAGACCGGTCATGGGAAACCTAACATCGGCAATGTTGGAGAAATTGCATACTAATCACTCGCCTAGGGTTGTTCCATGCATCAAAACCAAACTCCTCTTCCTATCATTTGTTGAAAATAGGAGTTGATCCAAGAAATCATCATACAAATTCCTTTGTAAATATTCAATATGGCCATAATGCTGCTTTGGCGGTGCCATCTTAGGTAAACTAGGGCTTCCTTAAAATTTCAAATCTTTCAAATAGACTAGGGCTAAATAGAAAACAAAATTAAAGAAAATAACCTTACAATTTCCCATAATTCAAATAGCCAATAGCCCTAAAACAACTATCAACAAGCTTTCCGACAAGAACACCACAATTCTTCCCAAAATCTTAATCAAATTAACCAGGAAGCATAGAAAACAACTCACAAAATTTGTTCTTTGCAGAAAACCAAATTCTTGTTGTGATAATTTGTAACTTCATCCTTGGCTTTGAAACTACTTTGCAAAGGTGCTTGAATACTTTGTGAGAAATTAGAACAAAGGAAAACCAATTTATATCGATCAAATCAAGTAAGTAGACATCTCATCCATCATTAAAGTTTACTTGCATGTTGTGCCAACAACTCCAATCACATTTGATGTGAATTCAAATTCCAACTATCGATCCTTCAATTTTGTCAAATCATCAAATGACTACCTTCAAAAAGGCTAACATAATCTCCATCTCAGCACCAAGGGCCCACCATATTATGCATCACCAAATAAATACACGTGAAACTCGCTCATGATATCACGATCAGTAAGAAACTTTTGATCATGGGATGGTGGGAAACCATTGATCTCCATCATTGACAATCATGTTCACTCAAAATAGTCACTAGCATTGAACATAACCATCGAGCAAATTTTCCATCAAGATTATAACATCTTTGTTGATTTTGAGTACGTGCATCTTGTAGCCGCTTTAGTAACTTGCCATTTAACATATTAAAACCCGACAGATATATTAAAGAAATTTGATTATATTTTTGGCATCTCCAGGTGAGACATGTGGTGCTTGCCCATGATATCGCAATCAGTTGAGACTTTGTGGTGGGGTCATCATGAGATTGCGAGGAATGATTGAGATCAACCGATGGTTGATCAATGGTCATTTAAAATTTGTTCCCTACAAAAATATAAAACATTTATTAAAAGGACAAGGGGAAGCCACCTAGGCCGATGACAAACAATGGCTTAAGTTGTTTTTAAATGTGGGGCACAGGCCAACCTAGACTTAGGGAGTAACAAAATCAGGTAGAAAATTAAAATAGTAAATCAAAAGGGGCCCAACCTAGACGAAGAGATGGGGCATAAGTTGTTTTAAAACCCACTTCAAAAAGGTAATGGATGAATAGATCCCACCCAAGGCATAACATAAAAAATTAGGATTTTCATGAAGGAAGAAAATAAAAACCCTAACCTTAGCTTGTTTACCAAACAAGATGAAAGACCAGGACGAGGGCAAGATAAAATGGAATTCAAAGAGTAAAAATTTGAAGTTCCGTTAGTGGCTCCAGTTGAGGATGTTCATTCCACTAGAATGAAGAGATAATTTAGAATATCAGGTAGAGGAGACCAATTGCAGAGATGGCCAAAAGGGATTGTCCAGACAAAACAACCTAGTAGGAAAGAAAACTACAACTAACATATATACAAATATATGCTACTGTTCATGGAAAATAATACTTAAAGTGAAGTATAATTTCAAGAATTTTCCATGAACCGGAAATTCAAGAATGTCACATATCATATCTTGGAGGGAATATGAATCTTCCTCCCACTTACTATTTACCAAGAATGGAACCAGCCAAATTGCATCAAATTTGCCATGTTTTCCTTTATCTTCCAATTTGGCATTCCACATCAAGACCAAATCTCCATCTTGGAAGCTGCTTGTAGTTGCTCTTTTGTCATACAAATTATTCACTTGCAACTACAATTTTTCATTTTTCATTTGAGCTTCCCTCCTAGTCTCATCCAATTCTATGAGAGCTTCCACTCTCAATTGCATTTCATCATCTATTTCATTATCATATATCTGGACAAACTTATACATTTCCATCAGGTTATTCTGGGGAAACCTTTGCATTTATCCCATAAACTAAGTCAAATGGAGTACAACCTATTGCCTTCTTCATAGTCACCGTGTCTTCCTAGATTGCTAATATTAATTTAGAATTCCATGCCTTCTTATTTTGATCTAGGATTCTCTTAATAATCCTCATCAAGATTTTATTGCTTGATTCTGCTTGTCCATTTCTTTGTAAGTTGTAAGGTGATGAGTAAGAAATTTGGATGCCATGATTTTCATAGAATTCCATGTATTCTTCAGGTCTGAAACACATTGCATTATCTAATACAATCCTTTTTGAACATCCAAACCTAGTCACTATATTACTCATTAGGAAATCAATTACCACCTTACTAGTTGCTTTCTTTGTTGGAATTTATTCCACCCACTTGGTAAAGTAATCAGTAGCCACCAATATCCATGAATGGCCTCCACTATATTTACATGCTATTTCTCCTACAAAATCAATACCCCATTGTTGGAATGGAGATTGAACTGCAACTAGTTTTAGGGTTAAGTTATCAAAAAATTTCAACTTACCAAAGAAACATTGATAGGCATCACATGTCTTCACTAATTGGTGTGCATGCTTAAAAACAATAGGCCACCAAAATCCATCCCTCATAACCTTGTGTGTAGTTTTTTTGGCCATATAATGCCCTCCACAAACTCCACTATGCATCTCATTCAAGATTCCCTATGCTTGATCTTGGTCAACACACTTCAACATGACACCTCTTCCATTTATCCACTAGAGCTTTCCAATTATGATAACATACTTGATAGCATGTAACTTCAATGTCCTCTTTTCATTTTCACTCAAATAATCAGGACATTTCATCTTTTGTAAATAATATATCACATCCTTATACCTTTCAGAATGTTCCATATCACATATGTGTGATCTATTCTCTTCTTCAAGAAAATTTATCTGATTTGCTTCCACATTAGTTTGGGCTATAAGCTTGGCCAATCCTTGTCCTCTCACCATCTTAGTAATCTAGATTTCAATGTTGAACTCCTAGATCCTATTGATCCATCTACACCTTCTTCCTGACACTTCCTATTGTGTGAAAATTTCCTTCACAACAACACTGGGTACATAGGCAATTATAGTAGCTCCCATCAAATAAGTCCTAAAAGCATTTATTGCTTTTACTAATGCATATGCCTATTTTTCATTTATATCATATTTGAGTTCTGCAACCTGCAAATATTTGCTGAAAAAGACTATTGGTTGTTCAAAACCTTCTTCATTCTTTTGCAACAACACAACTACAATTTTGTGGAACAAAGCAAATGAAAAAATATGTAGGGGTTTGGAAAAATCAGGGGTTCTTAAGACATGGGCCTCCTTTATAGTTTTCTTAATGGCTTGGAAAGCCTATACAAACTCCTCTTCTCATTCAACCTTGGCTCCCTTCTTGAGCATTTTAGAAATAGGGAAAAGTGTTTCAGCAAATTTGTTACAAACCTCCTTAGGAAGTTGATCTTTCCAAAGAAAGATTTTATTCATTTGACATTTTAGGGTTTTGGGATCTTGTCTATTTCAATTACCCTTTCTGGATCAATCTTGACCCAATCCTTGGAAACAATATGTCCCAACAATTTTCCTTCCCTTACCCCAAAAGCACACTTCTTTGGATTCAAGGAAATACCATACTCTAGTGCCTTGTTGAATACCTTCTCTAGATGTTCACAATGATAATATTCTTTCTTGGAATAATCTGTCAAATCATCTTGGTAAATCACTAAAAACAAGTTAATGAAATTTGAGAATGCCACATCCATGGCTCTCTAAAAAGTAGCCCCTGCATTTGTTAGACCAAAAGGAATTCTCACATATACATAAGTTCCCCAGGGTGTAGTGAAAGATTCCTTAAATTGCTTAGAATCCTTAACCATGAGTTGGTTGTAGCCAAAGAACCCATCCATCATAGACATTAACTCACAACCTTTCACCCTCTATAACATGTCTTCCATGTTAGGTAATGGATAGTTGTCTTTCAATGAAGACACATTTAAGTTCCTAAAATCCACACACAACCTGATGTCTCCATTTTTATTTCTCACATGTACTAAATTTGACACTCAAGATAAATGTCTGATTGGCTTGATGATCCCTGCATCTCTTCACTTCATTATTTATTTTTGCATTTTAGGGTCCAAGGTAGGATTAATAGGCCTTTTTTTCTTCCTAAAAGGCTTAGCACCATCACTCAAAGGAATTTCATGTTGAAATAAATCCTCCCTATATGCCTTAAGATCATCATAAGACCAAGCAAACACATGTATGAATTTCCTTAACAAATCAATTAACATCTTCCCCACCCTTCGTGACAATTTCTTTCCAATATACACCTTCTTTGGTGATGCCTCTATTCCAAGGTTTATCTCCTCCAAGTCATCAAGATGGAAAGAAACACGATTAGCCTTTGTCCTATCCTAATTATCAAACACTCTTTCAAGAACAACTAAACCTTTAGGAATTGTATTGGTTTTTAACTGAATAACTTCATTACCAAACACAGTATCTTTACCATCATTTTTTTCAACAAAATCACCAAAGTAAATTTCTTGACTTTCATATTCATCCACACAATTTAAGAACCTCAACATATCATCATAATTATCAAAAACTTTCCAATTTTTGATATTATTAGGGACAAAAGGTCTGGTTTTCACTTCAACCTTTGAAATCCTAGCATAAGTCATATCATCTGGTTTTAATGCAATATTTACTAACAAATCAACCACCTTGTTGTGGCCTCTCTCCATCTAATTTATACCAAATGCATCAAAAGTTTCCAATTCATCCCAAACAACATTTCTATATTGTTTCAACCTTTTATTCTTCGACACATATATGGATCTAACTTGGGAAATCACATGCTCAGAATCTCCAATTACCTTGAGCTTCTTGATTCCATGTTTTCTAGCTAATCTTAGCCCCAATAACAAGGCTTCATATTTAGCCACATTGTTGGTGCACTCAAATAATAGAGTGAAAGAGAACCTAAATGTATTTCCACTTGGAGACCTTAACAACACACTTGGATCGAATCCCTCCTTTGAACTTGCACCATCAAACTACATAGTCCACAAGTCATCAGACTCTGACAAATGTCTTACTTCTGTATCAATCGGTGCAGTAGGTTTATCATAATTACTAGGGGATTCCTCAGCCTTGAATTCATTTATGCCACTGTCAGTAAAACATGTCATATTATCAGTTGGGTCATGATCAATCATATAGGACACTTTTGACTCTCTTTCAATCTTGACATCTTTACCATCAATGCAGAAAATAGCAAATGATAGATCACACTGCATGTTACCTCCCATTGATGCACTCCACTTTCTTGACAACAAAATCCCAAAATAAGGTGGGATGTCTGCAACCAATACAATCATGGCTAAATCCTTCTCAGGATACTGAGTTAGTTTATAAGGAAATGCTTTAATAGTCCCAATAATTGACACTTCTCTTGAATCTAATGCAGAGAATTTACCCTAGGTAGTATCTATTGTCAAACCCATTGCTTCCATGATTTTGATTAGCATAACATTATTGGACGCCCCTAAATCTATCATACAATTTCTCAAAGCTTTCCCATTTATATCAACACTTAAGAAAAAGGGGTTTATATTTTCAAGGTACATATTGATAGAATTTCCTAAATACACTTGGAGAATTTTAAACATAATTCCCTCCACTTCTTTCTCTTAACTTTCTTCTTGATCCTTTGCTTCTTTACAATTACCTTGTTCAATCTTATTACTAGCAACACCTACAATCAAGGCTATTGTTTTTTCTTTATGCTCAGTTATTCTCATCATTTCCAGCAAAGGTATATAAATTTGACCTGTGACAATACTTGAAACATGCCTAAGGGTGTATATTTAGGCAGGTCAAAAATCATACCTTCATCATTTTTTTCCCTTTCTAGTTGTTGATTTCCTTCAAGTTTCTTTTGCTTCTCTTCTAGAGAAGGTTCAAAAAACTTGGTAATCACCTTGGTCTTTACCAATGATGAAGTAACATCTTCTTGAGGCTTTGGAGCTTCAATATTTTTTTACCACACCTTTTCATTCTTAACCTCTTTGATTTTGACAACACACTTCTTGCTATCCACCCTAACATTTTTGTTTTTATCCTTTTTTTCTTTGATAAAAAAGGCCAACAATTTTACCTTGTTCACTACCCATAGTTCTATTTTATAGCTGAAGTATACTTCTCATCTGAGCAGCCATATCCTTAGTCGACCAAGAAATTTCCTCTTCTGATGGTCTCCTTAAGGACACTAAATCTTCAACTTGCTCCATATTGCAAGCATGGTGGTCAAAATCACCATCTTCATCAAAAAAGACCTGCTGATGATACATCTCACTTCTCTATCTTTGATTATCCATACCAGCTTATTGTAACTCATCATTACAAGAACAGTCAACCTCATCAATGTATGATTGAGCCATACAGACATCTACATCACCCTGCTCATAATCAGGAGTCTTCTCATGAGCATCTTCCTCTATTCCTTTAGAAACAAGCAACTAAGCAATGCCACAATAATTTTGATCATGTGGATGTTCACACACCTCACACCATGGTCTATCTTGTACCAGATTTACTGAATGCTTTTGCAAGGGATCTAGTGTATGTTGATCAGTTTTAGGCTTATGTCTTGATAATATTGGTTTCCCATCCTTCCAATTTGTGTTATAAGGATAATTTTGCAGCCTAGGAGGTTTGTCATTTTTATTATACTACAACTTTTCATTTCCCATACCCTTCTCTTGCTTAGCAACAATATACTTTATATCCTTCAAAGTGCTAAAGACTTTATCCCATTTATCATCATCCTTAGGGTTTGCAGCAGAGGTCTTCTCAGTCTTATCCATAGGATTTTTCAAAAGAGTGGGTTCCTCCCTCCTACCATATTTCCCAAAATCTCTCCTATTACTTTCAATATTAATGGCCACCCTGAAAGAATCTCTCCTGGTCTGAGGGTCCTTATCTCTGAGGAGATATGCCATTTTAGTATCAAAAGCATTGAAATATGTAGTTAAACAAAAAAATTCATCAAGCCTCAAAACCTAAAACAACTTATACATTTCCTTTTGAAATCTAAGGTTAAATTCTATCACAGGTTCATTCAATGACTTCTTAATGTTATTGAATTCATTTAGCATGAAACTAGCATTTGTTTTATCACCATATTGTTCCTTGAAACACTTTTCAAACTCATCCCATCAACCAATACTAGCATTCGGTAAGCCTCTGTACCAATCCCTAGCATCCTCCACCAAAGATTGTACAAACAACTTCATTACAAAATCTTCATGCTCTACCTCATAGTGATTTAACATATCCATGAAGGCTTTTAAACATTCCTCTGTTGTAATAGCATTATTTCCAACAAATTTATTCATCTTTTCTCTTAGCTCATTAGGGATAGGGTTTGGATAACCTAGAATTCCATCAAAGAATAACTGCATATACCTTTCCAATTGTATAGGTCTCCTTTGGAATAATGCAACAGTCTTCTGAGAGTCATCACCAGACCATGTATTTTGTACCCTAGGACCATCCCGATTCAGATTTACAGACTTATTTGCATGAAAATTTGGGCCTGAATTATTTATGGTATTGTCTAGACTGGTTTTAGGACCATTTTTCAAAGCATCTTGGTGTCTTGATGAAGTTGCAACTTGTGTAACCTCATCCACAGTCAAAATTTTTAGGAAACTTATTTTCCTCTTCATTTCTACATTTGTAACCTCAATCTCAGTCCTCTTGAACTCTTCTGCTAGAGCCTCTCCCTCCCTTTTAACCTTATTCTAAGGCAGTCTCAACTTGTGATGATACATGTGGTAGAGGGTCTCATTTAGGGAGGTGGGAAGTCACCCTATCATTTATCTTAATCCTTTCAGCCTTCTGTTTTTCTTTGTCTAAAACAGGCTTAGGGTTTGGATTACTTGGTTGAGGCTTAATAGGGTTTGAGGGTTTTGGGTTTGCATGTTTTGGTTGGGCATCAACTTGAACTACAAGACTCACTTTATATGATGGATTTACCCCCTTATCTACAATTTCTCGTATAATAGGACCTTCCTCTTTTGGCTTAGATCTATTTTCATTCAAGAGATTCATTGTTGCCAACTGTCTAATCAATCTATCCCTCTCAATTATAGCATGCATAAGTTCTGTTTCCCTATACTTGTCCCTTTTCATCCTAAGATCAACTTATTTTTGGATCTCCCATCTTAAGGAATCAATATCTCCAAAAAATTCATCAGGGTCAGGCAAAGTCATAGTAGAACTAGATGTATCACTTAGGTCTATCAAATTTACTTCTTCAAGCACATGCTCAGATAATAAAGGTGTTCCATCTTCTTCAGCAGGAGGAGGAAGCACATCACTGGTGCTTTCTCTATGATGGCTTCGACTACTACTCCTACCTCTTCTCTTTTCAGTATATTGGACACTAATAGGTCCTTTATTATGACATACTACATTCTCTTGAATAGGTGTATTAAATAATGCATCAAAAACTCAACAAATATTTGATTTTGAATGTCTAGACACTTGTTCAAGAGTGTCAAGGATATGATGTAAAGGATTACTTGTACCTTGGTGTACAAGATTTTGTGATGTGGGAGCAACATTAATAGATTCTAGTTTCTTCTTTATCCAGTCCCTCTTCTTCATTTTAGGAAGTTCACCCTCCAATTTCTGTTCTGGGTGATTCTTTACAAATGACCTGGTGTTCTTCATTCTCCATGCTCATCCAAATATCTTTCAATTAATATAAAATATTCAAATAAAATGCACACTAGTGTAGAGACTTTAGAGTCACCACCCAATTATCTTGGGAATACCAACTATTCAGATACAATTGGTGGAATTTAAAAGATCTTTAGAACTCTTGTACCAACAATGTACAAAAATACTTCACAAAATAACTCAAAACTTTAGAACGATTGAAGAAATAGACAAAAAAAACACAAAACCATAGGCTCGACCTTCAAATTATATACATACTATGAAAAATCTATGCAAAATGGACAACCGACCACTGCCAAGAAATATTTAGATTAACATCCCTAGCGGAGTCACCATTTTGTTGGTTGTTTTTATTGTAACCATGTTGATCTTCTAATCTACCTATGGAATTGCCAATTCCATTCATGGGAAACTCAAAGGACCTGGACCAAATAATGAGGGTTTTAATAAACCTCCTACACTTTGGGATCTACAAGACCCGTGGAGGTGATCCCTTAATGTGTTTACAACCTCTGCACCAATATTATAAACAACATTAACAACAACAAATAATACCATTTAATAGCTCAACATAACAAGATAATATCAAATAGAATTGGTTGTTCATCAATAATATCAACTATTTGGAGCATGAGATAACTACAATAACATTTCACACTATAAAATAGTCATTGATTTGAAATTTTTTGCAAGCTCTAAGTAAAGACAAAAAATATTTAACCTCACAAATAAGTACAACCTAGATTAGTGCCAAATACCATTCGAGGAGTCAGATTCATAAGCATTTAAGGGTTTATGATAGATTTAACACATAACATACAAGATCTCTAATAATATTGCCTTACAATATCATCATTATGTATTCTAACCCAATACTTATCAAATCCTTATATAAAACATATCCACCTATGATCCCATTCAAGCATTTTAATTAATTATTTTAAATAAAGCTAAACTGAGAATCATACACACCATAACAGTGAGATGAACGAAACAACCCTTGATTATTTTATTTAAAATTTTGGTATGCTTATACAATGGAGAGACATGAGTTTAAAATAATTCATTTCAATTCAACTGCATGTACTGTCATGAAACACCAAATTCCCATGAATTCAAAACCTACTACAAAATGACACAAAACCTAAATTTCTATTTTCACTAAAACTATCAGGGTTTACAATTGCTCTGCAACTTTACCTAGACTCGACCAAAATTATCTTACTTGCTAACCCATATTTCTGGCCTTGAAATCCTTCTTACAAAGAATGAAGGAGAAAACAAGCATTAGACCATAAATACACATGTCACTAGTCACTTGGACTGCCTTGTGACATTTCAAAAATCTGCTACAATAGTTGATTCCCTAGAGAATCTTCTTGTTCATCCCATTCACTGAAAAATGGTTGATGCATCAACCAAACTTCAAAAAACCTGTGCCAAAACTGCCATCAAAACATAACCAAAATCTACTGTAACTGCAACGACTGAGTTGTTTACTACCAGTAGCCAACTCTATTTTACTCTTCCTCGGTTAAGTATTTACTTACCCATCTCTGGTATTCTTCATCGGTCGACCAATCAAAATTAACTACCTCAATCACCTTAGCACTATAAGGTGTGTATTTCACTGCTACCTAATTTGCTTCTCTCTCAAAAGATTCCAAAAATGTGCTAGTGCTAATGATCTTGTCCATACAGCTCACCAACAGGTCATAGTCTGAGTCATCACAAATCAATTTGATTTGTGCATTGATGGCCTCATTTGCTCTATCCTACCACTATTGCAATGATTTAACATTTCCCTATGCATAAATTATATCAGGTAAATATTTATCACTCCAATCATCAAAATTCTTTACGAATTCTCTGATTTTCCTACTCAAATCATCTAGTAAGGCTTGAAAACCCTACAATGACTTTACAAATATTTGAGTAGGCCTTAATGATTGGGGCCTATTATTCGTATCAAACCTTGAGGCTTTTTATATTATATCTAGATCACTGGCCCTAGAAATCCATTTCTCAACTAAGGGGAATACCACCTCTTGATCCCTAATAATATTCTTTATTGCATCTAAAAATAAAGAATATAAAGAATGCATTGATGGTAATCTGCCATCAAACTTTTCATTCAAGTGCCTCAAAACTATGTCAACAATCTCACTCTTTTTTACAATTTCTCCTTCCTCACTTTCCTTTAAGGCTGTGTATAACTCTACAATCTTGTTCATCAACTGCTTCTTGGTATGATCCATAGAGTATTCAATTTCTTCTTCAACTAGGTCTAATGTAGGACTAAGAGGAGCTTGGATGGGGGACCTTGGTGTAGAAACAATTGGAGAGGTAGGAGGTACGGATCCTGATGTGGAAGGAAATTTCATAATACCTGGAGCACTTGAAGACTCCCCAACTTACCTATACTTTAACCTATTCACCTCAGTTTGCAACTCAATATTCCTTTGCTGCACTTTGTTGTACTATACAATTATGAAGCTGTATTTCTCCATTAAGCTCTTCTTCTCAACTGCTTCCCTCTCAACAATATTTTGGCCAATTTATCCAGTTTATAGTTAAGTTATTAGCCTCTATAGTTGAAGTTTCTGAGGCTCTCTTTATTATTAACCCTCCCCTTAGGTTTGGGATAATGTTAGTAACATTAGGATTTCTACCCCAAGGTGCCAATGCCCAAATTGCTAGGGTCTCATATTCTTCGCTAAAGGAAGAATCTTATAGTGCTTCCTTGACCTCTTTCTCAGAGTTCTACATGGGATGCTTGGATTTTAGAATAGCATTAAATGCTAGTGCATTTTCTATATCCCATTTATGAAAAAATAGTACACCTGCCAAGTCACTAATTTCCTCCCCTCTTCAAGAGTGATGTTCTTGAATTATTCCATCAATTCAGCTTTTACTTCATCATCATTCTCCTAGTCAGACGTATCAAGCCTCAACTCTCTTCTCTTCTTGCACTTATCTTCATACTCCTAATATCATTCTCCATACTAATTGCAAGAACACTGGAGTTTTAACAAATGCATCATCATCTAAAAATGCCTTACATGCCTCCAAAATTACATCTTGCACACACTGTCCCTTCACATTGATATCAGAAAAAACTAACTGAGCTGACCTGGGAGGAGAAGGTATACCAACCTACATCTCTTGATCTATGATAATAATTTCATCCATCAGAGCCTCTTCAATCCTTTGCCTCTTAGGGGTTGGCTCTGATGGTTGTGGTGAAGGGTTATCCTTTGGTGATGAGTTCAAATCAGTGATTTTTGTTCCCCCAAGTGCTCTGACCTTCAGACCTGGTTGTGCTGATGCTTTCATGATTTATTTTCCTTTCTTATCTTTCTCCTCCTCATCACTATTGTCATTTCTCTTTCTTTTATAAAGAGGACAATTCACCATAGGTTGATATGTTGGCCTCAAATCTAGTTTTTGTATTCCAAATTCCAACTCTAAGTTGATCTTCTTTGTCTTCAAAATACCCATGATCTCCTTGAATTTGTCCATCAAGAAATCAATTTTTTTGTGGAATGGGGTAAATTCCATTAATGGATCATATTTGGGAACCATTTTGTGCACAATGGCTAATAGGTTCTAATATGCTATCAATTTTTCTTTTTCAATTCCTGCTTATTCAAATAAAAGAAGCCCTCAATGTCATGTTGTCACTTGGGACCACACCTTAAATGATAATCATCCAAAAAATTCCCAAAATGGACCTAGCCTCCTTTGGAGAACACAAAATCAAATACATCTATATAATCAGGGAAAAAGGTTCCCTTACCCTTCCCTGTTAGGTTATCTTCATGAATACAACCTATCTACCACATAATCTCAACAAACCCTTCTCTTGCTGGCACATTGAATGAAAGGATATGTGGAGTTCCTTGGAAGCCATACACTCTTAAAACAATGCTAACTGGGTACATGATAATGTCACCCCTATTATGAAAAACCTTCAAAACTAGCTTCCTCCCCTTTGGTATGAGAAAGTCATCTAAATCCTTGAGGATTGTGGGTATATTCACTGCCAACCTATCCCTTAGTTTGGAAGCAAAGAAATTATCAAATTGTACAAAACTGGCATTCTCCTTATTATAGGATAAATCTATAGTCCATGTGTGCATCAATAATCTTTCTCCTTTAACCTCTTGCCTTAACTCTATCTTCTCTGAGAAGAAATCATAATTCTTGTACAAGAAAATTGTACATCAACAAATAATACCAAAAGAATGGAGTGCATGCATCCTTTAGCTACAACCTTAACAACCCTTCATGTACCTTTTTTTCTAGAAAAGATACAAAATCATAGATCACTAAGAAGTTAGGGTGTTGTGTTTGCATCCCCATAAACATGCAGGCAATCATAATTACTATATTAGGGTTAAAACCCAAAATATGGCACAATGAATAAAAAGTGGCCAAGAAGTGGTTTGCAAAACAGTTTAGCCTAAAAGGCTCTTGGTCACTTGGGATGATATAAAAAGTTTATCCACCCGCCCTTGCCAGATGAGGAGGAAGCAACTTAACCCTGAAAAGTGACTTTGACTTTGCATACTCCTACTTCATATCCTAAAGATTAATCTGAACCAAGAATGAGATAGGTTCAATCAAGTCAAAAACTTGTTGAAATTATTCCTTTTTTATACTTAATAAGACCCCTCCATCATTATCTCTTATTACTCTTGTAACAGGGTCATAACATGCTTCCACTGCCTTGAGAAAATCCACATTAGGGAATACAATTAGTACCACCAGCTTCCCCATGTCATACCTCCAACCATTCGAGAAAGGGTGAGGAAAATTCCTTTGTCCATACCACAACCTAAATATCTCCAGACCAGTCATGGGAACCCTAGCATCGACAATGTTGGAGAAATTTCAATTTAATCTCTCACCTAGGGTTCTTCCATGCATCAAAACCAAACCCCTCTTCCTATCATTTTTTGAAAATGGGAGTTGATCCAGGAAATCATCATACAAATTCCTCTGCAAATAGTCAACATGGCCATAATGTTGCTTTGGCGGTGCCATCTTAGGTAAACTAGGGCTTCCTTAAAATTTCAAATCTTTCGAACAAACTAGGGCTAAACATAAAACAAAATTATAGAAAATAACCTTGCAATTTCTCACAATTCACCTAACCAATAGCCCTAAAACAACTATCAAGAAGATTTCTGACAAGCACACCAAAATTCTTCCCAAAATATTAATCAAATTAACCAGGAAGTATAGAAAACAACTCACAATGTTTGTGCTTTAAAGAAAACCAAATTCTTGCTGTGATTACTCGTAACTTCGTCCTCGACTCTAAAATTGATTCACAAAGGTTCTTGAATAATTTGTGAGAAAATAGAGGAAATGAACCACTTTATGTTGATTAAATCAAGCTAGTAGATGTCTTGTTTTCCATTAAAGCTTACTTGCATGCCACACCAACGAATCCAATCGTATTTGATGCGAATTCAAATTCCAACTGTCAATCCTTCACTTTTGTTAGATCATCAAACGAAGTCCTTCAAAAAGGTTGACATAATCTCCATCTCAACACCATGGGCCCACCATGTTATGCATTGCCAAATAAATAAAGGTGGCACTCGCCCGTGATATCTCGATTGCTAAAAACCACACAACTTTTGATCATGCGATGGCGAGCAAACATTGATCTCCACCATCAGTAATAGTCTTCACTCGAAACAATCACCAACATTGAACATAACCATCAAAGAACTTTTCCATCAAGATTATAACATCTTCATTGATTTTGAGAACATGCATCTCATAGCCGCTTTAGTAACCTACCATATAACATATTAAAACCCGAAAAATATATTAAAGAAATTTGATTATCTTTTCGGCATCTCCAGATGAGATACGTGGCGCTCGCTCATGATATCGCAATCAGTTGAGACTCTATGGTGGGGTCATCACAAGATTGTGGGGAATGATTGAGATCAACTGATGGTTGATCGACGATCATTTCAAATTTGTTCCTTGCAAAATATAAAACATTTATTAAAAGCACAAGGGGACACTACCTAGGCGAATGAAAAAAAATGGCTTAAGTTGTTTTTAAACATGGGGCATGGGCCAACCTAAACTTAGGGAGTAATAAAATTAGGCAGAAAATTAAAAGAATAAATCAAAAGGGGCCCAATCTAGACGAAGCGATGGAGCATAAGTTGTTTTAAAAACCACTTCAAAAATTTAATGGCTGAATAGATCCCACCCAAGGCGTAACAAAAAACATTAGGATTTTCATGAAGGTGGAAAATAAAAACCCTAACCTTAGGTTTTTTCCCAAACAATATGAAAGACTAGAATGAGGGAAAGATAAAATGGAATTCAAAGAAGTTCCATCACATTACAAATTCCATCCATAAGAAACTCATTGAGGTAAATAATAATAATAAAGTGATCAATTTTAGATGACACTCCCTACTTTTCCATATGTTCTTATATGTAGGAAGTGGGACATGGGATAGTTCCCTATAGATCCATATAGATGATGGAAAATGAAATCCCATCCCCATCCAATGCTAGAAAAATATTTGGGATAAACATTACGATGGTATAATTTTTTTAGTATTTGAAAGCTACTTTGTGAGAAAAGTACTCACATACTTGGGAGTAGAAGAGGTTAGATTGCACAAGGAAATCTTGGATTCATTAAGACCTAAAGATAGGAAACCAGAGAAAGGAGTGCAACATAACTAGGGATATTGGTATCTCCATATCGACTCCACTATCGTCAAAATCTATGGGTGCCCTGCTGGTCTTGAAATTCTACCAAGATTTGTACCTTTCAAATTAAATTTTTTGGAGATAATATGGCAACTAAGTGAAGAAAATAAGCTTCACCTTGAAGGGAAGAAAAAAAAGTTCATTTTTCCCATTTTACACATTATTTTTTTACTTCACTATAAATAGAGAGGGATTGGATCAACTGTTCCTAATACTACAAGCATATAAGATGGCTTAAGAAATCCCAAGAGCCTTTGATCCAAAGGGTTTCATCAATCAAGTTTGGTTTAACATAAAAAGATCATCCTATCAGCATAAGGTCTACTTTAGTGAAGATGTCATTAGAAATTGTAAGGATGAACAAGAGGCTAATGATAGAAAAGTCAAATGGACAACATTCAAAATGGTTGAAGAAGATAAAAGCAAGAGGGATCATAATTATCAAGGTGTGTTTTTTGAGATAAGGGATCCAATTGTGAGAATTCAAATGATATTGCAGAATATTGATAAGATAATTGGAAAGGCCTCGATGCTTGAAGAGAGGCCCACCTATCAACCCATCATTAAATTATTTATTTATTATTTCTAAAGAAGGCCCAAATGACCTATAATAAGGGATATTTCTTATCCCTCTCCCCTCATGTACCACCACCATTTTCATGCCCAAATGTTTTTTACCAAAATATAGTTAAGGACAAGACACAATTTTCAAATTTTGATTACAACACATGACTAACTTACACAATTTTGTTTCCAAAGCACACAATTATTAGAAAGCATAACAAAATTAAAAAAAATATAGATTATAATTTCTTAGTAAATACTAGCAATATTTCAAGTGGAGGCATGGAATTTACCTCCTCAAGGTGGACTCAAGTAGTTCAACCAACAGATTCATAATCAAAAGACACAATCAAGTCACCCTAGTTTGTCAATACAATACATCAATATTAACTCAAAGTAATACAAAGAGAGAAAATCATAGGGGATAAATCTAATTCCTTGGGCCCCATCTTTGATGGCCTTTCTTATGTATATATTTCACATTGGAACTATAGCTCAACAACTTGAGTTCATCTACCTCATATTTGATTGACTAGAAATCACACATAATACCCATGTTTAAATCACCACTAACTCACAATGATAGTACATACTAAGAATGAATAACAATAGTGATTATAAAAGGGATCCTTCGAATATAAGGAGTGATTAACAATCTTGATTTAAAAATCCCCTTAAGGGCCACTTTCCAACATAGAAAATAAAA
This sequence comes from Sequoiadendron giganteum, assembly GCA_007115665.2. Classification (NCBI taxonomy): domain Eukaryota; kingdom Viridiplantae; phylum Streptophyta; class Pinopsida; order Cupressales; family Cupressaceae; genus Sequoiadendron; species Sequoiadendron giganteum. The sequence goes on from CM021106.1 coordinate 499,797,588, forward strand.
AAATGGGTCTAGAATGAAGGTAACCAAAAGCATACCTTGAATAAATAATTCATAGTTGAAGTCATGGTTTTAATCCAACCATACAAAGGTCACCATATAAAATCAATAAGATTAAGGGGTGAAAGGTTACAAAATAATCCACATATTGAATCCTTCTAGTAAATTCAACCTTCATACACTTGGTTGAATAACACTAGGAGTATAACCCTTAGGTTCAAAGAACACTCTACCTCAGTCACCCTCATAATCCAAAAATAAAAAAAAATGCTAACCTCAATGCTTTACACAAAAACATCATATGCCTCTATTCCATTAATTAGAGAATATAAAATTGGGTAAACAACCCTTTCTAGGGTCCTCTTACCCCAAGCAATTCTACCGTCGGTTGTCGCACAATTAGGTGAAGCCAAAGGTCTAAAACCTTGATATGGATAGGAACAGTTTTAAAGGATAGTTTATTCATAAACCTAACACATCACACTTACATGAAAATTTAATGTTTGTACATAATATTTGCTCCACTTCATCCCTGTAATTAGAGTTAAGTGAAAATTTTGATGGTCACCTCTAACCACAAGATGATTTAAAGCAAAAAGATAACCCAAGGAAACAAAATTTCTCTCCTCTCGACCATATTGGCATCATGAAAAGTCATGAGATCTAGCCAAAACCCCAAGAAAGAAATATTTTAGTTGCATGAGGATGAAATGGGGTCTTCCATTCAAATATTAAAACATGGTATTTTGAGACAAGATTAATCTAACTATCAAACAGTTCCATTAGTGTGATAATCTAGTCTTGTTGAACAAAGCATTCCAACACCCATTACTCTTACCAGTTATTATATTTAAAATATTGTTACTGACATTTGAAGACCAATAAGGACGTAGAATCCAAGATCAATTCATTTAGGGTAGCATTAAAATAACCATGTAGTTTCTTATGAACAAGGGATTTAACTTGAGACCAATGTAATGATTGATGAAAGCCAAGGTTCCAAGTAAAAAATAAAACACTCAAGACCCAATCTGGATATACACAGAAAACTCCCAGATATTAATACCACTAACAACAATACATGAAAAGCATAGCCAATGCCCCAATATGCATGATGGGGTCCAACATGTAAATGCATATACTCATACAATAATACTAGGTTATATGCACATTAGTTCCTTGATGAATGAGGTATTGGGCCATGAATCCATGCTTAATAAAACATCCAAATTAATTCTCTTGACATAAGAAATAGAGGGCTTTTGGGGTGGTTTATAATCACCAAAACTAGAAATATATAGTTTACAAAGAGCTTTCCTATTAATTCGCGGGCGTTAGCAAATCCACTAGACATATTAGTAGTCAAAACCAACATTAAGGGCTTACATAATGCAATATAGCAAGACATGCATGAATAGGTATATTGAAAAGACCTTAAATAATTTCTTAAGAATACTTGTAGCCTTAACCAAATCTCCATGCACTTATGCTCACTACAAAATGAATCTAAATTTTGAAGGGTTATTACCTATGGAAGTAAAACCTAGTTCAGAATACTTACCAGTCAAAGAAAAATTTGTTAAGAGGATGTATGCTTTCACATATGCAGTAAAAGATTGAGGTTTCAAATCATGGATTTGATTCTCTAAAATATGGCCAATAGAACCACAAACTACTACCATGCTCACAGTGCCATTCCTTTTTCTCCTCTTTCTATCCATCGTCCTCTTATCCCCACTCCCCATCATCCTTCTTATGGAAGCCAAAAAGAACTCCCCCCTATTTTCTTCATCAAAAATATGTTTCCTCTCGATCCATGCACCCCTCACCAAAATTATTGCACCTAAATTTTTGTGTGTATCCCAATCAAGGGTTTTGTTTTGCATTAAATTTCCTCTTTTGTTTGCTTGATCTCCTTTCATTCTTACTTAGCCGACCTTCACATTAATGGTGGCATCCATTTTCTTCAATCCTTCATAGAAATTAGTTGGAGTTGTTGCTTCATTTTTTGTGCCGCCATGCCCTTTGCCTAGTCGTTGACACCATCTAACCTTGTGTGCAAGCCATCAATCTTGGAATCCATTCGTTTGACTTTCTTTAACTTTAGTCATAGATCTTACCTTATGTTGACATTACCCTATTAGAATGATTCACAACAATGATGTGAATCAAGTGAAGCAATTGCCTCTATCCACTCGCCACCATACCCACATGGTCAACCCAAGTCAATGAAATCATTCCATGGAATAGCAGGATTACTCCTTCAATCATGCCTGTCGGGGTTCAAGGATCACTGGCCCCCCTTACCTTATGCTTGATGTGCACAAAATTACCTTAGAAGAAAGCCTGAGCACCCAAGCCTGAAGATTCTTATGCCTATTAGTGTTTGGCCATCAGACTTACCCTTTACCATTGCCTTCTTGTGCTCCATCACAAGCCAACACACTAATCCTCCCAAAATGTCAAAGTGCAAAAATATGAAAATTCTTTAAGTTGTCAAAGGTTGGGGTTATCTCTTCCCTCTTACCACTTTCACACCTTTTTGTTTATGTGTAAGCTAATTTACCAACCCACAAAAAGCATAATAATTTTAGGAGTCAAGGTTTGGGGTTTCCTTATACCCCTTTCTTAACACTACCAGTAAGGCCTAAACCTTAACTCTGACCTATGAACACCAACACCATTTTGGGTGTTAGTCTTTGGTTCTCCCCAATACTTCCTTCAAAACATTAATTCAAGGTGTAATCCTTAAGGACGATCTCTTATGCCCGAACGATTTAAGACTTAACATCGTACTTCAATCCTCAAAACCTTGAGATAAGAATAAAGCGCTAATAGCCTTCACACATCAAACATGTAAAATTATTTCATACTCCCTATTGATAAGTGTAATAGCCAAGGACCTCTTTTGACACCACTAGAATATAATCACATCCCCAAAAGGATTTCCCAAGATTTAATTTATGTGGATATCATAAGTATGGTTAATTATACATGAAAATTTTGGATGTAAGTGATATCCTCTATCGACACCATATCATCGTGACATGTAAAAAATCTTAGGCATGTAGAACATTTTGGGGGTCGGGGTTCCTCCATACCCCTTTCATCACTTGGGATATTGGTAAGTCATAAGACTTATGGCCGACTTATGATCCTATAAACTTTTTTGGGTGTTAGCCTTTGCTAATACTGGTGTATAGGCACCAATATTTTCTATGTTTCTTCATTTAGTGTCTGATAGGAAAGGTGTGTTAGGATGTTTGAGTTGAGATATTGAGTCTTAATAAGTTCTAATGTGACCATTCTATTGTAATTGATCAACTTTGAGGGGCTTTTGTATTCATCTTGTAAGATTTGTAAATCATGTGGAAGGAATTGTCAAAGTTGAAAATGGGTGTCAAGGTAGATAGGATGATTTTTTCTTAGTTGAATAAGGTCTTATTATACTATTTGTAATAGCTTAGGTTCTTGAGAGGGTCTAGGAAACAATAAAGAGTCAAAACTTGAAAGTGCCAAATTTGTAATGCAACGGTCATGAGAGGTTTAAAAAGTAGTTGTAAGGAAGTTGGGAATTGGTTTGATGAGGAGAATCCTTTAAAAAGGAATGACAACTCATTTTGTAACGTTGGCTCAAAGTTTGAAGAATTGGCAGTAAGAATTTTTTGAATTTTCAATAATTTTTCTGAGTTTCTTTCACATTTGCAGACTTGTACATACTTGTACAACCAAATTTTATTGTGTAATGGTTCATATTATGTAGATTCCTATGTTATAATTTCTTTGCATCAATTTTGAAGGAATTTAATTGAGTTTTGTAGTATTTATCTTTATTTTCCTATAATAGGCCGAAAACACCCTATTTTGAGGGTTTTATATCAAAACATGTTCTAAAGGGCCCTTACACCGACTCTACCTACTATAATGAGTGTAATGGGCCCTATGGAGTCTAAGTAGGTTGAATGTTGCATTATTAGAGTTGTGGAGAAGGAACTAAGGAGATAAACCTCCTGCCTTGATGAGTTTTGTCAAGAAAAACACATGAAGATAGAGCCTTGGGTCTAGGGTTTGTGGAAATCAATGAGAGTGTGGAGTTTTTTCAAAATTTGAGCATATTGGGGTCAGAATACACATTGATGAGTTGGTGGCAAGGTTTGGGAGGTTGTGCAAGTGGGAGTTTGAATAAACCCTCTTGACTTGGCATGAAATTGAGGGTTTTGGATTTTTCTATGTTGGAGGTGTCAACCCTCGGTGTTGATTGTAACTTTAGAGGTTTGAGGGCATATGAAGTGCTGGCCCAAGGTTTCAGGTGTCTGATTTAAGTTTAAAGGTATGTTGTTTTGTAAACTTGGCCTAATTCATGGCCTAGGACAATGTTGAGGGTCTAGTTTTAAGGGATTGTTCCAAAAGAGTCGCTATTGGTTTTAAGATATGTTGTGTGGTCCCTTGAAGGGTATCTAAATCCATAATTTAGTTGGAAGGTCATTTGGAGAGTTTGGGTGAAAAAGCCCTTGAATCTAGTTTGGAGTACTACTAGGACAATCCTTGGCAAGTGTGAGATTTGGAGGAAAAGAAAAACTTTGTGTGGAAGTTTAGTTTGAAAATTATTTGATTTCCATTGTGATGATGTTTCCAACCCACTCTACATCAAAGTGGTATGAGAGCAAGGGAGTAGGTCTCTTGTGAAAAGAAGGTTGAAGTTTGTGTGTAAGAAGAAGAAGGTAATTGGAGGAATCAAAATGACTCCTAAGGGGAATGTTGTTTCAAGGAAGATTGAAAATCATGACAAAGAAATAGAAGCCTTGAAACAAGATATTGTTGGGCTAAAAGCTAAAGGTAGGGTCCTTTTGGAAGAAAGTGAGTCTGAAGAGGAAGATACCTCTAGTGAAGAAGAGGAGATGGATCCAGAAGATGTGAGAACAATGAATCTTTTGAAGGTTGTGAAGAAGGATGGACATGTAAAAATGGATGTGCCTATGTATGGAGGAAAAATTGATAGTGAAGAGCTCCTGGATTGGATTGGAGAAATGGAGAACTATTTTGATAGTGAAGAAGTTGATGAAGGGCATAAGGTGAAGAGGGCTAAAACAAAACTGAAAGGACATAATTTGGTATGGTGGAATTTTGTGCAAGAGGAGAGGGAGAGAAAAGGAAAAATAAAGATCACTTCTTAGGAGAAGATAAAAACAAAAATAAAAGGTAAGTTCCTTCCTTGTGATTATAATGTTCAATTTCTTAAGAAGTTGCAAAATCTTAGATAAAAGGAACTAGATGTGCAATAATATATTGAAGAATTCTATAGGCTAAGCATAGGAACTAAGCATGAATAAGATGAGGAAGAAATGATTGCTAGGTACTTGAATGGTTTGAGAGACAACATTCAAGATGAAATCAGCTTGTTGGCACCAAAATTAGTTGAACAATACTTTCAAATGGAAATGAGGGAAGAAGAAAAACTAAAGAGAAGAAAAGAGAAGGAAACAAGAGGAAGAGGAAACACTTCTAGAGGTAGAGGTTTTAATCCTAATTCAAAGAAGAACAATGAGAGTCAAGGAGATGCGAAGAAGGAGCAAGAGCAATATGATTTCAGAGGTAGATGGAGAGGTTCAAGAGGCAGATTTGGTGGAGGAAGAAATGCAAACACTTTCTTAGGAATATGCTGAAATTGTCAAGAATTTGGACACCCATTTTTCAAGTGTCCTTAAGGCCAAGGTTTAGTATCAAGTGGTGATAGGAGGAGTGAGATAAGAACACAACTGGTTCAAGAAGAAGAGTGTGAAAGTTCAAGAAAATATGCTGATCCAAAAGAGGGAGAAGCACTTATGGTAAGAAGAACTGTGTTGTAGGAATATAAGGAGGATGACTTGAGTCAAAGAAGGAGTCTCTTTAGAACTTCAGGAGAATGCAAAGGTAAAGTGTGCCAAGTTGTCATTGATTCTAGTTCTCAAGGTAATATGGCATGTAGAGAGATGGTAGATAAGTTAAGTTTGGAAAAGATACCTCATGTAGCCCCTATAGAGTTTCTTGGGTGAATGATAGTCAAAATTTAGTGGTGAATGATGAAGCATATGTTGATTTATAGATTGGGGAGTACAAGGATAGTGTCTTATGTGACATATTTCCAATGGATTGTTGTAATTTAATTTTGGGGAGGCCATGGAAATTTGATAGAAGGTCCATGTATGATGGTTGGGAAAAAACCTATACAATTAGGAAGGATGATGAGAGTTTGAATCTAACTCCTTTGCACGAGAAAGAGAAGGATAAAGGAAAAAAATAAGGTTGTGATTTTTGGAAAAAAAGAGCCTTTAAGGCTTGAGGACAGTGACAACATGTTTTTTGATTTGGAATAGGGTTATGGTGTTGAGACAACAAGGGAGACACCTACAAATGGTGCTAAGATAGTGGAATCTAATGGTGTTGGACCTATTGAGAAGATGGAAAAAGGATTTAAGAAGGTTGTTGCTCAGTTGGAGAAGAAAAATGATGTGAAGCCCATGTAGCAGACTAATTTAAGCAAGGTTCATGGTAAGTTGTTGATAACACAAAAAGAAGGGATTAAGAATATGGAAGGGATCCTAATTGGGACATTGGTATGTCCTATAACAACCTATGGAGTGGAAGGAAAACCAATATTAGATGGAGAAAGGCTCTTAAATCTGATAACATAGTGGTGTATAGGACTGCACAAACATGGGTAGTAGGTCTGATGTCTGATTTCAAAGGTCAGAATGGACTGGAACAAGTGCATAAGCAAGGACATGGCCATGAGGGAATACATGTTGTTTGTATAGGGAAGAAGATGGTTGAGGTAGGTCGAAAATAATCCTTGAGAGGCAAAGAGATCAGAGATAAGTATCCACTAGACATGGTAGAAAAAGACAAGTTAGGCATGGGTAAATGATGGTTTAGAGGAATGAAGGTGAGGAAGTTCACTTGTTTTGGTCTAAGGGAAAAGGACAGACCACATAATGGTCTAATTTTAGAGAAGGGGAAAATATTCCATGCATATAGAGGCCAGAAGATAGAGTGGAAAACATGCCTTCATTTTCCAAGATAGACAAGAGGAGGTATAGGTCAGCATGGGCTTTGTGGAGAGCAGGTTGAAGCACGACATACTTTTACTCATGAGACATGAGTTTTTTCATGGTGGTGTGTATGGTGCAGGGGCACCAATATTTTCTATGTTTCTTCATTAAGTGCCTAATAGGAAAGGTTTTTTAGGATGTTTGAGTTGATTTCTTGAGTCTTAATAAGGTCCAATGTGACCATTCTATTATAATTGATCAACTTTGAGTGGATTTTGTATTCATCTTGTAAGGTTTGCAAATCATGTGGAATTAATTGTCAAAGTTGAAGAGGGGTGTCAAGGTAGATATGATGATGTTTTATTGAGTAATTCATGTTTTCTTAGTTGAATAAGGTCTCATTAGACTATTTTTAATAGTTTAGGTGCTTGAGAGGGTCTAGGAAACAATAAAGAGTCAAAACTTGAAAGTGCCAAATTTGTGAGTTGCATAAATGCAACAAATTTGTAATGCAACGGTCATGAAAGGTTTAAAATGTAGATGTAAGGAATTTGGGTGTTGGTTTGATGAGGATAAGCCTTTAAAAAATTCATGTCAACTTGTTTTGTAATGTTGGCTCGAAGTTTGAAGAATTGGCAATAAGAATTTTTTGAGTTTTCAATCATTTTTTTGAGTTTCTTTCACATTTGCAGACTTGTACGAACCTGTACAACTAGATTTTATTGGCTAATGGTTCATATTATTCAGAGGACTGTGTTAGCATTGCTTTGCATCAATTTTTAAGGAATTCGATTGAGTTTTGTAGTAGTAATCTATGTTTTCTTGTAATAGGCCAAAAGCACCTTGTTTTGAGGGTTTTGTAGCAAAACATGTTTTAAAGGGCCCTTACACTGATTGTACCTACTGTAACTAGTGTAATGGTTCCTAGGGAGTCTTAGTAGGTTGTAGGTTGCATGATTGGAGTTTTGGAGAAGGAACTAAGGAGATAAACCTTCTTGTCTTGAGGAGTTTTGCGAAGAAAAACACATGAATATGGAGCCTTGGGTCTAGGGTTTGTGGAAATTAGTGAGAGTGTGGAGTTTTTTTCCAACTTTTGAGCATATTGGGGTCAGAATACAAATTTCTAAGTTGGTGGCAAGGTTTGGGAGGTTGTACAAGTGGGACTTTGAATAAACCCTCTTGACTTGGCATGAAATTGAGTTTTGGAGTTTTCTATGTTGGAGGTGTCAACCCTGGGTGTTGATTGTGGGTTTAGAGGTTTGAGGGCATATGAAATTCTTCCCCAAGGTTTTAGGTGTCTATGTTAAGTTTAAAGGTATGTTTCTTTAAAAACCTGGCCTAATTCATGGCCTAGGATAGCGTTGAGGGTCTAGTTTTAAGGGATTGTTCCAAAAGAGTCACTGTTGGTTTTAAGATATGTTGTGTGGCCCTTGAAGGGTATCTAAATCCATCATTTAGTTAGCAGGTCATTTGGAGAGTTTGGGCGAAAAATCCCTTGAATCAGGTTTGGAGTACTGCTAGGATATTCTTAGGTAAGTGTGAGATTTGGAGGAAAATAAAAACTTTGTGTTGAAGGTTGGTTTGAAACTCATTTGATTTCCATTGTGATGAGGTTTCCACCCAACTCTACATCAAATAACTTTGACCTCTTACTTAACCTTAAGTCAAGGCATAATCTGTAATGCCAAAGTCTGATGTCTGACACCTTCAACATATGATAAGCCCTAAGTCTGAAGCTCGATGCCAGATGCCTTTTCAGACTCAACACATGTAAAATTCATTTTCCTTCATGCAATTGGTATGAGGTATGGTAAAAGTATGATGTCTAAAACCTTTTCAGACTTAGCATACTCTTTCTCCATTTCTCCGAGGGACTTGATATGTGGTATGACCAAAGTCAAAGACCCGATACCTTTTGAACTTTAACTCAGACTTCTTTATTCCCTTAGGGCATTGGGTGTAAGGTATGGTCAAAGCCCTAATTTTTATACCTTTTATCAGAGAATAATCATCAAATCTAATGTTTGAAGCCCGATTAAACTTATCTAAAAAATTATTAACTCTTTCCTCTTTAGCAAACAATACAGGTAAGCCTGGGGTCCAAAGTTTGAAATTTTGGAACTCTCTAAGGCTTGTTGTAATGATACCCTAAGGCCAATGAATACTTCTTCCTAACAACCATATGAAGTCCTTTTGGCCTCAAACAATAGCTCTATATTTGATATCACTCAGATCTCCTATTGATCTCAATAAGGTACCTCTATTGACCTCAATCAACTCATTTCTAGTAGCCTCACCTTTGACATCCATAAGATTCCCTTATGAAAATAATGACAATCATGTTACAAATAGATTAATCTAAATACAGTCTGGATTAGTTATCCTTATCAAATTGACTCTCTATTATGATATCCCAACTATCAATATGGGTATGTTGTTCTAATATACAAGCATACCATAATTCCATGATAAGGCACAACCTAAGAGTAGAGAATTATAAGACTCTTCTTCTATCCTTACTTGATAAATCACTTTACTTAAGTTAAGTGGTACTATAGGGATCCAATCTGCACCTGCTATATTTACTAAAAAATCTAAGGCTCCTTTAGTGACTTGAGCCATAATACTTGATATAAGGAACATCAAGTGAATACGATAGGAGACATTCAAAATCAACATGAATTAAATGAGAAGAAAGGATATTTATTTCTATGGAACCTTAGCAACACAATATAGCATGAAAAATTATAGTATCGATCCATGTAGATTTATTCACATACCTTAATAAAATAATTCACATAAGAATTTAATTAATATTCTTTTAGATCCAAATGACTAAAAGTACAATAGCACTCAAACACAACTAGGTCTTGTATCATCTAAATTATGCACCCTTAATCCACACAATAGTTTAGTATAAGATTAGAATAAAAGGTTATGAAATTGATATGAAGGGAGGGACCTTACAACCATCTCCACCATATGTGCCCTTATCCATTCAAATATAGTCATTTTAGAATCCCCTCCATAGGAGAAATCACATAAAAAATATAATAACTAATCAACCATCTTTGGTTGATTATCCTATCGAACCTGATGAGGAGGATTAAGTTGAGGTGACTAGGGAGTAGGTGAATAAATAAAATCCCTCTCCCTCAAGAGAAAATAAAGTTATTTTTCCTCAAAGAAAACTAGGAACTAACACCATAAATGGAAGGGATGAGGCAAATGATATTAGGGTATTGGATTTCCAACAATTTATCTTAGACAATGAATTTGTAAAAACAAAATAATATCCAGATTTTTTTAGGTTGAAGAGGGAGGAATACTTCTAGAGATTTGAGTGAGCAAAGGTAAGAGTACCCCAAGAATAATATTAGGAGGTGACAATGAAAGTACTAGCATAAATAAAATTTTATTCTAGGAACATCACCCTAGAGGAGGGGAGGAAATTGGTAAGCGATAGTGGATTATTGCTACTCCTATAATGGAACAATTCCTTTGAAATTACCTTTGATACAATAAGAAAACAATACAAAGAATTATTTTATTTAGAGGAACAAGCACAATTAGAATTGTCAAGCTCAAGGTTCAACAATAGGTTGGAGACCCTTGCAATTTTGGCCTTATCCCCAAGCATAAATAATCCTTAGGTTGCAAAATAAACCCAAGATATTAGGGGAGTTCTAGTAATAAAGAGGGAATATGATACCTTATCCATTGAAGTTGTTGTATTAACAATTGATAATACCGATCTCAACAAGGCTTCTACAAAGAGTCTATAAAATAAATATGATAAGTGTTTGCAAGACCATTTAACACATACAATAGAATATAATAAATTAAAGATAAAACAAGCCCAAGCAACACATCCCCCATTGACACACAAGCAACTTGTTATTCTTCAAAAACATATATTGATAATATAATCAAAGAAAATGAAGAGATTAAGGAAGGTTCAGATGATTGAGGAAAAAGATGAAAAATATTTAGATCAACCAACATGAAAACATGTTTCATGTTGTATCAAACATGTTTGGAAATCTAATGTTCAAATTTTCTAAATTTTTAGAGAGTGTTCATGAGGATTACACTCTCATTGTTAAGGTTTCTTCCCTAATCCAAACATGAATTAATTCTTGTTCTCCCTCTTCAATTACCATAACTTTGAGAATTTATTCTTCTTTTGTCCCACTCATCTAATGGAGGATTGGAATGCAATCCTCCCATACCAAGAATTCTTATCAATGATCAAAGTAATTTTTTGAGCGTTACTATATTCATTGCTAATTGAATGGTATGATTTAACTAGTCACTTTAAAATTGTGTCCACCAATTCCAAGAAGTTATATTTCCATTGTTGTATAGTTAGAATCCATCCATCTAGATTAGAGTATCTAAATTCACCTTTGAAAGTAGCTTGGAGTGTAGACTCAAGATCTTTATCATCTACTAGGCCGATGCTATTACTAATTCAAGTAGCCAACTATTTAAATTGATATTTACCTCCTATTTCATATTCTCATCCTTCTCCATTCTTTTTAGAATATAAAAAATTGACATCTACAAAGACAAGTGCTCACCATCTCTCATTTGTACACCCAAATCCACTTGATGGATTTGGTAGTCATCGACCGTCATTTCATATTCCATTTTTCCACAAAAGGGACTACTATCTCAAATATATTATTACCTTGCTAATCCATATAAATAGAAGAAATTATCATAGCCCTCTTCTTCCTCTAGGAGATTGGAAGGCCTCTGGTAGCACACTCAAGCTTGGCTCAAGATTTTCTACATATGTTCCATATCTCTTTTGGATGGTCTGATTCAACCATACTGGTATAGATAAAAAAATTTCCCATGGAGGAGTGGAGACCATTATTTTCCATGAGAAGTATCAATATTCACCTCAGATTCATTTTGACTAGGATCTTGAGTCTTCTTTCATTCTTCATGAGCTTCTTCTTGATGTACTTCTCCTTTAGTTTATGGGAGTTCCTCAATTTTTTTCTTCTTTGTTAACTTATTGTCCAACCTCTTGTTGTCTCAACATATTATCTTGAGAAATATGCTCATGTATATGCCCTTTTTCTTTATATACTTCTTATTGAAATACTTCCTCAACATTCACATTAAGTGGAACATTCTAAAACACATCATCAATTTCCTTTTGTTCTTCCTCTTCCTTGGGAGGATCCTTCTAAATTTTTTCTTCTTGAACATCTTCAGTAGGAACTCCTTCTCCAAGAGGTAGTTCACCTATCATGGGGGAAGAAGTTGGTGGTGGAGGTTGAGATGGTAGAATAGGTGTTTTATCTTTTAGAGGTGATGGAGGGGGAGTTGGTAGTGGTGACTTGTGAGGAGAATTCAAGGAGTATGCTTCTTCAACTTCTTTTTGAGCTACCCTTTCTCTAATGGCTTCCATAATTCTCCTTCTTTGATACAATTTCTCACCTTCTTCTAGATATTCTTCTTTAGAAGCAATGTTGATTGGACCTCTTTCTTTTCTTTTCTTCTTTGATTCTTTAGCAAGTTCACCCTTGTATTTTTTCTTGGCAATAGGGACACTAGAGGAAGTTCCCTCCTTAGAAATTTGTACCTAATCTTTCTTCATAGTTGTTTTAACTAAAGTTTCTCCTTCATTCTTCTTAGTATTTTTTGGATTCTTATGTAATTTGGCCATGGAAAATGGCATATTCAACCAATGGAGAGAGCATGACACAACCTTTTGAGCTCTATACTTGATTTTATAATTTTCCTTAATAGAAAAATCCACATTGAAAATTGGAATATCAAAAATATTCTAGGCTACATAAGCAGGATCAAAAACCTTTCCATATTCTAATATTGTAAAGATGGCTGTCATTGCACCAAAAGACCAACTTTTTAATGCTTGATATAACTTCTAGAGTTAATTATTCCATAGGAGGTGGTTAAGCCATATCAAAAACCCAAGCATTTCACTACACACCACAAGGAGACCAAGGGCACACGCCTTGTAACAATCCACCCCAATGCAAGCAAGGGGTTTGAACCTATGACCTAGGTTTTGATACCAATTGTTGCAAATATGGTTTTCATTGTACCAAAATATTGACTTAGTGCCTAATAAAATCACCCAAGTTAATAAATCCATGGGAGGTGGTTAAGCCATGCCACAAACCCAATCACTACACTACACAACATAAGGAGACCAAGGGTGCACACCTTGCAACATCTACTTGTTATTTGGGTTCATCCAAACCTTTGTGTAGTGTCTCATCATAAATATTGTCATTGAACAATAATATTTCATTTTCACTTCAAACTCATCTTCACAATTTTCCCAATGATCTTCAAGCTTGGGCTCATGGATGAAGTATGCCCCCATCACTTTACTGATATTCCCAATGGGGTCAAATCTTCCCCAGGCATCATTATAAAATTCAAAACTATATCTTCACATCTTAATTTTTTTGTTCTTGTAATTGTGTGTGTTTACATAAGAACACTCCTATTTGAATTGGATAACCATATCCATGCTTATGTTTACCCGAAATTAGCTATTGTACTTAATAAATCTGTCTAAAAAATTCTAGTAAAAGAAATTTACTTGATGGATATCAAGGAAGCTTGTATGGCATTTTGTGAAAACCTGCCACCCTAATGTAGGTGAATGTATTATACTAGATAAACTAGTACCCAATTTCTCCAATCACTTTCATGGCTTCATTGGAGATCCTATTCTCCCTCAAAACCTCAAATTATCATATAAATGAAATTATCAAATTAACCATGCCAAAATAGAAAAAACATTTCTCTAATTCCAACTAGGGATAATAGTGGTAAATAGGTAATTATCTGAGCTCAAAAGAGGCCACCCTAGTGAGTCTTGGGAATGAGTCTTGTGAAACTAGTAGATAAAACAAGGTATGAGGTCATGTAAAAATTATATGTTGAAAGAACATTACTTATCTATTCATGGATAGTGCCATTGATAAGCTAAGACAAATCAATTTTCTTCTTATTGGAAGAATTGATGACCTTGATAAATTTAGGCATCCATGGGTAAAAGTCCTTGGCATTCAAATATTTGAAGACCCAACTCAATAATACAATCAGGTCCTTGACATCTTTCTTATATTCACTTTTGTGTTGTATCTTTGCCAATTTATTAGCCACCTTTCTTGGCTTCTCCAAAAAGTAGCCATTTAAATAATTCAAAATTTGAATGGGAGATTGAAAAAAATCCTTGGCTTCTTTCTTCATATCTACTACTTCATATTCAGTGTGAGAAGGAATTTAGAAAACCCTCTCTATCATTTCAGGAGTTAAATCAAATAAAATCTCTCCATTGGACCCATTGACCTTCTGAATCTTGTGATTGTAATGTTGGTAATGTGTTAATAATAGTTTTGGAGATTGAATTGTAATAAAAAAATTAACAACTTCCACCATTATTGACTTGGAAATAGCTCTAGCCATTGAATTCCTAGCAACATTATCAATGAACCTTCACTTACACTCATCCAGGTTGATATGTACAAGGTCATTATCTTCAATCTCATTGTGTGGGGAAAACATCTTCGAAGGAAGATGATAACCTTTCAATTGGAATTTAATCTCTTTTGAATCTTTAGGTGGCATCCTTTTTTCAAACATAAGTACCATATATTGATATTTACATAGTTGAGGAAAGAAACCATGCAATACAAAACATGTTAGACAATCTATTTTTCATCTCAAAGTTACAACTTGTCAAGAAGAAGTTATGCAAAGGTTTTGGGGATTGACCTTTAGGCTCACCCCTTACCCTTTACTGTAAGCATTTGCACCTAAGAGTTTAGTTTTCCTTTATTCTCCTTTTCGAGAATCATGGATTGGGGATCCCTTATACCTCTTGCTCATATGATGAATTATCTTTGTTAAGATTCTATCTAATCAAGCATCAAAGATCAAAGATCTCCTCTAATCCTCTTGTTGTTGACATCAATATTGTTTAAATGGTATTCTTGACTAGTGAAACCCAAAAGGATTTCAGGGGTTGGGGTTCATTCTTTCACTTTACTCCTTTATTGATATTAAACTTAAAAATTAAGAAGTAAACCTAATCTATGACTTTTGAAAGGATTTAGGGGGCCAGGGTTTAGAGTTTCACTTTACCTTTTTCCAACAAGTTTCCAACCTAGCAATCTCATTCAATGAAGTCAACTTTATTAGACATATGATGAAGGAAAATACTCCTATTTAGGGGCATCAAGAATCGGGGTCCCATCATACATCTGACCTAAATTAGGAAACATATGAATGGTACAACCGATGCTCAAAGTGTAAAAGGGCATTTTAAAGGTGGAAATTTTGCTAATTTTTTTTTCAAGTCATCGAGGGTTGGGGATTAGGGATATCTCTTACCTTTTTCACCTCTATAAGAAAGGTGGTAAAGTGTATCTTCTATGTCCAAATTTTGAAGGTTATGATAAAAGTTTCACTCAGTCATGAAGGAACAGTCAGGGATCAGTGGTCAGAGTTTCAACTTACATCGTTTGAATGTTCTTATGGTATTGGGTAAGGGAAACTCATGAAGCTCAAAGCTTGAAGTGTGTTTTGATTGTTGAAAGTATTAAGGCATAAATCATGTGGAGATCTACAAAAGTCAAAGGTCTAATTTCCGAAAGGAAATTTTGAAAACCAACAAGCCTTCTAAAGTCAAATGTCGGGTGATTTTTCAGGGATCGGGGGTACCACTTACCACTTCCACCTCTATAATAAAGTAGTAAGAGACATCTTTGATCGATGAAGTGTGAAATTGTTAATAGTTTTAGTGAAATATTAAGGCATGATCAGGGGTCAGGGTTCAAAGATACCCCTTATCATCCTTTAGATGTTTTCATGCATTAAGGGAGACTCATGACATCTGAAACCCAAAGGTTTATCGGTTTTGAAAATGCTAAGTAAAAAATGGAAGCAACCCTTGAGAAACCTGAGGTCTGGTATCTAATGATGATGTCACAAATGACATGGAAATACACACCAAAAGGAAATTCAACTCGACATGGTGAAAAAATCCAAAAAGGAAAAAGAAAAAATGAGAATGGATAAATGCATAGAGGAAAGTACAAAGTTGAACTGAGAAAACAAAAAAAAAAACAAGAAAAGAAAAGGAAACACAACAAGACAAACAAAAAAAACCAAACACAGCTAGGTGCACTAGAAAAGAAAAGAAACCAGACAATCACAAAGTAAATTATTTGAATCCACCAACTTGATAATATGCAGAATGAGTAGGAGAACAAGAAAAAATGAACATGCAAACACAAAATGAACCAGGAACCCACAAAAATGAACATGCAAGAGAAAATGAAAGTAAAAAATGAGCACGTAGGTGTAGAGAAGGGGGATTCACTACTCATGATTTCTCTTCAATCAAAGAGCCTCATACAGAAAATTTCCCTAAACTACGTCAAAGGAAAATGACGAGAGTTCTAGAACCGGAAAGAGTGGGTCATAAAGATTCTCTAGACAAACTGACAAGCTCTTGGCCAAAATATGACAACGTAGAACATGGATGTTAGCATGACATGCTGGCATCTTGTACAGACTAGAAAGTGAGAATGTCGCATAAAAAAACTAAGTGTCTACTAGCAATCTGATTACTGAGAACTTCTAGAAAGTGATAAAGAAATAGAATGTAAAATAACTGAAATAGAGTGAAATAGAAGTGATAAAGATAAGGATAAGAAGGGAAAGGAAATTCTTACAAACATGTGAGTGATGAAGCCTCCAACATATGAATGTCTTCAATAGCTGCACCCAAGAGAGAGAGAAAGTGTTGGGCTTGTATAGGGGTTTGCCTCAGTCAAACCCTCGTTTTGGTGTTCCCACCTCCATAGATAACGAGATAGATAAAAAAAGTATGAAATGATGTAAAGAGTACTAAAAAACTAAAAAATAGTGTTATGATACTCAACCATGTAATAAAGGAGAGGATTGAAAGCTTACCACCTCTGCCCAAAGTGCTCAAGGCTAATAGGGGAGAAAATGAGAGGAACTCAAGCCTCTATTGTCATGGTGTTTCATTCCACACTTGCTCTACTGAAGTGATAGAGTGTTGATGTTGTTGCTATGAAGTGTAAAGTGTTGTTTGAGATGGTGAAGAAGCTGCATGGAGCTTGTGGAGAGATGCGAAGGAAGAGGGGACACCCCAAATGAAGGAGTGAATAGTGAATATGAAGGAAGGAGGGAAGAAAATGACCATATTCGGGTCGATCGACCAGAGAGGGCATTAAAAGTTGACTCCCAATGGGAATTGTAATGCCTCTATAGGATCCAGACATGGGAA
Organism: Sequoiadendron giganteum; assembly: GCA_007115665.2. Classification (NCBI taxonomy): domain Eukaryota; kingdom Viridiplantae; phylum Streptophyta; class Pinopsida; order Cupressales; family Cupressaceae; genus Sequoiadendron; species Sequoiadendron giganteum. The sequence goes on from CM021106.1 coordinate 499,814,934, forward strand.
TCTATTAGGGATGCCTACGTGCCACATGGGCATCCTAGAAAAAAATTCCTCTAGTGACGCTCAAAAAAGGTGCTAAGTGGAATGAAGGAAATAGGCTTAGGTGGAACTCCACCTTCATATTCGGTTTTCCTAAAGTGTTAAGTGACAAAAGGGAATTTTATCTAGGGGTATAGATTCACGTTGATAAAATTTTCCCCCACTTTAGTGAGAATGAATACTGATGAGTACTTTGGTAAAGTATATGGAAGAAGACATAGGGTTAGAGATGTATACTTGATCTGTTGAGGAAGTAGAATGCAATTTGGAGAACCCGAAAGTGCAAGATGAGCAAAGGAATTCATAAATCCATGAAAATATGAAGCTGAAGAAATAAATCACCTTACAAACCTATAGACCTACAAGGAAGGTATCCTCCAAGAACTCTAACATGAAGGAAACCAATAAAGTGCATCACAGAACCACAAACCTGCAAGGAAGGTATCCTCCAAGAAATCTCACATGAAGGAAACCAAGAAAGCACCTTACAGACCAAAAAACCTATAAGGAAGGTATCCTCCAAGAAAGTGCCTTACAAACCAAAAAACCTACAAGGAAGGTATCCTCAAAGAACTCTCACATGAAGGAAACCAAGAAAGCTCCTTTCAGAATTGTAGACTTGAAAGGAAGGCATCCCCTAAGAACTCTCACATGAAGGAAACCAAGAAAGTAACTTACAGACCCACAAATTTGCAAGGAAGGCATCCTCCAAGAACTCTCACATGAAGGAAACCAAGAAAGTTCCTTACAGACCTGTAGAATTGCAAGGAAGGTATCCTCCAAGAACTCTCACATGAAGGAAACTAAGAAAGGGGACTCCACAAAGTCAGAGATAGTGAAATGTTTACCCGTAGATAGAACATGTCAAGAAGCGGACGTGCAGGCCAGTGAATGGATAGTCACATAGACCATCGCTAAATTGTAAGGATTTCAAAGGGGTCACTCAGGAACACTTCAAAATGAAGAGGGGTCCACTCAAGGGATGCAATATTTGAAAAGTAAAGTTTAGTCAGGCTGCCCCCAAGCTAGACATAAGGATGCGAAGTAGGTCTAGTCGGGTTTCCCCTAAGATAGACATAAATATAGGAAGTAGGTCTAGTTAGGCTTCCCCCAAGCTAGATGTCATAGAATTAATTCAAGAGAAAATATTTCAAAGAGGTTCCTAGGGAACCCTTCCAAAAAAGAGGGTCCACTTGAGGGATGCTACATTTAAAAGACATAGAGAGAGAGGGGGTCCTTAAGAAGGATGAACATCTCGAGAATAAGTTATCATTGCCCCCAATATATAGTGGAGGAGAACCATGCAATATATTTAGAATAGGATAGAGGTAAACCTCAATATCACTTATCATTTGAAGAAGATGCAGGTGCATTAGCAGACACCTGAATCATGAAGTTGTTGTATTTTATCTTTCAAGGCCTTACATTCACTAATGGAATGGCCAGACACTTGATGGTATGAATAGAAATAATGTTCTTCTTTATCATGTTTATGATTTTTTTTTGTGTAGGAGGAGGAAGAGTAATTAAGTGACCTTTAAGATGTTGCAACAAAATATGCTCTTGTTTAGACAAAGGATGAGGAGCAAGAAGTAACCCTTTCTCTTGTAGAGAAAATATCGAATGCTCACTAGAAGAAGAAGACGCAAAGATAGAAGGCAAAGGAGGATTGACCAATTTGCGAGAATGAGGTTGAGTGGGCATCACATCAACATTCAACCATGGTTTTTGCTCAGATGGTTTATTCGAGAAACCAAGCCCCAAGTTACACTTATGAGTTGTGAATTCTATAAGGACTTGTATGCCTTGTTCATTACACCCACAACCTTTACGCTCATAACCATACCTAAAGAAAAGCTTAAAGTTGGGGCCATAACATGTTTTCAAATCATGAGAAGGAAGATCCTCATAAAGAGCCTTATTCTAGCAAGGGGGAACATACTCTTCTATGAGATCGTCATCATCCTTCTTGATAGGACAACAATCATTATCCTCTTTAGTAGAGGCGTAATCATCCTCCTCAGAAGGAGGATCAGCACTAAGAACATTACAATTCACATTCACATTATTACATGATGCAAAAGAATGATCATCTTTGATAGCAAGTGTGAATGATGTTATTAAAGGGTCTAAGGGGATCGGGTCGACTTTATACTCCTTAACGAAGGAATTTGTAAAGTCTGAAGGACCCCAATCATCACCGAGACATGCATTCCTTTGAGAAGAGGTAGAAGGAATAGTCTTAGGATTTCCTTCTTCAGAAGGATCTTCCTCAAGGACATTTATTTCAAGAGTACCCTTTGTATTAGGTATTTCAGGAGTAAACATCGACACATTAAAAGAAACTAGAGGAATAAGAGTAGGTACAATTGAACCTTGACCAGCAGTTGTCATCTCACATAAGTGCTTAGCATCAGGGTCAACCTTAACTGTGACTACTTTATTGTTGCAAATGAACTTGATATATCTATGCAAGGTAGATGGGACTACACCCATAGCATGAATCCATGGTCCACCAAGAAGAATGTTATAAGGTAACTTCTCTGGCATAACATATATAAGGGTAGGTATAGATCAAACGAAAGACTATTGTCCCTAGGGCTTGTCAACTGATATTATCGAACCCACAAATGCCAATAGAAGAAGCATTAATAGAGGATGGATCAACATAACCTTAGGCAATAAATCAATGCTACATACATTAAGCACCAAACCAATGTCAATGAGAGTACATCTAATGCTGATCTTATTAATGTTGACTATAATAATTAAGGAATCTTCTTGCTTTTGTACTTTTGGAGGTAGGATATCCTATGCATAGAATGTAATATTCGATGAATCTGCATGAATATATGCCATCAACACATCAACATCTATCGGCCTAGCGAAAGAAGGAAAAAGGATCTTTTTTAAGGCTTCTCGAAGCATACCTTGATAAAACATAGTAGATTGAAGCAGGTCCCACAATGGCATCTTAGCTAGAGTAACGCACAATTTCTTGACAAGATCATAATCACTAGGTGCTTTAGTCATAGGTTTAGGTGCTTAAGGAAGGCTTAGTTTTTTATTCATTCTAGTATCATAGGTGCGGGCTACCACTCTATAAGAGGGAGCCTTAGAAATATCAGGAGAGTTACTATCAAATGGAACACCATCAATATAACAAACCCTTTCATGAGAGGGACTAGCTGGAGTCACGTAAATGACCGCTCTCTTAGGCCTTTGAGGGGAAACAAAGACATAGATTACATTACGAAATCATCACAACTAGTAGAAGAGTTATTCAAATACATATTCTGAACATTGATCCAAAAAAGATAAAATGTGGAAGGAGATTCAAAATGCACCATTGCATCATCTCTAGAAGAGAGTGCATTGGGGTAGATAAGAAATTCATCATTCACAAATGGAACATCTCTAGAAGAGAGAACATTGGAATGAGTATGAGATTAATCATTCACAAATGCATCATCTCTAGAAGAGAGTGCATTGGAATGGATAAAAGGTAGAGTAATGTTGAGAAAGGTATCAATGATTTCATCTTCTTGCAACAAGATATCCTCTAAAGTGAGAGGAATCTCGTGAGAAGGATCAAAGATACAAAGTGACATGGGAAAAGCCAAGTCACTATCACATGCATGAAATGGAACATCAGTAATATCTTGAACAAAATTAGACACAAAACTAATAAAAGAAGATATTAAATTCATTATGATTTTTTCGGTATTTTATATGTTCTAGTAATTTTCATTTTTGGAGGTCTTCGAAGCGGAATTAGGGTTAAGAACTTGTGTCGATCCCTAAAATTTGATTATTGAAGGAACTCATATTTTAGGGACTAAAATAGTTCTCTAGAAGACATTTCCAATGGTGCAAATGGTTATGGATTTCAAGCACTGAGTCAAAAGTTATGACCCTGCCAAGTAGGGGTAAATAAATTCCTAGTTTTTGAAGAACACTGTTCTTCACATCAAGTTCACCAAAATGTGGAGAAGGGGGATTCACTACTCATGAGTTATCTTCAATCAGAGAGCCTCACTGGGAAAAATGCCCTAAACTACCTCAAAGGACAATGACGAGAGTTCTAGAATCAAAAAGAGAAGGTCACAGAGATTATCTGGACAAACTAACAAGCTCTCAGCCAAAAGATGATAGTGCAAAACACAAAAAATAGTGCAACACACTAGTGTCTCGAAGGAACGGTGGCATCTCGTATGGACTAGAAAGAAAGAATGTCACAGAAAATAGCTAAGTGTCTACTAGCAATCTGATTACTGAGAACTTCTAGAAAGTGATAAAGAAACAAAATGTGAAAGAACTGAAATAGAGTGCAATAGAAGTGATAAAGATAAGGAGAAGAAGGGAAATGAAATTCTTAAAACAATGTGAGTGATGAAACCTCCAGTGTGTGAACATCTTCAATACCTACACCCAAGAGAGAGAGAAAGTTTTGGGGCTATATAGGGGTTTGCCTTAGTCAAACCCCCGTTTTGGTGTTTCCACCTCCAGAGACAACCAGATAGATAAAAAAGTATGAAATGAAGTAAAGATTACTAAAGCACTACAAAACAGTGTTATACTACTCAACCAAGTAACAGAGGAGAGGATTGAAATCTTACCACCTCCTTCCAAAGTACTTAAGGCTAATACGAGAGAAAATGAGAGGAACTCAAGCCTCTGTTGTAGTGTGTTTCACTCCACACTTGCTCTAATGAAGTGATGGAGTGTTGATGTTGCTGCTGTGAAGTGTAAAGTGTTGTTTGAGATGGTGAATAAGTTGCATGGAGGTTATGGAGAGATGTGAAGGAAGAGGGAACCCCCCAAATGATGGAATGAATAGTGAATATGAAGGAAGGAGGGAAGAAAACGACCATATTCAGGTCGATCAATCGAAGAGGGCTTTATAAGTCGACTCCCAATGGGAATTGTAACGCCTTTGTAGGCTCCAAATGTGGGAATCTATCAGGGATGTCTGCACACTACGTAGATGACCCAGACAGAAACACCTCTACTGATGCTCAAAACAGGTGCCAAGTGGAATGAAGGCAATAGGCTTGGGTGGAATTTCTCCTTCGGATTTGGTTTTCCTAAAGTGTTAAGGGACAAAAGGTAATTTGCGTTAGGGGTGCAATTTCATGTTGATACAATAGGCACACAAACACACAATATCAAACAAACAACACAAATAAGCACATGAACACCAATGAAAATCACTAATAAATGAACATTCCAAAGAAGTTGTAGAGCATTGAAATTAAACTCGGAGGATGAGTAATTAAAAAATGATTCCAATACCAACATAAAATAGCCCTCAATTTCTCATATTAATTGCATACCCACCTAAGAATACAAGAATTAAATTTATGCAACTCTTCATTAAATTCAAAATACCTAAACAATCGCTTGACATGATGCACATGCCAGATGAGGTTGATCTATTAGGATATATGACTGTTTCTTAATGAATGATAACTTATGAAAATGAGTAATTGAAGATCTATAATTTCAAGTGCTTTTTAAAAAAACATTAAAATGATTAAATCAATAGGAATATAATTAGAATATAATACAAACACACAAATTGATAATGAATTTCACCAAATGGCTACGTCTCTGGGTCCCTCTCCAATGGAGTGACCGATCCTTGATTATGCTCCAAATTTTGTTTACAAGGCTCCTTCAATTTGTTACAAGTATCCATAAAATCCCCTTAGATGAATATGAAGCTTAGAAAATCCTCTCCTTCAAGTACAAATATTTTGGCTATAAGCCCCCTAAGTCTATTTTCATCGAGAGTTTGATTACTTCATTTCCTAACCATTGTCCTCTAAAGCCAAAAATCCCCCCTTTAAATAAAATTTCATATGTTGTGTGGGGATTAACAAATATATTTTCCCTATATTTCCCATATCTCCTAATTTTAAATTAAAATCTTGAAAATATGGCTTTCCTTAAATTGAGCCCCTATCATTATTCTTTGCAAAGCCCTTAAAAATATAATTAAATCTTTGAAACACTTTTAAAAACTTTACAAATTGGGACTTCTTCACTAATTTAAATAGGTCATTGTCTGAACCATTCCCGCTAGCCACACATAGCCCATTGGTCATTGAGAAGGTTTATAGGAGGGTGGTTGGCAGTTCAAATATGACCAACCCCGAAATGGATTTTATGAGGTTGTTGAGTAAAAAAAATGCCACTTTATATTTTGAAAATAATGTGTGTTCTAATGGCATGGAGGTAATTTCAGAGATGTGAGGTTATGTGTTTAATTCCCCTAACTAAATTTTGAACCAACACCCAAACAAAAATTATAACCGAGTAGATTGCCATGTGGGTGCCATGTGGCACCTAGCCATTGGGCTACATGGCACCTTTTTATTAGCCAATATAAGGACCCATGCCAATACATCATTGGTCCAATTCAAAGCCACCTAGTGTCACATGTCAGTCCTTCATTGGTCCACATCATTGCCACATCACTTGTACCTACCATGTCATCCACACTTGCCATGTCAGCATGGTCAACCCTTTTCACCATACAACTTTGACTGGACATAAATTACACGTACGAACTTCAATTGACACAATTCAAGTGGTGTCAGAATCATCTCGATGAGCACTTTGATTTGATTCCATTCTTGTCCAATTTTGAGACAATCATTTTTTTGACCTAGAATCTTCATCTAGAATCTCTATTCTGGTCAAAATTTGATTGATCATAACTTGGGAATATGGAATCCTTTCGACATGATTCAATTTGTGTTGGGTTTTTATCAATGATGTGTTTGACATGGTGTTTATTCTTGGAGCATCTAGAATAGTGAAAATATCCACCTAGATCAGTCCTCCCCATTGGAGAGATTTTGGACCTCTAAAAGACCGATTACACAAAAAGTAAGTGAGGGTACAACTTCCTCACTTTTCCAACCTCCATCCACCTTTCTTTGCTAGAATTCATCCCTTTCATTCCCACTCTAAGGTACTCAACAAAATACCTTCATGAAGTTCTAAAATTTCTATCTAGGATGACATCTTTTTGCAATTAGTTCATGTACTTAGGTGATAAATCATCAATAGAAGTAACTTGAACATCGACCTCCTCATCCATTATCATAGGAGTTTCATACAATTTCAAATTCTCCATATTAACCACTGAGTAGATATGCATATAAGGAGGTAGATTTAGGTGAAAGACATTAGTATCGACATTTTCTAAGATCTCAAAGGGATCATATCTAATTGGCTTGAGTTTCTTATGTTTTCCTTGCATTATTTCCTTACTGATGTGTAACCACACTCTATCACCAACCTAAAATTGATGATCAACACGATGCTTATCAAGTTGGGATTTGTACTTTTATTGGCTTTTATCTAGATGTGCTTCAACTGGTTAATGGACTGCTTGGATCTTTTGGATGAACTTCAAGGCCTTTTCTGCATCATGATGTCCATATTTAGTATAATCCTTCTTGAAATAAAAATAAATAGGTGTCCTTGGTAGATAACTGAAACAAGTTTCAAAAAGAGATCTTCAAGTAGAAGAGTGTGTTGCATGGTTGTAAGCATACTGCACATAATTTAGAATGTCATCTCACAACTTAGGATATTTACTACAATAACCTTTGAGAAGATGAACCATTGTTCTATTGACTACCTCTATTTTTACATCTGTCTATGGATGAAATATTTTTCTCTTCTTTAGTCTTGTGTCCATAACCTCCCATAATGCTGACCAAAATTCCCCCAAGAATCAAGAATCTCAATACAATATAATAGAAGTTGGATGCTAAAATGAACCCATAAAAATTCAAGTACAAGTGTTATATTAGTTCAGCTATGACATGTTTCTTACAAGGCATTATAATGCACATTTTATTGAACCTATCCACTACCAAAAAATAATAATCATGTACCTTCCTAGACATGGGTAGTCCCCTAACAAAATCCATTGAGGTACTCTACCATGGATGAGATGGTATGAGTAGAGGTGTATACAATCCCGAATTCCTATTGCTAGGATTGCTTGTTGCACACATCACACATCCTCTAATGTATTTAGACATAGTTTCTTGCATACAAGGCCAATAACAATATTTTTGTAGTTGTGACATTGTTTTTCTTACCCCAAAGTGTCCAAGAATTAATGATATATGTTATTATCTAATTACCTTTTCTCACTCATCTTGTGGATTCCACATCTTTCCTAAATGATATAATAATTTACCTTGCACATAGTAGTCTATCTCTTCTACATGTTTACCTTGAATTAATATTGCATATATATCCTTAGTCTTTATCATTAGCATGTTATTCTTGGTAGCTTTCATGTGCCATTGAACAACTTTGAAGAATAATTGTAGCATTTTTTGGAGGCCTAGATAACATATCTGCTACTTTTTTATGAACCCATTTCTTATATTTTATAATCAAATGAAACTTTAGCAGAAAACCCATCCACCTAGAGTGTTTGCTTTCTTGAAATTTAGATTATGAGTGCAGATATTGAAGTGGTTGATGATCTGTGTGTATTATCATTTCCTTACCCATTTGGTAGTGTTTCCACTTCTTTACACTTTGAACTAATGCATACATTTATTTATCATATGTGGGATAATTACTTACCATAGTGGTGAAAGTTTCAAAATGAAAGAAGATAGGTTTACCTCCTTCCATGAGTACTACTCCCATGGAAAATACGCTAGCATGTATTTCAATTTCGAATGGTTGTTGTAGATCTCATAGAGCTAGAAATGGTGTGGTGCTTAACTTTTCCTTTAAAGTATCAAAGACCTTTTTTTGCGAAACTCCCCACTAGAAATACTTGCTTACAATTGTTAGTGCTGGCAAGAGACACTGCAAATTTTTTTTGGTGTTGTCATTGATGGAAACCCTAGTCGGTGATTGGATCCAGACATCATCATTTGATCATACCAACAACCAGATTGAAGACAGTCAAGGAAGAATAGAGCATTCAACAGTTTTGTGTTCATTGATTCACATGAAAATTTTATATTATTATTTTGTGTTGTGTATCTCAGGTAATGTTGTTTGGTATATGATATTTGTTGTTTGTGTTCATTGATTCACATGAAAATTTTATATTATTATTTTGTGTTGTGTATCTCAGGTAATGTTGTTTGGTATATGATATCTATTGTTATTGAATCTTAGTGGCTCGTATTGATCCATGTGTGAGTTAGAATATCTGGTTGATCGACTTGGTGAATGTAATATGTTACAGATACTTAAGAAGTAATTTTTTAAGTATTTTTGTGTTTGTACATGTTTATGTTGATCATTTCTATGCTATAGCCAACCTTGGTGGATGCACATTAAACATTACTCATGTTTTGAACTGATAGTTGTAATTTTTTTTTTTTGTGTTCTATTGAAGTTGACATGTTGCAATTAAATTCTTAGTTGCATATATATATATATATATAAATGATCAATCATATAATTTTGATATATGAACAAGGTGTGTCGATGTCTTTTGCGAATATCATAATGGTTACAAAGTGATTATGCACAATTTCACTTGTGCATTAAGGATTTTGTGATGTGAGTTTGAGCAGAGCAGAGAAGAAGTGCAAAATCAATCAAAAGGACAGAAGATTTATTGTTGAGCCTAGCTAAAACTATAATCAAGCACATGTAGATGCTAATATTTCAGTTCAAATTCTTGGATGGATTTAATCTGATTATCTTTGTAAGATAACGAGTCTTCCTTTGAGTAGTGAGATCTAGGCTATGTGCCTGAATGTAAGTGAATTCCCATATTGTAAAACTCATTTTGAGTATACTCTGATCATATTGTGGATTGGCCAACTATTGTGGTTTTTCCCCCAACAAGGTTTCCACGTAAAAATCCTTATGTTATGGTGTTATGGTTTTTTTTTTATGTTCTTGCATATTTATTTTGATTGAATGTTATAAATTATTGAAGGGTCACATTAATAAAGTTAAAAATTGCAGAACACTGATTCACCCTCCCTCTCAGTGTTCCTTGATTCCAATAATTGGTATTAGAGCTAGTTCCTCAGAAGAAGTCTAACAACTTTGGGAGAGCTTGGAAAGTGTTTCAATGGAGTTAAGCATTCTTCAACAAAAACTTTTGGTGGCCCTAGATGATCTTGATCAGTTAAAATTGAAAGTTCATAAATTGTAAGAAAACCTCATGGATGCTAAGAAATTCATTGAATCATTGAAAGATAAAATAAATAATTCTAAGGAGAAGAGAAGGGAACTCTGTGATCAGATTAAGTAGAATGATGATAAAAGCATTAAAGATGAGCGACCGAGTCAAGCCCTAAAGGAAAATATAGAAGAATGTGAAAATCTTACCAGAGATAATACAGTCCTAAAGCATGAGATGGAATCTATCATTATGAGGATGACCAAGGAGATTGAAGACAAAAAGAAGAATGAAGAGAAGCTTGTACAATCCTTGAAAGAAAAATCTGAAGAATGCAACCATTTGGACAATGAATTAGAACAATCTAAATACAATGAGGAAGTGCTTGAAAAATAGATTGATGATCTTAGAGATGAACTTGCTACTGCAAATGAGTACAAAGGGAAGTTCAAAGTTAGCTCAACCAAGCTTGATGAAAAAATCAAAATTTAGAGGACTAATGGTGACAAGTGAGGTCTTGGTTATGAAGAAGGAGAAATTTCCAAATCTGGACATAGGAGATTTAGACAAGGAAATCAGATAAATAGAGCTAGAAGGAATCTGATAAGACAACCGAATGCTCAAAGATTCAATGGTTACTATTTTAATTGCAATAAGTTTGGTCATATGGCTTCTCAATGTAGAAGCAGGATGAATCCAAGTGGTCCATCATTCTCAGGTTAGTGCTTTAGTTGCAATAAGTTTGGTCATAAGTCAAATGAATTCAAAAATGTGAAGAAAAACTTTCATTGAGATGTCATTATAGATGCAATATATTTGGCCATATTTCTAACCAATGCAGATTAAGAGATATTCAGTGGAACAACTCATTTGGAAAAAGAAATGTTGTGTGCTATAACTACAACAAATTTGGTCACATTGCTAGATTTTATTGGAATATAAAAGTTTCGGTAAATCAAAACATGCAAAAGGATAATATGGGACAAGGAAAAGTCACTATAGATGTGATTAGGAAGAAAATGTAGAAGAAATGGGTGAAGAAAAGTCCCTCTGTTGAAGCAAATGCACCAGGACTAGAACCTTCTTCTAGTAATTCCTCTGAGAATTAGTTTTAGGCCTTTGGCCTAGGGAGAGCTGTCAAGAAAATATCTTAACCCCCCATTGATAACTGACACCAGAATGTGGATAAGTATAGTAAGTGCATAGATGCTCTACATATGTTGTTGAATCTATTGGAGAGAGTATTATGTAGTATTGAAGGACATAGAAGAATTATCTTTCACAGTGCATGGAAACAGGGTAACTGAATGAGTTAGGGTAAAAAGAATTTATTGTGACAAAAAGGGTTAGGTGTGCAAGTGATGAAAGGTTAGTTTTATGTTTCATTTTCCACTTTGAATTTTGAAGAAAAGAAGTTTGGAGAGATTTAAAGAAAAATTTGGCGAATTGAGGCAAAATTAAAGTGTGAAGGAGATTTCAACAATCAAACTCTGATCTGACGAACAAGTATTTATCAAAAAACCTATGAATTTGTGAATTGGTGAAAATGGCTACTCCATTGGTATTCAAAGTCAAGGATAGACCCCGTCCGAAATTAAAGTGGCATCCTTTCAAGTCCGTTGAGACTGATCCCTTAGGTTCATTTTTTTCTATTTCATATGACGTCTTGCATACTGAAGATATTAGGGCATATATTCATGCAAGCATTGAAAAGTTAGGAAGCTCACAGTTATTGAATTCTTACAAAAATCACATTATAGGAGAATATTTATGTGTCAAACCTGAATTCAAAACCCTTGAGGAGAAAAAATTTACACAGATTGTTAAATTTCTCGTGTTTGAAGAGAGCGAATGGGTCTGGTATATTTTGAGCCAAGTTCATGATGAATTAATGTGGTTGAATATACCCTTTAAGATTAAAAAGGAGGCCATAAGAACTGTTACAAGTTTAAATTCCTCTGGTGGATTGTCAATTTTGAAGTCCGTAAAGAATCAAATAGTTACTGATCCAACAATTTCAAATTATGATAGAAGAGCCATTACAATCGAAGATATCATTGAAGTGGATGTGAAATTTGTCTCGATGGTCATTGGTTATAGGATTTATCACTCAATTTGGGATAATTTAGTATCCAATACAACTATTTATGTAGCTTACCAAATGGTGAAGGAGAATGCAAATTATGACTTGTGTGAGCTACTCAAGAGTCAACTGATGGAGAATCTTGGAAAGATCAAGAAAGACAAAAAAAATTCCTTTAAGTATGGAAATCTATTGCTGTGTTTGTTCTTTTACTTCATGAATGAAATTCTAGGTGTTGAGAAAGTACATTGGAAAAGTGGTCAGCCTATAGTTGTTCAGATTAGAGATATGTTGTATGGAATTGGAAATAGTCAAGCCAGAAAAACTAGAATCTTGGGATACTTCAAGAACTTTCAGAGTTCAATGCAAGTAAGAGAAATAATTCCTACTTCTATTGTGGATAAGTATAATGACACAATTTATTTTATGGTAGACATTGGTCAATGCATGCTATAAGGTGTTGATCCTAGAATAGTATGGATAATGCCAATAGGTTATGAAATTGAAGAGCACATGTATGCACAACATTTATTGAATAAGCCTCTAGATTTGGCAAAAGAGAGGTTTGGAACTTATGCAAAAAAATATATGTAAGTGCATGATCAGTTGAGGAAACCTAGATAGTCAAAAGAGTAAGAAAAGAAGTGGAAGCCTTTGCAGAGAGCATGGGTATATCCACATAAGTTGTAAGAGAAGCCAAAAAAATGAGAGAACAAGATGAAGTAGAAAAAGATCCAGCAAGAATTGAATCTTCTAGTCCGACAACATCCTCTGCTTGAACTAGGTCAACAAGGATCTCTATATCCCTATTTTCCCCTACAATGAAGCCAATTCTTGTGCAAAATCAAACCAAGGCATCCAATAAGAGGAAGAAGAATAAGAGCACAAGAGTCTATGAAGTTGTCTCACAAGATGAAGAGATTGAACCTGATGAATAATGTGAGAGAAATAAAGCATATGGGCACCCAGGCAACAAAGGTTACTGAAAGCAAGCCCTCCGGTGAAGAAGACAAAGAAAAGAAGGTAAAAATTGATAAACCTGGTATGTTAGTAGAGGAGGTTGAGAAAGATTTGGTCAAAGATGGCAATATTAAGCCACTTTGTAAATGATATAAAACCTTTGATATAAATATGGAAAAATAACTCTTGAGGAGGCTACAATAAAGCATTTAAATATTTTCAATAAGGTTCTTATTGAAATAATGCATGGTTTGCCTAAAAGCCTGTATGAGATTTTGGAAATCAGAAGAGTAAATAATAGAACAAAAGAAGAGAAAATGAGAGAGAGAATTCTTGTAGAGTTATGTATGGTGATATCTATGGAAGAAATGAAGGAAATCCTAAATAAAGCTAAAAATGAATTCAAGAGCAAGAAAAGGGTGAATAAGCTTATGATTGGTCAGACTAAAGAAGTTATAGAAGAAACTGAACAAATTTTGAGAATTTTTTTGTTAAGTAACATAATTGATTTTGTCTCTGAAGAAACACATGATAAATATGTCTCATTTGGTCCAACAAAAGAAGAAGAAAAACAAGATACAACTGAGGATACTCAAATTCCTTTTGATGCGGATAATACAGAAGTACCTATGGATATTGAAGCTCCTCAAATTGTATTGGTTGAGAAAGTTGAGATTCCTGAAGATAAGAAAGAATCTACAACTAAGGAAACAATGGTTGAGGAAAATAAAGTTGATGTAAAGGAAGTTCTAGTGGGAGCAAGAGACATTGTAGAGGTAGTGAAGAAATTTCTGGTAGAACAATAGAAAGAATTTGACCCTAAATTGGTTGAAGGTCCTATCAACCTATCCACTTTTTCCCCAATTCAAAAAATGAAGGTTGCATCATTTTCCTAGGTGGAGGCTAGAGAAGAACTATTGAAGTCTCACATTGAGGATAACAAACTCTTAAATATTTCATCTACAGTTCTGGAGAAAATAATGCCTACTCATGTCAAGGATCTGTCTAGTTCCTCCTTCAGTGAACTTAAGAAGCCCATTAATTCTGTAAGTACTCATTTCGAGTCCCTCGAGAAGTCAACCATGGTTAAAGTTCAGAAGGATTTTGATACCAAAAGGTTCAATAGGTTGAAAGGAATGATAACTAATGATAAAAATCTGTTAGCAACCTATGTGAAGAATATTGAAAGTGCTCTATTTGAAGGTGGAAATATCTATAAGTTATGTTTGTCTTTGTCTAAATTTATTGAGGTCAATGAGAAGAAGGTTAAGGATCTTGAAAAAAAATTAGCTGCTATTTCTGAAGCTTTTGATCCTTTAGCTGGTGGTGTTGGAAATCAAGAAGGTTAGGTGATATCTCTTCTTGACAAGATAATTAGATTGAAGCATGACAATGATAGAATTGTGGAAAGAGCATGTGAGCTTAAAGGCCTAATTGGTCTGAAGATAGATATAATGTTGAGTGAATTAAAGGAGGTTGAAGATGTTATGGCAGTTAGTGATCCAGTGAACCTTGAGTCTACAAAGACACAATCTTACTTAGTTTGTGGTCACATAAATTTTTTGGAGAGTCTCAAAAGGGTTTGGGACACAAGTTTGATCTCGTTGAAGAAATATTTTGTATATATTTTCAAGTTTATGTAAGTTGAAGAAGTCTGTTTATACATATGCAATTTGTTCATAACAAATTTGATTGATTTTTGATATGCGGTTTCCCTAAATTTTTCCATTGATGTCAAAGGGGGAGAGTAGTAGAGTGAAAAATGTATAATCATCATAGGGGGAGAGTTTTGTTTTTTAATTTTGAAGAGTGGCAGTGTAATTCATGTTGGTAATAATCTGACACTTAGTCATTTTTCACTAAGTGTTTCCATCAATACCAAAGGGGGAGATTGTTGGCAAGAGACACTAAAAATGTTTTATGGTGTTGTCATTGATGGAAAACCTAGTCGATGATTGGATCTACAAGTCATAATTTGATCATACCGACAATTAGATTGAAGACAGTCAAGGAAGAATGGAGCATCTGATAGTTTTGTGTTCATCATTTCACATGAATATTTTTTGTTATTATTTTGTGTTGTGTATCTTAGGGAATATTGTTTGGTATATGATATCTATTGCTATTGAATCTATGGCTCGTATTGATCCATACACGAGTTAGATGATCCGATT
Source organism: Sequoiadendron giganteum (assembly GCA_007115665.2). Lineage (NCBI taxonomy): Eukaryota > Viridiplantae > Streptophyta > Pinopsida > Cupressales > Cupressaceae > Sequoiadendron > Sequoiadendron giganteum. Next base: position 499,830,325 of record CM021106.1, read on the forward strand.
GATTAATTATTTGATTATCAGTACAAAAGCTGACTTGGTGAATGTAATATGTTGTGAATACTTGAGAAGTAATTGTTTAAGTATTTTTGTGTTCGTACATGCTAATGTTGATCATTTCTATGCTATAGCTGACCTTGGTAGATGCACATTAAACATTACTCACATTTTGAGCTGATAGTTGTAAATTTTTTTTTGTGTTCTATTGAAGCCGACATGTTATGATTAGATTCTTAGTCATGGATATATATAAGTGATCGATCATATAATTTTTATATATAAACAAGATGTTTCGATTCGTGTTGTGAATATTAGAAGGGTTACAAAGTGATTATGCACAATTTCACTTGTGCATTAAGGATTTATTGATGCAATTTTGAGAAGAGCAGAGTAGAAGTGTAGAATCAGTTAGAAGGACAAAATATTGATTATTGAGCCTAACTAAAATTGTAATCAAGCATATGTAGATGCTAATCTTTCAGTTCAAATTCTCAAATGGATTTAATCTGATTATCTTTGTAAGATAGTGAGTCTTCCTTTGAGCAGTGAGCTCTAGGCAGTGTGCTTGAATGCAAGTGCATTCCCATATTGTAAACTTTATTTTGAGTATACTCAGATCATATTATGGATTGGACATCCACTCTAGTTTTTCCCCTAACAAGGTTTCCACGTAAAAATGATTGTGTTATGGTGTTATGGTTGTTTGTTTTATGTTCATGCATATTTGTTTTGATTGAATGTTATAAATGATTGAAGGGTCAGATTAATAAAGTTAAAAATTGCAGAACATTGATTCAGCCCCCCTCTCAATGTTCCTTGATTCCAATAGTTAGTGCGTGCAATGGAGATGCTATGTAGGAGAAGTTAGCTATGAACTTTCTCTAGTATTGTACTACACCTATAAAAATTATAGCTTCTGTAACTGTACATAGATTTGGTTGGTTTACAATAATTGTGACCTTTGCAAGATCCACTTTCAAGTGACCTCCTCCTACAATATAGCCTAAGTACACTAGTGATGTCTTAGAAAATCCACACTTTGACATCTTTAGATACAATTTTTCTTTTCTCAATACATCTAGTAATTTTCTCACATGCTCTACATGTTCTTCTCAAGGTTGACTAAAGACAAGTATATCATCCAAATAAACTATGAAAAAACCATCTATGAACAGATGAAATACATCATTCATGACTCTCATAAAGGTATTTGGTGCATTAAAAATACCAAAGAGCATGGCCAACCACTCATACAGTTCGTGTTTTGTCTTAAATGCAGTTTTTCATATATCATTATCTGCAATTCTTATTTGATGATATCCACTACACATTTCTAACTTAGTAAAATAAACTGCATGTTTCAACTGATCAAGTAGATAATCTATTCAAGGAAGAGGATAATTTTTCTTTACTGTTATATTGTTCAGGGCTCTATAGTTCCATGACCCATCATTATTTTGCACCAAAATAATTGGAGAACCACAAGGAGAGGTACTTGGATGAATAAATCCTTTCTCAACCAACTCCTAAACCTGCTTCTTGATTTCCTCATTTTGCATAATTGATAAACAATACATGTCAATGTTTGGAAGAGGCACATCCTATTGTAACTCAATTTCATGTTGTATATTTATCTTTAGTGGCAATCAACTAGACTCCTAAAATAAATCATCATAGGAAAAAACTACTTTGACTAATTCAGCTTTATGCTTCAGATCACACCCTTTGAATGCCTCATATTTGTCATCCTCTTTGGCTTTTTCAATCATAAATACAAATATTTTACTAGAACTGACTAGCCTCTTAATTTGTCAAGTATTTACTAATACTAGATTAGTCTTAATCTTATGTGCATGTACTTTGAATTCTTCACCATTCTTAAAAAGGTGATATTTTCTTTCTCTCCTATAAAAAATTTCTTTTCAGTCATAAAGATAAAGACTCCCTAGTACAAGGCCATAAATATCTAAAGGAGCCACATCAACTTCTACCTCATCTATGAAGTTTGCAGTGATGGAAAATATTAACTTACATTGCTTTGTTACCTATAATTTTGCATCATTGCAAATGCATCCAAGTGGATATGGCTTCAGATGAGGTGTTGTAGCCAAGTTAAGTTTCTTTACAACTTCTTTTGATATTAGATTTACTTGAGATCCTATATCAAAAAAAGTGTCAACCTTAGTATGCTTTGTTACAACTTGAATATTGAATAACTTTTTTTCGATGCATATCAACCTTAGGTGGAGAATATTCTTTACTTGAACTTGCACTTGCATTTGAAAAACAATTATTAGTAGAAAAAGTTATACATTTTCCTTTACCTTGGATCCTTACAACAACAATATTTGTCTGATCCCAAGAGTCAAATCCAAGATCCTGTTCTGCTACAATAGTAGTCTTTTGTTTCCCTTCAAATCCTCCATACTTCTTCATCCTTAGTTCTAGATGTTGCTTCCAAATCTTTGAATCATCATGCCCCTCCTTCTTGAAATTGGAGCATGTGGGCTTATCACCCTCCTTCTTGATGGTAGCTATCTTTTTCCACTTTCCTTTTCCTTTGGTTTTGTCTTCAGGCTTAGATGGCTTCTTGATATAATTTTCATTGAAAATACTCTTACCTCTCGACTCCAAATGTGTGGCTTGTACACATACTTCATCCAAATTATTAGGATTTATAACTAAAATGGTTTGTATTAAGTAAGAGTGACGACCACCTATATACTTGAGCAATATTTCCTGGGTGTATAATGGGACATTAAGTGCAATAGCTTGCTTCCTAAATTCATGAGTATAGTCTTGGTCAAATTGAACTTTACCCTGCATAAATTTTTTCCATCTCATAGTTAACTATTGCATATGGCCTAAGGGATAAAACAGTCTTTTGAGGGAAACTTTAAACTCCATCCAAGTTAAATTGATACTAGTCAAGCAATTTATTCTTGATTTTTACTCTCCCACCAAGTGGGAGTGGTTCCTCCCAACCAAAGAGTAGCTAATTGGATTTTAGAAGCATCATCTAAGAGACCTTGAATCCTACAATATACTTCTACTTTTTGAACCAAATCATTTAGTTTCTCAATATTTAACTCTCCACAATATTTAGGTAGTTCAAATTTTGTATCTAGCTTGATTACATGCTTATGTGCACTTTTGAAAGGATTAGCAGAAGAAGTAGAATTAGAAGGAGAATATGGAGAAGATGGAGATGGAGGGGTTTTTGGAGGCTCATCATCATCTCCTTCTCTTTTCCCTTTGTCCTCTCGATCTTCATGGTCATCATGTTTTTCTCACTTTGATGAACCTCCATTTTCATGTTTCTTTTGTTCTTCACTTTCTTGAAAGATCTCTTCCACTATAGCCTTCATGTTGAGAAAGGCTTGTTGAATTTTTCTCTCCTCGAGCTCATAACTTTATTTATATTTTGTCTCTTCCATATTTGATGGTGGAAAATTTCTCCATTTACTGATCTCAAGATTAATTTCCATAAGTGTTCCTTCACCTCATCAGCTCCTAGATCGCATTAACATCCACTTCTGCAATCACTAGTCAAACAAAGCTCTAATACCAACTTGATCTATTAGGATCTATGACTATTTCTTAGTGAATGATAAAATATGCGAATGAGTAATTAAAGATCTTAATTTTTCAAGTGATTTTTTAAAAAACATTAAAATGATTAAATCAATAGGAATATGAAAACATAGAAGAGAAAACAAAGACACAAATTGATAATGGAGTTCACCAAATGGCTATGTATCTACGTTCCTCTCCAACAAAGTGATTGATCCTTGATTATTCTCCAAATGTTGTTTACAAGGCTCCTTCAATATGTTATAGGTCTCCATAAAGTCTCCTCAGACAAAAATGAAGTTTAGAAAATCCTCTCCTTCAAGTACAAATATTTTGGCTATAAGCCTCCTAAGTCCATTTGCACAGAGAGTTTTATTACCTCATCTCCTAAATCCTAATTTCCTAACCATTGCCCTCTAAAGCCAAAAATTCCCCTTTAAACACAATTTCATATGTTATATGGTGCAGGGGCACCCATGTTCTCAAAAGATGTAAAGGTTGTGTTTTTGGTTTCGTCAAGACATTTTTTATGAAATAAGGTATATTTAGACCATTTTTTATGTTTTAAGTCATGTGGGGTCGGTTTTGAGGCAAATTGTTAAGTTTTGCAAAATGTTACAGAAGTTACTCAAGCAACTTTGCATTTTTGGTATGTGTGGGAAGGTGAATAGTCAAGTAGTTGAAAATTAGTTTGAAACCATTGGTTTGGAGTGGGAAATGTTTAAAATTTTCCTTCGAATGTTTGAGGAAAGCTTCTGATGAAGTTTTGAAGACAAAACAATAAGAAATACTCCATTTTTTTGCAATTTCCTTTGATTTCTTGTTTGTACAATTTCGTATAGCCTGTAAAATGATATAAATTTAATTGGAATTGTTGAAGGTATGAACTAACCATATTTTGGTTTTTGTTTCATTTGTTTTCATATGGTTTGAAGCGAGTTAGAACCAAATTACTAAAAGCAGCCATAAAACCCTAGTTTTGAGGGTTTGAGAGGAAAAACATGAAATATGAAACCATTCCACTGGTGGAAAATTCTAAAAATAAATGGAATGGGGGTATTTAGGATTTTTTTAATGTTGGTAGAGTTTGAAGATCCAGGGGATGGATTTTGGGGCAAGTTGGATGCTACCCTAGCCTAATATCTTTATGTATTAAGCTTAAGAAGATAGGTAGAATTAGGGTCTTGTAAATAAGTTATTTGGAGATGACTCCAATTATTGGAAATTATATTTTCAAACCCAATGTGACATGTTAGTATCCTTAGAGTGAATATTTATAGTTTGGAGAAAGGAATTCTCAAAGTTCCTTTGGAAAAAACACCTAATTAGGCCTCTTCCCAGTCTAGCAGTCAAGATTAGAGGGTGTTGTTACAAAAAAACTAGATTCCCAAAGTTGATATGTTTTCAAAGAACATAAAGGGTATCTGAAATTGTGACCCAATTATAGGTTTGAAACTTTCTTTGAAATATATCATGAAAAATCACTATTTGGAGGACTACAAGGAAGTTTGAAGGATTTGCGAGAAAAGGGCCAAGTTAGGGTTTCATAGTTGATAAGCTTTTTCAATTGTGTTTGAATTGAAAAAATCCACCCTACTATACATAAATTGGTATTATATCATAGGTTTGATCAAAGGAAATAAAATTTGAGTTTGAAAGAATGAAAGATGCCTCCTAAAAGTAATGTAACAACGAGAGAAGTGAGAGAGTTGAGATAGGTAAAGGAGTCTCATGAAGTTTTCTTAGCTAGAATTGAAGCACTTGAATCAAACCAAAGGAGAGGTATGGTCATTGGAGACCAAAGTGACAAAGAGGAAGAGGGTGAGAATGAAAACCATCAAATAGGAGTCCAAGCTGAGGAAGAGTTTGACCCTAATGAATTGAGAATGGTAAAGATTTTAAAGGCTGTCAAAGGAGGAAATCCTAAGGTGAATATGGAGTTACCCATGTATGGTGGGAATATGGATAGTGAAGAGGTGCTAGGTCAGATTGATGCACTTGACAACTATTTTGAGTATGAGGAGGTGGTGCAAGAGCACCTAGATCCTGACCCTAACATGACAGGACAAAGGACCCTAAAGGTTCACCAAGGGATTTGAAGACAAGTTCACCAAGTGTTTTAAAGGTTTTTATGTTTTATGCAACGAGGAAGTTGCAAAATATGTTCAATTAAGCTGCTTTGTACTCAGTTGTCTTGTATGTCATGTGACAAGGGGTGGTAGATAGGTAGTAGATGGCTTTAAGCCATGTATTTTATACAAATAAGGTCTCATTAGACCACTTTCAATAAGTTGGGTGAGCATGGGATCAAAAGGACCAAACATTACAAGTATGTAGTGAAATTGATTAACCAAAATTATGTAAAATGCTTAACCTTGACCTCCAAACGGTCAGAAGTGGTTCAAATTTCTGTTGTAGGGTAGTTGGTCAGTTGTAGGAGATAGTTGGATGTTGCAATCACTATTTATTCATGTAATCTCCAGAGGAGAAGGTTGTTGTTCAGTTCTAATAAAGAAAAAGCATTGTGGCAAACACTGATCACTATTTTTTTTTAGTTTTCTGAACTTTGCTCCTTGACCAGGGCCCGTACAGATTCAAGATTCCTTGAGGCATTGAATGATTGCTTATTTATGTGTTTATCTTCTTTCATGTTTGTCTTGGGGGCTTAATTCTTTTTCTTGTGTGACTGGGATCAACAAACTACAAGGTACCCTATTTTCTGTGTTTGGAGTTTTGAGGACAACACCATGACCAACTAACCAATCCACCTACTGTTCCAGACCTATGGCTCGATGGATTGGTCTGTACCATGTCTGGTTAAGTGTGTACATACCTTAGGAGAAGGAGAAGGAAATATTTATGGCATGGTGTGAGATCTAGTGCTGATCAGGGGTAGTTAGACCATGAAAATAGGGAACCCAAGGATGAATCTTGGGAATTAGTGATTGAGATTGTGTAGGAACCCCTATTTTTGGCATAGCAAATAAGGTTGTCACTTACCTCTGCATCATAGTGGTATCAAAGCAAGGGAGTAGGTCTTTGTGAAAGATCAAGATTGAAGTTTTTGTGCAGGAAGAAGAAGATAGTTGGAGGGAACAAAATGCCTCCTAAAAAAATGTTGTTGCAAGGAAACTTGATACTCATGAGAAGGATATAGATATACTAAAAAGGGAGATGGCTGCAATGAAGGCTAAGGGTAGGACCCTTCTGGAGGAAAGTGAGTCTGAAGAGGAAGAGACCTCTAGTGAAGAAGAAGAGATGGATCCAGATGATGTTAGAACAATGAAGCTACTAAAGGCTATGAAGAAGGATGGACATGGCAAGATGGATGTGCCTATGTATGGAGGAAAAATTGATAGTGAAGAGCTCTTGGATTGGATAGGGGCTTTGGAGAACTACTTTGATAGTGAAGATGTTGATGAAGGACATAAGGTGAAGAGAGCAAAAAAAAAACTGAAAGGACATGCTTTGGTGTGGTGGAATTTTGTGCAAGAAGATAGGTTGAGAAAAGGCAAGAGCAAGATCATTTCTTGGGAGAAGATGAAAGCAAAGATAAAAGGTAAATTTCTTCCTTTTGATTACAATATTCAATTGCTTAAGAAATTGCAGAATCTTAGATAGAAAGAGTTAGATGTGCAAGCATATACTGAAGAGTTTTATAGGTTAAGTATAAGGACTAAACATGAAGAAGATGAAGAAGAGATGATTGCTAGGTACTTGAATGGTTTGAGGTTCAACATTCAGGATGAAATTAGCATGATGGCACCAAAATCAGTAGAGAAACGCTTTCAAATGGCAATGAGGGCAGAAGAAAAGCTAAAGAGGAGACAAGAGAAGGCAGCAAGGGGAAGAGGTAACACCTCTAGAGGAAGGGGATTCAATCCTAGTTCAAGGGCAAACAATGAAGGCCAAGGAGATGAAAAAAAGGATCAAGAGCAATCTGATTCAAGAGGTGGATCGAGAGGTTCAAGAGGTAGATTTAGTGGAGGAAGAGGATCATATCAGTTCTCAGGAAGATGCTACAATTGCAACCAACCTGGACATCCAGCCTTTAAGTGCCCTGAGAAACAAGGCTCAAGCTCTCATGGTGGAGACAGGAGGAATCAATTAGTGCATGAGGATGAAGAGAGTGTGACTACACCTATAGTAAACCTTACATTAGAAGAAGGAGAGGCACTCATGATAAGAAGAATTGTGTTGCAAGCATCCAAGGAGGAAGATTCAAGCCAAAAAAGGAGCCTATTCAGAACTACATGCAAAAGCAAAGGTAAAGTGTGTCAAGTTGTCATTGATTCTGGTTCTCAAGATAATCTAGTGTCTAGGGAAATGGTGGACAAGTTGTGTTTGGTGTTGGTGTAATTAAATGTTTTGTACCTTGTCCTAGGTCATAATTACACCTTAGTTAAGTTTACTTAGGGACCACATAGGAGTTGTTGGAGAATTTCCACCTTTGGTGGATTTATCATGTTATCACTCTATCACCTCCACCTTTCATGGACATATCATGTGATTAGGGTTCCACCTTTTGTGGTAGATCCACTATTTGTGGTGGTTATCACATTATCACCTTTCCACTTTAGGTGGAGTGATAGCTTTTCATTGTTGTCTCATGTCATAAGATTATGACACTTGTCATAATCTTATGCACTCCTATATTCTCACCTTGGCTATATAACCAAGGGGTCTCTACTACATTTGTACATTGATTCATTCCATTATCATTGACATTGAATATAGTTTATTCTTGTCATATTATTTTCTCTCTTCTTTGTGCTTTCTATTTGGTCCATAGATCTTGGCATCCATAGCCAATTCTAACATGGTATCAAAGCAGGTTGGGTGCCATTGGAGAGTCTTTTTCTGAAGAGAGGTACCAGATTTGGGGATGTTCCATTTTTGGCTCTTTATTGCAGGTTTATATTGGAGCTTGTTGGTGCAAATCTAAGCTCACCATTGCGTCCAGAAGGTTCAAGAAAGTTGATTTTGCCTTTTGTTTTGTCCAAATCAGACATATGAGGCCAAATCTATGAGGGTTTGAAGCTACATGTTTGGAGCATTTTGGGTCAAATGCGACCCTGCCACCGCATCCAGAAGGGCCAAAAACCCTAAGATTGATTGTCCAATTGTCCAAATCTGAGCAAGCATTTGGTGAGGCAAAAAAATTTTGCTCGAAAAGCCGTACCGCCACTAGGTCGCCATTATTGTGACGGTACGATTTATTTTAGAAAAAAAAATTGGAATTTGTTTTTCAAGAAATCATTTTGAAAAAAAAATTGTATTAAATTTTTTTTGAGAAATCAAAAATCAAAAGTTTTTTTTGAAAAATTATTAAAAAAAACAAAAAGCAGAAGAGAATTTCTGCGGACTGTATAAGGTAAAGTGTACCCGCGGGTACCAGTCCTGTCCGCAGGTACATGGTAGCCCCCAGCCACGTGGCGGCTCCTCTGCCCTAGATGACCCCTAAAATGTTGCCAAGTGGCAGCCTCTTGTTCACCCATGGCCCGTGTCCATTCCCGGCAGGCACTCACCCAGCGGCGGGCAGTCCAATTCACCGGCAGCTACAAACCAAATATCCGGCAGGCATATTCCGGTGAATGAAAGAATATTCTGGCAGTTCTAAACAATTTCCGATAAGGAGGAGCGACGAACCTTTTGACAACCAGATGACCATCAAATTTAACCCCTCTCAGATTGCTGACATCAGCATGCCTTTGAAAATTTTTGACCCCTCACGGATGGGCTTTTGATTTTTGCAGTTCATTTTCAAAAACTCATAACTTGCTCAATTTGGCTCCTTTTTTTGAGCAATTTTTTTTGATTTGGGATAATTTTTCATGATATTCATAGTGGTGCAATCATTTTTTGGTTTTGGATTTTGGTTTTTCCAGAAATTGCATACTCTCATAGGTGTTGCTGCTTCATCCTCATTTTGAGAACTTTGGGAGCCCATAACTTGCTCCTACGGTAACATTTTTGAGTGCCGTTTTTTTTTAAAGTGCATGATTTTTCCTGTAATTTCTAGTGGTGTGATCAGATTTATCTCATCTATTGTAATTTTTGCACCATGAGTTTGAGGCCTATTTTGGCATCTGCATGTACCAAGATCAAAGTCCACTTTGCTATTTTTGGCAGTGGCAATTGTAAATGCACTACTCATAAAGTGCCAAGCCCAGATATTTCTTGGGGGATCTCTTGATTGAGTGAATTTGGGGGGGTGTCTTTTGTGTGATTGTGCCTATTTTGTGCTCTTGCATTCCATCATGGGTTCATCTAAAGTTCCACTCTTAACTGCACATAACTATGTTACATGGAAAGTACATGTATGGAGTAAACTAATGGAGAAAGGGTTAATTCACTACATTGATGGAACCATAACTGCACCTGCGGATCCTAAGGCAGATCCAATTGCATATATGGATTGGTTCACTAAAACTTCTATGGCATTGGGTACACTAAGAAAGTTCATTTCAGATGATCTCATATTTCATGTTGATAAATGTACTTCAGCCAATGAAGCTTGGGATAAGCTTGCTACTTTGTATGGCAAGGTTGATAAGGTTAAGGGATACAAACTTGAAAATGATCTCTTAAGCCTTGATCCTAAGAATTTTGACACTATTCAAGATTATGTCACTAAAGCAAATGAGCTAAGAGCACAACTACAAGATTGTGGTATTGAGAAAGAAGATGATGAATTGGTCTTTAACTTGTTGGACAAGCTTCTAGCTGAGTATGCAGCCTTTGTTTCAAGTTTTTAGACTCAACAATTGACAAATAGCAATTTCACATCACCATCTTTTGAGGCTCTCACAGATCTTTTGATTCAAGAGCAAAATAAGCTTATTCAAATGGGTACTTTGAAGTCTTCAAAATCACATGCCTTGGTTGTAAAAGTTGAGAAGTCTTCAAATAGAAAAGAAAAGAATAAGTACAAGACTAAAAAGAACACACAATCCACAGAGGAACATAAAAATTCATTTTTAAAAGAGAAATCATCTAAGAAGGAGAGGTCCTTTTGTGCATATTGCAAAAAGGATGGACATGAAGAACATAATTGTTATAAGAAGGATATTGATGAGTTGAAAAATCTTCTCAAAAGAAATCAAAATTGGTTTGCCTTCTAGAATGACAGAATCTTCTTCTCCTTCTTCTACAAAACAGTCTAAGGGAAAAGGTCTTGCTGATTTTTCATCTACATCAAGAAATCAAGGTCAAGCTCTTTGTGCTTATTCAAGTCCAAGATCAGGTAGATGGCTTCTAGATTCAGGAGCATCACATCATATGGCATCTTCACAGGATATATTCTCTTCATTTCAGCCTTGTTCTATGTCTCCTATCTTGATGGGAAACAATACATACATGAGTGTAATTGGGAAGGGATCTATTAGTTTTGGGGACAACACTTTCCAGGATGTTTTGTGTGTTCCTCATTTGACAAACAATCTTCTTTCCATATATCAGATTACACATGGTGGAGATGGAAGAACTGTGGAGTTCACACCTGATTCAGTCATCATTTGAGACTTGGAGAGTAGAGAGATTATTGCTACTGGGTTGGTTGATCATTCATCTCGGTTGTATACCTTTACAAATTTTGCTTCTGATGGTGAAATTGTTCCTTCGACTGTTGATCACACTTCTAGTGTGAACCATGATTCAGAGGAGACATATGGCTACTTGAACTTGGGAGTTCTCACATCAGATCCAGTACTTGAGCCATGCATTTCATCTCCTCCATCTACTGTTGCAGTTGATGATGCTTGTGATTCCATAGTTTGGGTTCCTTGTGCTTCAGTGCAGCAGGATTTACATTGTCTTCCAGATATGGCTACTTTGGATGGCTTCTTGATAGGTATTTCAAACTTGTTTGTGGAGTCTCATCTTGTAGATTTGGGGGATATCATTGATGCCATTCATCTTCTCTTTGATGAAGATGCTCCTTCTTCAGTTGTTGCAAGGGAACACTCTGACCCTCTTGTTCATTCTCTACATGATCATTCTTTGCAGTTTGGTGTGAGTGTGGATACTTTTGGACAACATTTGGAGGAGGCCTCTTTGTCTTTAGAGGGGATATCATTCTCTTTGGATCATGTTCTACATTCATCTCTACTAGATGTTGGATTGTACTCTTCAACAGTGTGGCCTAGAACGCTTGTTTGGAGTGTGTCAACTTTTGGCATCAACATGGAGACACCTGAGCATGCTTCAGAGACATCCTACATCCTACATACATTATTGGTTTTGTTTCTTCCTAAGGGGAGGAATCTTGTTCGGCGAGATTGGATCATCTTCAGCATTCAATGTCGAGCTTCTACCATCATTGCAGGAGACTCAACATTGAGGGGGGGCTTGCCTTGTCTCTCTTCTACTTCTCTCTTCTGGGGGGGTCTTTTTCCTCACATGGGGTTTTTACCTTCTCATGCATCATTGAGAGCATTTCTATCTTGTATTTCATCTCTCTTTTGGGGAGGAGTTTTGTCACACTGGGTTTTCTCCTTTTCTCCATTTGTGAGAGATTGCATTGCATTTGTACATGGGTACCTAACATGGCCTAGTTGTCGGGACCCATCTTGCATTGTTTGAATTTGTGTACATTCTCCCTAAGTTGCACTAAAGGGGGGGTGTTGGTGTAATTAAATGTTTTAGGGGTCTCTACTACATTTGTACATTGATTCATTCCATTATCATTGACATTGAATACAGTTTATTCTTGTCATATTATTTTTTCTCTTCTTTGTGCTTTCTATTTGATCCATAGATCTTGGCATCCATAGCCAATTCTAACATGGTATCAAAGCATGTTTGATTCTAACATTTGGAAAGGTTACCTCATGAAGCACCCTATAAAGTCTCTTGGGTAAATGATAATCAGACCTTGGTAGTAAAAGAGAAAGCACATGTTGATTTTCAAATTGGGGAGTATAGTGATAGGGTCCTATGTGATGTTTTTCCAATGGATTGTTGCCATGTGCTCTTGGGGAGGCCTTGGCAATTTGACAGGAGGTCTATGTATGATGGCTGGGAGAACACATACACCATTAGGAAGGGGGACAAAACCTTTAAGTTACTTCCCTTGAAGACAAGTGTGAAGGATAAAGGTAAGGCTAAAGTAGTGTTGTTTGGCAAAAAGGAGCCTTTAAGGCCTGAGGTTAGTCATTCTGATATGGTTACAGGTAGAGAGTAGGCTGGAGGAGTTGTGACAGTGAGGAGAACACCCACAAGTAGTGTTAAGATAGTAGAAAATGTGTTTTTGCAAGAGGTAGGGAAGACACTCATACCTAGGTCTGATTTGGTCAAGAGGAATGATAAGAAGATAGTGGTTGATGGTTTCATACCTAGGTCTGATACACTCAAGGAGATGGAAGGTAGGATGATGCACAAGCATGACAAGCAAGGTGGAATGCTTCCTAAGGAGGCTGAGATTACTATGGGGACTATTGAGTGTCCAATCAGTAGGAGTAATGGTGAAAGGTATGAGAGTTTTACAAGCATGAGGATTGGTGAGTCTAACAAGGTAATGGTCCTTGGCAATGATAGTGTGCAAGGTCTGATCACACTGGGTAAGGAATTCATGGAATAAGAGAGTATAGGTTTGAGGACAATAAGAAGAGGGCAGAGTTTGCAAGCAATGTTAGGTGGATCCACATGTGGAGATGAGACAATGAAGAAGTTGGGATAGTGTGTTGCTAACCATTGTGTGTTTGTAGGTATAAAGGCAAGGGGAATATCAACTTTTGCTCCAAGGGTGAGGAAAAGGCCAGTAGCATGTTTGGATATACAGGGAGCAGCAAGGTGGAGGAATAGAGTACACTCTTACTCTTGGGACAAGAGTTTCCCTATGGGGTGGAGTATGGTGCAAGAGCACCTAGATCCTGACCCTAACATGACAGGACAAAGGACCCTAAAGGTTCACCAAGGGATTTGAAGACAAGTTCACCGAGTGTTTTAAAGGTTTTTATGTTTTATGCAAAGAGGAAGTTGCAAAATATGTTCAATTAAGTTTCTTTGTACTCAGTTGTCCTGTATGTCATGTGACAAGGGGTGGTAGATAGGTAGTAGATGGATTTAAGCCATGTCTTTTATACAAATAAGGTCTCATTAGACCACTTTCAATAAGTTGGGCGAGCATGGGATCAAAAGGACCAAACATTACAAGTATGTAGTGAAATTGATTAACCAAAATTATGTAAAATGCTTAACCTTGACCTCCAAATAGTCAGAAGTGGTTCAAATTTCTGTTGTAGGGTAGTTGGTTAGTTGTAGGAGATAGTTGGATGTTGCAATCACTATTTATTCATGTAATCTCCAGAGGAGAAGGTTGTTGTTCAGTTCTAATAAAGAAAAAGCATTGTGGCAAACACTGATCACTATTTTTTTTTAGTTTTCTGAACTTTGCTCCTTGACCAGGGCTCGTACAGATTCAAGATGCCTTGAGGCATTGAATGATTTCTTATTTATGTGTTTATCTTCTTTCATGTTTGTCTTGGGGGCTTAATTCTTTTGCTTGTGTGACTGGGATCAGCAAACTGCAAGGTACCCTATTTTCTGTGTTTGGAGTTTTGAGGACAACACCATGACCAACTAACCAATCCACCTACTATTCTAGACCTGTGGCTCAGTGGATTGGTCTGTACCATGTCTGGTTAAGTGTGTACATACCTTGGGATAAGGAGAAGGAGAGATTTCTAGCATGGTGTGAGATCTAGTGCTGATCAGGGGTAGTTAGACCATGAAAATAGGGAACCCAAGGATAAATCTTGGGAATTGGTGATTGAGATTGTGTAGGAACCCCTATTTTTGGCATAGCAAATAAGGTTGTCACTTACCTCTACATCAGGACGTAACAGATGAACAAAAGGTGAAATTTTCTAAAGAAATTCGAAAGGCCATGCCTTAACATGGTGGAACTATTTGTAGGAAGAGAGGGTGAAGAAGAGAAATTCAAAAATTAGTTCATGGGATGGAATGGTGGCTAAAATCAAGAGCCAATTTCTGCCCAATGACTATGCAATTTAGACATTAGAAAGCTTCAAAATATAAACCAAAAGGAGATGGATGTCATGGATTATACATAGGAGTTTCATAGGCTAAGAATTAGAGTATTTCATAATGAGGATGAGGTGGAAAAAGTAGCAAGGTACCTAAATTGGTTAAGGTTCAACATACAAGATGATATAAGTATGACCACTCTTAGAACAATGTAAGAATGATTTCAAATGATAGTCAAGGCTGGAGAAAGATTGAAGAGAAGGTAGGAGAAGCAAGTTAGAGGCAAAGGAAAAAGATTTAGGGGTAGATGAACCTTTGGAGGAATAGGATAGTCTCAAAAGCCACAAGGAGAGACAAGTGGTCATCAAGAACAAAGATTAGAATCAATACTCAATTTTAGAGGTAAGAGATCAAATAGTAGAGGTAGATTTGGAGGACTGGGTAGAGGATCAAGTACATTCTTAGGAATATTCTATCAATGCAATCAGTTTGGCCATCAAGCATGGAAATTTCTGGATAAAGAACCTTCTGCTTCACATAGTGGTGAAAGGAGAACATAATTGGTGTAAGAGGAAGATAATGAGAGTGCCAAATCTCCATCTCAGCATGCTGCTCCAGAAATAGGTAAATCTATGATGATAAGGAAAACACTAATCAAAGTTCCTATGGTGAAAGAGCCTCCACAAAGAAAATCTCTATTTAGAACCACCTGTAAATCTCAAGGTAAGGTGTGTAAAGTTGTTGATTCTAGTTCTACAAATAATCTAGTTTCTTTAGAGATGGTTGAAAATTTAAAAATGAAGAGGATACCACATCCCACTCCTTACAAGGTCTCCTAGTTAAATAAGGGTCAAAAATTCCTAGTGAATGAGTAAAAATCGGTTGAATTTAACATAGGAGGGTACAAAGATAAAATCTTGTGTGACATCATCCCAATGAATGATTGCCATTTTTTGTTAGGAAGACCCTGGTAGTATGACATAAAAGCTAAAAATGATGGGTAGAAAAATACCTATGTAATTGA
Source organism: Sequoiadendron giganteum (assembly GCA_007115665.2). NCBI lineage: Eukaryota > Viridiplantae > Streptophyta > Pinopsida > Cupressales > Cupressaceae > Sequoiadendron > Sequoiadendron giganteum. The sequence continues at coordinate 499,845,908 of CM021106.1, forward strand.
AAATGATGGGATTTTATTCACCCTGACTCCATTGCAAGAAGAGAGTCTAGAGAAACAAGTAGGGTCTAATATAAATTTGGTTGGAGAAAAAGAGTTCTTGGAAACCATGAAAGAAGAGGGTGGATAGGGTTATGCCATTTTTATCAAACCAAAATTTTTCATGACAACAAAAAATTTGGATGATGTTCCTAAAGAGGTCCAAGCCTTGTTGAATAAGTACAAAGACATTGTAGTAGATGAGCTCCCTACTATTTTGCCACCAATAAGAGATGTGAGCCACCATATAGATTTTATACTAGGGAAAAACCTATCTAATAAAGATGCATATAAACTGACTCCTCAAAAAAATGAAGAAATTAGGAAGAAAATCCAAGAGTTTCTTGAAAAAGGCCTAATAAGGGAAATTATTAACCCATGTGATGTTCCTACTATATTGGCACCAAAGAAAGGGATAGATTGGAGAATGTGCACCGATTCAATGGAAATCATTGAGATAACCATAATAGGTTCCCCATACCTAGAATGGAAGATTTGATGGATTTTTTAGGAGGAGATTGTTATTTTTCAAAGATTGACCTTAAAAGTGGCTACCACCAAATTAGAATTGGAGAGGTGGATGAGTGGAAAACTTCCTTCAAAATAAATGAGGGGTTGTATGAATGGATTTTCATGCCATTTGGGCTTTCAAATTCACCAAGTATCTTTATGAGACTAATGAATGAAGTTATAAAACCTTTCATAGGTAAGTTTATGGTTGTCTACCTAGATGACATATTTTTAGTAAGACTAAAGAGGAGCACTTGCAACATTTGGACATGGTTTTGAAGAGATTGAATGAAGAAAAGTTGATGATCAATTTGAAGAAGTGTGAATTCATGAAAGAGGAGTTGGTTTATCTTGGATTTGTGATCTCAAAAGGTTCATTGAATATGGATCCTAATAAGGTAGAAGCAATTCTTAGTTGGCCTAATCCTACATCAGTCAGTGAGGTAAGAAGTTTACATGGCCTAGCTAGCTTTTACAGAGATTTTGTGAAGAATTCCAATCGTATCTGCTCTCCAATGATTGAAAAAATAAAAGGGGATAAAAGGAAAAGGTGTGTATGGTCTGATGAGGCAGAAAAGAAATTTCAATATTTGAAACAAATGGTAGCACAACAACCTATTCTTGCCTTGCCTAATTTCAACAAAGTTTTCAAAATTGAATGTGATGCAAGTGGGTATGCAATTGGGGCAGCCTTAAGCCAAGAGGGAAGACCTGTTTCTATCTTCAATGAGAAGATAAATGAGGCAAAGAAGAAGTATTCATCTTATGACTTGGAAATGTATGCCATGGTGCAAGGATTGAAGAAGTGGAGACACTATCTCCTTCCTAAAGAATTAATTATTTTTAATGAAAATCATGATTGTAGTTCTTAAACAACCAAGAAAAACTCAACCAAAAACATGTGAAGTGGGTGGAATACCTACAAAGATACAAATTTACCATAAAGAACAAAAAGGAGCAGCCAAACAAGGTGGTGGATGCTTTGAGAAAAAGGAAATTGTTGATTCACGAAGTTCAACTTCAAAGTATAGGAATTGATTCTCTAAAAGGTATGTATGTTGAGGATGATGATTTCAAAGAGATATATGATTCATGTAGTCATATTAGTGGCACTTTCCATGAAGATAATTCTGATTTCTTGATTCAAGGGGATTTACTTTTTAAGGGTGCTCAATTATGTACAAATTCTCTATGAGGACTAGTTTGACTGAATTAAAGCATTGAGGAAACTTAGGGGGTAATTTTTGTGTTGACAAGACTTTTGAGTAGGTAAGAAGGTATTATTATTGGCCTAAGATGCATAGTGATATCAAATTTTTTGTTGAAAAGTGTGTTGTTTGTCAAAAATCCAAGGTTTTTAGCACAAATCCAGGTCTTTATCAACCATTTCCAATCCAAAATAGGCCATGGGAATCCATTAGCATAAATTTTGTGTTGGGGTTGCCCAAAACTCAAAGGGGATTTGATAGTGTGTTTGTTGTTCTAGACCAGTTTAGTAAAATGACACATTTTATACCATGTAAAAGCACAAATGATGCCTGTTACATTGTGATGAAGGGTACTCCCCTTACAATCTAAAACTCACAAAAATAACAGATAATGGAACAAACAAAATGCAAGAAGGAAAGAAAATATTATGTATTATCATTGAAATGTAAATGAAATCACAACATTATATTTTCCATCACATGGGATTTTTGATTACATAAATCTACAAATGTAAAAATTAGAGCCACCATCTATGTTGCTCTACCCCCTCTTGTACCTGCCCTTGCACATCCTTTATTTGGAAGGTGTAACTATCCTATAATCTTCTAGAAAGTGTAACTTCCTCAAGAAGATATTTTGAAATTTTATTAATTTTGGTAGTACAACTTCACTGGGTCATAAATTTTGATTTGACTACCAAATTTTCTATTATAATACCTTTTCAAAAATCTCTCAAGAAATCTTGCGCTAGAAAGTGGGGCCTAAAGGCCGACCACTTTTGTTTTCCACTAGTTTTTAGGTCTATCCAAAGCCTCTAAGTGCCTCAAAATTGACTCTGAATATTTTACTAGGATAAATTTTAATCTCTCAAATTATTTCTTCACCATTGGCTTCAATTTACCATTCTAGAGGTTTGTGTAAGGTTTCATGTCCAACCATGCATAAATGCAAACTTACTAAAATAGTAACCCTACCAAATTTAACCCTTATTGAAAAGAAACAACATTTTCTTTGGGTGATGCAAGATTTATCTTACACCCTAGATACTCCTACATCACATTGAAGGGTTATTTTCAAGGAGGTGGCCAAGATTCATGGATTACCATTGAAAATTATTTCTGACAAGGACAATAATTTTGTGGGTCACTTTTGGAGAACCCTTTGGAAGAAGTTGGGAACAAACTTGACCTTTAGCTCTTCCAATCATCCCCAAACAGGTGGGTAGACTGAATTTTTCAATAGAAGCATTGGAAATATCCTAAGATGCTTGAGAAAAAGAACATTCAACCCAATGGGATCTAATCCTACCCCAAGCTTTGTTTGCATATAATGACTTTGTGAATAGAAGTGTTGGAAAAGGCCCATTTGATATTGTATATGGATTGATTCCAAGGGGAGTGTTTGAGCTCAAATATTTGAGTGGTATGGAGAGAAGGATTGATAAAGGAGAAGAGTTTGTAGTGGCCATGAAGGACATACATCAGAAAGTTAAAGAGAAACTTCAAAAGAGTGTTAAAAAATACAAATAACATGTAGAATTGAAAAGGAGAGAGGTTCATTTCAAAGTGGGGGACTTGGTCTTAGCTCATTTTAGGAATCAAAGGCTACCTAAAGGGAAGTATTCAAAGCTACAAATGAAGAATATTGGGCCATGTAGGGTGGTCCACAAATTTGGAGCAAATGCCTATGAGATAGAACTCCCTCCCGAAGTTGCTATCTCCCTGATTTTTAATGTTTCTGACCTATATCCTTTTAAAGGAACTATGATTGCAGGTGAAGATGCAGGTACATCAGAAGTTCTAGATGAATATTGGATTAGAATTACCACCAAGTCAACCATTGAAGCTTGAATGTATCTTAGACACAAAGGAAGCTAAAAGAAAAAGACACAAGGAGTAAAATGAGTACCTAGTTAAGTGGAAAGGTCTTCAAATGGAAGATTCCACCTATATGATAGAGGAAGACATCAAGAAGCATGGATCCATAGTTCAAGATTTGATCTCAACTGGAACTTGAGATTTGTTTTGTCTAGGAGTATGGTGCAAGGGCACCCATGTGCTCAAAAGATGTAAAGGTTGGGTTTTTGGTTTGGTCAAGAAATTTTTGATGTAATAAGGTCTATTTAGACCATTTTTGATGTTTTAAGTCATGTGGGGTCGGTTTTGAGGCAAATTGTTAAGTTTTGCAAAATGTTGCAAAAGTTGCTTAAACAACTTTGTATTTTTGGTATGTATGGGAAGTTGAACTATCAAGTAATTGAAAAGAAGTTTGAAACCATTGGTTTGGAGTGGGAAATTTTTAAAATTTTCCTTGGAATGTTTGAGGAAAGATTTTGGTGAAGTTTTGAAGACAAAGCAATAAGAAATACTCTATTTTTCTATAATTTCCATTGATTTCTTGCTACTACAACAATTTGTATGATTTTGTATGACCTGAAAATGACATAACTTGCATTGGAATTGTTGAAGGGATGAACTAACCATATTTTTGTTTTGGTTTCATTTTTTATCACAAGGTTTGAAGCGAGTTAGAGACAAATTACTAAAAGCAGCCATAAAACCCCAACTTTGAGGGTTTGAGAGGAAAATCATGAAATAGGAGACTATTCCACCAGTGAAAAATTCTAAAAATTGGTGGAATGAGGGTAGTTAGGATGTTTTTCATGTTGGTAGATTTTTCAGATGTAGGGGATGGAGTTTGGGGCAAGTTGTATGCTGCCCTATCTTAATATCTCTATGTATTAGGCTTAGGAAGATAGGTAGAAGTAGGGTTTTGTAAAGAAGTGATTTGGAGATGATTCGAATTGTTGGAAATGATATTTTCATATCCCATGTGACATGTTAGTATCCATAGAGTGAATCTTGATAGTTTAGAGAAAGGAATTCTCAAAATTTCTTTCAAAAACACACCTAATTAGGCCTCTTCCCAACGTAGCAGTCAAGATTAGAGGGTGTTGTTACAAAAAAACTATATTCCAAAAGTTGATATGTTTTCAAAGAACATAAAGGGTATTTGAAATGGAATTTCGGGTTTGAAACCTTCTTTGAAAGATATGATGAAAAATCACTGTTTGGAGGACTACAAGGAAGTTTGAAGGATTTGTGAGAAAAGGACCAAGTTAGGGTTTCATAGTTGAGAAGTTTGTTCAATTGTGATTGAATTGAAAACCTCCACCTTGCTATGCATCACTATATGGGGGTTAACAAATATATTTTTCCCATATTTTCCATATCTCCTAATTTTAAATTAAAATATTGAAAATATGGCTTTCCTTAGATCAAGACCCTATCACTATTATTTACAAAGCCCTAAAAAAAAATTAAACCTTTGAAACCATTTTAAAAAACTTACAAATTCAGGCTTCTCCACTAATTTAAGTAGGTCATTTTCTGAACCATTCTCGCTAGCCATGCATAGCCCATTGGTGATTGAGTGGGTTTAAAGGAGGGGGATCAACGAATCAAATCCGAGTGACCCAAAAATGGCTTTTATGAAGTTTTTAAGTAAAACCAATGCTAATTTATATTCTCAAAATAATGTGTGGGCTAATGGTGTGGAGCTAATTTCAGAGATGTGAGGTTGGGGGTTTGATTCCCCCAACCAAATTTTGAACCAACACCCAACAAAATCTATGATCTGGTAGATGTCTACGTGGGTGCCACATGGTGCTTGTGAACATAAATTTCCCCAAGCTCCCTTTGGGTGATTCTTATTTTTGCCTAAGTACCACCCTGCACCCCATCTATTGAATGTCATCAGGCTCCTTTTGAAAAGGCTTCGTCTGACTACTGCCATGTGTCCACTAGGCGCTCCTCAAAGGGATTTCTTCCTTCACTATTCTAAATGACTTTTCCATGCTTCCACGTGTCAGTTATTTGCACCCTTTTGGATTGATTCCCTTCACTTTCCTATCAAGTTGCATATGAGTGCCACGTATCATCAATTTGCAAACACTTTTAGTGGACCCCACCGACAACATCATTTGTGAAGGATGGCTCCACATGTCTTCACTGCGTAGGTTTTCATCGCAAAGAGGGAGGAATGGACCACATGCCCCAACCTATTACCACGTGGCTCTTTGGAGGACTTCATTGAGAGGAAGTAAGGAGAAAGAAATGAGCCCCATCAAGATTGCCACATATTTTGAATGCCTTCATGGGTGGGAAACACATGTCTACTAAAGAGTTGCTTCTTCTACATTGGGACAACTTCCATCATTCACAGGGGATGCATCAAGTTCATAAGCGACCCCATTCATGCTCAAATATTTTTTGTTACAACGGCCAAAGGAAATCATTTCTCTCGACATCATAGTTCTTTATTCGAATCTTTTCTATTATCGACCCACCAAATGGTGGGATTTCTACCTATAAATACTACTTCTTCTATTGAAGAAAGGGTTCAGAACCTATAAAGAAATTTGTGGAAAGACACCAGGCCTCTTATATTATTTGAGCTTATTGTATAAGATTCATAGACTATTCCATTGTTTGGCCTCTCTTTTTCTTGAATCTTTGATAAAGATTTATGCTGTGTCATCATTGTATTGAGTAATTTGTTCATAGACTTCTATAATTTCAATATAAGCTTACTGATTCAGACCATGTCTTTGACTCTTCTTTTCAATAAATGTATGGAAGTAATTTTATGTCATTAATTGAATTATTTAGGTTTCCATTTTGATTTTTATTATTTTAGGACATAGCAGATCATTGAACGATCCTTAAATCATATCTCATAGATAGGTTTATCGTGTCCATATCTACTTCTTAGTGCATCACGTTAGATTATATTTCATTTTTATATTTGTTTCCTTCTACCCTTGTCAACCCCCAAATTATAGAAGTCAACTTATTTAAAAACTCGGAGGTCACTCAGTTTAGCGCAATAGGCCCCCCCTTTAATTGAGTTTCCCATAAAGGCTGTTACCTTGCCAATTTTTGGAATCAATAGTTTATAAATTTTTCTAGCTTGCCCGATGGGAAAAATTAAGTGTAATTGAATCTAAAGTGGGTGTATGAGCCATCGACCTATTACTAGGGCTCAAACAACGAATAACCCTAGCTTGCTAGTGCCTCCGCTAGTAGCAGTACGAATGCAAAATCATCCAATAAATGTTCTGACCCCCCCATCAGCCATGTTGCAAGTTGCAAAAAAAAATTATGTGGCATGGGATGCTGGAAGTCCCCTTGTAGCACCAATAACACCCACATTCTAGGCCCCTATGCCGATCTCTACTCTAAAATCTATACCTAAATTTACTAGAGATGGTTCAAGAACACCATCGGACTATCTGCAAGATGTGGTGGATGTGTGTTCGGTGAACGGATTTATATATCAAAATATAGTGTTAAGGTTACTCGCAACCTCTTTCAGGGGTAAAGTGTTAGACTGGTACCACACTCTGCCAGCTAACACCATGAGTACCTGAGATCAAATCAGAGATCCTTTCTACGAGAGATTTTGAAATGATGGAAATCGGTCCTCAATTTACCATCAATAGGTGACTATAAAGTGGGTTCCTCATGAAGCCATGACTGACTCCAATGCCTAGTTTCATACAAATTGGTAGAGAATTTAGAATACTATCTAGATATTGGTCGAGTTGCAATTCATGTTCTACCTAAAATATATCAATTTCGACATCTCTATGATAATCCAGTCTCTTGGAAAAACCACTCTACTAGATGCACATAGTGTAGTAGTCAAGGTAGAGAAAAACTTGAGTGACATTGGGAAGTTTCCACCTCGGCCCATCATGCCTATATTTCAATACATATCAGTTCTTGCTCAAGAAATAACATCTACCAATGCACCCACTCCTCCTCAATCTATGTATACATATCTAAGTGTACCACATAATGTTTCTTCTACATCTGGCTCTTCAAAGGATGAGATGAGCGACATAAAATAATTATTGTTGAACCTAGAAGATGAAGTAACTACTATCAAGTGCAACCAGGCCATGCCTCCAAGTCCATCCTACTAGAATTATCAATGCAGAAGGCCTTCAAGACATATTAGTTCTTGCTCAATAAATAAAATCTACCAATGCACCCACTCCTCCTCAATCTATGTATGCATAGTGCACACATAATGTTTCTTCTACATTTGGCTCTTCAAAGGATGAGATGAGTGACATAAAATAATTATTGTTGAACCTAGAAGATGAAGTAACTACTATCAAGTGCAACTAGGCCATGCCTCCAATTCCATCCTACTAGAATTATCAAAGCGGAAGGCCTTCATACCAGTAGAAATAATATCAAGGAGGTGGGCACACAAATCCATAGGCTCAAGCAACTAATCAAATAATGCTATTACCTACTCTATTGGGAGCATCTCAACCAAGTACAAATAGAGAGCTGACCGTGGGGAAAAACAACCTCATCAAAGATATCAATCCCCGGTGCTTCCTCTATGATGATGCACACATTCCCCAAAATTATCCATGTGGAAACTTACAATAGAAGGTGGCAGAACAATGTAACTAAGGTGTGGCACCAAGTTTAGGAGGTTACATATATGCCTCTACACAAATGGTAAACATAGTACTCAATTCTCAAATGCAAGGAATGTCCTTGGAACAAGAAAAAAATATCTCCCAATCACACACTCTTCTTATGGATGGAAGGAGAAGAGGCGGTGTTCATATATGAAGCATCCACCTCAAAGACCCCGCAAGTGCAGTCCGATTACAACACTCATTCAAAGAGGAGATTCATGGGCGAACTGGTCACTCCACAGCCTAAAAGCATCCTTGACCAATCCCTGGGTCCTTCCATAATTGCTCCAAAACCACAACTACATAAGGATATTGTCACAACCAGGGATAAAGAACAAAAGCCTTCAAATCTACCACCATTCAACATGGTGGAAAAATTAAAAAATCTTATGCTAACGTAGCCCTTTGAGATATCTTAGTTATTCCAAAGCAGAATTCATTGCTACAAAAGACCCTCCTGAAAGATGCAATTATTGAATCTATAGAGAAATCACTCAAAGAAAAGGCCATTTTCCCATCACGTTCAACTAAATTTCTCACAAATAGTATAGAAGAGACCTCTATTGAGGTTAAAGAGAAGCTAAAACCCAAGCCCTTTTTCTTAACTCTTATTGTGGGGAAGGAATTATTGCATAATGCCATGATTGACTCTCATTCTAGCACGACAATAATGCCTAAGAAAATAGCTAAATATTTAGGACTCAACTATGAACCTTTGATAAGGGGGTTTATACAACTTGATGGGAAAAAATTCAAAACCATAGGTGTAATTAAAGACCTCCCCTTGACCTTATTCGCCTACCCAAGCATCATAGATCCACAAGATACTATGATCATATGTGCTCCTCTTATGTTCGGCCTCTACCTATCTAGGGAATTCACTTCAAAGATAAGTGGATATATTTCTTTGGATTGTTCTCACCTAATCCTAAGGACTAAACACATAGCTAAAATGAAAATAGTGTTCAAATCTCTACATTTAGAACATGTGGCCAATGAAGCTATGATCAACTTTGAGGCCACTCATACCTTTTTCACTAAAGAAGAAACATATGGTACCAAGCAATTGGAGGATGAGAACGCCACTAGAGACTAGACCGATTGAGAAGAGGTTCTCTTGAGTGAATACATAGATGCTGATCCTTTTGGAAATTACAATGCTACTAGGTTAAGCACATACATCATCTATGATGAAGATCAAGAGATTTTGAAGGTTATAAAGAACCTCACGATCAATCGAGCCTTAGATCTATGGACAATGCACTTTGACGGTGCAAGGTGCAAGGTGCAAGGTGCAAGGTTGGTGTTGGTGCTGGGATATATTTGAAATCTCCAATAAATGAGGAGATTCTTAGGTCTTTCTTCTTCTAGTTCACTTGTTCAAACAATGAAGCCAAATATGAGGGCCTTGTGCTAGGTCTAAGCCTCATAGAACATATGGGTGTCAAGAAAATAATGGTATTCAAGGACTTCAAACTGATAGTTAATCAAGTCCAAAAAATCTCTATGCTGAAGAATGTATGCATGTAGTCTTATAGACATAGGGTTTGGGACCTCATTGAAGGTTTCAAAGCTTTTAATATTCAGGTGGTTCCTAGGGAGAAAAATTCAACCATAGATCACATGGAAAAAAAAGGTCTCAATTCGATCCTATCTCCAACTTGATCAAGAATATACACTCTTTTCAAGTGATTCTTTGAGCCTCCATTTTGGATAATGATCAGATCTGGAAAGTGTTCGAAAGTGATGAACACATTACCTCATTCATCCAATAATCGGGAGAATTTTTCAATCAACTTCAGCCAAAAATTTAGGAAGCATATGAAGGGAAAATCATTCAACTAAGGTCTAACAAGCTTCCGAAGGGACTGGTCACTCTCAAAAACCTATTCAATTGTGACGATGTGAGAAATTAAAAGAGGAGGTTTGTGGCAGACAAAAGTGACTATGCAAACCTTCAGGTTGGAGATGGGAAGAAGCTCAAAGTCGGGAAGGATGTCCCGCAATATGACAAGGACATAATCATGAAATTTTGTGAAAAATATGGAGTAGTGGCTTGGCCATATGATGGCCTCAGGGATATGATCCCAAAATCATCTAGCACATTATTGAGCTAATAAAAGGTGCTAAAATTGTTCACGAAAAGAAGAGGCCAATAAATCTAAAGATTGAAGCCCTGATGGTGCAAAAACTAAGAAAGTTGATCCAGTCTAAGATTGTGTTTCTGATCAAGCACAGTACATGGGTGTCTAACCTAGTCCCATTTTGAAAGAATAATGGAGACATTCATCTCTGTGTTGATTTTCATGACAAAAATAGGGCATCGCTAAAGGATCACTACCCACTGCCTTCCATGGAATCAATCTTGCAAATTGTAGTTGGATAATAGATGTTTTCTCTATTGGACAAATTTTTGGGTTACAATTAGATCCAATTCAAAGAGGAGGACCAACACAAGATGGCATTCACTACCAAGTGGGGAATATTTTCATATTCAAAGATTCCCTTTGTCCTTTCAAATGTTGGAGCTACATTCCAACGAGCAATGGATATTGCTTTCAGAGAACTAGTCAACAAGATTATCCTAATCTACTTGGATGATCTGATGGTGTTCTCTAAATAAAAAGATGATCATTTTGATCATCTAGATATGGTTTTTAAAAAAATCTAAGATTTTGGGGTGTCCCTTAATCCAAAAAATGTGGCTTTGAAGTACCGCAAGGAAAATTATTAGGACATGTAGTTTCCAAATAAGGAATCATAATTGATCCAGATTGGGTAAAAGTGATCAAGGAGATGCCCCTACTAGTCAATAAGAAAGGAGTCCAATATTTTTTGGGGAAGGTGAAGTTCATGAGAAAGTTCATTTCGTACTTTGCATGCTTGATAAGGCTGAGCACCCTTATGCTTAAAAAATATTAGCTCTTCAAATGGACAAAGGAGGCCAGAGAAGCCTTCGAGAAGATCAAAGAGGCCATTATTTCAGCCCCGATGCTAAGAAATCCTGACCTTTCAAAGGATTTTATTATGTATGTGTTCAATAGCCGATCTAGCATAGTTACTATCCTAACCCAAAAGGATGATGAAGGAAAAGGGGAACATTCGATAGCTTTCCACTCCTACACTTTAAAGGACTATGAGACAAGGTATAAATTTTCTGAAAGACAAGAATTTTCTATTGTCAAAGGTCTCAAGAAATTTTGACACCTTATCTCTTATAGCAAGGTGGCTGTATTTATAGCGCATTCTAGTGTGCACGAATACATCATGGAAGGAGAAATTATAGACAAAAGGGCCAATTGGATCACAAAAATCCTAGAGTATGAAATCGATGTCAGAACTACTAAAAATATGTGAGGTAGAGGGCTATGTGAATATCTGGAATTAAACAACAAAGAACCAATGGAGGAAGAATAGACCAAAGTAATCTTGCTCAAAGAACCTGATTCTAAAGGTTGTTGGCTAGTGGACAGGATGAGGTTTATGCAGATTGGGAAATACCTAATAAACCTCCCCTCTTAGAAGAGAAGATTTTATATACTACAAAACAATGAATATGCATTGATTGAGGGAATTATTTTCAAGAGGGATTTCAATGGTCTACTCCTGTATTGTGTGAATCAAGAATAGCCATAGAAGATCTTTAAAGCATTCCATAGAAACCTAGTAGGTGGGTACATCTTCATGAAGACTACCGCCATTGAAATTATGGGTGTAGGGTAATTTTGGCCCACGCTATTCAAAAAATCATATGCTTTGGTCAAAAGGTGCAAGGAATGCCAATTCTTCGTAAGAAGAAGGAAAAATTCGGCCATGCCTCTCAATCCAAGAGTGTCAGATGAGCCATTCACAAAATGGGGCCTTGATTTAATCAGGATGATCAATCCTACCTCCAACATGTGTCGTAAGTGGATTCTCATGGCCACATACTACTTCACTAGATGGACCGAGGCCATACCCCTAAAAAATGTGATGGAGGCGGAGCTTGTGGACTTCCTTGAGGGACTACTGATGAGATTCGTCCCATTGAAGACCATCATTTAAGACAATGCCAAGGATTTCCTAGGCTCTAAGGTATGTCAATTCACACTCATGCACAACATATTCTTGAAGGCGTCATCAAATTACTACCCATAGGGGAACGGTCTGGATAATTCGACTAATGAAAACTTAGTCCAATTCATTAAAAGGATAGGTTTAGAACATCAAAAGTAATGGCATCAAAATATTTGGGTAGTGCTTTGGGTAGACTGCATAACCCCTAAGAAATTTTTGAATACTTCCGCACATGAATTAGTGTATGGGAAGGAGGCATTATTAACCATCTCTATAGATATTCCAATGTTGAAATTACTCAAATCTTTGGAGATAGAGCAAAACAGAGCTATGAGGGTTCGGTTGGCCGAGTTGCTGGAAGTGCAAGAAAAAAGGAAAAAGGCCCTGATAGCCATGTCAAACCGCCCATAGGTGGTTAAGAGATGGTTCGAAAAGAAAGCCTCAGACCAAGGTCTAAAGTGTAGAGACTTAGTATTAAAATTCAATGAAAGGTCCGCAAAGGCTGGCCAACATGGAAAATTCGATAGTCTATGGGAGGGCCCTTTCAAAATAATTGAATGTAAACAAAACAATTCATTTGAACTAGAAAATATGGAACAGGAAGCATTAGGTATTTCAGTTAACGAAATTCACCTAAAATTGTTTAATTAAGCTTTAGTATTATTTCGCCAATGTAAACATGTGAATATTGTAATTATTTTCCTTCGTGTTTTCTCGGTCGATCTTTCAATAAATTCTAGTGTAGGAGGCATGGGAATAAATGAAACCCATTAGTGCAAGAGCAGATAAAATTAAATACAACCCATGATAAAGAAAAATAAACTCATGTGTAAAGAATTAAAGTGGGCCCATATTACAAACCACATGAAGAAGAGACAAGGAGTTTAGTAAGCAAGTATATTCATTATATATATTCTTTGATCAATACATTTTCAAAATGGCTCCAAGGCCATACGTTCAAAAGTATATCTATATATATTATGCAGCTTCTTTATATATATGTACAAGAAAGTCTATTCTAGGCATATATATACAAAAGGAGTAAAAAGGAATTTTATACTTTAGTTTGTTGGAGGAGGAGCATGATTATTGTCAGCAACAACAAAATTGTTATCAAAATGTTTGTTATCACCAGCAATGGGGCCAGGAGCAGTGTCAACATCAAAAACACCAATGATGAGTGGCAGAGGGAACACAAGGTTCCTGAAATCTATATACTAGTCAACATCATAGAATAGCACAATGTTATAGCAACACAATAAGAAATGGCATGTATAGGTGGCTCTCTGACAGTGCTCATCTTGCTAAATAAGATGGAACCCACTTAGAAATGGAACCCACAACACCATGGCATCCTCTTTGATATACCTATGCAGGTCGCTTGCTACAAGAAGGCCCAAGCCATAAAAAAATTTGTCACCACCTCTCCAAGGCGACCAAGGTACTTATTCAAAAAAATTGGAGTGTCAGGCATAGGATCATACCCTTGGGAAATTTTATGTCAAATAGAGACACAACAAAGTGGGAGTAGATATCCATGTTCACTCTATAATTATCTTTGTATTTGATGCAATCCCTCCCCAAAGCCCACTTCATGGCTATGATAGCTAGTGAATGCTTGTTCTTTGTCATATGCTTGAGGTGCCTATTAGAAATATCTACTAAGAAAGCTATCTGGGACTTATTGAAAACTAGACTAATAGGAGTATTCATCATAATAACCTCTATACAACTACCTAAGTATATCCCTACACAAAGTTAAACACTACTCAGTTGCCTAACACTAACCTAGCCAACTTCCTAATACCAATTCTTACCAATCGCTAAATATGATTTTGCTACTATCATAAAGCCTATTAAAAGAAATATCTGAGGTAGCTACAGGCCATAAATATGTTGCTAATTGAGTGTTAACTTGAAAATACCACCAAAGGCTAGCTTGAAATTCCCACCCAATTGTGTCTGCAGGTATGAATTGGTGCGTGCAAGATTAAGGAGAAATAATCAATTAGCACAAGTTGGTGGCAGTCCCAAGTGATCGATCATACAAATAGGTGTTGAGGTGTCACATTCCAGGAATTTTAAGACTCCAAGGCATAATGAAAATCTTTTAAAAGCATTCATTACATATCTAGTTTAATTATTCCATTTTGGATATTAATTGCCAAAGCATGCAAAAGGTTAGCAAGCTTTCAATCGACAACTCAATTTCCTAAGAAAATTGTGCCGAAGGACGTGATCACTAATGTCATTATATATTATATGTGATATAAAATATGCATATCATAAAGATAAATCTAACCATACAATCAATGAAATGTATTACATTAATGAAATTGAAATAACAAAACAAAATACTACAACTATTCATTCAAAATCATTCCATTGCGCTCTAATCTTAGGGATCTTCTAATCCATGCTCTCAGATTTGTATGTTGCACTTGAATTTATCAGATGGTCACCTAAGAAACGAGATGATATACAAAATCCAAGACTATATACCTACATTAAACATGATTGTGGACTATGATATACAATGTTGAATGGTAGATTCTATGCTTCTGAATTTCAAAATGATGTTAAGATGATTGCTAGGATTAAGATGCAAATATAAATGAAATGCTATGAGAAATACTACAAAACTAATGCAATAACTAAGATTCTATAAAGGAAATTTTCCATTATAACACTACCTCAAATCAACTACTAAAATGCAAGACTAAGATGTTATGCTAATGCTCTCAAATGCAATACTAATTTATGCATAGTAAGTTTATGCTCAATCTCCTATATCAAAGTTGTAAATGAGCCTCCTATTTATAGATTTTCCAAGGCAACAAGTGAGGTTGCAAGATTCAATGGTCGCGATTATGATCCAAAGAGATCAATTGTAGACACTGAGGAAGTTGGAGGGAATCATGGAAGAATTTCCAAGAGTGAAGGAGAATAAAATAGGAAGAGAAGCCATGTGTCCCAAAGTTTGTTGCAAGTTGTTGATGGAAATTCCAAATTTGAAAATTATAGATATTTAAATTCATGAGACACATGCTGAGGTGGTAGATGAGGTGGAAGGAGGTTAGAAGAATATGTAGAAATATGAAAATTTTGAATTTAAAAATTCAAATTTAAATGAGAGGGAATCAATCAAATAAAACAAATTATTGAAATTTGTTTATCTAATTAAATCTAGAGGAAAATGATTTTAGATAGGAAGAATTAAGAAATTAACTATATAAATAAAATTTTCAATTTATTTATAAGTAGACAACTTAAGATTTATTAATCAAATAACTAGTATTTAATTAATCGATTATCTTGACCAATTTTAGGTGTATACATTTTTCCCCTCTTTTAAGTGATGTTTTTACACATTGCTTCAAAGAAAAATTTGTTGGTGATGCTAACAATTTTTTTTGGATTTTTTTTGAATTTTTTGAAATTTGTGGAATTTTTGATGATTTTGAATTTTTCAACACATTTCAACAATTTATCTCCCAAAAATAATAATGAGATCTGCCTCAATTGATTAGTTGATGAATTAAGCTCCTTTGAAAAATAAAATAAATCCCTCCCAAAAAAATTCCACTTAATTACCCACTTAAAAGGTATAAAGAGGAAAAGAAGCTCATTTGTGCATTTTGACTGTGAAAATTTGAGAGATTGAGCAACTTTGAGAACTTGGAGCAAAATGGTGATTCCCATTTAGACACATCGATTTGAGTGCATGTGATGACACAACTACTCAACAACGTATCGACCCTAGGTACAAATTTATAAAAAACCCCTTCTTGTGAATTTTGAAATGATTTTCTCACCTTTTTAAAATTTTGAATTATGTTTTTATGCGTTGTAGCGCATCCATGGCCTAATGTAGCGCATAGGTGACCTATTTTATCACATAGGATTAGAGTTTTAGCACATGCATAACCTGATGTAGTGCATAGGTTAAGAGTTTTAGCACATTGGATGTTTAGCGCATAGCCTGCATGATCTATCACATTAGGTTAATTAAGCAGTGCATCAGATGAATTAGCGCATATATGAGTTTTTTTAGCACATGCATTAAATTTTTTGGTGCATCCATTAATTTGGTGCATGTGTGGACTGTTCTAGCACATAGAAGAGATTTTCTAGCGCATCTATGTTTTGGCACATAGAACCACTGTTCTAGCACATCCATGATAGAATTGAGGAAATTTGAGTTTTCTCCTTGTGTTGGATGTTTTTTGATCATGTCAAACTTTGATTTGATATTGATTGATAATATTGATAGATTAGATGATGATTGATCTCATCATAGGTGAGATTCAATGATTTATTGATGATGATTGACCTCATGATAGGCAAGGATCGATGATAGATTGATTGACCTTATGATAGGCGAGGTGCATTTATAGATTGATTGATTGATAGGTTGATTGATGTGTGATTGATGACAAAATAAGTGATTTTGTGATTTGTGATGATGATAGGAGAGTGATTTAGGAGTCCTCACGTCTTGGGAGTGCTTCCCATGGACCTGGGAGCTAATTCCCCATTTGAGTAAGGTTGAGCGGGATATTATTAAGAGATGTGGGTTATCATCATTGATTGATATGCCCAAGATTAGGATTAAATGGGGACTTCTGACAACTTCAGAAGAGAGGTGGCATAGCGACCATGACACTTTTCACCTGGCCACTAGTGAGATGACTATGATGCTAGAGGATGTATATCAGATCTTACAAATTCCAATGGTGGGGGAGATAGTTGTTTATGATCAGGCTGAGCAAGGAGGAAAAATGCTTTACACAAGATCTTCCATGATGATCAGATAAACGAGTATGAGCTTCTTTAGTAGGAGATGTATGAGAGTTATGCCTCGTTACCTTTTATACTTTTTGGTCTCATTGGTGGTTTCCTATGTTCCCACTGTAGGTTGAAGGGACTATCTGTTGGTTGGGGTCGGACACTAGAGTAGATGATTCTATAGGGAACCCAATATGACAAAGGTTCATGCATGCTTGCACATTTATATCATGATCTTCATTAGGTAGTCTATCTTGGAACTGCCAGTCTATCTGTGGGGATGACATTGTTACAAACCTGGGCATGTGAGCACATAGCGGTGACACAACCAGTGGTAAAAAAAATTTAGTTGATTGGTAGGCCATATGCATATGGATATAGAGGCCTAATTGTCTAGTATAAGTTGGGAAAAATGGAGTACTGGAGGAGAGTGTTGGATGACCTTAATACTATGACATGGTGATCATACTTGGAATATGAGCAGTGGGCAGAGGACCATCTAGAGATGTCTTATGTGTGTACAACTAGATACTTGATTGGACGGATATAGTTTATGATTAAGAGGTTCCTTCTGGGGAGAGTGCATGAACAATATGTTAGAGTGTAGGTCATGCCCTAGGGAGTGGCCACATATTCCCAGAGATACCAAGATATATCAGAGTGGGGAACCCTCTTGTCATATGATGTAGCTTACTGGGAGTATTACAGATTACAACTGTTGATGTGGGTGTATCATCCATAGATTACAAAGGTTTCTTTTTCGGAGGATTACACTAGATAATTTTTTACACATCCCTTTCCTAGGATATCTAGATGAGGAAGAGGGAACCTAGACAAAGGAGAGGCAGGGGTGATGGAGATGAGGAGGAGAGAGATGAGGCTGGGGATGGAGGAGGCAAAGATGAAGGTGGGGGTGGAGGTGCAGATGGTGGTGGTGGAGGAGGAAAAGATGGTGGTGGTGGTGGCAGAGAAACATTTGACGTGAGGGATTTTATGGTACCTCATCAGATAAGATCTTTGGTGGATGCAACAGAACAATGTGTATAGATTGGGGTGCCCTCGTAGAAGAAAAAGCATAGATAGTTTCTTTATAGGTGTAGGTTCAAACATTGCATGGATAGATGGTATAGGTGTAGGCATTGTTAGCATAGACACAAACACATGTTACTAGTTTGATGGTGGAGAGGGATGCCACTAGACAACAGGGTGATCAGGCAGTGACCTTAGTCAACAAATTTCAAAGAGTGAAAAAGGGGACTACTGTAGGTGATATGATGAGAGAGGTCATGTAGGTCACCAGAGAGGCTGAGTACTATATAGGTTGGTATCATGTGGTTGTGCCTGTAGAGAAGAGGGTGAGCTATGCACAGTCCAGATCAACACACAACCACTCTCGAACTACCATCATGGGTGTGACATAACCACCATGCAGAGATCCTGATTCAGACCCAGGTACAGGTGCACCTAGTGCAAGTCCATCAGGTGGTGCTATAGGATGCCTAGCGAGACTAACGAGGCCTGGAGGGGGCACCTCATAGGTCTATTTTATCATACTTTATGTACCTTTGAGACATTTGTATACACCAATTTGGTTGAGACATTATGATACTACCACATTTTTGATGATGTACCTCTTCATAGTTTGATATCATTTGTACAGTTGACATTATGATTTTGAGATTATATGAGATGCAATAGTGATTACTGATCTACATGTTTGTCTATATGTGTTTATGAGGTATGCCTATGATGATATGTAATGCATATGGATGATGATATGTTAATGATTATGTTATGGATGCGATGATGATATGTTAATGATTATGACATGATTATGTTATGGATGTGATGATGATATGCTAATGCAGAGATGATGATATGTTAATTCTATAAGGATGATGTTTTATGATATGGGATGGATGCAAATGAAATGTGATGTAATTTATTTTTTGTATTTTCTTGATGGAAATATTATGATGCAATGTATGGATGGATGTATGATATGAAAAAATGAGCATGTAATGCAGTTTGTGATTTTTGTATTTTCCTGATGCAAATATTATGATGTTGCTACACTATATGAGATGAATTTGATTATGCAAATGTGATGCAATGCACTTATTTTTTTGTTTTCTAATGCAAATATTATGATGCAATAAATGGATCGATGTATGATATGGAAATGATTATGAAACTACATGGGAATGGTTTGTTTTTGTTAATGTCAAAATATACTCAATCCATTTAATGATAGAGATAAAATAATTTAAAAATTGTTTCAGCCTTGGAAAATCCTAAAATACAGATGAAAAACTAATATGGATGTAATCTAATCTCCCATGTAAAACTAAAATGCAATGTTGTCATTCTATTAGCCGACTTGTCATGATTTTTATCATCACTAAGCCCTTATTATGTTGAAAGTTAGTACAAACATCGATGGTATAATTAGAACATGATGACCTGAGTACAACTTCCATACAACTTATATTGAGGTTTGATAGTGCAAGATAACACAAGAATCTAGGTATAATTAAATTGAGATGACTTGAGCATTACTTGCGTAAACATAAAGAGTTAATCGTTTTCCCATGAAAATTCAGAATTTCATCAATGATACTTTGTAGAGAATTTCCCATGATAATTTGCACAGTAGTAATGATTAACTCACTAAAAATAGACAAAGAAAATATCATTCTCCTTCCTAGCTCCTCTAGTTTTAGGACATCATTGAGGTGATCCAAAGAAATGATAACAACAATTGAGATACAACAATTGAATATATGTGCTAAAGTGATCAGACCATGATTCAGAAGATGATCATCCAATGAGACTTGATTTATTTCTCTTGATGTTGATTTGGATGGTCAATTTGATTGTTGTTTTTAGTGGGTTTCCTTGTTGTTTTATATCTATTGGTTTAATCTCAAATTTTATTTTCCCCCTAGTGAGAAACAAACTAGTTATTATGGATATGGATAGTGATAACCAAGCCAAGGTGGGACATGACTATAGCGGCTGAAAATGTTCATGAAGCTCATTTTATGATAGGCATGTATGCATAAGGATAGAAAAAGTGAACAACCAACACACATTCCAGTGGATGGAGAAGCGAACTCATCATAAATAGCGCTTTTTTTCCAGGTTTTCACTACTTACTTTTATTGCACTTTTTCAGATTTTATGATTTTTTTTTGTTACCAAGACGCCTATTTGCGAGGTTTTCATCAAGGTAGTGATTTTTTTTTTTGCACTTTTTTGTATTTTTCCCTGTTTGTATTATTTTGTATTTCTTCAAGACATTTATACCATACAATGGATGAATTACGTGTATAATTTTTTGAGATGGAGGTTGTTCATAGGTTCTTCAAATAGACCCCCTTCAAGCGTGGATATCTAGTATGCTTCTGATCCAAAGACAGATACAATAACAAAGGGTCCTAGCCAATTCAGTTCGAACTTTCCCTTCTTCTCTTTGTCTTGTTGATTGTGAGAATTTTCCTTTAGTACCAAATCATTGACTTGAAATGTTCTTGGTTTGACCTTGTGATTATAAGTTCTTGAAATTCTTTGTTGATATGATTTTAGGTGATCAACTGCAAGCTGACGAAATTCATCCAATATTTCCAATTCTTTTAATCTAGATACCCAGTAGTCTTTGTTGATGGTGTTTTTATGCACTTCACAACACAGGTAATACGTAGGTGCACTACCTCTCTTGAAAGACAATTTTCCACAATCAGATTGTAGGACACTATCCCAAGGTCTCTTAGATGTCAGGTCATGACTATGCTTAGAATATTTTAGTTGTTTGATGTGATTTGCTGGAATCACAAGTTGGACTTACTTGGTCAGATCTGTAGGAGAATTGAGTCAATGCATGGAGTTTTAGGGATCTAGAATTACTATACTTTGCTGCAGGTTCAGGCAGCAATCTCAGACTCCATTATTTCGTCAGATTTGGCTTTACAATGTGGAACAAACCTTAACACAAGTTGTTTCTTAAAAAAAGAAAAGGAAAAGGGGCAAGGAAGGAGAATGTTTCCCAGACCTGCAACTACTGATGAACAGTGATCATGGAGGTTCCTGTTGTGGATAGTTTTCTTAAACAAAATTTCACTTAATCAAAATTCTCACAATATCATGAAATATGTGCTATCTTCTAAGGATTGCAGATATTCATCATTCATTCGCTATGGGAGGGTGAATAAAGATGAGATTTGATGATCAACAATGAAATCAAAGTCCAGACTAACTTTGCACAGTCATCTACCTTCAGCAAATGACCAAAACTATGGACAAGAAAAGCATACACACAGCAGCAATCTTCAAAACCAGAGATAACATACTAAATCTACTAAGTCTAATCTGAGGATATTAGAACAACAAAGTAACTTAAAGAAAAGCTATAATTAAAAGGGAGAGGAACCATGAAACATGTGGAGACAACCAGAAATACACCAGAAAATGACTATATTTTCTATTATATTCTCAACAGCATGTCTTTACAACAACTCAACTCTCTTAAAATGAGAGGAGGAGAGCCCTATTTATAGTTTTCAAAAAAAAAAATGAGTGGCCAAGATCCGATTCTATTGTGTGGCCAAGATTCACTTTACTTTAGGGTTTCACCTACCCCCAAATATATTACATTTATAAATAATTTTTAGTTTCTTCCCTATTTCGTCATCTAGTAACAACACTGTAGCAAATTTGTTTTTTAACCATTTACCCTTTATTGTAGCTATTCTTTAAGGAACTCATCGCCGATGATAGGATTGCCCTCTCACTTCTTCAATATGGCATACTCCATGAAACTTAGGATCAGGGGTTGAAACTTATCCACCTCCATGATGTTGGATCGCAAAAGCTGGTAATTCCATTCCTAGGAATTACTGCCAAGCTTCTTCCAGTCATCATCATACTTAACAACATTATCTTTGAAGAGTTCTGACTGTGCAAAGGCTCGAACAGTGAAGCACATGAACTTGGTGGTGACTTTGGTGGACATCCCATCTTCCATGATCTTCAAGAAGTAGGGCTTTATATTCTCAGGATTGATCTTGACCGCAGGCAGCTCATACCCTGTCATTAGCTTGAGGTACCAAGTGCACTCCTCTTTGGAATCCCTTGCCCATTCAATGTTAGGTGCCATCCACTCCAAAACCTGCTCAAGCCTCCTCTTTCGGTGATCAAAATATCACTTCCACATGTCCACCAGCCAGTGATCATCATCCTTGAAGGCAAGGTCCTTTTCCCAGACATTGCTTGGCAACTCGAGTATGGCCCCAATCTTTGGGTAGGCCGCCTCATACTTCCTTGGGAACCCTTCACAGATCCACCTTGTGTCCTCGAGAGTTTTCTAAACTTCCAAGAACCTATTTACTGCCCAGATAGCCAAGTTGATGCCCGTATTTCCCATATCCAAGACTTGCCGGAAGCAGTTTTCCATAGTCTTGTCCAAGTTCTGTCTCTTCCCTAGCTTGTTAATTTTTTCTTGGGACAGCAACCAAGGTGGGATTGATGACGTTGTGGGTTGCTCATCCGAAGATGACCATTGCTAAATATAAGTTGTTAGATCAGCCACCTACTCCTTTAGTTCTTCCTTAGAGACCTTATCCTGCTAGATAAGGTGCACCACAGTGGCGACCGACTCTTGGAGATGCTCAACCTTTTGTTCCCTCATGGCCACTCCCAAGTCGATGGTGGAGACGTTGTAAGTTATTCCTTGTTCTCCAACCATTGGTGTTGCTATGTGCACTGCCCTTTATCCCGAGGCATCCATGGTGACTTTTGATCTGACCTTCGGCTTTTTATCTTTCTTGGTGCTTATTTGCACTCTAGCCATAATGGCTTCCAACCTCGCCTTGGGATCCTTCAAGGTGGGAGTCTTTTGTTTTAGTTGACTTTGCAACCAATCGGGCACTCAGGGTTCTTCCCTTGGTGGTTCACTTCAATTCTCGCTGTCCTCCTTCTCAAGTTTGACAGTTCTGACAACAAGAGCCTTTTCCTTTGTTCCTTTATTTTCCTTCTCTCCATCAGGGTCTTGTTTGGATGTTTCATGTCTGGTGGCGGGCTCAGTGTGCAACTGCTCTTTAGGTGAATCTTTCATTTTAGCATCCTCCTCTTCCTCATTTAGAGTATCTGGATGTGCCTTGGGGTTCTACCCTTGTTCGTCCTTGTGGAGGAATGTTTCCTTATTGTGCTCTGTAGTTTTCCCATGTCCCTCGGTTGGAGACCTATCACCCTCCATCTCGGGAGCAGTAATCTCCTCTTCCCATGTAAGCTGGTCCTTGGCCTCCTTATCCTCAATTTCCTTGAGCTGCTTGCCCCACTCAACATTGAGCTTGGGGTCATTTGGCTCTCGAATCAGTTCAACATCGAGGTCCTCACTACCCTCACTAGAAGACTCATAGGCCACCTCATCTATCTCTCAATGCTCAAACAAGGGATGTTCGTGATATTCAAACTCCTCATCCTCTGGTGCCTTCTCAGCCTCTAGCTGCTATCATTCAAGCTCGTCTGATATCTGCATGGTTGCTTTCATCTTTGGTGATTCAGTAGAGGGGGAAGGAGTTGGAGCAGAGGCCATAGCCTAAGCTATCATAGCTTGGACAATCGGATTGGTGAGCATCCCTGAAAGCTCAGACGACACATTCTGCATGTAGTTTACAAAAGACTCCAAAAGGCTAAGGGCAGGTGTTGTAGCAGCAGAAATGATAGGAAGGGAAGGAGACATAGAGGAAGAAGACATTGGTGAGGTGGTGGTGGATGATGAATCCACGAAAATAACTGGTAATATTGGAGGATTAGGAGCAAGGTGGATGGAGATGTCCACTGCAGGCGGGGAGGAAGCAAAGATTGCAAGCGAAGCATGAGGGGTAGGGGAAGCAGCAATAGTAGTAGTAACAATGGTAGGAAGGGACCTTGGTGAGATAGATCCTCCCCTTTTGATTCCAAGGGATAAACCTTTGGTTAATACAGCCATCTCCACGCTACCAGTTTTTTTCCTCCTCTTCTTGGAAGGTTCAGGCTCAAAAGCCTTACGGGCATAGACCCTTGGTTTGGGTAGTTGTTCACTAGCCTCCTTTCTTTTCTTGGTCTTCATTGACGGTGGGGTCTTGGATGTCTCCCCAGCTATAGTGGCAGCTACTCCACCCTCGGAGCCACTTGGTTCACTTACATGTTCACTTGTAAGCTCACTGAATGTCAAAACAACCCCTTGTTTCAATTAGGCCACCATCTTGTCAATCCATGCCCTTGTTTGTATTTTGATGGGCCTAGTGAGTGCACCAATGTCATTAAGCTCTGGTCTATTCTAGTCAATTGCAGGTAGTGGCAAGTTGGGAACTACATCGTAGCCTGGATCAATCACTGTGTCTTCATCCTCCTCAAGTTGGTCAGGGACCAGACACAAGTTTACCCCTCGTACATAGACAGTGGTCATGCACATGTAATGCCACAACCGCACCTTGAGATCATCCTTGCAATTGGCCCAAAAGTCCTTGATGTTGTGGAGGTAGGCGTATTCATGTATTCATGGTTGTGTTATGTATTGCTCAAAGTTATATTCGACCAGCTCTTTTTCTAAATATCTTGCACACTGGGAGGTGTGGATCTTATACATCCCTTGACCAAGGTTAATGGGATAGGCGGGACCTACCAAATGCTTTTCACTCAAGATGCTATGAATGTGTCATAGTTTTCGGGTCATGTCCAAGAGAATGATCCGGTCATTTGGGTACTGAGGCAGCTTGTTCAGTCTTTCGATGAATCCTTGAGCATGCATGTAGGTGAACCTGGGGAACTGAATGTACCAGAAGGTGTACTACCTGAGGAGGGCCCTCGCACTATGGGATATCCTCTTATAAAAATTCCCTCCTAAGGACTAGATGATATGAGTGATGAATGCATCGTTCACCCTACAGTAATCCCTCTTAAAATTCTGGAACTATAGCTGAGGGTACTTGTCGTAAGGTTTGAGCTTTAGCCCTGATGGATTGCTGGGCATCATCATTAATCCCTGATAATTTCACCGATCGGCTAGAGAATACACCAAATAGGAGGTCATGAAGAATTTGGTGGTTCTCTTCATGGTGGTAAACTACTCATGGAAGCAGTCACTGATTATCTCGCCCCAGTAGAAGGTGGTGCCTTTACCGTGGAGAATCTACTCTATAAAAAAGAACATCCATTCTCAGAAGAAGAACATACTAGGAAGGCCCATTACTCGGCTGAGTAGAGTTACGAGGTCATGATAATCCTTGAAGAAATCACTGTGGAAGAGCTCCTGAGGAAGCTTCCCAGCACTACCTCATTTATCCTTCAACCAGTATTGGTTGATAATCTTTTTGCACCCCAACGGGTCCTATTCCCACAACTCTTTGCATTCTTCCATGGTGGGGACCTCCATGCTCTCAAAGGTAGGAATGTGGAAGGTTGCTGTTATACCTGATGGAGACATATCTGCAAGGATATTTCCATCCTGATCCACTATAGTTCTAGTGTCAGGTTGGTATGCCTCTACACATGCCATTACCAGCTCTGAGGCTACTAAGGTTGGTGGAAAACTTGCAGCCTTTGCAATTCCACTACTCTTTATTAGCCTTTTGTTTTCTATCTTGGGGTTCAATCTAACCCTTTGCGTGAATTCGTCAACATCGAACTGTCCAATATTGGTGTCCATAACATCCCTCAGAAGGGTAGTGATCCTGGATTGTATAGGGACACCTTGGAACTTGTACTTCATTAGGTCTTTGTCTTCCTTGCCTCTTGGTGGCTTGGCCGTTCCTTTCCCTTTCTTGGAGGCACCGGAAGTCTCTACACTAGATTCCATAAATCCTGCACAGAAGACGTGAATTAGTAACAATAAAATTGATAAAACAGCCACCGACAAGTCCCTGCATGCCAAGATTAGTTTCATAATCATGATTCACATTCACTAAGCTTGTAAACTTGATACTTTATTGTTAGAAAGTAGTGCATACAATCTGGACTTCCAAGGCCAGAATTCCCTTGGCAGAATGTTGTTAGAAAGGGAAAAATGAGGATGGAATTCCCAAGGGCACTTCTCGGGGTTGAATTTGAGGATTTGAAGGTGGATGTGAAAGAAAACCTAATTTTAGTAAGTGGGTCGAAATCCATTTTGGATTTGGAATTCATTTTCTCCTTCATTTGGGAGTTCGGGTATCATCTGTAGGGAAGCCGCCTGAAACAGTGCAGAGGACACGAAATTCCGGGTCTCGAAATGCTATCACCGGGAAGCAGTTACAAGTTGGCTGTTGGGAATGGTGGAATGGAAGCACAAATCCGAAGGAGGAATTCTGGAAGACAATTCTCAGAAGCGGGCAGGGGGTTCAGGATATTTAGACGGCTAACTGAGTATCGGGACCCGGGGGTTGGGAAGCTGTCCCGAAATCGCAGTTAGAACGACACCTGTGGAGCAGAATTTCGAAAGGCGAAATCCAGAAGATAGAATTTGGAAGGAGTTCGGAGAAGAGATTTTGCCTAAATTTGGCTTCAGCGGGCAGCGGACCGGAGTCCGAGAGCCAGGAAGATGCTCAGGCGAGGCCGTTGGGAATAGCCACGACACAACAGAATCCCGGGGTGGGAGTTCCGGAGGATGGACTCCGATGAGGAAAATTGGTCGAAGGTTCAGCTTGGAAGCTGGATGACTTTTTTGGTCAGGAACTGAGGTTTGGAAAGCCGCTCGGGGATGGCCATTGAAATAGAGAAGTTAGAACGGAATTCCGAGGACCGAATCCCGGGCGGATGAAATTTTGGCAAGTTGCGATTTTTTTAGTTTCTAGACGGACTTCAAGGGTCTGGGATCCCAAGGTCGAGAAGACACTCGGGCGGGGCCATTGGGAATGATGAAGACGCAACGAAATCTCGGGATGGGAATTTCGGAGGTTGGAGTCCGATGAGGGGAATGTAACCGAGAAAATTCGAAGAAAATGAGGCACAGATGGCCACAAGAAGACCCGGGCCCGGAAGACGCCGATGCTGTTCCAAAGAATAGCCACAGTGTGGTGAAGCTCCAGATCAAATTTTTGGCCACTTAGTGATCGATTTTTAATTTTCTAAAAGGTGGGTTTTGAGCGGAGGGTATAGGTTTATTTAATTTCAGTTCAATTTTGCATTTTACCTTCATCAAAACACGAAATTTCACAAAAACAACATGGGAGGGTGTGTGGACGGAAAACCTACCTCGAAATCCCGAAGAGAAAATTTTTGAATGCACGGAGGACATCGGAAAAGCACTCAAAATCCAAGGTAGAAAAATACCTAGGCACTGGGAGTTCTCCAACTTTCTCTATCATTCGAACACTTGACAATGACGGCCAGAAAATTTGCTTTTATAGCCATACCCACCATTAATACAACATTGAATTCCCTCGTACAACAACAGGTGGAGTTGGTAGGTTTTTTTAAAAAACACAGTCGGTGGTGGGAGGTCTGGAGTACGGTGGCTAGGAAGCCATCCTGCCATGGTCATCGAAACAACAAAGCTCGATAGAAAACCCAGAAGGGGAAACCCGAAAATTGCCACAAACGCCAGAATGACATTTTGACAAGGAAGACCCGAGTTAACCTGAGACTTAGCAATTTTAAAGGGGGTGACTTTGTTCAAGCTTAAAATATGGCATTGGAAAATGTGTCGACCCTTAAGGGCACAAAAATGGGTACACAAAACGAGGCATAGTAAAAGGGATCCAACAATCGAAAGGAGGGAAAAGAGGGTCCCCGTTTCGAACGAGGCATGTGTGCAAAAGGCACAACAGTCTTCATATGAGATGATTCCTTTCAATGATACACAAAGTGATGGTAGCTCAACCTCAATAGATAAAATGGCCTCTGATCTAAAGATGAGAGCATATGGTGTGGCTCTTGTGGGGGTTTGAATACTGGTACGGTATACCCACAAAGCAAGGTTTAGTTGTATGTGCTAATCATGTCCAACATAGTTGACGGTTTTCTTTAGGATCTTTAGGATGGTTTTGTTTGAGGCCTCTACTTGGCCATTTCCTTGAGGATAGTATGGTGTAGAAAACCGATGTTGGATATTAAACCTTTCATAAAGTTCTTGGACATCCCGATTCTTGAAAGATCTTCCATTGTAAATGAAAATGGATTGAGCAATTCCATACCTACAGATGATGTAATTTAGAATGAAGGTTGCAATTTGGTTACCATTGATGGTAGTTAAAGGAACAACTTCAACCCACTTCATGAAGTACTCAGTGGCTGTGATTATGAATTTGTGCCCATTGGAAGAATATGGATGGATTTTCCCCACAAGTTCAAGTCCCCACTGGAAAAAGTGCTAGGTTGATGTAAATGGTTGGAGTTCTTGTGTTGGTGCATGTATGAGGTTACCATGGATCTGAAATTTCATGTATATCTTCACAAAATGGAAAGACTCCTCCATATTTGGCCAATAATACCCCAAACATAGGAGTTTCTTTACTAGGGTAAGACCACTTGAATGTGTTCCATAGATACCCTTATGAACTTCTTGTAGGGCCATTTCAGACTTGTCGCATTCTAGACATTGACAGAGAGTTCCATCAAGACCTTGTCGATAAAGTATATCCGTGATAGGGGTGTGTTGGGCATCTTAACAGATGAAGTTTTGTTTTTGGTTTTGTGATAGGTCGGGTGGAAGGGTGTTATCTCTTAGGTAGATATAGATATTCCAAGTAGATTGATGTACCAACACCAAGTAAATAGAAAATGACTTGGGACTCAAGATTTTCATAGGAAAGGGTAAACATTTGTTCCACCATGAACTCATAATGGCTCCTTTTAGATGGAATTTGTAACAGAGAATCAATAGTGGCCATAGCATCAACAACTTTTATGTCCATTCTTGGGATCTATTCAAATTTGATGGTAACAAAGTATTTCTTAAATTCATCAATCATCCTTTTATATGGCATCAATTTTTCATCCTTTTTCTAATAGTCATCATTGACTTGATTTATGACCAGTTGAGAATCTCCATAGACTTGCAACTCTATGATTTTCCACTCTATAGCTATCTTGATGACAATGATGAGTGCTTCATACTCTGCCATGTTGTTAGTGTAGTGGAACATCGATATGTATGATTTTGGAATAGTATGTCCTTTGGGAGTGACAAATAAAATTTGTTCTCTCGATCCATGTTGAGTGTATGATCCATTGAAGTATAATATCCATTGTTTTGTTGTTATGGTAAGGACATCTGCATCTGGAAACTCAAAGTGTAGAGGTTGATCATCATGTAATAGTGCTTCATCTAGTTGATTTTTGATGGCTTGACCCTTGATGGATTTCCTATTGACATAGTGTATGTCAAATTCACTTAGTATCATTACCCACTTTGTTAGTCTTCCTGTTAGATTTGTCTTGTTGAGCACATATTTCAATGGATCAATTTTGGCTATTAACTTGATGGTATGAGTCAACATATAATGTTGCAAGTGTTGAGTGGTGAACACTACTGCTAGACAAGCCTTTTCAATGGATGTTTAATTGATTTCATATCCATTTAATTTTCTATTGATATAATAGACCACCCTTTATTTTCCTATTGTATCCTCTTGCACTGGCAAAGCTCCCAATGATGTCTCAGTTGTTGCTATGTATAGAAAGAGTGGTTTTACTTCTACTGGTGGTACTAAGATGGGTTGAATCATTCGATATTGTTTCAATTAGTTGAAAGTGGCTTCAAATTTCTCATCCCATCTAAAGGAAACATTTTTGTGTAGCAAGTGAGTGAAAGGATGGGTCTTGTCTACCAATTATGAGATGAATCTTTGGATAGATTGAAATATTCCTTGGAGTGATCCTAGTTGATTGATGTTCTTGGGAGGTATCATTTCCATGATTGCCTTAACTTTCGCAGGATCCACCTCAATGCCTTTTTCTGAAACTATATATCCCATGAGTTTTACAGATGTTACCCCAAATACAAATTTTTTTGGGTTCAATAGCACATTGAATTTTTCTAGTCTGGTGAAGATTTTATCTAGGATCTCTAGGTGTCCCTCTCTGGTGTATAATTTTTCCAATAGATCATCTACATAGTCTTCCATAAAGGTGTGCATCATATCATGGAAGATTGTTGTCATGGCTTGCTGATAAGTATCTCTCACATTCTTCAGTCCAAAGGGCATGCCATTCCAATAGAATGTGCCCCATGGGCATGTGAAGGTTGTTTTATCTTGATCCTCAAGTGCAATTTTTATTTGGTTATATCCTAAAAATCCATCCATAAGTGACAACATGGCATGTCCAGTTGTTAGGTCTACGATGATGTCTATGGTGGGTAGAGGAAAATCATCCTTCAGACAGGCTTTATTGAGATCTCTAAAATATGTGCAAATCTAGATATTGATGTTAGGTTTTGAAACTAGTACAATATTGGAGATCCACTCAGCATAATCAATTGGTTTGATGAACCCTACATCCAATAGCTTCTTTAGTTCTGCTTTCACCAAGAGGGCAATATGCAGATGCATTTTCCTTAATTTTTTTTTTACTAGTTTTACTCTTGGTGGTAATGATAAATGATGCATGATTAAGTATGGATCTATCCCTAGCATGTCTACATAGGACCAAGAAAAATTTATCTTTCATTCTTCAAAGAATTTGATGAAGCTTAGTTTTTCTTGTTTTGTTAAGGATGTTGCTAACTATAGAGTCTTCATTGTTTCTACTATGCCAATGTTGATGGATTGAGTGGGCTCAATCAATAATTTTGATCACTCTCGAAATTGTTCAAGGAGAGTGTCAAATATATCATCCTTCAGTCCTCAAAGAGGTTTTCGGCATTGGATGCCCTCTTTATTTTTACTTTTTCTTGATCTAATACTACCATTAATTGGTTTTCACCATTGGATCTATTTCCTATATTATTCATTTTGCAGCTAAGAGATTTGACACTCCCCTGACTGGAAGCTTCATTTTGGGATTTAGTGGTGGAACAATTTTTAGGGTTGTAAGCATAGATGAAGTTGACAATGGCATCATCATTTGAAAATATAGGGATGTCAAGAGGCTCAATTTGGTCCCAGTCGATAAGTTCAAGATGTACTAGAGGTAAGGAATCATCAGATTGGCTTAAGTCAAAGGAAGTGAGGGTCCTGATGGAAAATTTTTCAAGCAATCTAATAGAAATGTCAAGGTCTATGATGTAACTCTCCTATGAATGATCTATCTCGCCAGGATTTTGATCGTCCTTGCTTGAGCCATCAATAGGTTGTGATCCAAATTAAAGTGGTCTTAACCTCAAAAAATTTCCCTCCTCACGTATGGGTGCATACTTTTGTATCACATCAATTACCTTGTCAAGATGAGATTCTTCAGATAAAGAATCCCACTCATTCATTTGAGATTGTATTTGTAAGATTCTTTCAACAACCTTTTGGGTGGCTTCTTCTTTTCTTTCCTCTTTGTATCCCAGCCTCATCTTGTCTTTTGGATTGGTTAAGATGGGTTGAATTGGTTCCATGATGCCTTCTTTTATCTTGCCAATAGGTCCTTTTCCTTCGTATCACATTTTCTCTAGGATTGAAAACCCTTTGCCATATTGTGTTGTTTATATATTAGTTGTTGTTACTTGATATTCGACTTCATCCTTGTAAAGCCAGTTCAAAATTTCTTTATCATCAAATTCCTCAGCTTGAGTACTTGCTTTTATGAATCTACCATAAAAGAGTGTGATAGGTTGTGAAGACTGTTGTGTTGAGGTTGATGGTTGACCATAGGAATTTTGGGAAGATAATTGTGATAGACACAAGGATTTCTCAATGGAATATTCACCCACACCTTTATCTTTGACTTGGATCTTTTTCTCAAATTGTTTGGACAGAGTGTTGAGTTTGCCTTCATGATTGGTGGAGGTAGAAGGGGTAGCTTCTTCCTTTTTCTCATGTTGTTTAGGTGAGGAACTTGGTTGGATTTCTTTATTTGAGGACATGGCAAGAAATTTTGACAAGGAATTTTATTGGCTTGAATTACCTGGGGTGAAAAATGTGGAAGCAAGAGCTTCTTCGTTATGGGGCACAAAGACATCTTGGACTGAATTGAGGGTATTGTAATATTGAGGACTATTGGAATAAGTTAGAATGGTGATCTCTTGCCCATTGCAAGGGAATTTCAGAAATTGATGGTAAGTTGAGGGGACTACTTGCACCTCATGGATCCAAGGATGAACCAGGAGTATATTGTATGCCAAGTCTTTTTCTAGAACTTGGAAAATTACATCTTTTTGAATCGGCCCCATCTGAATTGGAAACACAATTAGTCCTTATGAAGATCTTTCCTTGTCATCATAGGATTTGATGGTGATATTTTTCCTTGAATCTATTGCATTCTTTGAGAATCCTAGTACACGAACGAGCTTTAAAGTACATATATTGAGACTGGATCCTCCATCTATTAGAACACGCTTGACTCAACTTTTATGTATTAAGAATTCAATGTGGAGTGTTGTGTTATGGGGATGAGTGATGGATACGTCGTCATGTTCTGAGAATGATAAGAAATGAGGTGCAATCAAGTTTCCCACCATGGCTTTGAATGCACAAACTTCCAGATCCATTGGTACAGTTGTGTCTACTAGGGACTTTTCCAAAATTTTGTTGTGGATAGGTGAAATCTTGAGGAGTTCCAATATAGATATTTGCGATGGGATCTTTTGTAGTTGATCAAGAATGTTTTATTCATGTGATGGGGTAGTGGGTGTTTTGGAGGTGCTTCCTTTTAGAACATATTTGGACTGTTCTCTCATGGTCACATTTATGAGCATGTTGTCTTGTTTCCCTTTGATTTTTATGACATTAATTTGGTTGTCTATTATGACCATGTCTTGTTTAATGTTATGGATTTGATTTGATGTGATGTTGGTGTCATTGATTTTTTTTTTAGCTACGATGGTGTCTTGTCCATGTTGAATTGGAGAATCATTAATTTGATTGTTGACTACAATAATATCTTGCGTGTCATTGATTTTAATGTCATTTTCAGGATTTTCAACAGCCGAAATATGAAGGATGAGAGTATCATGAACATAGTATACATTTTTCTCTTTATTGTTCATTGTATAAGATTCCCCTTTGTCATAATTTGGTAAGGGATTCTTGAATGCACCATGATCAGCGTTTGTTTGGGGTCTTTGTATTTGTACGATATTTTGGTCTATCAAGTCTTGTATCTTATGCTTCAATTGCATACATTTATTTGTTTGATGGTCTTTGTGCCGATGAAATTAACAGTAATGGGAATCATTCCACCATGAAGATTTCACTTTTGGCTAAAAACCTTGGGTGTCAAGTAGGGTGATAATATTTTCTACAAGAAGTTCTCTCAATGCAGACTCAAGTGATTGACCCAAAGTTGTGAATTTTCTATGATTTCATGGTGTTTGATATGGTGGTGGCTGAGATGGAGCATTGTTTTTGGTTATTGTTTCGATTGGTGTTTTGATTAGGGTTTTGGTTGGTCTTAGGTGTGATTCCTGATAGATTAAAGACCAATTTTTCATTATGCGTTTGAGTTGAAACATCATTATTAGTATTCTTGTTTCTTTTCCAAAACTTTGGTTTATCATGATTGTTATAATTAGTGGAGGATTTTGTTGAGTTAATTTGATTGTAAATTTTCAAGATTCCTCTCTTGACCAAAATATTCTTTGATTTTGATTCCATTTTCAATCAATTTCTCAAAGTTAAGGGGACATTGCAATTCAAGCCTATAGCTCATATCCTCATTTAAATTTTCAATGAACACTTCCATATTTTCTTTTTCAGGTATGGCATGAGGATATCTTGCAAATAATATTCTCCATCTTTGCAAAAATACAAGAAATGATCCCCCCTTCTTTTTAACATTACAAAGATCCTTCATTATAATCTCATGTTGAATGTTATAAGAATATTGTGTAATAATTTTTTTGACCAATTCTTCAAAGGATCAGATTCTTGGTGGAAGTTGCAAAACCCATTGCATGTATTGTCCTCCCAAGCTTCATGGGAAAAATCTCGTCAAGTAAGTTTCCTCATGGGAAAACTCAAGGCTCATGGTTCGAAATTTCCTTATATGATCTATAGGACCTGTTTTACCATTGTATTTATCATACTTAGTGAATTCAAAATGTTTGGGAAATGAAGTCATATTCACACTTTGATCGAAAGGATATGGAAATATGTCTTTTATTGAGTATCTTTTCATGGTTCCCTTTTGCATGTCGAGAAGTTGTTTCATATTTTTCATTTGATGAATTAAGACAGCTACCGGATCTACGTTTGGTGGATTAGTCTCAGTGTTTTTGGGTTCTCCTTTTAGTTGAGTAATGCCAAAATCATCAAGAAACTAGATACCCTGTTTAGCCAACATTAAAAGGTATTTTTCTCCATCTCTTTCAAAGATATTTTCTAGGAACTTGTCAAAATTTGGGTCTTGTGCATTTTGAACATCTTCCTTGGTGATCTCCTCATTCTCAAGTTGTTGGGACCTATGGAAAGGATTTTCTTCAGCTTTAGCCATGTTGTTTTGAGTTTCAAGTTATTTTTCCACTAGTTTCTACCTTTTTCATCTTGTTTGAATGAGCATACAAATGATGAAGATGTACTAATCTTTGATTGTTGTTGGGGAGTACCAAAAGGACTAAGTTAAATATGACTATACAACATTTGTTTCGAGATGAAGGATGATGAATCCTGATGGTGAAACTCAGCTGCTAATCAAAGGTAGATGTGATGATGAGACGCTCTATGGTATATGAGGAATGATTATGTGCTGACAGGAATCTTTAATTCTAGCTCCAACTAGAGAACAGGGGATGAATTTACCTCTCTAATTTTTGAATTTACTAGATGCACTAGAACAATGTACAAATGTGCTAAAAGAAAAATGCACTAATACAAAGACTGGATGCACTGGACTATTCCTCAGATGTGCTAGAGAATAAATTATATGTGTTAGATAATGACTCAAATGCACCAAAATAATGAAGGTATGCACTAAAATATGGGATGGAAGCACCAGAACAGAGAAGATATGCACTAGGAAATGATATGAATGTGCTATAACAACATCCAAATGCATTGGAATAGAACTTCGATGTGCTAAACTGGAAGTATTCAATGTATCTGAGAGTTTGATTGATTTTTGTTATTTTTATGGCAGAGAATTGATTTGTTTGATTGAATGTTCTTCTGAATCAGTGGTTGTACATTTTTTGTGTGATGTTTGTTTGGATTTTTTTTTGAACACACATGTAAGACACATCAAACAAGTACAATTCCTAAGGCTATGTAGGATAGTATTTACTAGATTCCCACTTGGATTTTACTCTAGCTATGCTTACTTTTAGTGGATGATTAGAAGCTTGACCACACTAGCTCCCCCTTTCTCGACACTCACTTCTTGAGTTAGCCAAGCTTCAATTCTCATGAATCTCCCATGATGAAATTTTCATCTTTACTAAAATCCACAAGAATATGAGATGGCTTCAGAGGTTATACCTCTTGTACTAGCAAATAGAAAAGGGATTTTGGCTTACTAAAACAAAAAGGTTCTAGTATAGGCATTCCATTCATGGGGGATCATCCATAAAAAAAGAGACCATTGTTTCCCTTCTTGTTAGGAAATTCCTTATGATACTTGAACTTTCCTCAAGTACCCGCACTTATATATCGGGTGGAATTTGCTTGGATTTAGTGTGTTCCCGATTGGGTCGTTCCTTGGGGTGATTACTTTTTCCCACCAACCAGTCCCTCTAAAGATAAAATTGCAATAAAAAGAAAATAATGGGTTTGGATTTTTGTTCACTCAGTTAAGGGGAGAGCATATGCCTACCACTCTACAAACACAACAAACATGTTTGTTCAATTATCCTTATAATTAAGCTAGGTTCCTAATTTAACCAAAAGAAATAATAATAAATCCAACCCTTGCAAAAAAATCCTTAAAAGTTTCAGATTATTGGTCTTTGGCAATGTTCTTATAGTTTCAGAAAATTCTTTGACAATGTTTTAAAATACCTGCAAAGTAGAAAACATTGATTAATCCTAAAAAAAATATTTTTTCATGAAATGAACCGGATGCGCCATAATAGAGACTCAATGCATGAGAATATCACACAGATACACTAAATAAACAATTGTATGTGCCAAAACAGTCTATGGATGCGCTAAAATAAATATTGAATGTTTTAAAAGACCCCCTATATGCGTTGAAATATAATTTGGATGTGCTAAAAGAAAGGTTGGATGTGCCAGAATAGGGCTTGTATGTGCTAGAGGTTGTTTTGTATGCGCCAAAAGAACTCACGGTTGCACTAAAATATTTGACTTCAAAACCTGTAAACACACTTTCTAGAAAATATTGAAAATAGGGGCTCGAGCCCCATGGTGGACACCAATTTATGTGTGATATAAAATATGCATATCAGAAAGATAAATCTAACTACACAATCAATGAAACATATTACATTAATAAAATTGAAATAACAAAACAAGCTACTACAACTATTCATTCAAAATCATTCCATTTCTATCTAATCTTAGGGATATTCTAATCCATGCTCTTAGATTTGTATGTTGCACATGAATTTATCAGATGACCACCTAAGAAATGAGATGATATACAAAATGCAAGACTATATGCCTACATTAAACATGATTTTGTACCATGATATACAATGCTGAATGGTAGATGATATACTGCTGAATTTCAAAATGATGTTAAGATGATTACTAGGATTAAGATGCAAATCTAAATGAAATTCTATGAGAAATACTACAAAACTAATGCAATAACTAAGATTCTATAAATAAATTTTTCGATTATAACACTACCTCAAATCAATTGCTAAAATAAAAGACTAATATGTTATGCTAATGCTCTCAAATGCAATAGTAATTTCTCTAGAGTAAGTTTATTCTCAATCTCCTATATCAAAGTTGTAAATGAGCCTCCTAATTATAGATTTTCCAAGGTAGAAAGTGAGGTGGCAAGATTCAATGGTTGAGATTATGATCTAGAGAGATCAATAGTAGAAAGTGAGAAATTTGGAGGGAATCATGGAAGAAGTTACAAGTTTGAAGGAGAATCAAATGGTAAGAGAAGCCATGTGTCCCAAATTTTGTTGCAGGTTGTTGATGAAAGTTATAAATTTACAAATTAGGGATATTTAAATTCATGAGACACATGCTAAGGTGACAGATGAGGTGGAAGGAGGTTAGAAGAGTATGTAGAAATGTGAAAAATTTGAGTTTAAAAATTCAAATTTAAATGAGAGGGAATCAATCAAATAAAAAAAATTATTTAAATTTATTTATTTAATTAAATCTAGAGAAAAATGATTTTAGACATCAAGAATTAAGAAATGAACTATATAAATAAAATTTTCAATTTATTTATAAGTAGAGGAATTAAGATTTATTAGTTAAATAACTAGTATTTAATTAATCGATTATCTTGACCGATTTTAGGTGTATACACATTCTTGTCTTTTCAAAAAGGAAAGTAATTCATTTTGCATGAGCACGAAATCTGGTGATACATGCCAAATTTAATGTTGAAAAGGCAACCATTTTCTACCACTTTAAAGAAAAAATCAAAGGAAAAAGCTAAGTGTTGCATTCAAGAGCTAAACAAAGCATAAAGCTTCCTAAGTACGTAGAAGAATTTTTGAAGGAATAATTGCACAACAAAGTAGTTAAGTGCAAAAAATAGCTACAGGAGATTCACTTCTTTGGTTTGGATTGAACCCAAAATGAAAGGAAAGATTTCATCTGGGTTTATGTTCAAAAGCCTTGCATAGTGTTTTAGGTTCCATTCATATCGCACCAGTGTTCTTTTTGAGGAAAAAATGTGTGAAGAATGGAAGCAACCCAAAGTCCTCAAATAGAAATGCAAGGCGAAGAAACAAAATTTTTGTATGATTGCATGATGTAAGAGAGGGGGACCAACCATTGCAAGGCCCTACGTCATGAAAGGAAAAGAGCAGTAAGGCTTCCATAACTTACCTCAGTTAAAAGGGATGTTAGGATAAGCAAGATGAGAATGATGAGAACTGTGGGGTCCTTCGATTACTTTGCAAACCCAAATGCTAAAAGGAGACTAGGAAAGTTGATCTTAGAGTCAACTCTGCATCTTAGGTAGCTTTCTGTCAAGGGACAAAAGCATGGTTTTAGAATGACAGAGAGGTGAGCTGGCATCTCAGAAGTGAAATGGCATCTATACAGCCAAAAAACCAGAGAGACAAGCTTTAGGATCTGAAAAAGGGCTAATGGCCTAGTTTAAGAGTTTCAAGATGTGTAGAATAAGATTAAGAAGAGTGAAACATATAGATGAATGTGATAATGTAAATATATTGCCACAAGGGTGATGAATATGACTTCGTACAACAATCCTCTCACCATATTGCACCAAGACCTCTCCACCTGCACATAGAAAAGGGGAAAATTTTGGGGCTATTTAGGGGTCTGCCTTAGTCAGACCCCTGTTTTGAGGTTTCCACCTTCATGGATAACCAAGTTTGCGATGATAGAAATAATGATAAAGAAGGGAATACAAGCTATGTAAACTAAAGACACTAAAAAATAGTATGTGCTTACTCAACCAAAATAGATAGATAAGATAAGAGGAGCTTACCACCTCCTTTCAAAGCACTCAAGGCTTGTGGAGGAGAAAATGAGAGGAACTCAAGCCTCTACTGCAATGGTGTTTGTCCTATGCTCACACTATCAAAGTGATAGAGTGGTGGATTGCTGCTATGGAGTGTGACATGTTGCTACAAAGCTTGAAGTGAATGAATAAAAATGAGATAGTGCTCAAATGATCTTGCAAAACCTAAGAATGGATGAGAGAGTGAAGAATGTGAAGGAAGAAGATGAAAAACAACCATGTTCAGGTCGGCCAGCCGAAGGGAGGCGTTACACTTCGACTTCCAATAGGAAGTGTAACATATCTACAGACTCCAGCCATAAGAATCTTTCAGGGATGTAAGCGCGTTGTGTGGATGTTTGCACGCCGCATAGACATCCCGATAGGAATGCTCCCCATTGACACACAAAGCAGGAAGCAAGTGTGATGTGAATTAAGCCTCCACCCTAGGTTTTCTAAAGTGTAAGGGGGTAAAGGGGAATTTGTGTTAGGGGTGAAAATTTTCTGCTATACATTTTTCCCCCACTTTAGTGAGCATGATAATTGATGAGTGCTTTGGTAAAGTATATTAGTAAGAAGTAACAAGGTAAGAGATGTATACCTGAATCAATGAGGAAGTAGAGCACAGTTTGGTGAACTTAGAAGTGTAGAAAAGGACTCCATAGTTTCACAAAAATATAGAGCTGAAAAAATAAAGTACCCTACAGGCTCATAGTCCTGCAAGGGAGGTATCCTTCAAGAACTCTCACATGAAGGAAACTAGGAAGAGAACCTTACAAAATGACAGAACTGCAAGGAAGGTTATCCCCCAAGAACTCTCACATGAGGGAGACCGAGTAGAGGGGACTCCATAGATTCAGAGAGGGTGACATGTTTACCCGCAAATAGAACATGTCAGGAAGCGTCTGCGCATGCCAATGAATGGATAGTCTCACAAACCATCACTAAGTTGTAATAATTTCAAAGGGGTCCCTTGGGAACCCTTCAAAAGGAAGGATGGACCACTCAAGGGATGCGCTATTTGAAAAGTGAAGTCTAGTTGGGCTTCCCCCAAGCTAGACATAAGGATGCAAAGTAGGTCTAGTCAGGATGCCCCTACACTAGACACAAAGAAGTAAGATCGATCTAGTCAGGCTTCCCTCGAGATAGATGCAAGGATGTGAAACCGGTCTAGCAGGGCTATCCCTAAGATAGGCGCCATAGGATTTTGTTGAGAACATTCAAAGGGGTCCCTTGGTAACCCAACG
Source organism: Sequoiadendron giganteum (assembly GCA_007115665.2). Taxonomy (NCBI): domain Eukaryota; kingdom Viridiplantae; phylum Streptophyta; class Pinopsida; order Cupressales; family Cupressaceae; genus Sequoiadendron; species Sequoiadendron giganteum. The sequence goes on from CM021106.1 coordinate 499,885,922, forward strand.
TGAAAGGGAGAGTTCTACTCATGAGAAACGTTCTTTGAAAGGTAACATCTTCTTTCTTGAATCGATTCATCATGAAGGAATCCTTTCAAAAAATGTTCACTTCATCAAGGAATTTGAAAGGAAGGAAATGTGCCCACGTGAGTGGAAGACTAAGACCATTCCCGCTTCAGAGGAAGGTTCCTAAGTCCTTTCTTTATGAACCCATTATGAAGGAAACATGTTACGTTTAGGATTTCAAGTCGAGAATTTAGTTCTAATGAAGAAGTGTGTGAGGGGTCTTGAGAAAGGGTTCACTTGACAATGACTGTGTTTTCTAAAGACTAAGTAGTGTAGGAGTGTGTTGTCACACATAAGAGGGACAACCCAAGCCAAGAAGAGTGAAAGATAAAGAGTAGGCAAAGGAAAAGAGAACATAAACAAAGGGTAGAGGGGGATCCAATTTCATGGGATCAAATTTTCCTTTATGTATATATTTAATAGGTAACCGTGGTGTAGGGTGAAATATCATCAATCCCCAACTAGATCAAGAAGAATGCACAAAAGAAAAACTAAAATAAACAAAATTGGGTCAACATGGAAGGAGGCCTAAATGCTCCTGATGCTTTGCATCATCCCTAATTTATTGAAATTCAATCAAAAACGTGGATGAGTAAAGATACATGTAGAGGAAGGTTTACAACACAAACACCACACTTGTATCCAAGCACCAACATGGATGATGAGGGTCATCCAGGTGCATATAGAATGATCACACGAGAACACATCACAACACACACACATCTAATCTAAATATCGAGAAGAGAGTGTCCCCCTAACACTGGTTGACCAAGAGGTCATTAGCTTCCCACTCTAAATAATTTTAGGGGGAAGGGTGATGATTTTGTAACGATATAATGTTAAGGGGAGGAGCTTCCGATCCTCCAGCAACAAGGGCCAAGGCAAAGGGACCAGTGAGGTCTCCATTGCTCAACTCTTGTGGGTCTAAGGTCAACAACTTCATGAAGATCACTGATAAGGTTCAAAATTCATCCACTGAGTTAAACATACACTTAATAGGAGTTCCATGCCTCACTTTGGCAAATGGAGGAGTTCACACCCAAGGTTCACCACTAGGCTCACCGAGAGAGTCGGGAGTGGTGAAAAACTTAGGGAAGGTTGGGACTGGTTCCGTTACTAAGATAGAACAAGTTAGTGTAGGGCCACCTTTTAGAGGAGGTGGGATCTTCTTACATCCTTTATTGTTGGAGGGACCACTTTCTACCCTCTTCTTTGTCGGAGGAGGTGAATTCCCTACAAATAAAGAACGGTGGATAGAGGAGGATAGAACCATAGTGGATACAACCAAAGTATTATCCATATCCAAGGGCTTTAGGAAAGGTGAGACATCCGGAAAGGAGATCAAAAAAGGTGACTCTGCTAAAGGAGCGGTAAACACCTACTACTTTCTAGGTGCATGTGCGCTAACAATGAAATTTAGAGGAGATTCAGAGCTAGTTTGGATAGGTGTAGAAGGAGGCAAAGAGGATAAAATAATAGGAGGTTTTGTATTCTCCTCCTCCTTCTATGAGGAGAATTTCTCAACCAAGAGAGCCTTTCATCGATGATTGTGCTCATGTGCAAGGCGGTTCCTACGACTTTTTGATCTAGAAGCTAGAGCTTGTGAAAGGATGAAAGGATTCTGCTTAGCCATGGGAGTGTCCTCCATGGCCATTTCTAGTGAAAGGATAGACTCCTATATGGGAGAAAGAGGAGTAGGTTTAGAAATGGTAGGGGGAATTGACTCTAGCACCTCAGCAACGGGCCTCTTCCCATTCACTATTTTGAGAATAGGAAAAATAGGAGGCCGTAGAGGCTGGGCCATAGAGGGATTTCTATCTTCCATACCAAATGGGCTTAGGCTCTGTGGGTAATAAATGAATCTCAAATGCGGGATTCTTGGCCTTTTGCCAAGCGGGCACCATGGGATTCTCTCACAAATACAAGACATAAGTAGATGACACCATGGTAGGGTGAGAGGAAGCATCGGGTTGAACAATGAGAGAGGAAGAAGTAGGGCCTTGGGACCGCTTCTCTTCTTCTCTCCTATGCACCTTAGCGACATCACTGTCAACCTTTAGGAAATCTCTATAAAAAAAAAAATAAGGCGAAGGAGGATATCTTACTTTTGGCTTAGAACACCCCTTCTTATAGTTTTGATATGTGCGATATAGGAGGTCCTTCCTAGGCAAGAGAGGACCAAGAGATGCAAGCCAGAAGTAATCTAAGGTATAGCTTCCATGAGAAATCGGTGGTCTATAACAGGTGTCATGGACAATGTGTACCAAACTTCCATGAAAAAACTTCAGACACTTGTGCACAACTGAGGGAACTACATTCATAGCTACCAACTAGGGGATGCCTAGCTTCACTCTAAAGAGTTTGGACCCTAGGATGAATTCAAACCTAAGGCTCACACATTTAGGTCCAACGAGGACCGATAGAACAATACTCCCTATTGGAGGTACAAAAATTCTATAATGTGTGTGGATGGTACTTTCAAGTGCATCATATCCATCCTTATGCAGGAATTTAATTAACATGATCCCCTCAATTATGATATTCACTTGAGATGTCAGATCAATGAGAACAGCTGCTACAATATTCCCATTTATCCTTGCAAGAATGTAAAGAGAAGATGGATCTCTATTGAAGACCATCGAAAGGTCCTGTAAAGTGAAGGTTATGCTAGTACCACTACTCGCAGTCTACATAGAGGGAATAGGTTGGTTTAAGAAAGAGGCCATCATGCATACCAAATGGTACTTCTACAAATCCTCCTAAGGTTTACGAAATAGGATAGTGACCTAATTTCGGTTTCATTACACAACACCTTTGGAATCTTCAAACTACGCCTACTAGGCGTCATAGGTTGGATTGGAAGGTGAAATCCTTACAACACTCACATCTACAATGCTCCTAGAATACGAGGAAAGGAGATTTCATTATCACAAAACAAAACAAAAATGGTTCACGTTGGGTTCACCAAAAATGTGAGAGAGGGACCAACCATCGCAAGGCCCTAGGTCAGGAAAGGCCAAGAGTGGTAAGTCTGCCCTAACTTACCTTAGTTAAAAGGGATGTTAGGATAAGCGAGATGAGAATGATGAGAACTGTGGGGTCCTCTGATCACTCTGCAAACCTGAATGCTGAAAGGAGACTAGGTAAGTCGATCTTCAGATTCAACTCTATGTATTAGGTAGCTTTCTGTTAGGGGACAAAAGAATGGTTTTGGGATGAAAATGCGATGTTCTGGCATCTCATAGGTGCATTGGCATCTATACAGCCAAAAAACCAAATAGACAAGGTTTAGGCTCTAAAAAAGGGCTAAAAACCTAGTTTAAGAGTTTCAAGATGTGTAGAATAAGACTAAGAAGAGTGAAACGTATAGACGAATGTGATATAGGAAATATATTACCACAACGGTGATGAAGATTATTTTGAACAAAAATCCTCTCGCCAACTTGCACCAAGATCTCTCCACCTACACACATAAAAGGGGAAAATATTGGGGCTATTTAGGGGTCTACCTCAGTTAGACCCCCATTTTAGTGTTTCCATCTCCATGGACAACCAAGTTTGCAATGATAGAAATAATGATAAAGAAGGGAATACAAGCTATGTAAAAAAAAGACACTACAAAACAATACCTGCTTACTGTTGGGTCTCAAAAATGTAGGTTTGGACCACGAGAGGTTGCCAAGCTCTCACAATGCTTTTGGAAAATGTACAAGGCCAATCGATGCAATTGAACCTTCTTCTCTTTAGGTTCTGCTAGACCAAGGTGGGTGCACCTATGTCTATGTTAGATTTAAATGTATTTCTTGTTTGATCAATCTATCCACAATGGCAAAGGGAAGTGGACAAATAAAATTACTACAACTACTCCTACTCCTACTACACAAATGAAAGGATTTTGAATAAAATGTTTGATATAAATTTATATCTCTGGGTTGTGGTAGATCAATGCCTTCTATCCACATGGGCAATGGAGTCAAAATGATATGTGTTTCCTCTTATTGGCTTAACTCTAGTTGTTAGGCACTTTGAAAATTCCATGGCTGCATAAAACTTTACTAAGTCTATGACTTGCATAAACAATGTTGGAATGTTTCTCTATCAAGTTCTACTTCAACTATCCAAACTAAATCTTAAAACCACTATGATTTATTAAGAGAATTTAATTCTGGCTTGTAGACACCAGTTAATTAAATCACACAAAGTGGAAAAAAATACTTTGATAAATCAAGAATATACTTGATACATTGATTTAAATGATTTAAAGACTTCGAGTTGGAGACAACCAAAATAAATAATATGAATTTTATATATCACAACAACTGAACACCTAAGAGAAATTCACTAGTTTAAAACATCAGTCTTTATTGCTTTTGTTTCAAAAAAAATTGTACATGATTTCCATCCCAGTCCCTTCTTGGGAAAAAATCTAACTACTATCTAACTTCTCCTTACTATCTACCATCTCTCTTTACAACTAATTTTTCAATACATTTTATTCAGAAAATTCCAAGAGTTGCAACCTTTCACATTCTTGTTACAACCATTTGAATTTTATGACAGAGATTTAAAATATTTAGTTTCCTTTCCTTTCGGCAAACTAAATATTTTTATAATATTTTTTAATTTGATTTTGCATTAATACGTTCTTGCTTTTAATATTTCACTTTATATATTCGCATCTTTATTTTTCTTTCCCCACAGATTTTACTATTTCTACCACTCTACCATGATCAATCATTTGAATGGCCACGGTATCATAGTGTAACTGCTAGCCATCTTCTCTCTTTATTCATACCACTCTACTGCCATCACCATTTCCTCAACCCACGATATCACGGTAAGGTTTTACTGTCACCTCAGTCGATTCCTCACTATTGACTTATCTGTCACCGCACTACCGCAGTCTTCCACCTTGTCAGCTACGATATCGTAGTAGCCATGCTACAAACCGCTAACCGTTAACTCGATGCTTCCTCTTGGTCACCAAAATCACCGCAGTCTATGGTTTAACCGCACATGGTTAAGCGGTAGACATTTTCCGCTTTTCTTCGCTGACCATCTCACTGTCGCTGCTAACAGGTTACTGCAGTCACTGCAATCTATATGAGAACTGTGTGCATTACTATGGTGACCTTCTTATTAACCACCAATGCTACCTTTTTTGCCATTTATTTGACTGCTACCATGATACCATGGTGGGATGCCTTGATTGTTTCCCGACCGGTTACTCATCACCCACCGCATTACCACAATCTATGTTTAGACCGTGTGCGGTGGCATGGTAAGCACTTTGTGCCTGCCTACTAACTGGTACCACCATACCATAGGGCCCTTGTGGGAGGCCATGATAAAGCAGTCGGTGACATAAAAATGAAATTTTTTAAAGCAACGGTATAAGATATAGGTGTATGAGCATTTTTGGAAAGGGAAAAAATGATTTTTTTATGAAAAGGATAGGAAAATGTGAGGGAAAAATGGGGAAACCCTTAGTTTTTCTTATGGATTTTTAGGTTCTAACAATTAATCAACCAAAAATGATAGAGAATATAAGAGGATATTACCACCTCATTCCAAAAAACTCAAGGCCTGTGGAGGAGAAAATGAGAGGAACTCAAGCCTTCGTTGCAATGGTGTTTGTCTTGCGCTAGCACTATCAAAGTGATAAAGTGGTAGATAGATTCTATGGAGTGTGAAGTGCTGCTACACAACATGAAGTGAATGAATGGAATGGAGAGAGTGCTCAAATGATCTTGTGAAACTTGAGAATGGATGAGAGAATGAAGAATATGAAGGAAGAAAATGAAAAATGACCATGTTCAGGTCAACCAGTTGAAGGGAGTTGTTACACTTCAACTTCCAATAGGAAGTGTAATGTATCTGCAAAATCTAGCCGTAGGAATCTACCAGGGACATAAGCATGCCACACATATGTTTGTGCACCACGTGGTCATCCCCGACAGGTACGTCCCCACAGACACACAATGCAGGTGCCAAGTGTGATGTGAGCAGTGGGCTTAAGTGGAATCAAGCATTTGCATTAGGTTTTCTAAAGTGTAAGGGGGTAAAGGGGAATTTGTGTTAGGGGTTAAAATGCACTCCTATACACATGCGTGCAACACCCACCATCTATGTATTTGAAAAAATCTCTTACACTTTGTCTAGGATGCCAGAGAAGCTAGTGTGGGTAAATACAAGGGCCATAGAAAATCAAAAAAACCCAGAATGACCAGAGCCAAGTAAAGGAAATATGGGATAAAATTCATGATCCCATCCTCAAAAATAACCATAAGACTCTTAGGGATGTGGCCTATAAAAGGATGAAGAAGAATAGTGACCCAAATTCTTTGGCACGAAAGTGTTAGTTAAGTGGACTTCCACAATATATGGTCTCGTTCGTGCACTATTGCTTGGAACTAGTCAACGAAGCCATCAAGAATTTCAACCCAGCTACCAACACCATCAAGGGCCAAGAGCTAAGAGTTAATATTTTCAAGGAGGCTATTTTGGACATGTTATGCATCCCAAAACAAAGATCCAAAGTGGGCATGATGGAGCCATTCACTCTAGGAAGGGGAGAGAGACTATGGAACACCAAAGATCTTGCTTTGGATTTTTATAAAAAAAGAAACTAAAAGGTCGAAGGATGATTAGAGAAAAATATCGATTCTGGTGACGCATAAAGCTTTTAATGTGGACCTACAAGATGCATTCTAGATTTAGGATTTCTAGATTTACTGACAAGAAATCTAATGACTTGATGCCCCTTATGAGAGCATAGAGATGGATGACAGGTTTGATAAATTATTGAATGATGAACATCCTGATTCCAATACCAGTGATGAGGGAGATACTGACCCAGAGGAGGAAAAAACACATACTGAGGAAGGAGGGGAGAAGGAATTGGAAGTTTAGATGACCTCGGTGTAGCAAGCTGAAAAGCCAATGAAGCAACCTATCAAGGTTTCTTCAAATGGGCACGTAAGAATATCGTGTGCAAGAGATTTGCTAAATCACACCTAGACCACAAAGATAACCATAACATCCCAGCATCAATATTTGGAGACCGTAGTGGTGGAAGACTCATCACCCATCAAATGGCAGTGCATAGAGGAAGCTTTTAGAGAGTGTTCATAGGAGCCTGAGACAAGCCAAGAGCTCGAAACGAGCCAAGGATCACAATCATCTACACTGAAAATACCTTTCATTCCCTCTTCTCTTGCTTCACAATATTTAGTGACCCCTTCTATGTCCATGATGCCCCTCACATTGAGTTTTGACCCCTCCTTCTCTGCTTCTGCTACAATGATCATGAGAGGTTTCACATAGTTCTCCCAGGTAGCACCATTTTCCTTTACCCCTCCGTGGACCTTTTCAACTTTTGCATTGGCCCATTCCATGTCTACAGACAGTTCACATTTTACCTCTGTGACCACTATTGATACCCCTCCTAGTACTATGTTGGCCCCGAAATAGTCAGCTTAGTTGGTGGAATCTGCCATGACTCCACTTCAGCCACTGCTTCCTTTAAGTCCTCCCGCTAGTTCACAAACTAGGTTTTGGCATATCCCTCCTTTCTCACCACAAAAGATCAATCTACCAAGAAAGAAATCACCTAGAAATACAACCCTCTCATTCCGTTTTTCCCTTCCTCCCGATGCACCTTTCATAGGTGGACTTATTAGATCACCGACATAGTTCTTATCAGAGGGTGATAAAAAAAAATAGGCATAGGCTATCAAGGTCTAGAAATAAAGAGAAAAGGATGCTAAAAGGTCGGTGGAGCCAAAGGTACAAACTATTTTCAATGACACTCAAAAATCACTGCATTTTGTGACCATGTACCTAATCATCACTAAACCTTAAGGAGAGGTGTAGTCGGATGATTACAACATGTATGCCATGGGACTCGATCTGAGCATAACTTGACCATAAGACAAAATTGAGCTCATGGAGGAGACATATTAGGGGGTGACCATCGACTTCCTCAAGTTTGGTCAACAACTAGAGAAGAGAGAGGAGTAGCTAAGAATTGTCAAAGAAAGGGTTGATGTCCTGTTGGCAAAGGACAAAGTGAGGGATGATAAATTTGAGCACTTATCACAACAAGCCGAGATGAAGTGAGCTAAATTCCAAGGGGAACTCATGAAGTTCCAATATTATGATCCCAACCTAGTCATCGAGTTACAATGAAAGAATCAAGAATATCAAGACCAATTGTCTCAGGTGGAATAAGAGATGCAACAAATAAATGAGGAGCTTGACCACCAACACACTCAATTAGAGCAGAAAATGCAGTAGAAAGACAAAGAATTTGGGGCCTGATGGACTCAACTAGAGAGTGAGGTACATGAAATAAAGTATTCCCTTGAGAGGGAAGTAGAAAACAAAGAATGAGCTGAAGCAAATTGTCTCACAGAGTCAAAATCCCTATAGGGACAACTTTTGAACGCAAACAAGAGGATTGTCAAGCTCACATAAGAGGTCAATTCAAAGGATGCGGAGATAAAAAATATGAAGAATCTTCCCCAACCCCCTACTCTCTAGTTGGACCTCCTTCAAGTAGCCCAATGAATATATGTTTCATATTGAGAAAAAGTTAAGGCCTTCTGTCTGACTCTCTAGCTATTGCTCCAATTCATGGAAAAAGCAATAAGTTTAGGCAGGGAGGTTCATGGAGTGATTGAGTGGTTCCCTCAATCCATTGTGAAGATATTTTATGAGGCAAAATATTTTTTGGATAAGCTATACATGGTCTGAGATGAAGAATTAGAAAACGTAGGGATCAGTGATCATAAAACCACTACCAAAATAACAAACAGGTTCATCCACCACCATGCTTCCATCCTCCATGCTAGCAAGTGTGCTGCTACATTGGACCAAACCATGAATAGCATGTGGGTGAGGTTCTCCCACCTAAATCATATGGGCTTATTTTCCCCATTTCTTTCAGATGAATCGGTGGCCATAACAGAGCAGATTTTGTCAAAGATTAAAGAGAAGCAACAAGATGCATTCATTTTTCAAAACTTTAGTCAACCCCTTACTGTAGAAGATATTGGGGGCGTCACCCATCCAATAGTGTGGTTTCTTTTCCAACTTGATTTCTGGGCCATTATATCAACGATACTTCCATACAATGAAATGATTGATCTACAGGGAGCACAAGAGAACCTATGTGACATATCAACACCATTTGAGGCTGACTGGTGGCCTTTGCAAAGAACTCTCTTCAAGCTCTGATTGCATCGCCCAATGAAAAAGACTTTGGTCTGCGAACCAAAATATTTTGAGTTAATATTTCTACAGGTGGAACGCCCCTAGTAGTCACCAAAAACTATGAACATAAATTTCCCCAAGCTCCCTTTGGGTGATTCTTCTTTTTTCTAAGTACCAACCCACACCCCATCTATTGAACATCATTGGGCTCCTTTTGCAAAGGCTTCATCCAACTGTAGCCATGTGTCCACTAGGTTCTCTTCAAATGGATTTCTTCCTTCTCTCTTTTAAATGGATTTTCCATGATTCCACATGTTAATAATTCACACCCTTTTGGATTTCTTCCCTTTGCTTTCCTATCAAGCTACATCTGAGTGCCATGTATAATCAATCTATGTTCACTTTTAGTAGATGCCACTGACAACATCATTCATGAAGGATGCCTCCATGTGTCTTTGCCGCATAGGTTTTCATCGCAAGGAGGGAGGAATGGACCACAAGCCCCAACCTATCACCATGTGGATCTTTCAGAGGACTTAATTGAGAGAAATTAAGGAGCAAGCAATGAGCCCCACTAAGATTTCCACATATTCTAACTGCCTTCATGGGTGGGTGACATAAGTCTACTGGAAAGTTGTTTCTTTTGTGTTGGGACCACTTCCATCATTCACAGAGGATGCATCTGGTTCGTAAGTGACCTCATTCCTGATCAAATATTTTCTATCACAATGACCAAAATAAATAATTGCTTTGGGCATCATTTTTCATGATTCAAGTCTTTTTTGTTATCGGCCCACTAGGTGGTGGGATTTCTACCTATAAATATGGCTTCTTCTTTTGAAGAAAGGGTTTAGAATCTACAGATAAATTTATGGAAAGACAACTAGCCTCTTGTATTTTTTTAGCTTATTGTATAATATTCAAAGACTGTGCCATTTTTTGGCCTCTTTGTTTCTTGACTCTTTGATAAAAATTCATACTGTTCCATAATTATATTGAGTAATTTGTTCACAAACTTCTATAATTTCAATATAAGCTTGTTGATTCAGACCATGTCTTTAACTCTTATTTTTAGTAAATGTATGAAAGTTATTTTATGTCATTGATTGAATTATTCAAGTTTCCATTATGACTTATGTTATTCTGGGACATAGAAAATTGTTGAATGGCCCTTCAATCATATCTCATAGACAGGTTTATTGTTCCCATATCTACTTCTTGGTGCATCACCTTAGATTATATTTATTTTTTATATTCATCTCCTTCTACCCTTTTCAACCCACAAATTATAAAAGAAGTCAACTTCTTTAAAAACTCAGAGGTCACTCAGTTTAGTGCAATAGGTCCCCCTTTAACTGAGTTTCCCATAAAGGTTATTACTTTGCCAATTTTTGGCATCAACAGTTCCCAAAAATTGGGCCACATGACACCTTTTCATTAGCCCACATAAGGACACGTGCCATTCTATCATTGGTCTAATTCAAGCCACATGCCAATCCTTCATTGGTCCATGTCATCATCATGCCACCTTTATCTGACATGTCATCCACACCTACCACATCGACATGCCGGCGTCAGAATGGTCAACCCTTTTTACCACACAACTTTGACCAGCCATATCTTACATGTATGAACTCTAATTGATGTGATTCAAGTGGCATTGAAATTGTCTCAATGAGCCCTTAGACTTGATGCCATTCTTGTCTGATTTTGTGACAATCATTTTTTTGACCTAGAATCTTCATTTGGAATCTCTATTTTGGCCAAAATTTGACTAAGCATAACTTGGGCATATGAAATCCTTTTAACATGATTCAAGTTGCATTGGGTTCATGTTGGCAAGCTCTTTGACATGGTGCTAATTCTTGGAGAATCTAGAATAATGAAAATATACACTTGGATCAAAGGCTCTACCATCATACCACACAAGTGGAAGTATGCATGAGGATATAACTTCGATCCATGAAAATTGATGATGGAAAAAAAAAACACCAAAGACCAAAGAGGAAAGGGTCAGTGATTGGGTTCGACAAGGAAGGTATACCATTCCTTGAAAGCCCGAAATCTAAACCCAAAATCAAAGAAAGACCAAGGAAAAGAATAGTGGTAAAGAAAGGAAAAATGAGGAAAGGGAAACAAAGATACACAAAATGAAAATGAGGTGGTCCCCATTTTTCCAAGAGAAAAAATAGGTGTGAGTGTGAAGGCACAACTAATAATAGCCAATGAACAAAACACTTGGAAATAATTTCCATCCTCAAATATTTTCAACATGCTTAAACCCAAAGATATCACAAACATAAGATTAACCAAAAGATTCCATAGGTATCCAAGTATTTTACCAATTCACCCTTCACAATAATTTTCATGAATCTCAAAGTGTTTGCATGTAATGTTTTATTCCTTCATAAATAAATCCATAAAATATAATAAGGTCAATAGATTAATTTAATATATTTGGTATTGTTATCCTCCTAACTATTTTATTATGATTTCATTTTCTCCTTTTTAGTAGTAATTTGTGTGACCTTCATAACCCTGATGGAGATACCTTTGATTCCCTCAAATATATATCTATTTCTAGAAGATGTTTATTGCCCCAGTAGAGGTTATTTGAATCACCTTCTTTCATTAATCCACTTTGTCTTTTCATTTTCCTTTTTATCTCCAGGCTATCACTTGGTGTATGGTTGGGAATCACAGTTGTCACTAAGAAAGACAACACCCTTTTGATTTCCTTAAATCCATAGATCACTATGTTCCACTTCTACTTCCAATATTGATTCTTTAATATTTGTAAGTGTTGAGATCCAAGTAACTAAATTTTGGGATTGGTTGGCCTTATACACTAAATAGACTAAGACTCCCAAGCTTAATAACAAATTAGTAAACTTTTGAACTTAAACAAGAAAAATATTTGAATGCAGGAATACATCAATCATCTCTTCCATGGTTGATACTCAAAATTTTCATTCACAACAACTCATGAACAAAGAAAATAAAAGGGAACAATAGGACAAGCCATTGAAACAAGAAAAGGAAAACACACAAAAGGGACAAAATAAATAAATAATAGAACCTACCTTAACTATTTACATGAAAGAGTTAAACTCTTCCCTAGGATCCAAAATAATTTTTGGGAAATTATCCATTAATAGGAAATGGAACAAGTTCTCTAGTCATTGTATTGATCGTAAAAGCACTCTCCCACAAAATCTCAAAAATATGGCAAGGGCTTGTCCAAATTTTATCAAACTTTGAATGACTCCCTTTGTCTCATAACAAGACAAGATCTAAAATCCTGAAGGATTTTATTTTGGCTCTTTTATCAAAGAAATGTTTGACTATAGCCTAGTGTTTCAACACATATTCAAGTGCAAATGCAAGTTTTTCCTTAAACTATAAAAATTTCATCAACCTAGATTATACTTTGTTATTTTTTTCTAGATAACTTTGCATGAATTTTACATTTGGGATTCTAAGGTTCATTGGAAAAATTGTCTCTAGATTGTAGAATAATTGATAAGGGGAAGTCCCTAAAGATACTTTGATTCTAGTCTAGTCATCCCGCAACACAAAATTAATGTGAGAATGCCAATATTTTTGGTTTTTATCCAACTACTTCTTTATCACCCCTATGAAGTATATATTTGTAGATTTAGCCACTCCATTACCCTAAGGGTAATAGTTTGATGAATATTTAACAATTAAACCATGTTCAAATTCCCATTGCATCAATTGTACTATAGAAAATGAAGGTCCATTATCAGATACCTCTCTGAAGGGAATTCTAAACTTGGTCATGATTTGATCCTCCAAAAATTTGATAACGATATTAATGGTACATTTTTTGTAAGAAACCACTTCAAACCATCTCATGCAATCGTCGGTTGCTACCAAAATAAATCTATGTCTTGCAAAATAATGAGGATGTATCATTCCAATAAAATTAAGGCCCCATTTGGCAAAAGAACCTAGCTCATATACTGGTTGCAACGACATAAGCACATTTATTTCTCTACTAGCTCCGACCTAGCACACTTGGAAATTTTGGAGATGATGAAATGTGTCTTTTATTAAAGTAGGCTACTAATACCCTCCATATTATTTGATGTAAAATTTCCTCAACTAAGCAATGAACTATGCCAAACTTATAATGAAATTCTACTAAAATATAGGCAACAACTCCTTTGTCAGGAACCTCAAATAGAAACCTTCATAATTCCTTCTATACAAGGCCCTAACTTTCACCATATAAGCTTGAATCTTAATCTTCAATTATCACCTTTGGGATACACTCATGCCTTTTGGACATTTATTCTATAGTAGGTACTAAATAATGTCCCTATACCACTCATTGGAAGTGATGTCTTGTTGAGTATATTGTTCGAAAACTAATTGTTGATCTACACCTGCCAGGGTCTTTGAGAGTTGACTTCTCACTAGTTTCATAGGTTGAATTTCCAGGTCAAACTCTTGGAGTATCACCATCCATTTCCTGTGCCATTCTCCAAGCTCATTCTGCATCAAATAGACTTGACCATAGCATTGAGAACTATTGCTATCACTTTGCTCCTTAAGATATTGTGCCTAAATTTCTTAACAACTTTAACTAGGGAAAATGATTATTTATGTAGATTAGGATATCTTATTTTAGTTTTTTTGAAGGGAGCACACATGAATTTGATTGGATTTTCATCTACTTCTTCTCCCTGTTGTGTAAGAACACCCACACAAGAATGAGAAAAATTGAAAATATAGACATGGAATGGCCTGGAGTAGTCGAGGCTAGCCAATATAGGTGCACTGGTGATAACCTATTTAATTTTGTGAAAGGATTTATTGGCCTCAGTTTTCCACTCAATTTTAGCATCCTTCTTGAGCATATCATTCAATGGGAGAATTATTTCCATGAACCCATTGATAATTTTTTTGACAAAATTAATCTTTCTGAAGAGATTTCAAATATTTCTTGCTATTTTGGGGCGACAAATTCATGATAGATTTAGTCCTTTCTATATATGGAAATATATTTTTATAAAAATATGTGATCGAGAAGCTTCGATTTTATCACACTGAAGATTCATTTCTTAGGATTCAAAGAGATCCTAAAATCTTTATAGTGTTGCAGTATCTTACACAAATCAACCACATGGTGGTGCATGGGTACCTAGTCTTAATGATGTAAAAGGGGGTCAATATTAATTTTTTATGATATTGAGTCAATTTCATTTGTAATATGACCCATTAAGACCATGGTTCATGTTTTTGGTCATGTGGGGTTGGTTTTGAGTCAAGTTGTCAAGTTTTGCAAAAAGTTGCAAAGTTGCTCAAGCAACTTTTACATTTTTGGTCTTATGTGGAAGTTGAACAATGAGATGTTTAAAAGACAATTTGGATCTATTGGTTTTGGCTGGAAAATTTTTAAATATGCCTTTGGATGTTTGAGGCAATCTTTTTGTGATCAAGCAATAAGAAATACTTTGTTTTTATGCATTTTTTAGTGTTTTCTTGTTGCTACACAAACCTGTACGATTCCATATGGCCTGTAATTGTTCTAAATTGAGTTAGATTTGATGGTGGACTGATATAACTCTATTTTTCAATTGATTTAATTTATTTTTATTGATTTTAGAGTGAGTTAGGGACTTTTTACTGCAAACAACTAGGAAATCCTAGTTTTGAGGGTTTGATTGAAGAAAATATGGATTAGAGCCCATTCCACTGGTGGAAAAATATGATAATCGGTGGAATGGGGGTAGATAGGTTGTTCTTAATGTTTTTTGTGTTTTCAGGAGTAGGGGATGGAGTTAGGGCCAATTTTGATGCAACCCTATCCTAATATCACTATGTATTAGGCTTAGGAGGATAGGTAGACTTAGGGTTTAGTAGATAAGTGATTTGGTGATTGTTCCAATTGATGGAAATTTCTTGTACAAAACCCACATGAAATTTTGATAGATTTGGGAAGAATAATTGAATTTTGGAGAGTGTAAATCCTATTGGTGCTTTTTCATTCAAGCCTAATTAGGCCTAATTGGAGCGTAATAGTCCAAATTGGAGGGTGTTGTTACAAAACAACCATATCTACAAATTTGATATGTTACTAAGTGGATTAATGGGTATCTAGATTTGTGTTCAAATATTAGGTGTTTGGTCTTCCCTGAAAGTTATGTGGGAAAAACCTTTTCTCAAGTACTACTAGGAGTAAGAATATTTGAGAGAAGACCACCAAGTTAGGGTTCCAAAGTTTAAAATTTTGTTGAATTGAGTTTGTGTTGATAACCTCCACCCCATTCTGAATCACATGGTCAACTCTTTTCTTAGAAAATACCATTAGGTCATCCATATAAATAATAATACAATTCCTTATTATCCCTTTAAAGGCTAGATCTATTTCCCTTTAGAAAGTGACTCCAACATTGATGAGATTAATCACATTCTCCTATATGCAAAGGTGCCCCAGTTTTTAGTGAAAGTAGTCTTTAACATATCCTCTTCTCTAACCATCACTTGATTGTATCCTAAGTATCCATCCAAAAAATACATCATTTGGGACTCGTTAACTATCTGCAAAACTTCGTCAAGTGAAAGAAATAGATAGTTTTCCTTTTCAAAAGCCTGGTTGAGATTCTAAAAATCTAGGCATAACTGGATTTATCCATTTTTTATTTTGCATTGACACTTAGGTTGGCCACTTAGGTGGAGTGTTGCACTAGGTAGATGATCTTGACACTCAACAAATTTTCAAATACCTTCTAAATTAAGGGTTCTAGTAATGTATTAACTGGTCATTTCCTCTTCCTAAATGGATTTACATCTTTCTATAGAGGTATAGTGTGCATGAATATCGAGGTATCATAAGTCTTTGTCTCTTTGTAGATCCAAGAAATTAACTATATGTAATCTATCAAGGATTTTACTATTCTATCCATTTCTTTCGGAGTACAAATCCATCTGATAGAAACTTCTCTTTTATCAAGCTCATCCCTCGAATTGTGGAGATCACTTTGACTCCCACTTGAGTCAATGGTAACCTTTTGGATCTTGGCAGTACTATTAGGATCAAATATCCTTTCCAATTCTACCATGCCTTTGGGGATATTTTTGGTATTTAGGTTAATGATTCCATCATCCACTATCTCAAATGGATCCCTATCACATTCGTTAATAATATGAGCAGAGAGGATCTCAAAGCTAGTGATGAATGTGAGGATATTTTGATAATCCTCAAACACCTAAAAATTTGTGATATTATCTAGAACTGATGGTATGGGGAGCATCTCTACTAAATTTTTTGTAAGGAGAGAATTGATCATTGAATCCAAGGAACTTGCTAAAGCAACAAGTGAAGGAAAACAAAGACCACTAAGAGGGGGGGTGGATCAGTGGGCAGCAAATTTTAACTTTCTAAGAAATATAACAAACTACACTCAAGTAATAAACTAAGAGAAAAATAAAGGAAACTAAACCAAACACAAAAAAATCATCCCACAACACAAGTTATATTAGGAAAAACCCAAGATGGGAAAAAACCTTGGTGAGAATAGTTGTTGGACTCTACAACTCCAATCCATCCTCACAATGATTTTTTTTTTTGTTACAAGTTATGGGAACCAACCCAAAGGAACACCAATTCTTAGTTTATGAGCGCCAACTCAAAGGATATTCTACCCCTAATCTGAGCACCCAATTAAATGAGTATACAAAGAGAGATTTCTTATTACAATTCAAGTATCATGTTATATATGAAGTTTTGTAACTCAAACAAATTTTTGCACTCTTGAAGACTTTGATGATTTTTATGTCCTCAAATAGCTTCAAGTATTTTATCATCAAATAACTCTACAAGTATTATTGCACTCACTCAACAAGACTCTTATGATCTACATCCACACAATAAGTCTCTACAAAACTCTCACATACCTTCACACACTTTTGTAGAAATGAAACATTCAACACTCAAAAATGCATACTCTATTTTCATAGAGTTATCTCCTCTCTTCTCCACACTCATCCCTTCCACCTCTTTCTAAAATGTTACAAAATTCTCTTCAACAACCAAAAAATGAATAAACATCTATGATATATATTACTATTGTAGCACAAGAAAATTTTGCAGCCCTAATCTTTAAACAAAGATTTCTACAACTTTCTATCAGTAACCTTCCGAACTTTCTGTAGAATTTTTTGTGGATTTCTAATAAATTCCTGTAGCAACATGCTTTTAAATTCAAGGCACCTTATCTCATTCATCACAAATTTTTAATCTACGCAAATATTCTCTATCAGACTACTATTTTATATTATTGTAGAACATTAAACAAGACCTAAATCTTATTCTCTTCTTATTCTTCCATCTACAATTTTTTAATGCTCTTCTTGAGCAACTCAAAAATCCAATGCTGCTAATTTTTAAACTAGCTTCCATAAATTTTAAAAATCCTTTTCTTATTTCAAACAAAAGAAATATCAGATTTCTTTTGCCTTGATTTTCCCAATTGAACAACTACTTACAATATGATATCAAATCTTTAATAAATGGAAAAAATTATCTAGGGCATCACTAGATTCTACAAGAGATATGTAAATTAAACAAAAAGATTATAAAAAAATTTCATGTTGTGGTGCTATAGAAAGAAACTTTGCCTCCATGCAAATAATCAACAATAAAATCTTATTATATTCGCACCATAATGGCTGACGATGTAACTAGAAGATAGAGGAAAAGGAATTATAAAGCCCAAAGCTTGCTACACTTAATAAATACACATCTAATATGCATTGAGCTAAGACAACCTCCTTGCTAAATAGAAGAGAAGACAAAACAAAAAAAACCTCTGATGTGTCGACTTAGGGTAAAACCACCATAGCTCAAGTTTGTAGAAAATGACAAACAAAAAAACCTTTGTTTGTAGTCCTCAAGTCTGCATGTTATCCTTTTTTTGTCATAACATTTGAGCAATGTCATAAATATGAGCAACGATAGAAGTAAAACCAATCTTCTGTAGTTGTGAAAATTATAGCTTCTTCACATACATAAACCTTAGCAGATAAACAATGAGTTAATCAACCAAAACTACACTTATTCACCAAGTTATCATTATACCACATATTTTTTGCCACATGTATGCCAAAAAATTCTTCTCTCATCATCCCAAATTTCAATGTTGTCTTTTTGCATATTTAAATAGTGACCACCATTGACTTTGATTTTAGTTGTCAAGTCTCTATCACCGTGAAGATCCTATCGCATGCTTGTTCCTGTAGCTTGAACTGCACATTGTTGTAGCTGAAAAATATGAGGTTTCTATACTATTCTTGTTCTTATAGCTGCATAAATACCATGTATACCATGAGTTGACATCAATGAAAATTTAATTCCTATCCATGAAAATCAATTCCAATGGCAAGGGAATCTATAATATAATTCTTTTGTCTAAGTACTAACTTTATGTTAAAGGCTTTGAAACCTTCAATTAGATCCCATACCCTATTCTTATAGGTAGGAAATATTTTATCATGACAATAATATTGGATTCTTACCTACCTTATAATTAGTTGAGAATCCCCTTCTATGAGCACTTTCTTCACCTTCTTTTGATGGGCCAACAACAAACCCCTGACCAGAGCTTCATACTTTGTGATGTTATTGGTGCATGTGAACTACAATCTGAAAAAATTAGGAAAGATTTCCCCTATGGGCTAACCAACACAATCCCAACACCATTGCAATGATTTCACTTAGATTTTTTGAATCTAAGATTCCACATCATTCACTTCTTTGGGATTGATGCTTGTGGAATGTTTCCCTTTTCTTGACTGCTTTGGTCAGTGATAACTAGATCTTTGTTTTTCTTTCCCAAATGTTCGGGTGGGTTCTTCTTTGTGGATATCAAACTCTCACCTCATAGAGGTTTGTTTATGGAAGAGGGGTAACTTCCTCTTTGGTATATTTCTCATCCTTTGAAGTCAATCGATCTAGGGAACCAAAAAATTCATCCTTCATTGTGTTTACCTCTAATCCACTATCCTTCAACTTTGGATAGTGCATCATTTTGACTCTTTCCCATGTATCTTGACAAGATGGACAAGCAAACTCAGAGTGTTCTACTCCGTGAATTCTGCACCATCCTAGTAACAATAGTATCGATGCATATGCATGCTCTCCAAGATTATTTATATCACCATACATTTTACTCAAAAACTATTGAAAGACATGATTTGCAATTTCAAATTCTTGTAGTCCCTTGATAGAACTGTCCATGTCTGGGTTTTCTTCAACTTTTAATTCCATTCATTTTATACATCCCTAAGTCTAACTCTATGAGTAAAACCTAATTTGAGGAATTATATGCAGTTATTGTATGTTTTAACTTAGATTCGAAATCAATATTAATTTGATTATTTATCCCCTTTCATGGTAACCAAAGTTGTGTGAAGTTAGTTAAGAACCATCCTCTTAAATTTTTGGCCCACTCTCTACTAAGAAAAATTCCATACATTTCAAGAATGTCCACTACATGTATATCAATGTATTCCTAGACTCTTGGATTAGAGACTAATTGCATATGAATATTCTTTAATTCTCCTATGACCTTGACATTTTTCATGTCCAACTGGACCATAACTCTATTGGCTGGTCTAGGGGTTACTCCTAGCTTTTGACATATGGAGTAAGGTATAATATCACATGATGCCCCAAAATCTACTAAATATTTATGTACATTTTTACCAAACACGCATACTATTAATAGAAAATTAGGGATTATAGTCTTACCTTTAAAAATTATAGCCATAACATCTAAGGAGCTCAAGGCTTGAACTTTATCCATTTTAGGAGGGTTAGTAGAAGAAATTTTGGAACTATCTAATGATTTCATTAATGCTTCTTTCTATGTAGGATAATTTTACAACATATCAAATATTGAGATGTTAGCTTTATTTTTCTTTAGATCATTTACAATATTGTACTTTTCTTCACTTATGGTAGAAAATGTAGGAGCCTGAAAGCTACCAGATCTAAAAATTCCTCTGAATGGTGCCTTATGGATAGGGGATTATTATTTGCATGGGGATTCAAAGGATTCAGGGCTGATCTAGGTGGAATCCCATTTTTCATGGGTTCTCTCCTACTATCAAGTTATAGTTGGTCCTATTTTGTTGGAAGGAAAAGATGCCATTGCTTTCCAACCCATTTTTATTATCAAAAGGGAAGGTAAATTTCTCCTTAAAATGTTGACCTATATTTTCCTCATTGAATAATGGGTAAGAATCCACTGTCATGGAATTCATATTACTGGTCAAGGTTTGGGTATTCCCTTGCATTAGGTTAGAGACTCTTCATATTTCTAGAAAATCACTTTCACTATGATCATAAGTCTCGTGAAATCTATAACCATTGATTTCTTCTGGAATTAGCCGCATTAGTATTTTCTAAGGGAATGGGTACTCCTCCATTGTTAGGCTAGGTATTCCAAGTATGGTTTCCTCTCTAGGGCTTAAACCTTTGATTTTGAAAACCTTGTTTTTTTATTATTCCCTTGATTGTAACTAAAATCCTAGTCATTGTTTTGGCTAAGAGTATTCCCTATTTGGGAGGATTAAATTTTAAATAGGTTAGTTCATTTTTCACTTGAGACAACATCCTTTTCATTTCTTCAACCCCAAAATCTAATTGGGCATTCTAACCTTTGCCAAATGATGACATTGATTTATCAAATAATGGTTTAACTAGCTATCCTATGCCATTTTTAACATTTACTTCTTGTCCATAACCTAGACATGTAAGTTTAGGCATGGTAAGGGTATGCTAGACAAGGGGTTGATATGATAGCAAATTATGAGATGTATTTAGAGTTCCTGGGACGGGGTTCATTAATGATGTATGGTTTGTCAAATAATTATTTATAGTATGAATTTGATTGGCCATCCTTGGTGGACCTAAATAAGGAAAATCCCTAGAGATATTTCTAGCCTGCACACTCATTTGTTGGGTAAAGATATTTGTCTGGTTGTAAATTGCATCTAGTGTGTCTCTTTGATTGTCAAGTAATATTTTCAAAAATAAATTGGTAAAGGGATCTATGGATCTGAGATAGGTTTGAATAGTTGTGCACTCAAGTATCACATATGGATTCACTAATCATTTATATCTTATGGAATTGGGTATTGTAAATAATTATAGGCTCATTTGGTTCTTTCCTATATGTTACAAATTGATGGTATTGGGTTTGTGTAAGTCTTGAACTGATTGAGAAACTTATTCTCTAGCTACAACCACATTGTGATTTCTCCTCGAGGGAGATTAAGGTAACAATTCTAGGAGAATTCTCCTAAAAAGTAGGGAAATAACCTGAAAACAACATCCATGTGGGTAATTTCAGCTTGATTGCAAATTTCTTTGAAATTTTTAATATTGTCCTCTGCTTTCCTTGACTCACCATATATATATTTAGGATATAACTTTTTGAGATTCTTTTACAATTCATTCAAAGATATTCCAAAATTTAGTGGAGATCTTTCATCGACAATAAAAAATATCATCAATGGTGATAAAGGGGTTGTATTAGTTACTAACTGGGGTGTTACTAGACTAATAGGTGAGGATGGTGAATCAAGTTTAAATGGTGAAACTATAGTTCTAGAAGCTTCACCTCTAAATTTTCCTTTATCACTCATGGTATTCTTATGTTGGACTAGCTCAGTCAAATATTCTTTATTGGGAGAATATTTGAGTATCCTACGATATCTCTCCATAGAGAATGACCCAATATTTTCTATTTTTCTAGTGTAGGCCCTTCTTCTAGCACCAATCTTGTTGAGGGTGATTTTGGTCACACATAATGTGCTAGGCAATAATATTTTATTGCCTCACTTGAAAAGTAGTAAGAACTACTCCAATGTCCCTTTAGATCAGGTCATGACTATGTGGGTAGCACAGTTGTGAGATCAATATAGTTTCATGAGGGTATCTATAATTTAGATAATTGGAAAGTTATATGGAATCAAAAAAGATAATTTTAACAACTCAAAATGGCAGATTGCATTTCAAAGTATAATAGATTTGAAACCATTTTGTTTCTCTTTCAACACAATGTATAAACCATTTATAAAATAAAGTGAAAAATTAGGGTAACAATGAATAATGTAAACTTATTCTAATTTTACAATAGTAATAAACATTTCATTAATCACTTTTGTGCATTTAAATGAGATCTTCCAAAAAAATTATTAATGTAAATAGCATAAAAAAAAATTACAACTAACAATAGTGTGATATTTAGAGGAAATAGAATCATTCACAATATTTTTAGATTTCATACAACTAGAACACCATCAAACACATGCATATCTGGGAAGAAACCTTAATTCCATAGTTACAAACAAGATCTCATCAATTTGACAAGCACAATTAAAATAAAATTTTCATACCATCACCATTGAGCTAGATTCAAATTCATGCAACATAGGCATCATCCTTAGATGAATAAATAAGCTCTTTTCATAAAGATCAATAGGTAAACTCCACACGTATTGTTTCAATTTCAAAAAATACACCAGAATTGGATCCTTTTTAAATGACCCAGATTAAAAGTATATAGGAAAATAGATTCCCATAATAGTGGATCTTAATAAAAAATAAAATGGAACTAACTCCAACACTTAATACTTTAAACCAAAATGAAACTAAAATTAAAATAAAGAAAAATTGGATGCCCCAGTTGTAGTTCAATTCACTCGCTAATACTTAGGAAAATAGAAAAGAAACTAGAAATAAAAGTAATATTATCTATTGGATCCAAAATTTCTAATGCCATTTATCTCCTTGCATCTTGGGATATAATTTTTTATCAAAATTTATTATAATTCTCATGTTAAATTGATTTCCTTCAATTTGGGTGTAGATCTGGAGAGGTACGTTATCCCTGGCATCATTAAATGCTTCAAAACCTTTAAGAAAGAAACAAAAGAAAACCTCATCCTATCTCTAGTTATTTAGCAAAGTTGTTGGTCCATGTTGGTACTAATTTATTCATTTTTTTCTATTAATGGCCCTTTATGAAATTGAATTCTAATATTTTGATCAAATGTGGTCTTTTCCATCTATTGTTGATCCAAGTAAAATATTCCAACTCCTCTTGAAGAGATTGGAGGTTTAAATTTTTTCTGACCATCTTTCCAATACCTTCTTGGGTGCCCTATCCCTACATTAAATTCTATAATTATTAAATCATCTTCTCAAGCTCTCTCACCAATAGAGGGCTATCCCAAAATGTACATCCTAAGTCTTCTAATTCTTTGTAGATGTAACTCATTATCTTTTCTACTTGGCTCCTATCATTATTTAATTTTTTTTTACATTTATTCAATATCTTGGCATGAAACTACATTGCTATTATCCAAATAGGAATTAATTATTCCTCTCCCTCTTCAATTACCACAAATTTTTATTAGTTATTCTTTTGTCCCACTCATCTAATGGAGGATTGAAATGTACTCCTTCCATACTAATTAAAATTCTTCATCAATTCTCAAAGAAATATCTTGAGTGTTACTATCTTCATCTCTAATTGAATGGTACGATTTAACTAGATGCTTAAAAATTATGTCCATCAATTCCAATAAATTATATTTCCATTATTGTACAGTCATAATCCATCCATCTGGTTCAGAGTATCTAACTTCACCTTTCAAAGAATCCTAGAGTGTAGACCCAAGATCTTTATCATCTACCAAGATGATGAGATTACTAATGCAAGTAGTCAACTATTTAACTTGAGATTTTAGCTCCTCTTTTGTATTCTCATACTTTTGCATTCTTTTTAGAATAGTAAAAACTAAAATCTGCAAATATTGCTACTCGCCATCTCTCATTGGTAAACCCAAATCCACTTGGAAATATTGGTAGTCATTGACTGTCATTTCATACTCCATTTTTTCCACCAAAGGGATTGTTATCTCAGCTATCCAATTACCTTGCTCATCCATAGAAATAGTAAATATCCTCCTAGACCTCTTCCTTCTTCTTTCAAGAGACGGGAAGGCCTCTAATAGCACACTTAGGCTTGGCTGAGGAGTTTCTACATATATTATTTGTCTTTTCTAGATGGTGTGATTCAACCATACTAGTATAGATGTAGATGTTTCCCTTGGAGGAACAAAAACCATTCTCATGCCATGAGAAGTATCAATAATCACCTTTGGTTCATCCTAACTAGGCTCTTGACTCTTCTTTCCTTCTTCATGAGCTTCAAGTCTTGATTTAATTCTGGGTGTTGCCACTATAGCGTGTCTCACTTTTGGGACATGCTGAGTTTTTCCTGAAATCACTTTTTTTAGAAAAACTAATGATTTTAGCCTTGAGAGGTTCCATCTATAGAGGGTTTTAATTGAATAAGGATAGATAAGAACCCAATAGATCAAACCCCCTTGGATAGGACCCCTCTAGTATTATATCATACCCACAATGGAGTCTCCTTCACACTTATCAAAATGCTAGCAAACAAACATGTTTACTTTACCTTTTGAAGGATTAAATAATGTCATTTATAAATGATCTTTGACAAGATTTTAGCCCTCAAAACGAGCTTTCCAACAAGTATAAATTTAATATATTTTCAATTTATCTAGTATTTAATTCTCAATTTTTACTAAACATAGGTTTTTCTCCAAACATCGAGCATTTCGTTCTATAGAGGCGGAAAAATAGTAAACCATTGTAAAAAAAATTCAAAAAATACCCTTTCCCTAGGTATTAATTTTTTTGTTTCATTAAAAAAAAAAAAAATGGATTTTGATATATACACAACAAGTTAGGTTGTACAACACACATGCATGTCCAAATTATAGTTACAGTGACTTGAAAAGTTAATTAAAAAAAATATATGTAACAAAAGATTATGAAAACATATCATTTCCCTAGATATTGATGTTGAGAATCTATATTCCAAAAATTATAATTCTATAATTTATAGAAAAAAGTTATGTTGTACGACACAAACATTAATTTTTGAAAATGTTGTTTTTTTCTATTTAAAACTAGTTATTAAAAGGGATGTTGAAATATTCTTGATTTATCTCAACAAAATTAAAAATTATATATTTAGAATCTAGACATAAATTTCCACAAATCGCTAGTTCATATCATCTTCAAATTCTTAACCGTTTAACTACTATAGGTCTCAAAAGATGAAGATTCGGTTAAAAATATTGATTTAAATATATATCTTGGGAAAAAAGTGACACATAGTATGGTGATTTCACCCTTCTCCTTTGGTTTGAGGTAGTTCCTCAACAAATTTTCCCATCTATATTCAACCTCTTGTTGTCTCAACACATTATCTTGAGCAATATGCCCATCTATATTCTATTTTCTTTATCTACTTCTTCTTGGAATACTTCCTCAACATTCAAATTAAGTGGAACATTTTTTAACACATCATCAATTTCCTTTCATGCTTATTCTTCCTTAGGAGGCTCCTTCTCCATTTCCCCTTCTTCAACAACATCTTTAGCAAGAACCCATTCTCCAAGAGGTAGTTCACCTATTTGAAGGGAAGAAGTTAGTGGTGGAGGCTGAGATGGTAGAATAGGTGTTTCATCTTTTAGAGGTGATGGAGGGGGAGTTATTAGTGCTGACTCATGAGGAGTGAGGTGTATGTTTCTTCAAATTCTTGTTGAGCTACCCTTTCTTTTGTGGATTCCCTCATTATCCTTCTTTGATAAAACTGCTCACCTTCTTCTAGCTCTTCTTCTTCATCTTAAGCAATGTTGATTGGACCCCTTTCTTTTTTTTGCTTCCTTTCTTCTTTAGAAAGTTCACCCTTTTCTTTTATCTTTATGTTAGGTACACTAGAGGAAGGTACCTCCTTAGTATTTTTTACCCGCTCTTTCTTCATAGTTGTTTTAATTAAATTTTCTCCTTCCTTCTTCTCAATATCTTTTGAATTCTCTAGCAAATTGGCCATGGAAAAAGGAATATTCAACCAAAAAAAGAGAGCATGACACAACCTCTTGACCTCTATCCTTGATGTTATCATTTTACTTAATAGAAAAATCCACATTGAAAATTGGAATATCAAAAATTTTTTTGGGTTGCATAAGCGAGATCCAAAACCTTTCCATCTTATACTTGTTCTTTGGGAATCTGGACCTTTATGTAGTGTCTCATTAGAAATATTGTCAATCAAAAATAATATTTTATTTTTGCTTCAAACTCTTCTTCACTATTTTCCGAATAATCTTCACGCTTAGGCTCATGGATGAAGTATGCCCCATCACTTTACTGATATTCCCAATGGGGTCAAATCTTCACCAAGCATCATTGTATAAGTCAAAACTATATCTTGAAATCTCAATTTCTACATTCTTGGAATTTTGTGTGTTTGCACAAGAATACAATCCTATTTGAATTGGAAAACCATATCCATTCTTATGTTTACTTATAATTAGCTATTGTACTTCTATAATCTATTTGCAAACTTCCAGCAAAAGCAATTTATCTGATGGATACCAAGGAAGCTTGTATGGAATTTTATGAAAACCTCCCACCTTAATGTAGGATAATGCCTTATATTGGATAAGCCAATATCCAATTTCTCCAATCAATTTCATAGATTCATTGGAGATCCTCCTAGAAAAGTCTCCCTTTAAACCCTAAATTATCATATAAATGAAATTATCATTAATCATGCCAAAATGGAAAAAAAATTCCTCCAATTTTAACTGGGGATAATATTGGTAAATAGTTACTTCTCCGATCTCAAAAGAGCCCACCCTATTGAGTCCTAGGAATGAGGCTTGTGACACTAGTAGATAAACAAGGTATGAGTTCATTTAAAAATTGGATGTTGAAAGAACATTACCTATCTCTTCATGGATGGTGTCACTGATAAGCTGATCCCAATCAATTTTATTCTTGTTGGAAGAATTTATGACATTGATAAATCTAAGTATCCATGGGTAAAATTCTTTGGTATTTTGATATCCAAAGACTTGAACCAATAGTACAATTAGGTCCTTGGCATCTTCCTTATATTCACTCATGTTTTGTATCTTTTCCAATTCAACAACCACCTTTCTAGGCTTCTCCAACAAGTAGCTATTTTTGTAATTCAAACTATCAATGAGAGAGTCATCAAAATAATTGACTGATTTCTTCATATCTACTGTTTCATATTTAGTGTGAGAAGTAATTATGAAAACCCTCTCTATCATTTTAGGAGTTAAATCCAATACAATCTCTCCATTGGACTCCTTGACCTTCATATTCTTGTGATTGTAATCTTGGGTACATGCCAATACTAATTCTAGAGATTGAACTATAACCAAGAAAGAAAAAACTTCCAACATTCCTGACTTGGAAAGAGATCTAGCCATTGAATTCCTAGCACCATTTTAAATTACCCTTTTCTTAAACTCATCCAGGTTGACATGTCTAAGGTCAATGTCTCTGATCTCATTATATGGGGAAAATATCTTAGAATATGGATGATAACCTTTGAATTGAAATTTCATCTCTTTTGAATCCTTAGGTGGTATCCTTTTTCCAAACACAAGTACCACATATTAACATTTACATAATCAAGGAAAGAAACCCTACAAGGCAAGCCATGATAGAAAATATATTTTTTTATCTCAAAGTTATAACTTGTCAAGAAGTTGTTATGCAAATTGTTTGGGAATCAGCCTTCAGGCTTACCCCTTACCCTTTACTATAAGCATTTTCAATTAGATTTTAGTTTTCCTCTATTCACCTTTCCAATCATTGAGGATTAAGTATCCCTTATACCTCTTACTCATATGATGAACTATATTTGTTAAGATTATATCTCATCAAGCATCAAAGATTAGATATCTCCTTTAACCCTCTTGTTGCTGACATCAACATTGTTTAAATGATATTAAAAAATAACAATGTCCAAAAGGATTTTGGGGGTTTGAGTTCTTTATTAAACTTTAATCCTTTCTTGATATTAAATTTGAACTTTAAGAAGTGAACCCGATCTATGAAGTCCAAAAGGATTTAGGGCGTCGGGGTCCATAGTTTCACTTTACCTATTTCCAACAAGTTTCCTTTATCAAACATATGATGAAGGAAAATAATTTTATTTAGGGATATAAAGAATTAGGGTCTCATCATTCCTCTTACCTCAATAAGGAAATGTATAAATTTCATGCCTTATGCCCAAAGTGTGAAAGGGCATTTTAAAAGTGGAAATTTTTCTAAGTGTTTTACAAGTCATTGAGGGTTATGGATTAGGGATACCACTTACCTCTTTCACCTCTATAAGAAAGGTGGTAAAGGGTATCTCTGATGACTGAAGTCTAAAGGTTATGATCAAATTTTCACTAAGTCATGAAGGAATAGTCAGGGATTAGTGGTTGGAGTTTTAGCTTACATCGTTTGAATTTTCTTATGGTATTGGGTATGGGAATCTCATGAAACTTAAATCCTTAAGTCTATTTCAAATTTTTAAAGTATTAAGGCATAAATCAAGTGGAGACCTATGGAAGTCAAAGGTTCAACATTTGAAAGGAAATTTTGAAAACCAACAAGACTTAGTCAAATTTTTGGTGCTTTTTTGGTGATCAGGGATCAGGGGTACCACTTACAACTTCCACCTCTATAAGAAAGTGGTAAGAGACATCTCCAATGGCTTAAGTTAAAAAATGTTAAATTTTTTAGTGAACTACTAAGGCATGATTAGGGTTCAAAGCATCCCTTACCATATTTTAAATGTTTTCATGCATTGAGTAAGGGAGGCTCGTGACATCTAAAACATGAAGATTTTTCAGTTTTAAAAATGCTAAGGCACAAAAGGGAGGAAACCATTAGGAAACCTGAGGTCTAAAATCCAATGATGATGTCAAAAATGACATCAAAAGGAAACTCAATTCGATGGGGTGACAAACCTCAAAAAAGGAAAGAAAAAAAAATAAAAAATGAGAATAGAGAAACACATAGAGGAAAATCCAAAGTCGAACTGAGAAAAAAAATAAAAAATAAAAAATAAAATAAAGGAAACACAACAAGAAAAAACAAACAAACACAGTGAGGTGCATTAGAAGAAGAACACAAACTAGGTAATCACAAAGTATATGATTTGAATCTACCAACTTTATAACATGCATAATGAGTAGGAGAACAAGAAAAAACAAACACACAAGCACAACACAAACTAGGAAACCCATGAACATGAAAAAAAAAGAGAAAATGAATGACACAAATGAGCATGTAGGTTCATAGACATGCAAGATAAAATGAATGACATAAATGAGAACATGAACACTAACGAAAACCAACAATACACAAACATGCCAAAGAAGTTGTCGATTATTGGAATGAAACTTACAAGATGAGTAATTAATAAATGAATCCAATACCAAAATAAAATACCCCTCAATTCATCACATTAATTGCATATCCACTGAGGTGTACAAGAAGTAAATTCTAGAAGCTCTTCCTTAAATTCAAAATACCTGAAAAATCACCTAACATGATGTGATGTGACGTCCTCACTAGACAAGGCATTGTCATCATACCACACAAGTGGAAGTATGAAGGAAGAGAGAAATTTGATATGTGAAACATGACAATGGAAAAAACAAAAAACACCAAAGACAAAGAGGGAAGGGTTAGGGATTGGGCCCGACAAGGAAGGTATACCATTCCTTGAAACTTTGAAATCCAAGAAAAAGAACAAGGGAAAATGAAAATAAAGACCAAGGAAAAGAACAAGGGAAAAGGAAGGAAAAAGGAAAAAGGAAAAAGGAGGAAAGGGAAACAAAGACATAAAATGAAGACAAGGAGGTTCCCATTTTGCTAATATAAAAAAGGGGTGTGAGTGCGAAGGCACAACAGTTGGTTTGTGAAAATAAATAAACAATGAATCTCTTGTTTTTGTAAAAACCATGTACAATTCCATTATTATTATAATGTTTTTCTATGTATACATTGTACTTTACATACTAATGAAATTATGCAGGAGTGTGGTATTAATATGCCACCTAAAATAATCTAGTAGTTTATACTAGGTTTTCTTTGTAAAAAATCTAATGGACACTTATTTTATTTAGAAGTGTATATTTATGGTCAATGAAATAGATTTGGAAACTTTTCATTGTTAGGATAATGTATGCATGAAATTATTTCACATAATTTTGAACAAAAATTAGTGGATGTTAAAAGATTAAAAAATGTTGAGTATTATTTAAAGGATCAAAAAAATGAAAAGAATTATGAGTTAGTCATAGAAAAAAATAGTGTACATGAATTCATAAAATATTTTAAGGATAATATTGTTTCCAAATATGTGAGACACTCTCAAAATTATAAATGGATTATGGAAAATTTCACACATATAAAAACACATTTACAATTGGGACTATACTATCATTGGTTTATTTTACAAAAAACTATACTCTTGTTCCATAAGAGGAAATTCAATCTCAATATTATAATTAAATTTATGTGGTTATATTTGTTCATATTGTACATAGACATGCAAATGATAGTATAGAAGATAGTAGAATTATTTTCAGGAGTACTATTTCTATTTGAGTGATAGCTGGTTACACTTATTAGATTTTGTGTAATATTTTTTCAATATATTTTATGAAATTTTAAAAGAAATTGAAATCCAAATGCATGCACATCCAATACAGTTAGATTATTGTACAAGAAAAATAAAAAATGTTCAAAATTTTTATTAGATATATAGGGCTCACAAAGAAAATAATATATAACATATGTGGAGTTTTTAACCTAAACATGGTAAAGGAGAACCTGTGAGAAAATATATCTTATTAGAGAGAAGCTAAATTTTGAGGATGCAAAAAATTTAGAGATGCACGTGCAATTATGGATTGGTATAATGAAAAATTATCTATAAGATCAAGTGAGAACTATACAATTTGATAGTTCTTTTGGTTAGCTAAAGAAGATAATATTATTCTTGATAAAATTGTGAGACAATTAGTGGATCAACAAAATAACCTTAATTTTAGAGTTCAAATGCAAGCACGTGGACTATATGGACTAGGGATATTTCCTATTTTTGTCATATTTGTATTGTAGGTTATTGAGAAGCTTGTGAAAATACTTAATGGGTTGAATAATAGAAAAAAAAATCCTTTACACCTACACAAACACATGATCAACATGAAACAACAATTGAAGATGAAAATCAAGTATTTGCATTAGATAAGTAAGATTATGTCTTATACCTTGTACAATAAGGTACTTTAATTCAATATTTTTTAATATATGACTATATAGGTATCCATGTATTTATGTGAATTATATGTCAAAATTTATTGAATTATTATTTTTTGAATGACACATGTATGTTGTTTTTGCACTCAAGGGTAATGAAGAGGAAAAACATATTGGTTGGATTGATGTGTTGAGACAAAACATAATTTGTTACATCCTAGAGTAGATGATGATGACTATAAGTATCCAAAATGTTATATGATTCTTTTTGGCACCTAGCTACATAAATATCTAATAAGAATGGTTTTCTTGCATTTGAATATTATGAAAGACATAAGAATATTATAAACTAGTTACATTTGGTTGTTGTAAAAAATATAAACCTAGTCAAATATCAAGGAAGACCTTCTAATAAAGAGTTATGGACACTTTCTATGGAAAAACATAAGGCAATTATAGATGCATTACAAAAAAAGGATGCAGATGGTAGAATGAAATAAATGTATAAGTATGTATATAGTTTTATATATTTAATTGATAGTTAATATATAGTTAATTAATTTATTATAATTCCCTAAAATTGTATAAGTGATTAAATGTCCCCTTAATTCATCCTCTTAGTTCCCCTTAATCCATTCTCTTACCTATACTTAAGCCATCTCCTAATTACAGAAATAATTTTCTCATATGATAAATACTTTGAGTTAGGGGTTACATATCTTCCCTTAATCCATGTCCTTTTAGATTCCCTTGAGTAGACCTATTATCTCTCCTTAATCCATCCTCTTTTGTCCCCTTAATTCATACTCTTAGATCCCCTTAAGCTGTCCTCTTATCTCCCCTTAATTCATCTCCTAATTATAGCTAATTTTCTACACATGACTTAGAGTCAAGGCTCATGTATCTCTCATTAAGAAATCTTTCTATGCCACCTTAATTCATCTCCTAATTATAGCTAATCATATTTTTAAAATCCCCCCACACCTAAATGGTATTGGTGACCAATACTTGTGCATTCAACTTGTGATAATATGATGCAAGAGCATCTAGTGGTGTAAGGGAAATCCTACATCACCCAAAAATATATTTACTTTCATTTAACATTTTGTAGATGTTGTGTTTCTAGATACCCTTTTCATCGAAGAAGAATTCCCAACTTTTAGTACTGCTTTTTTGCTTTTTCTGCTCAACTGCTATTTTTAGCAGGTGTAAATTTGAAGGCGTGATGAGGCAAAAATTTAAGGGAAGCTTCGAGACAAAAAAATAAGCACTTTGGCAAAAGAATCAGGTCAAGATCATTCCCAGTTCAAAATTTATTCAAGTTTTAGTTTCTTCATTTTTCCCTATAAAATCTTCGAAGCCAATTTTGAGGTACTTAAAGGCTCCGGATGGGCCTAAAAATTGGTGGAAAATGAAAGTGGTTAGTCTTTAGGCCCAACTTTTTGGCACTTCATTTTCTCAAGAGCTTCCAAAAAGGTATTATGATTGAAGATCTGACAATCAGATCTTAAGTTAGGGCTCCCAGAAGTTGGTGCATAATTACAATGTTGTTTTTGGCTTCAAACGGAGAAAGGGGCTATTTATGTGCTAGTTTCTAATTTGTTTGAGTAGTTTTGGGGGAAAGAAAATCGCATATTGCAAAAGGGGAAATTTTAGTAGTTTCTATAACTTGCATGTATTGCAGAACTCAAGGATTTGGGATCCTCTGCATGTAAGAATTTCATTATTCTGAATATAATAATATTCTCTAGTTTTGTATGTGGATTTTTGTGACTCGGGTTGGGACCCTCATCACAACATAGTGGATAATTTTCCCTATGGTAGGCATCACTTAAATGTAAGGAATTTATAAGATCTAATTTTCTAACATAATTACTTGTAATTTTATCACATTACTTGGGGTTAAAAATCATGCATATATAGTTAAATTACTTACTTTCATTATATTTTTTCTCATGTTTTTTTAGGTTTCCTACAAGTAGATCCAACATGTTTATCACTGCAAGTTTTCATCACATAAATATTAGATCAATTTTATAGTCTTGAACTAAAAGTGGACCCATTAGCTAATTATATAGACTAATATGTTTTAAATCATATTATGGTTGCACTACATCAATATGTTATCTTAAATACATTCTTTCATTCTTATTTCACCTTCTATATTATTCCTTTTATCTTATTTTGTGTCTTCAATATATGTTGTTTGTCTAATATTATTTCATTCTTATTTCACCTTCTATATTAAATGTCTTTTATCTTATTTGTGCCTTTAATATATTTTGTGCCTAATATTATTTTATTCTTATTTCATATCATTTATCTTATTTTAAAAATATGAATTCATGCACCCGGTCATCCTTAGAGATGGTTATGGAGAAGAACTATACATATGAAAATAAGTACAAGAGCTACAAATGATTCATTTTAAAAAATGATTAGATATCTAAGGACTTGTGGATCCATGAAATACCCTAGATATAGTTACTAGTTTCTCCAAATGATATATATTTCATATCTAGATCTTTTAGGTGGATATGGTTTATGAGTTCCAATATTATCAATAGTTTTAGGAGAATTTATTTAATGAGCTTTAATAAATTATTTGATCTGTAGAATTATTTAATGAACTTAAATTAATTTCTAGATGTATTTCTAGTTTATAGTAACACAATACAATTGATTAAATAAATTATCTGATATGCAATTTTATTTAATAAACTTAAATTATATATCTTAGATATGTCTTGATAATCATTAATTCTAGAATTAGTCTACTAAACATTCTAATCAAAATATGATCTTATTCCATTTTTGTTCCTTTTCAAAATATAATATTTAATTATTCAATCTAAATTTAAGAACTCTTACCAATAAAAATCTTGATTGAAACCTACTAAGAGAAGTTCAATAAAGCATAAACATACTAGAATATATTAAAATGTACTAGCCAATACATATGTATATATTTAATTGATAGTTAATGTATAGTTAATTTATTTACTATCATTCCCTATAAAAAAATAGTGATTTAATGTCCCAATAATCCATGTCTTAGCCCCCCTAATCCATCCTCTTACCTCGCCTTAAGCCATCTCCTAATTATAGTTATTTTTCTCAAATTAATTAGATTCGAAGCTCATCTATCCCCCTTAAGTCACCCTCTTATGTCCTCATAAGTTTCTTAACAGTATTACTAAATTTATGAATATAAATTATTATTTATTCTTTTTACATATTCATACTACATGGTTTCATCCCAATCTCTACTTGGAATGGTTTTTCATATAATATTTACTTTTAGAGTGAAAAATTTAAGATATTATTATCTTTCCATGAAATTTTGAGAATTAGTGATTGTCAAACCTCTAAAAATAATTATGGATTGACCTTTAATTTTTTTATCATATTAATTGAATTTACTTAGTATAATTGATAACACATCAAGTAGTGATTGGATGAAAATCACTAGTCATTGAAAGATAATTTGGAAAGGAAAAATATAGGATTTCAATGTGCTAAAAATGGCATAAAATTATCTTATGTGTGCCCATGACCATTTTATGTATCAAATTTTTGAAGGGATGACCTAGTAAATGTGTAAGTCTAATTTGGTATGGGGGAGGGTAAATATTACATGAGGGTTTACTCTAATTTTTTGCCTTCAATATATTATTTCATTCTTATTTCACCTTTTATATTTTGAATTTTATATCTTATTTTGTGTCTCCAATAGATTGTGTGCCTTTAATATTACTTTGAGTCTTCAATATATATTATATCATTGTTATTTTACCTTCTATGTTTCATATTATCATACCTAAATGATTCATCCATAATTTATGTATCCTTTATGTTATGATATTGCTACCAGGATTCAACTGTGTAGTTTTATGAGTCTTAACTCACTGGCCCATGTTTCATGAGTAGTGGTTCACAAGAACCCATCTCTCATGATAATTAATGGTCCACTTAGCAC
Source organism: Sequoiadendron giganteum (assembly GCA_007115665.2). Classification (NCBI taxonomy): domain Eukaryota; kingdom Viridiplantae; phylum Streptophyta; class Pinopsida; order Cupressales; family Cupressaceae; genus Sequoiadendron; species Sequoiadendron giganteum. Next base: position 499,921,393 of record CM021106.1, read on the forward strand.
TCATATCTAGGTGATGCTAAAAAATGTGAAGCATTGTGCCTTCATAAGGCACAACATTTGCTAAAGGTTTTGCAAATGGGGTTGCAAGCCAAGTGGGCTTAACCTTGGGGGAAACTCTGTGGTTAAGCACACTTGAGATGGAGTAGTACTAGGACGGGTGACCTCCTAGGAAGTCCCATTGATTCACCACTATGAGAATCACCTAGATGCAATGATTTCTAAGTGGACCATTCATTATTATGAGAGATGGGTTCTTGTGAACCACTACTCATGAAACATGGGTCAATGATTTTGACTCGTAAAACTACATGATTGAATATTGATAGCAATATCATAATTTGAAACGTTGTGGAAAATACCTCCTACTTATCCTTTATGTTGTTAAAATTTGATCATAATAAAATCTTAAATATATTATTTTGGATAGATTATGTTATGTACTTGAGAGTGAACATCGATGATAAAAATTGTGAGATAATTCATAGTAGATTTTTGTGAGGTGTCAATCACTAAGACTCACTATATATATATAGTTTCATAGGAAAAGTGATCTTAGGGTTTTAACTAGGATTAGCTACTTTTCACTTAAAAAATGTTGGAATTCAGATTAGCAAGGGTATGAGGTTGAATTGCAACCTAAAAGGTGAGTCAATCAACCATAGATCTAAATTCTTTTGGGGGTTTGAAATGTATTTTTGATGAAATGTAATAGTTTGAATAGATAATTATGAAAATACATTATTCTGATATGAAAACTGACAATATGTAAACTAATAGAAAAATTTAATTACTAGAAATAGATAGAGAAAACTTGTGTGCACCTTTGATTTGAACTTGGACTTAATTTTGTTGGACAAGGTCACCTAGCGTGCCCTTTCCTAGAGATCTGAAATTGGAATCTTCTTTCACATTCCTCAAGTCCTTGATTAGAGGCTTCTTCCTTCCATATCTTGTTATTGAATCTTTGTTTGTTACTAAGCTAATTAAGCTTTAGTATCTTATCAAGTTGTAGAGTTTGAATGCATCAATAGACAAATAGTCTTCAATTTTCCTCCAATCTTCTTAAGATCTGTAACTTGAACATTCAAAGAGAGAGGAAGGGTTGTGCCATATAGGGGCTTGCTTTGATCAAACCTTGTTTTGGTGTTTCCACCTCCACAATGGTAAAATTGATGATATATAACTTATCATTTTGAGAGATGGAGGCTAACTAACAAATGAATGATGAATCAAAAATTGGATGCAACACACCACTCACAGATGATTTCCTTAAAAGTTTGAAGTCATAAAATTTTCCTCAAGGCTTGATTGCAATTTGGCTTGAAGACCAAAAGTGTTAGTCCTCATAAAATAAATGATCACAAAACATGATCAACTTACATAAAAAAATGATGAATGATTGACATGATGCTTGACTGAAAATAGTGCTACAATAATGCTCATAAATCTACTCTTGACTATCCTTAATTGATTTATGATCTTCAATTTGCTCAATAATTTCTATGTGGGATTGAAATGGTGAAAACACTATGTATTTATATACAATTAATCTAATTTCCGAAAGAAAAAAATCTTGATAGTTGACATTTAGAATTTGAAATTAAAATAATAAATTATCAACACCATATTATTAAAATTTGGGGCCAAGTTAGGTGGACAAGGCCGCCAAGGGAACCTTTGTCGAAGCCCTATTTTTTGGGATGTGAAACATTAGGGGAAAAATATTAAATGCCTATTTTTATTTTGTACATTTAATTCCTTGATAAATGTATAAATGGGTCACAAAATACATAATTTGGTACATTAGGTGTACATTTAGGTTAAATCACATAGGAGGGAGAAAAATCTAGTGTGAAATTGTCAACAATGACAAGTTATGACACTACATTTAGCCCTAACTTTAGTGAGAGTATGAAATTTTTCTTTGACTCACACTAAAGTAGAAATATGGCAAGAGGCGTTCAATTATTCAAATGTCAAAGAGATAGGATGGAAATGAATCTAGGGGGTACACAAGCCCCTAGGATTCAAGATCTCATAACAGACCAACATAAGGAAAATAAACATGTATGCATGCAATGTAACAGGATAACACAAAATGTACATGACAAAAACACAAGACAATTCACAATGTAATGCAATAGAAAATACAACATAATACAAACATAATGTGAACATAAGAACACACATAAAAGAAAAAAAAACACAACACAAGGTTAGTACTAAAAGGGTTCGAGTTTGTAAGGAAAAGATACCTCAGTCTTAATTTTTTCTCAAGTACCAATTCATCCATCGAAAGTGTTGTTTAAAATAAATAGTGCTCTCATAATAATGTTAAATCACTCATGGTGCTAGAAATTTGTGTTATGCTAGGTGTATGTGCAATATTATGGGTTTCACAAGGCTAGAAAGATGTGTTATGCTAAACACTCAAGAAATACATGGCTCCATTGACAATAAATATTTTTTATGCTAGGTGGCCATGTTAAAAATTATCTAATCTCATAGACCAAAACACTCCATTATGCTGGTACTATGCAAACCATTCTTCAGGGAGTGCACAAAGTTTAATGTCATGGGGGACAATAAAATTCTTAATATCTTAGTGGATGAATTGATAACCACGCCTTAGGGGGAATTATAATAATACCACCACTAAGGGGGTATGTCAATAAGTCAAATCTCACCAGGTGCTTTATGAAATTGCTAGGGGATATCCCGCCCCTTAAGAAGTCAACATACTTGTTATGTTTTCATTTTAAGGAAGAAAGGGGGAAGAAGAGATCCTTGAAAAGAATTTACACTTCCCAAAACTAGTTATCTTTTCCCCCAAAGTGTAGAGACAAGGAAAACCATGCAAGAGACTATGGTGTTGATTCCATGGAAAATATGGTTTCACTTAAGATTTTATCACCATGACTGACAATGAGAAAACACATAAAGCTAAGAATTGCACATAGTGAGGAGAAACACCGTAGAATAAAGATCATTAATGTTTAGAGTAATTATGTGTATCAACACATGGAAGAGCACCAAAATCATTAAGTTTTATTTTATTACTCAAGGCATGAAATTCATTGGTAGAATGAACATGCACTCAATGCATAAAATGACTTATTGTTATAAAAAAATTCATGTTTTTGGAGGAAGAGTAATCAAGTGGGATTTAAGAAGCCTCGATAAAATATTCTCTTGCTTAGTAATAGGAGACATTATTTTCACTTGTGAATAAAATTTTAATCACCTACCACAAGATTTCATAATTACAATAGATGATAAAGCATTAGATGAAGATGTAGACGAAGGTTGGAAACCTAGACCTTACTTGGAAAAGTATGATATAGACTTCACCTGATCCTTATCATTTTGTTTCATGTTTGTATTATATATATTTTTAGAAATAATTTTGTATCCAAGCCCATAACATCCTTCCAACTCAAATGAATAAATTGTATCTACATGCTCATGAGAAGAATCTTTTTTAAGTTTTTAAAGTTAGGAATCTTCCACTCATAAGGGATAGAAGTTAAAGAGCCCTATTAGCATCACAGGGTGATGCTTTTGAATCTTTTAATTGATAAAATAAAAAAAAAGACTCCTTTGGTGTATATTGTGATATTTTATACTTGAACCACCAAAAATGAAGAAGGGGAAAGATGATTCCCCCAATGAGCCTCTAAGGTTTTTCACCCTTAAAGCTAACTATGGGAGAATGTATATCTTTCACACCTTTTCATCTTAGGTTTCATTCAAAGAGGGTTGGATTGGGGTTTGTGAGGTGTGTAAAATTTATGTGTCTAAGTGCAATAAACTAAAAATATAAACTAGCTATTAAGTACAAACTATTGAAATCTAAGTGCTGGAAAACACATTGAGATATGCAGATATATACAAAATAACCTAAGAAATATATATTAAACTAAAATAGAAGGTAAGAGATGAAAGGGGTGTGCACCTGGAACCTTGTGGAGGCTAGAGATACTGCTGGATTTTATTTTGAGGCCAAAAGGGACACTTGTGCCAAGCTGGGCAATCTAGTCCTTTTTCTATAAAATTCTCAAAAACTGCTTCAGAGCCCATTTCAACCAAAAGGGTATCTCGATCTACCAAAAATTTTGGAAAAAAACTTTAGTGGAACTAGGTTTCCCAAAGTGGTGACCTAGACCTCTTTTGAATTTTTGTGAACCAAAAGATGGGATCTGAGGCCTTTGGCTTGTGTTTTCTACTCCTTTAGGTGTCTGGTTCTGAAAGTGAAGATTCTGGTTCATGGAAGTCTTCCAAGCTTAAACTAGGGTTTCTTCAACCCTAGAGATCTTGGAAAACTTGTTGGATAAATTTACATCTTAATTCCTTTCCAAATCTACCTACAAGACCTGCAAATCACACATAGAGAGAAACTTGTTGATTGTTAGAGTATAGGGGTTTTCCTTGGTGAAACCCCTTTTGTGTAATCAAACCAAATGAAGATATAAATGAAATGATGAAGCATGAAATAAAGGAGTGAGAGAGATTTTTTACCTTTCCATGATGAATGAACTTGTGTTGCAGCAATGGTTCAACCCTTGAATGTTTCAGCAAGATGTCTTGTTGACCTAGAATGTAGAAACCCTAGCTTGCTTGAGGAGGAGGAGTGATGAGAGAGAGAGGTGGAGAAGAAAATGGATGGTGCATAATGAGTAATTAGGGTTTTGGAACTTATTTATACAAGTTGTGAACTAATTTTCCTTAAATAACATCATATTGACCGACCTTAGGGTTTTAGAGACCAAAATCTCGACATAAATTAAGTTTAATTCAAAATTTATATCACATGGGACTAGGTCACCCAAGGTGGTGACCTAGTCCACCTAGGCATTTTTAAGTGGTTGTCAGTAATTATTATGTGAGTATTTATGTTGTTCAATATTTTCTTCATAAAACACATTAAAATAGGACTTATATGTGAATTAAGGGGTCATTATAGGGTTCATTAAGTGATGACAAGCCTAGGAGAGCATGAAAATTTCTTACAACACTTCTGCACAAGGCTTGGAAAGGTGTAAAAAGGGACTGAAAATGGTCCAAATTCCATAAGAAAAGGTCCAAATGAGTGAAAAGTGTCAAGGTATACACTTTTTGGCGACACATTTAGCCTCCACTTTAGTGAGAGGATGAACTTGCTTCAAACTCACACTAAAGTAGCCTAGTGGAGATGGCAAAGAATGAAAAAGAACAAGAACAAGAAAGAAGAAGGAGGTGGTCAATCCCCCAAGGATTTGAGATTATAAGTCAACTAGACATCGATGAAAAATACATTCAAGGGTGAATGCATTACAACAAGACAAGATACATGATCATGCAATGTCAAGGTTTGAAGTGAAGAGAATAAAGAGATATGTGATCACTCTGGGGCCACAGAACATTAGGTTGTCCATGGGGTGAGAAGTCCCAAGAGAAGGTGAGAAACATACACACGGTTGGTATGTATTCAGAAAGGTGGCTATGGGGAAAGTCATGTCACTTTTTGGGCTTCCCACTTAACCATACCAAAGTTACATCTTGTGATAACTTTGATAAGGCACCAAAAGAGAAAGTGATATTTTTCAAAGGGATTCTGCTTTGTTCATGCGATGTCTCATCCTAGGAAACATTATACATAATGTTACCAAGAGAGGAAAAGTGAAAATGTACTCATGTTGTATGCAAAGAGTCAAGGGCTCATCTTGTACATGCAAAAGAGGAAAAATGAAAGTGTCTCAATCCTTAACAACATTGTTTGTAATGTTTTCAAGAGAAGGAATCAAAAGAAAAATAAAATCACACAGTAAAATAAGAGTGGTGATGTATGCCCCCACTTTAAAGGAATTGCAGACCATCATACTATGAGCAATTACTTTAAAGTAGAGAAGAGGAAGGGGAGAGGCCATGAGAGCTTGTCCGGAAATCCCTATGTCGAGTCACATGTTTTTTAATTAGCTACATCATGAGGAGAAGGGGTGTATGTCACATGCGAGTCAATTTTAAGACATGTCATCCAAATCCCAAGCTTGCTCTTATATGTTCATGAAAGGTTAACGACAATTTGTAAGAGACAATGAAAAGTGACATATGAGGCAGAAAGGATAACTAACCTCTTTCCCCCACTTAGTTTAGGACAAGAGTGAACCAAAAGGGAGTGAGGGAATGCAAGGGAGAGTGAAAATTTAGTATCGATTAGAGAAATGAGGTGCCCCCATAGATGGAAGAACACCTAACACCTTAAGATGTTGAAGTTTACTACTCAAGGCCTTACACTCATTGGTGTGATGACCATGAACTCGGTGGCAAGCACAAAACAAATGTTTGTGGTAACATATATTTCGAGTGCAAGGAGGAAGGGAGATCAAGTGATCTTGAGTCTCAAAAATATTCCCTCTTGATCAAGGGGAGAAGGGGATCCTTTGGTTTGGGATAAGGAAGGATATTTCTTAGTATATCATGTCATACCTATGCAATGCTCTATAGATTGGGATATTTTGTATACTCCTTGAGAGGAGTGTGTAAAATCTAAATGAGGAGAGGGTTGTGGGATGACATTGGCTTTAAGAAAAGAGTCCTTTGTTTGTGTCAAAGGAAAAATTTGGAAGATAGGGGTAGAAGTTTTATTAGGGATAAATCTGGTGTGGAAGGGAGGTTGGATGTTCTCAATTAGAGGACAAAATCCAAGACCATGATTAGATGTTTGTGTGATAGGCTCTATAGGGTTGCAGATACCTTTTTCATTAGCACCACAACTGTGTCCACTATATCCAAGTTGTTTCATGATATCATAACCTTTACCATAAAAAATTTTCAGATTTTTTGGATCAAGTGCTTGTTCATCATCTTCTTCTTTGGCTAAAGTAGTTGAGGTGGATGCTTCAGAATGATTGCTCGAGTATTGTGTGGAAAAGACTAATTTTTCCTTGTTAGAGTCTTGGTGTATGATCTTGGATTCTCCCATTAAGGGAGGGGTGAAGTCTAGGGAACCCCACTCATCATCTAAGAGCTTGGTGGTTGGTTAAATATGTTGTTCATTATTTGGATGTGTGATTTCCACTTGTGTGGTGGGTGTTAAGGTGTGAAAGTGATTCTCTTTGGATTTTTCAATGTTTACAAAACTGTTGGGTTCATGATCAACATTGAGTGTGTACACTTTATTATTATAGATGTACTTCATCTTGTGATGAAGAGTGGAAGGAACACCATTCATAGCATGAATCCATAGTCTGCCTAAGAGATGATTATATGAAACCTCTTAAGGGATAACATGGAGGTTTGTGTCCAATGTGGTCATTTCAACTGTAAGAGGGATAGTGATCACACTGAGCAGTTTCTTAGATACATTGTCAAATCCTCTGACAGAGAGAGAATCGGGGTGGATGTGGGATCTATTATGCCAAGTCTATCCAGAAGGCTCACTACACACATTGAGGGTAGATCCTATATTGACATGAGTTATATTTATCCCTTTTGTTTTTTATTGAGATATTATCATGAATGCTTCATTTTATTTTTGCACATCCAAAGGA